>CM036212.1:13149235-13528601 GCA_020631735.1 Saccharum officinarum | reverse complement strand
AAAACAAAAAAACCTCTCTCAAAACTCCCCCTGAAACTACTCTCTCTGCCCTTTGGCATCAAACGCCAAAAAACTAATCTAAGGATCTGACGGGGACAGACGGAGTCGTGTCGGGTGCCGAGGTGCGCGGAGTGAACACGAAATGTAGAGAATCTCCCTCGGAATCTGAGCTATCTGGCTGACTCTCTGAAGAAAACCGTGGCTGTGAAGCGGTCTGGGTCTGAGCTGCAGGAAAAGGTACTGACGTAGTAGCAATAAGAGGATCCGTCTGAGTGACCTGAGCCTGTAGCGGGCCAATAGCAGGAGGATCTGTCGAGGCAACTGACGAAGGTAGAGTCTCTATAGTACCAGTCCCTGTCACTGGAGGAATAGCTGCCTCTGAAGCTGACAACCCTGAAGAGGTAGCAAAGGTAGTGTGCGAGAGGCGTCGGCTGACCAGTCAACTCGCTGTAGGTAGCACTGAAATCACCGAAGGTGTGCCTGTCAGGAGGTGAGGGCGAGGCTGTTCTAATGGTGTAAACCCCGTGAATAGGCGTGAAGCTCGGAGACTGGAAAGACTGGGGAACCCTGCTGCTGTGGAGATGTGAACTGGAAACCCGGCTGTCCCTGACTCGATGGATCACTGGATTGTAAAGCAGAAGTCAGGACGGAGGCAGGCGGAGGAACCCAACAGTGACTAGGTGGCGCAGGAGGTCCAAGTACTGCTGCTGACTAGCCGCAGCTGTCGCTGAATCTCGTATTGCTGTCGCTGCATTTCAACCTGCTCTGCCCTCTGGATCTCAAGCTGCTGACGCTGAAACTCGTCCTGACGAGCCTGAATCTGTGCAAGTGCTGCAGCTGTGTCCTGAGCCTGTCGCTGTATTGCTGTTGCTGCTGCTCCTGTGCCTGGGTCAACCTCTCAAGTATTGCCACCATGGCTGGTCTGTGCGGAGGCTGAACCAGAGCCACCGGCCTCGTGGTCATGAGACCGAGGAGACCGGTACCTGGGGATGGGCTGGTAGTCTCATCAGTGCTGTCAGATGTCACATCCTCAGGAAGATCAGCAGGCCTGAGCGTCAAGATCGGCAAGCTCTACCTCTGCAAGCTCATCAACTGTGGCGTCCCTGCTCAGCTGCTGTCTCAAGAACCTCAGGTCGCACAACGCTGTCCTGGCACTGGGGCCTGATCTCTGGTGACTGAAGCCCAAAGCTGACGGATATCATACTCAGGGAAAGCAGTAGTCGTATCTGATATCTCAGCTCGGATCTCTGCTGGTAGCTGAATGGATGATCTAATAATGAAGCAGATCCAGTGTGCATAGGGCAGTGACGATTACCCTGAAGCCCTCAGCTATGGTGTCCTCCATCTCACTAAGTATGAGATCCCAAATGTCAAACTGAGTCTGTGAGAGGAGGTGGTGAACAACCATAGCTGCATCCGAGTCAGTCCCTCTATAGCCAAGTCTAGGAAGTAGAGTGCGTCTGACTATAGCATCCAGAACTCTGGCCAAGTGGTGTTAAACTGGCAGGCGTGCGTCGAGACCCTTCGCCAAAAGGCTCACGGAAGCAGGGTCGACCAGGTCTGTAGGTGGCACTGCACCGCATGATGGGCGTCTCAGTGGAGGAGTCTGACCAAAGCACAGCTGATGTATCTTCGTGTTGGAAGCTGGGAGTCTGAGAATCTCCCGCACTCTGGTGCTGTATAGGCGGTGATCGCGGCCTTGGAATGCAAAGTGAATGAAAATCATGGGCAGGATCAATCCATAGTGAAGCATAGAACTCTCTGACCCATGTGCCGCAGTATGCACCTGTCCGTCCAAGAAGATCTGACAAGCCTGGAAGAAAGGACAGGTGCGGACGTAGCTGCTCTCCCACAACCTCAACTAGTGACTCAAGTCGACAGACCCTCTGGTCAGAAAGCAATACCGCTGTCAACCTAGAGCCCTGTAGAAATCCTCCTGAAGTGGGGTATAAAACCTTCTGAAGCTCTGGGATCCCTCACAGGTGGAAACCACCGACTGACCTCCACGAACCTCAACCCCTGCACCTGACGTGCTGTAGCACCCCTCAAGTCAAAGTGCCTCGACCGAGGGTGAACCTCTAGCTCTGGGAGGAGGACGTGCTCCACGGCTGGCCCTCTGCCTAGGAGACACCTGAGTAACGTGCGCGTGTGGAGCGGGCGACGTGGTGGGATGAGCTGAGCCTGTCTCCTCTGTATCCTCTGTAGCCTCTTGAGCCTCTGGAGCCTCTGGAGCCTCTGGAGGTGGATCAACTGACATACTCTCTGTAGCTCCAGTGTCTCAGTACCCCTCAGTGGCCTCTGTGCCGAGCTGTCGACCTTCAAGATGAAAGCGACGACGCTCGCCTATGCGTATGCCACTGCTCCTGCCACCTCTCTCTGCCTGCTCTGCTGCATCTGCCACGCCTGAGCAATCTCTGCCTCTGTGAGTGTCTTCTTCTTCTTTCTGGCCAAGATCTTGACACGCTTCCCACGTGCAATCTCAGACCGACGAGGAGGACTGTCGTCCCCGTCACCAGGAGCACCACCGGCGTTCTTGCAACGCACCATGCTGACAAACTGACTGAAAACCTCTGAAAGATGGTGAACTGTCACTCGAGAGGCTTGGCCTCAGTTCGTATCCGCAGGCTTGGCTTCAGATTCAGCAACCTAATCTCACCCGACACACGGACAGACTCGCTGCAACGACGGAATAGATGGATCTACTATAAGCAACATATATAACTAAAAGGTACGAAATCCTAGAGATAGCAAGCATATGAGATACGATGTGAATCGAAACGTGAAGCTACATCGGATTGACGAGACGAAGGTGACAAGATGAGATGACCTAGATCGCGAGATTCCCAAAAACGCCGGACGAGCTCTCGCGAAGAAGACGGCGCGTGACGAAACCTCGACGACGAACGGCCGAACGACGTTACGCGAACCCTAGGGTTAGGGTTAGGGCAACTCGACGAAGACCGATTGGAGGCGAGCGCGAGGCAGTCCACGGCCAGAGGTGAAGCTGGTGGGCTAGGGCGCGCTCACCGGCGACAAAGGCATGGCTCACCGGCGGCGAGAGGCGAGCGGCGCGGTGGCGCGGTGGCGCGCGGGTGGTGGTGGCGCGGTGGCGCGCGGCGTGGTGGTGCGCGGTGGCGCCGCGGGCGGCGGTGGCGTGGGCAGGCACGGGCAGTGCTGGGCGTGCGCGAGCGAGGGCTGCGCGGGGCAGGACGGAGGCGAGCTTGCCGGAGGCAAGGACGACGGCGACTGCGGCGAAGGCGCGGATTTGGCGAGGCGGCGGCGGAGAAAGGTCGGGCTGAGGAATAAAAACGGCCGAGGACGAAATGGTATATGAAGGGTCAGATCCGCTCGACGCGTGATGACCGGACGCGGTGGTCGTTATGACCGGACGCGGTGGTGCAGCGTCCGGTCACACTCCAGTAAGCTCCTGGAGTGACCGGACGCGTCCGGTAAGGACTGACCGGACGCGGTCAGAGTCCGGTCGAGGGGAGCTCGGAAATCATCGCGAATGACCGGACGCGGTGGTTGTAACCGAGACCGGACGCGGTGGTCAACAGAGGCGCGTCCGGTGCAGCGTCCGGTCACTAGATCTGGAGTTGTCTTCTGGATGACCGGACGCGCTGGTGGACGCCGGGACCGGACGCGGTGGTGAAGCATCACTGCGTCCGGTGCAGCGTCCGGTCCAGCGTCCGGTCACTGTTCTTCGCCCTTCTTCGTTCCGAACTACGACGCGACTTCTCCCAATCAGGTTCCAAAACAAAAAGACACAAATAAACACCAATTGGAACAAGATATGAGTGACCTCACTCAAACCCTCAAAATTTTTTAATATAGATTGCCTTAGGCTAGTATTATTTTTAAGAAAATAGGCAATAAACACCCAAGGAGCAACATATGGCCACGCAATAGAGTTTTTGAACCTTTAGGAGCGTCAAAATGCTCTCTCTATCCATGGACGAACACAGAGGTTGCTCAAAGCTTAACCGAAAAGAAACGACAAGAACAACAACCATGCATATGCAATGCAATACAAGAAGGTAAAACTAGAATGCTTGTCAAGTTTGATCCACGGTTAGGCTTTTTCACTCCTCCAAAGAAGGGTTATCGTAACCGTGTTAGCCAAGCCCTAAAAACATTGCGACAAAATAAACATGGCATATTATACAATGCAATGCAAGAGACAACACACGCTCATTTTTTAAAGTTACTAGAATCAAGCACATTGAGTTCACTCCTTAACCTACAAAAGGTTGCCTCATCCAAAGGTTTAGTGAAGATATCCGCTAATTGATTTTCACTTCTTACACCTTCTAGTGATATGTCATTTTTAGCAACGTGATCTCTTAGAAAGTGATGGCGGATATCAATGTGCTTGGTGCGAGAGTGTTGTACCGGATTGTTAGCAATTTTAACGGCACTTTCATTATCACATAAAAGTGGCACCTTTTCAAGAACAATTCCATAGTCTAGGAGGGTTTGTTTCATATATAAGATTTGTGCACAACAAGCCCCCGCGGCAATGTATTCCGCCTCGGCGGTGGACAAAGCCACACTATTTTGCTTTTTAGATGACCAAGATACTAAAGATCTTCCAAGCAAATGGCACCCTCCGGATGTGCTTTTTCTATCAATTTTGCAACCGGCATAGTCCGAATCAGAATAGCCAACTAGTTGGAATCTAGCTCCTTTGGGATACCAAAGACCAATGCTTGGGGTGAGCTTAAGATATCTTAGGATTCTTTTTACGGCACTTAGGTGAGGTTCTTTAGGGCACGCTTGAAAGCAGGCACACATGCACACACTAAACATGATATCGGGCCTAGATGCGGTAAGGTACAACAAGCTACCAATCATAGAACGGTAGAGAGTTTGATCAACCGGTTTACCTCCCTCATCTAGGTCGAGATGTCCATTTGATGGCATTGGGGTCTTGATTGGTTTGCATTCTTCCATCTTGAATCTTTTGAGAAGATCCTTGGTATACTTTTCTTGAGAGATGAAAATCCCTTCTCTCATTTGCTTTACTTGAAATCCAAGGAAGAATGTGAGCTCACCAATCATTGACATCTCGAACTCCTTCGACATCAATTCACCAAATTCCTTGCAATAATCTTCATTTGTTGATCCGAAGATGATATCATCAACATATACTTGACAAATAAAGATCTCCCCATTAAACTTCTTGGTGAATAGTGTGGTGTTGACCTTCCCAATGGTGAAGCCCTTCTCAATGAGGAAGTCCCGAAGGCGCTCATACCACGCTCTAGGGGCTTGCTTGAGCCCATATAATGCCTTGGACAACCTATAAACATGATTAGGATTTCTAGGGTCTTCAAACCCGGGAGGTTGATTAACATAGACTAGTTCATTTATAAAGCCATTTAAGAATGCACTTTTCACATCCATTTGATATAGTTTCATATCATGATGTGATGCATATGCAAGGAGGATACGAATGGCTTCAAGTCTTGCAACGGGTGCAAAGGTCTCTCCAAAATCAAGACCTTCAACTTGAGAGAACCCCTTTGCAACTAGTCTTGCCTTGTTCCTCACCACTATGCCTTGGTCATCTTGCTTGTTTTGGAACACCCACTTGGTTCCAATGACTCTTGCACCTTTAGGATGCTCTTCAAGTGTCCATACTTGATTGCGGGTGAAGTTGTTCAATTCTTCATGCATTGCATTCACCCAATCCGGATCTTGAAGAGCTTCTTCTACATTCTTAGGTTCAACGCAAGAGACAAAAGAGTGATGTTCAACAAAAGAAGCTAGTTTTTGAGATCGAGTCATTACTCCCTTTGTGGACTCCCTATGATGAGATCTTGTGGATGTGCTTGAAGTAGTGGTGAGTTTCTTTTATCAACCACTTGAGGAGGTGGATGGGGAGCATCAACATCTTGAGCTTGTGCCTCGGCTTGTTCATGAGAGACATAAGTGTCTTCATTTTCAACTCTCTCATTCTTGTCATCATCTTGAGGCACACGTGATGAAGATGGTGGATCAACAATTTGTACATCGTCATCATCATCTTTTGGCTTGATGTCTCCCACCGGCATGTTCTTCATGGCCTCCCTCAAGGGTTCATCACCTACATCATCACAATTCTCAATTGCTCCTTGGGAGCCGTTAGATTCATCAAATTCCACATCATATGTTTCTTCAACCAAACCGGTGGTATGGTTAAATACTCTATATGCTTTGGACTTTGATGAGTAACCAACAAGAAAACCAATATCACAACGTCTTTGAAACTTCCCTAGGTGTTGACGCTTCTTGTAGATGTAACATTTGCAACCAAACACCCGGAAGAAAGAGACGTCCGGCTTCTTCCCATTAAGCAACTCATAGGGGGTCTTGCCAAGAAACTTTTGTAGGAAGAGGCGATTTGAAGCATAGCATGCGGTGTTGATTGCCTCGGCCCACAACTTCTCCGGAGTGTTGTACTCATCTAGCATTGTTCTTGCAAGGGTGATCAATGTTCGGTTCTTTCTCTCAACTACACCATTTTGTTGAGGAGTGTAGGTTGAAGAGACCTCATGCTTGATTCCAATTTCATCACAATAAGTTTCAATGTTGGTGTTGTCAAACTCTTTCCCATTGTCACTTCTAATCTTCTTTATCTTGACTTCAAATTCATTTTGAGCTCTCTTTGCAAACTTTTTGAAGCAATTTGCCACTTCGGATTTGTCATGAAGGAAGAAAGTCCATGTATACCTTGAGTAGTCATCCACTATCACAAGACAATAGAGATTACCACCCAAGCTCTTGTATGTTGTAGGCCCAAACAAATCCATGTGTAGAAGTTCTAGCACTCTTGAAGTTGACATGAAAGCTTTGGTTGGATGAGTGTTTGCAACTTGTTTGCCCGCTTGACATGCACTACAAGGTTTGTCCTTTTCAAACTTCACATCCTTCAATCCTCTCACTAGTTCTTTCTTCAATAGCTTGTTGAGAGTGTTCATTCCAACATGAGTAAGCCTCCTATGCCAAAGCCAACCAAGTGAGGTCTTGGTGAACAAACATGTCATTAAATTTGCATCTTCGGAGGTGAAGTCAACAAGATAAAGATTGTTGTATCTAAAGCCTTTGAATATCACTTGCTTGTCATCTATCTTTGAAACTTCCACTTCATTTGGTGTGAACAAGCATTGGAAGCCAAGGTCACAAAGTTGCCCAACGGATAACAAATTGAAACTCAATGAAGCAACATAGAGCACATTTGAGAGTGAGTGATCATGTGATATTGCAATCTTGCCTATACCCTTGACTTTGCTCTTTGAATTATCCCCAAATGTGATCTTCTCTTGACATATTCCATTCTCTTCAATGGTGGTGAACATACGAGGATCACCGGTCATATGTTGAGTGCAACCACTATCAATAACCCAATGAGATCCACCGGTCTTGTAGTTCACCTACACACAAGAGATCAAGCTTTTTATTTAGGAACCCAAACTTGAGAGGGGCCCTTGACTTTCTCAACTAGTGACTTGGCAACCCATATTTTCTTTGGCCTATTTTTGTTTGGGGGACCCAAAAACATGATTTTCATCTTTCTATTTGAATCTTTTCTTAGCATATAATGAGCATTGAAAGCGAAAGGTCTAGCATGCTTGGGCAAGGGTTATGGTGGTGGAGTTTTGCATTCATGAGCAAAGTGACCTTCTTGACCACACTCAACACATCTCTTTGGCTTGGGCTTTGACTTGCTTTGTTGTTGTTGAGCTTTTGCTTTCTTCTCTTGATTTGCCAAGTACCCAATACCACTTCTATCCATCTTCATTACGGTGTTCATGAGGAGCTCACTTTGCAAATGTTGGCCTCTTGTGAACTTGCTTAGGCCGGTCTTGAGATGCTCTTTTTCTTGCTTGAGCTTTTTGTTTTCTTCAATGAGTGACTCATTTGTTGGTTGCTTCTCAAGAGCCATCAAACCTTTTAGCTTCTTGTTCTCATTTGCAAGCTTCTCATTCTCACTCTTAATCTTGGCATAATCATCATGGTTGCTTGACTCAACCACACTCTTGCCTTTGCTACTAGAACCTTGCTCAATGCTTTCAATGATCAAGTCATCACATGATGTAGCTATATCACACTTAACAACATGGTTAGTAGCATCATGTGTCTCAAGAGCAAGTTCATTAGCAACCACAAGACTATCATAGTCAATTTTTAATGTGGTGTATTTGTCCTTTAGAGAATTATGTCTAGTGATGAGCTCATCATGCTTCTTCTCAAGTTTATCATGTTGATCTTTAAGCTCTTTATAAGAGGTTTTTAGCTCCTTGAGAGTGGAAGACATCACTTCATTTTGAACTCTAAGCTCACCACTAGTCTTTTGAATATTTTCAAGCTTGGATGAGAGTGATTCATTTTCATTTTGAAGATCATCATTTTCACTTCTAGTCCTTCTTATGATTTTAGTGTATTTGTTTAGCAATTTTACAAGTTCATCATAAGAAGGTGAGTCATATTCATCATCACTATCACTATTATCATCATCATCACTATCATGGTTTTGTACCTTTCGTTCACCCTTGGCCATAA
This sequence comes from Saccharum officinarum, assembly GCA_020631735.1. Taxonomy (NCBI): domain Eukaryota; kingdom Viridiplantae; phylum Streptophyta; class Magnoliopsida; order Poales; family Poaceae; genus Saccharum; species Saccharum officinarum. The sequence continues at coordinate 13,520,057 of CM036212.1, read as the reverse complement.
GGCATAGGTGAGTAGTGGACGATGATGGTGAAGGAGGCGGTGAAGGTGGTGATGAAGATGTTGGTGAAGATGATGGCCCCATCACAAATGCGGCAACCTTCTCTTTCTCATCATCGCTCTCATCTTCGGAGGACTCACAAGATGATTCAATGTCGGTGAGCCAATCACCAACAATGTATGCCTTTCCTCCCTTCTTCTTCTTGTGGAACTCCTTCTTCTTGCCATCCTTCTTCTTGTATGGCTTGTTCTTCTTCTTCTCTTCTTCTTCATCACTTGAATCATTTTTCTTGCCCTTGTTCTTGTTCTTGTACTTGTCTTTTGGTGGTCTAGGGCATTGATGAGCTAGGTGGCCAAGTTCACCACAATTGTAGCAATCCATCTCCGAGATTGGCTTTCTCTTGCTACTTGTGAAGAATTTCTTCTTCTTGCCATCGAACTTGATGCCACTCTTGTTGAGCTTCTTTAGCATCTTGGTGGTCTTTCTCACCATGAGTGCAAGTGATTCATCATCAACATCACTTTCACTTGAGCTTTCTTGCACCATCATGGCTTGGCCCTTCTTCTTCTTCTTGTCATGACTAGCTTTGAAGGCCAAGTCTTTCTTCTTGGAAGATGAAGAGCCCTCTTCGGGAGTGATATGCATGTACATCTCATAAGCATTGATTTTCCCTAAAACTTGAGTCGGTGTTGCGGTGGAAAGATCACTTTGGTGAAGCACGGTGACAATGTGTCCATACTTCTCAACGGGAAGCACACTCAAGATCTTCCTTGCAACATCCGATTGGCTCATTTTGGTGAGCCCAAGAGCATTGAGGTCCTCTATAAGAACATTCAAGCGTGTGTACATGTCATTAGCACTTTCTTTAGGAAGCATCTCAAAAGAATTAATTTTCTTTAAAGCTATGTGATAGCGTTCCTCACGCTCACTCTTAGTTCCCTCATGGAGAGCACAAAGATTTTCCCACAATTCATGAGCGTTTTTTGCATTACGCACGCGATTGAAGATATCTTTGCCTAAGCCCCGGTAGAGTGCATTTTTGGCCTTTGCATTCCACCGGTCGTACTTCTCCTCGTCACCACTTGAGTTAGCGGGATCCCTTATGGGGGGAAGCCCTTCGGTTGCGGCTCTAAGGCACCCAACATCTATGGCTTCGAGGTACGCCTCCATACGAATTTTCCAATATGGAAAATCGTCTCCCTCAAAAGTGGGAGGTGGCCCTTCCCCATTAGACATCTTGCTCTAGGCGGTAAAGCCTAAAAATCGAGCAACACGGCTCTGATACCAATTGAAAGGATCAAGATGCCCAAGAGGGGGGGTGAATTGGGCTTTTCTAAAAATTAAATGCAAGAAATAAATCCTACAAGCCGGAATTCACCCCTAGTGTCTACTTGTGTTCCTAGAGAGTCTACCGATACAAAGTTTTGCACCCTAGTTTCCAATCCTAGTCTAGCATGGCAAGTCTAGGAATGTAAACAAGCGATGAAAGTAAATACGAGAATGTAAATGCTTGAAAGTAAAGGGGCAAGGAACACGACGATGTTTTTCCGAGGTATCGGAGAGTCGCCACTCCCCACTAGTCCTCGTTGGAGCACCCGCGCAAGGGTGTAGCTCCCCCTTGATCCGCGCAAGGATCAAGTGCTCTCTACGGGTTGATTCTTTGACACTCCATCGCGGTGAATCACCCACAACCGCTCACAAGATGAGTTGGGTCATCCACAAGCTCCGCCGGATGATCACCGAACTCCCAATCACCACCAAGCCGTCTAGGTGATGGCGATCACCAAGAGTAACAAGCTAGAACTCTCACTTGACCACTACGAGCCCAAATGAGAAAGTGGATGCACACTTGCTACTCTCTAATCGCTAGTGAGGAACTCTCAAGCTTTGATTCTCAAATCTCTATCCTCACTAGTGCTCTTACACTTCCTTGCACTCCAAAGGTGTTTACCAGCTGATCAAATGAGCAAGAGACCTCTAAAAGAGGTGGTGGGGATGTATTTATACACCCCACAGACAAAACAAACTGTTACCTGCTGACTCAGCAAAACACGAGCTGACCGGACGCGCCGGTCGAACTGACCGGACGCGCCGGTCGCTCGTAACGGTCGAAAACCGAAAAACAACTGAGTGACCGGACGCACCGGTCAGGGGTGACCGGACGCGTCCGATCGTGCAGGGAGCATACTGTACTCGCACCGGACGCGCGACTGCGTCCGATCGGTGATGACCGGACGCGTCCGGTCGTTCCTAGACCTTACTGGACTGTGACCGGACGCGCCGATCACACCCAGGTCGCGTCCGATCGGGTGTTTCCCTCAAGTGACACGTGTTGACTTCTGACCACCGCGTCCGGTCCTCGCAAGGACCGCGTCCGGTGTTCAGAGCTGAAACCCTAGCCGCGGAACTGTACTGACCGGACACGTCCGGTCATGCCGAGGACCGCATCCGGTCATGGGAAAACGACCCAAAACTCTCCGGAACGCGTCACAACTTGAACCAAGTTGCTTCCAACTGAACTTTGAGCTATTCTAGAGCTGCCTAGCGCCAAGTTTAACAAGTGTGCACCACACCTAAACATAGGACTCGCCTAGGTCAAGCTACCCGCTCATGCCCCCCTTAATAGTACGGCCAAAAGAGAAAAACGAAGATCCTAACGACTATTCCAAATGTCTCTCAACACCTCGACATCCGGAACTAACCGTCCTTAATCTTGACGTCACTCTTTTGAAAACCAAAACGATTTTCATCAAGGGGCATGAATACCATGGTGCCCAAAGCAGTTAAAACCTCCATGACCTAACTTACCAAAGTTTCTGCAAAACACACGTTAGTCATGGTAATAAAGCGTTGTCATCAATTGCCGAAACCAAACCTCGGGGCCTAGATGCTTTCAAGATTTCTACCACCGACGGGTTAACAATAGATGCGGCGGTAGTATTTTCTTAGTCGTATGAAAAGCCGAGCTGACTGGGTTACGTGTTATGGCCGCCGAGCCTCCACGATTGTTTGGTCTATCAGCGGTGAAGTTAGCGTGAGTTATTTCCCAACTACCCACAACACAGTTGCATCACCATTACTTGCACTTCTCCATCTTCAAGGTTGGCCTATTTAACTAGGGTCTAGATGCACCTCTTGGGCTCAATCCACACACTCTTGAATCCACACACTCATAAGCACTACTATATCTTTCCTCATCACCAAGAAGTGCTTTGTCTTCATCCTTGCACCTCTCACGGCCTCCTTCTGGCCATGAGAGGTGTAAGATGGAGATAAAGCACCTCACCGGGTGTTTGGAGAAGGCCTTCAAGATTGGGTGCTTTAGATTCCATAACCTTGCTGCCCTTAGCATCGAGATGCAGATCTGCATCCCTCAACGCTAAGAGGTAGCAAGATTATGGAATATAAAGAACCTCACTGAGATGCTGGTGCAAGTTTTGCGAGGTGCTCCTTCTCCATCCTTGGCGAGGTGCTACCGCTGAACAGGAGCTTGACCTTGATGATTGTAGATCTTATGCTAATAGAAGATTTATAATCATCTGGTTCTCTCCTGTTCAGGGGCTCCATATTTGATTGGGGGTGCTCCAAGTTTGCGAGGTGCTCGTTCTTCAAGATTAGGTGCTTTATATTCCATCTTGTAGCTATCATGGTCAAGAAGCAGATCACATCCCTTGACTATGAGGGTTGCAAGATGGAAGGGAGAGAACCTCATTGAGGGTGAAGTTTTGCGATGTGCTGCGTCATTCTTTAGGTTCTATAATCTTTATACCTCGGAGGATCTGTTGCTTTGTATGTGCAAACTACCGTATGGTACGGATCTATTATCGCGTAGACCTCAATGGAAAATACGTAAAGAAGTACTACCGAAGTATTTAATTTGGGTCCATGCTTGATAGCCAAGTCTCATTAGCTCAAAATAGCTGACACCTAGATTATTACCTTTAGGAAAAAATAACAATAAATGACATAGGATCAAAAGTGACATTCAAACAGTAGATTGTTTACTTATAACTTATAAGACCCTATATATAATCTATGGTCCTAAGAAAACATTGTTTACAACATCTTGTGCATGGATGGTCACTACAATAGCCTCAGCAACATCAGTGAAGTCTCTAATTAGGTCCTCTTGATCTTCCAGTCGATCAGTGTCTAGAAAACCAGGTTCTAGGTGATGAAGCTCATGCCCTGAACACAGTTGCGCTGTAGCAAGAGCGGCACCGGCACCATAGCGGACGCCATGAGTTGCCACTTCTCTAGCACGAATTAGGATATCCTGCAGGCGATCTTCAAGATAAACACCCCTGGTGTTGACTGCTGCAACTGTGCCAAGTGCTGCACGTTGGAGGGCCTGGTGGCGATTCTCCAGGTCGATCTCCTAGCGATGAGCCTCCTCGATCTCACGATGAGAAGCAACCAATTGTTCCTTAAGATCTAATGAAAATGAAGGGTTACCGGATAAAGTCACGAATATAAAAGCAAAGACTCTTCAAAGAAATTTTACCTGCTGCCCTAGCATGGGCTTCATCAGCCCTCATCTGAGCAACATTGGTCTCTTCTTCAGATGCAGAGAGGGCTATTTTAACGGGATCAAAACATTGCTCGAGCTGACCTACCTCAAGCGTGGCTTCAAAATACAGGTTTCTGGCCTCCCTCCTTTCACGGATAAGATTCTTGATATCCTGACCTGACTCAGAGGATGAAGATGAAGATACCATGGACCCAGCAAGATGTACAATCCATTGTTGTCCAACCTGTTGGCCGATGTACCATAGCAGAGAGGTAGCCCTGCATATTCAAAGGATTAATGCAAGGCAACCATAGAGATAAGAAATCATTCCCTCTCACCCTTGGCGACGAAGAGGGACACGAAGGCGTGGAGGCGGATCCGTGGCTTGAGTTTCCTCCCTTGGACGCTTGCCGTGAGCCATTGTTCAGAAGAAGACTGAAAGGAGAAAATGAAGAAGAAAAGATATGTCACAGCATAACAAATGAACACAAGTAGTATTCCTTCTACTCCGCCTTCCCTCCAAATTTATAGCCCTAGGGGACAGTGGGTTCATCGAAAATTTGGGGTTTGTGTTCTCACTAAAATTTATTCCTAAATCTGGGGGCATGTGTTCACACCGATATCTGGGAAGATGCACAGGAAGCCCAAAACTCAGGGAAGCGTGTGTGAGTGTTGAATGTCATCCCAACTTCCAACATCGTCCCCACCACTTATTACGTCGGGAACCGTCGTATACCTCGTCTTCCCTAATGCGTGCTCCCTAGGTCATGTATCTTAACTGCACTGAGTCTGGGTGCATCTTCAAGGCTGGCCTATTTAAGCCGAGTCTGGGTGCACTGAGTCTCTCACCCCTCCCCTCCCGTCCCCTCACCTCCCTCCAAATCCCTTAGCATTAGACTGAGTGAGAGAGCGGCAACTCCTTTCGTCCACCATGGTTCATGGCGTACTTCGGCGGCACTGCCGTTGCTGGGACAAGGCTTTCAAGATCGAGTTCTGCAGCGGCCTGCTGGTGGCTGTTTGTCTTGGGTGTTAGAGGAAGTTTCACGATGAGATAGGGAAGAACAATACCATCTTCAGTGCCCCTAGTCGCTGATGATACGATGGCTAGGCTTGTTGATGGTCGGCGTGCGGGAGACTTCTAGGTTAGAATATCTATAGGAAATTCTAGAGGGCGAAGGGTGCCCTGCTATTGCCGAGAAACCTTTTGAGCCTGCAGACCTCAACCTAGGATCTCTCGACGCCGTGGCATGCGTTCCTCCCTGACATTGACGAAGACGGCGCGGGCAAGGCTCCTCGCTGGGCTCCTCATCCTCTCGGATGTTAGAGGGAGTTCCGCGAGGTGGTTCTTCCCCAGGCTTCTTCCAGGCATCGTCCCTGCTCGTGGCGAAGATTCAGAGGCATGGTGAAGGTTAGTTACGTCTTCGTCTGGCTTCTACACTTCATGAGATGTTCATCGCTCAGTGCGGTGATAAACCTATGGTCATCGCTAAAATTTGGCTTATGCCGATGCTTATGCTGATTTGTTGTGAGATAAAAACACTGTTCGTTCGCTGGAAAGTACTGTTGAAGTAGTGCTGAAGAATAGGGCCAAGGTTTTTGTCATCATAACTATAGTTGCTAATAGATCCTTGTTATTGTATGCCTGGTGAATAAAAAAGTGTAACAGAGTTAATCGAAAAAAGAATGTCTTTTGTTGATTTTGAACACTGTTACCTCATTGTGATGCTGGTGGGGTATTGCTTTAATGTGAAAACCACCGTATGGTTCAGCTTTGTAATCGCGTCCATTTTTATTGTAGAGATCAGTACCTTTATTATGCAACATCAGCTGACGAACTTTGTCATGTTAGCATCCATTGTTATTGTAAAAAGTATGTTGTGTTCAGCATTGTACAATTCTATCACCGTCGGATATAAACGTCATTGAAAAAATTGTATCATCGCCGGTAGTCTTCACCGCCGATATCGTCAAAAATTGCAAGCCAATGCGAGACTCCGGCGCGTTTTTAGAATTTTTGGAGCGTTTGTAGTTAGCTTACAAAGACCGCTACCCACCCAGCCACCACCCCTGTCCGTCTCCTCCTCAAGTGCTGCTATCGGCGTGTAAGCCGCTACTCACTGCCGACAAGCTAGTGCTCCGTGTCGGTACGCCTCACTGGTGACCAGGCTAGTACTCATCACCACCGTGGCCGCTCGAGCTCACTCGCCTTTGGTGAAGCAAACGGCCATCACCACCGCTATTCATCTGATGCGGCAGGAGTCAATAGTGTATCACTGCCGGATCGTTTAGTAACCCGACACCGACTAAAGGATCATCATGGGCGGATCGTACTGCAACGCGACAGTGATCATGCCCTATGATTAGACGGTTCATACGCTGAAGCGACGATGATGTTCGCCTCGACATAGGCGGGTCATGCTCTAATGCGACGAAATAAGGATCTGATCATGGACAGATCATAAGCCATGCGACGGTGTTAGTGCGTACCCACATACGCGGGTTGTGCTCCAATGCGACAGAAGTAAGGACCTTATCACGGACGGATGATAAGCCAATGCGGTGGTGTAGTGTACACCCCAGTCGGTCCTAGATACCGTCAGTGATGGCTATGAGTATCACTGCCGACAGCTTACTGCCGAGGCTGAAATTGGACTGCGATGTGGGTTACGACGCGGCTGTGAAAGGTGCGAGTGTAGTAGTGGATCAAAGGAGAGGGGATCCCTAAAACATTAGAAACCATGGTGGTGGGTTTCGACAGGGTGAGGTTTGTTAATTATTGGGACGATTTGTCATGTCGAATTGTGAGGTGGTTAACATTTTTTGAACTTAGTAGCCTTCTGAGATGCTAGTTTTTGGCAATGACAAGAGGGTTTTTATGATGACGCGATGAAGAAGTTGGTAGACGCAAGCGTAGTGAAGGTTGGGTGCCATCTCCATAAATGAGGTTATCACTTTGTAGGTTGATGGCACAAATATTACTTTTTTGCGTGCAACCCATGCAACCATAATGTTTTTATGAAGAAAAATGCAACCACAATGTTGTGCTGGTGGCGGTATCATTTGTGGAGATAATCGCATCGCGCATCAACTGGCAACATGACATCTTTCTTCTCTCCCACCAAAACAATGTTGGAACTTGATGACTAAGGAGGTTGGAAATGAAGGGAGACCAATTCTAGAAAATAAAAGAGCAGATATATAAGGGAACTTATAAATAATAGTCAAAGACCTCATAAGATGAGTCCTCCAAGAAGACACCACTTGTCTTTTTCTGCATTGACACATGTCAATTGGTTTTTTTCATGCAATACACAAAACATAAAATTGAACTAGGATGAATAAAATAAACCATAATAAATTGTTAGAATATAATACCTTGAGCAGGCCCACCACCGATGGCACCAAAGATGCGAAAGGTTGCGAAGACCTGCTGTCCCAATCACCGTTGCAATAGAGAGAAGAGGAAATTCTAACGACTTACTAGTGAAGCCTACACAGATGAATCGTTCGGTAAGGCTCTTTCTCGACAAAGCCTTCTTCCCTCCTCGTATGGAGGCTCTGTCTGTGGTTCGTCTGCCTCAATGACGTCCATCCCTCGCTGTATACCAATTTAATTTCAGACTAGCTGCACTCACGTATTGGAAAGCATCCGGTAAAGTAATTTGGTGGACAGAACTGCTGCAGCGCGGTACTGGACCGCCTACGCTATAGTAGCGCATGGCCGTTCGTCCGCCATTCCTAGCGGGAGCCCAGGACGTGCGCTAAAAGGCGTGGGACCCATGCAGCAGTGACAGCAGCGAGCATGCACCACGCGCAGCGCATGTAGACAGAGCGACAGAGCGCACGCGCGAGAGGAATAAGTGGCGGACCCCACTTTTTCAACTAACTAAAAATGTTATAACTCACAAACCAAAAAACCAAATTAAATTTCGATTGCACCATTAAATTCGTTTCAACAAATGCTTCAGAACAAAATCTCACATGGATATATTTAGATAAAACTTATTTACAAACATGTGGACCTCACTATTGGTAGTTGATATAGAGTATGAGATATAGAGGATAGATGAGTGCGGGAGAAACTAGTATAGAGAAGAGAATCTCGATGACCAGTACAGAATATTCCTTTTAGAGGATGAATATAGAGGATGAAGAGTGCGGATAGCCTTGTACTGGAAAGAAATTACGCGTAGAGATTTATACAAAAGTTAGTTGGCGCCTTGGCAGCAGCTGCGGCTGCAACTAAAACCGCATAATAATGGATAAGAGTAACTCCAACAGCCTATCTAAATTCTTCTGTGAAGCACGTTTCAGGACCTGTTTGGTTTCCTTCACAGGTTGCCTCTAGCAGGCCCCTCTAGCCAGGCTGTGGCCATACGAACCATTGTTGTTTCGTTGCCATGATCTGCAGAGCCAGGATGCTTAGAGCAGTTGTTTGGTTACCCTGCCAGAGTGCCTGCATCGCCGCTCTCTCATGCGCATGCTCATACCGTTCACGTGAGCCAAGCCAGCCAGAAATGGATTCCCTTGAGCTAGGATGTGGAGAGATGGCTGCACATGTCGGGCTAGATCCAGGATAGAATACAGGCAACCAAACGACTTGAACGTGCATCTACGGAGCTAGACTAGGCTATATATATCCAGCCAACTACAAACCAAACATGCCTTTGCCGATTATATGGGTAAGGGTGAGGTCGTGGGTTTGAATCCCAGCCGACATGAAGTCTTCAAAAATCGCGCAAAAAATGCCGCGGCTACGGAGCGGGTGTGTGGCTGACTAGTGGGGGCCTCCCCGGATTAATTTTTTTTTGCTATTTGTTTGGCAATTTTTTCATGATTTTTGGAAATTGATTTATAGGGGCGGCTCAATATCTAGCCACCCCTGCAAATCGTCAGCCGCCCCTACAAACCGGGCATTTATAGCCACGGTTGCTTAGGGGCGGCTGGCAAAACCGCGGCTACAAATGCACATAAGCCGCCCTTACAAATACCTGCTGGCGTAGTGCCAAAAAAAAAAACAGGTCCAACTGCATGTGGGTCCTGCTTTCTTTTCTTTTGCTTATCCCGACATTCTCGCTAGTCATTTTCTTGATGCCACGCCTCCTCGCCATGGTGATTTCTACGTGCCAGGAGGCCGATTCCCGCACGCCCCTGGCTTTCCCACAGGCCTTCTTCACCATGATGTGCAGATGAAAGTCCAGTCCCTGTCTCCCGTATACAATGGTGTGACCTGCTACTTTGAAATGATTGTTCAATGAATCCTATAATCTACTACTCGAATAATATTGTACATGTACTTTGCCGGCCAGATGGATCCTTGTGCTCTATTGTTGCACTTTACTGTTCTGCTGATTTTAGCCATTAAGTATTAGCTGTGTGATCTAAATAGAACTAATACTACCATAAACGTGTGTGACACATGCCAAACTCACGGCTACCAATTGTAAATATATGGCTCCTGCACATGTTAAAACGTAAATGGAATATGTTCAACACACACTACAGTAGATCAAGAAACCCTTGAAACCAACACACACATACAAAACCGCACACGTATTTGATACTCTCTGTCACACCCAAATTTCATTGGAGAGTATAAAGCGCTCAACAGAGCATGTAGGAGTATTAGTGTTTATCCACATAGACGCTCTACGAGCACAAGATTCTAATCTTGGTGAGAGATTAAAGCTACACGCTCCCCCACTAATTTTGTGACAACAAAACTTTGCTACCTCTTGGATCGATTCCCTTTGGCCTCTTTGGGGGAGAGTTCAAGCTCTGAGAACAACGCCCACCATCCGGATTAGGCAAATGCCTTCCTTTGCATGAGGATCGATCATGATCTTCGTTTCAATCTTTGACCAATAGGTGTGACAACAAGCCTTTCTACGGGCGCCAACCAGCAGGCCCGTCAGGCCGATCTATCGTCCGTTTTTCTCCCAATAAACTCTTGAATACTTCTCGGGTAGACCTATCGAGAAAGGACACAACAATATTACTCTTGGATCAGCAAGTCTACCTAGAACGCCACTAAATCTCATCGAGATACGTGACAAACAGAAGGGATCATGAGAGGTAGGGTTAGAGTAAAGGGTAGTATAGATCGTTTTTTTTGGATTGGAAGTTGGAATCCTCAATTGGCCGTGGTCCTCCAATATATATAGAGGAGATAGCTTTATCTTAGTAGTTAGTAGGAAACATTAAATGAATTCCACAAGTTTCCCATGTCAAAAACCGTGTTTGCAATGAGTTGGCTCAACTCTTAGAAACTTCGTGGTGGAGTCCATTACACATGTCGGTATAGTTTATTTTTGCTGTCAACAAGGAGTATTCGTGTTTTCCACATAGATGTTCTACGAGCACAAGATTGTAATCTTCGTGGAGAGAGATTAAAGCTACACGCTTCCCACTAATTTTGTGACAAGAAAACTTTGCTAACTCTTCCTTGGATCGATTCCCTTAGGCCTCTTTGGGGAAGAATTAAAGCTCCGTGAACAAGGCCCACCATCCGGATTAGGCAAATGCGCTATGGAAATGTTTGAATATACATGGTGCGCTTTTATGCCTTCCTTTCTTTGCATGATGATCGATCATGATCCTCCTTTCAATCTTTTGACCAATCGTCGTGACGACGGCCTTTCCGTGGGGCATGGGGGCCCAGCCCCTTTCGCTTTTGCCAACCTGCTGCTGGCTGCTGCAGTCTCTGGAGCTGCTTGCAGCTCATCTCTGGCAAAGCAAGTGTTCTTCTGATCTGAGTAATTATATATATATGCTATCTCCGTTCATCCAGCCCTGGTGTTCATCATCATCGATCGACACCTCGGAATGAAAAGATGCTCTTGCATGCATTTGTTGCTTGCGTGATAGTCAGTGTTTTCTTGTTCCTTCAGATGTACGTATTCCTGTTCACTTTGATATCCAAAGTCAAATTGGCTGCTAGATTGGAATGGATCATACACATGATTAAGGCAAGTATTTTTTTATCTCCGTCAGCCATGCTTTCTAGTACTTTAAGCTTTTTCAAGAGGAATATATGTAACCGCATGGATTTCAACTTTTCGTAACTGCCTATATATAAGGCTTTTCCCTAGATTTGGTGCTTTCAGCTTTGGAACAGAACGATCGCACATGGACTTCAGCTTTTGTGACTGCCTGCTCAAGTGGTACAAACACACATGCAATTGGTGCAGCTAATTAAAGTATAGCACTAGCTCCTCATGTTCTTGCATGATACTCAATTGGAGGGTTGAATGAAATGCCGGTGTTGTGAGGGATCCAAAGCAGTGCAACCCAATGTGTAGGCACAGCAACACAGTTATCAAGAGTGCGCTCTATCACTAGGCTTAACCTGTGAGCTATGGAAAAACTGAGAAAAAAAAAGTTTGACAAAGACTGTTCACGGTTGGGATACCTAAAGTCCATCTAGAACTCTGGACAAAATGTTAGGCAAATTTTGCCCTTCGACATTCTTAAATAAATTTTATAAAAGTGTGGATTTTGCCTTCAATATAGTATCTATTTTTTTTTTCTATTTCTAGCTGATGCCAAATTATGGATACGTGCTGCTAGAAAGACCATAATAATTTCGGTAATGCTATGTGTGGGGCGTTCGTTCGTCCGGATGCCTCTTCCCGGGCCTAGAGACCAACCCAATAGCGCGTCCCGTTTTTTTATTACGGTGCCCATGTCTGTCCCTTCCGTTAAGTTGGCCAGATAAGGAAATAAGACGGAGACCTCCCCTGCTCATCGTCCATGACGTTTCCTTTCTCTCCTTCCCCAAAAACCTACCGCCACACCACCTCCACCGCTCAAGCCCCCATGCCCACTTGACTTCCCTAGCTGCTGCTCCTGCTCCGTTGCCTGCCCTGCCTAACGGCGCAGACACCGCTTCCTCAGCCGTCAGCTGGTCACCGAGCCTGCTACGCGCGTGCTCGTGCCCGACGACGCCGATAGGCGCCGCTAGCGGAAGGATAAGCGCCGGGCCCTAGCGTTGAAGCCCTCCAGCCTTACCTCTTGTTATGGCTATGACACCCCTGTAGACGGCAGAGGGGCCGCACTGGGATACATCTCATGTTGCAAGTATATGTTTTAAGTGTTTTAGGTGTTTCAGAGGTATGTTGCAAGTGTTTCGTATGGATGTTACAAAAGTAGATCGAAATATTGCATATGTTGCAATGGTTGCACACGTATGTTGCAAACGTCTATTCCCAATGTTTCATCTGTTTTCATATATATGTTGCAAGTGTGTTTATCTGGATGTTGCATATATTTCACACATATGTTGCGAGTATTTTATTTGGATGTTGCGTATGTTTGCAGTGGTTTTCAAGTGTTTTCAGGAGTTTTTGTAAGTGTTTCATATGACTTCAGATGTATGTTGCAAGTGTTACATTTAGATATTTCAAAAGTAGTTCGGGTGTTGCACATGTTGCAATGTGACCCACCTACAGTAGCTGTTGGAGGGGGCGCGAGGGGTCAGGCAGCACGCAGACGCTGCGTGGGGTCGGGCGGGGCGCAGACACCGTGGGCGACGGGTAGGGCACAGACGCCGCGTAGGGTCGGGCGGTACGCGCAATGCAAGTGCAGGAATTGGGTGTAGGCATGGGCATTCAGACGTGGGTGCCTATATGGACGTTTGGGCGCTAGCACTGCCGTAGTAATTTAGGCTTTGTTTGGTATAGCTTGAGCTTCTCTCTATAAATGAAGAAGTCAGAGAAAGCCACATTTATGCGCCTTCGACCGGAGGCTTTCTCGGTTTTCAGTTCACAATACATCCTTGTGTGCATATATGGTAAGACTCTTGATTAAGCTGGTGGAAAAGCTCAAAAAACCATATCAAAGAGAGTCTTATTGTACCAATACCAATATGTCCCAGTAAAGTCCACAAATTTCTAGGGTCCATTAAATACCATAAATACAGTGGTGATTGTAAGTAAAAAAAAGGGAGAAAATTTGTTCATTTCCATCAAAACTTATACTAGTTTCTTGGTTGCCATACAAAATTATAGGATTCCTTAACTGCCATCAAATTGTGATTTTTGATTAACTGCCATCACCGTGAACCGTAGGTATATACTCTTAGACTGGATGGTAGACAGTTTTACCCCTTTCTTCACATTTCTCTAAGAACATGATGTGTTGGGGCTATGTCCTTACATCACCATGCCTCTCTGTTGCTAGTTTGGTTTCCTCGGTAAATGGCTACGCATTTAGTAACCTGAAACCACCAAGGCTCCGGCCAAAAGCCAACCACGGCTGATGAATTGAAGATGAGACGATCTGAACTGCATCTCCGCTCCTTTTTCTCCCTAGGAAAAAACAAAAAGGCGATCAGAAGCTAGAATTGCAGCTGCCGCGCGGCACTGAACTGCACTGTGAGGCAGGCGGCGGGCAGGGCCAGGCTGCATGCCATGTTTCCTCAAACCATGTGCGTCTGGTCAGGGCCCAGCGAGGCGTTTGGTCAGTGAGGAGACGTAGGTGCGCGGACTCACTACGCGGCAAGGCAGCGGCACTCAGCCCTGCCGCCCGGGCTCACAGCGCAGGGTGGCGGCGGCGCCTAGCCGTGCAGGCGCGCAGCATAGGGCGGCGGAGGCGCCCGGCCACTCGGGGCTGTGCGTTGCTCGCGCCGGCCATGGCGTCGTGCAGAGTGAGGCTCGTAGTCGGTCGATCGGAATCACCAGATCAGGAGAGAGCAGCGGCGTCACGGTGATCGATCTTAGGATTCGTCATTGGGTATACGAGCAACGGCATTGTTGCCTTGTTTTTTTTAATATGGGCAGCACGCTGTTTCATACGGGACAGGGGCACCATCGGAATCAAATTTCCAAGTGAACATGACATGTAACACTGATGGCAATTAAGGAAACAAATTATCTCAATGAATGACAGTTAAGGAAATAAAACCCATATGATGGCAGTTAAGGAATCAAAAAATACAAATTGATGGCAGTTAAGGAATTCTATAAATTTTGATGGCAACTAGGAAACCATTATAATTTTTTATGGCAATGAGCAAATTCTCTCAAAAATAGATGTTCAGATGCGTCTCATTACTGTTAAATTAAGTTTTTATTTACTAAAATTCACCATTTACCGTTACAGTTACAGGTAGGTGGACAGTGCTGATTCCGTGTTGGTGCCATCCTGAAAAGGTAAGTCACGGCAATGGAACTACCAACACGGATGCATCGTCTCGTAGGGTCAACGAAGCCTTCTTCTCCTTCCATCCTCGTTGGGGAGGCACTGTCTGCAGCTCGTCCGCCTCCACGACATCCATCCCTCGTTGTATACCAATTTAATTACCTTGATCTGCAGAGTCAGGTCAGGATGCATAGAACAACTATTTGGTTGCCTTATGTACCATCGTGCCTGCATCGCCAGTCTCTCACGTGCATGCTCGTGCTACCCGCGCGAGCCAGGCCGGCCAGAAACAGATTTCCGCTAGCCAGCAAGCTGTAAAGAGCAGGCTGCACGCGCCTCGCCAGGAACTTAGTGGTGGAGCCCATGTCTGCACAGTTTTTTTTTTTTTTTTTGCTGTCAACAAGGTGTATTCGTGTTTTTCCACATAGATGCTTTACGAGCGCAAGATTCTAATCTTGGTGAAGAGATTAAAGCTACACGCTTCCCACTAATTTTGTGACAAGAAACTTTAATTGCTCTTGGATGGATTTCCTTTGGCCTCTTTGGGGAAGAGTGCGAGCTCCTTAAACAACGCCCACCATCTGGATTTGGCAAACGAGCGTTGGAAATGGAGTATGCGTGCATGGTGCGTACGTTTTTATGCCTTTCTTTCTTTATTACAGATGATGATGATCGTCATCAGCCATCCAATCTTTTGACCAATCGTCCTGACGACGGCCTCTCCATGGAGCATCTATCGGCCCAGCCCCGGCCCGGCACTTTCGCTTTTGTCGTCAACTTGCTGCTGCATTGTACGTGTTCATGTGATCTGAATATCTTATCTCCGTTCATGCAGCCCTGATCGATCGACACCTCGGAATGAAAAGATGCTCTTGCATGCATGCATTGGTCGTTTGCGTGATAGCCAGTGTTTTCTTGTTCCTTGAGATGTACGTATTCCTGTTCAACTTTGCATACAAAGTCAAATTAGCTACTCTAGATTGGAATCATACACTTAAGACAACTCTTTTGCATCTCCGTGAGTCATGCTTTCTAGTACTAAGAGCTTTCAATCAAGAAGAATATATTTAACTGCGTGGATTTGATCAACTTTTCGTAACTGCCTAAGGCTTTTTAACTGCAGTTTTGGTGCTTTCAGCTTTGGAACTGAACGATCGCACATGGATGCCCTTCAGCTTTTGTAACTGCCTGCTCAACTGGTACAGCCACACACATGCAACTGGTGCAGCCCAAGTAGCACTACTCGCAATGATACTCAATTGGAGGGTTGAATGAAATGTGGGTGTTGTCAGGGATCCAAAGCAGTGCAACCCAACGTGTTTCTCCTAAGTGTTCAAAGGGGTGCTCCTCGTTGGGTAGGCACAACGATGCAATTATCAAGAGCGCCCTCTATCACTAGGCTTAACTTGTGAGTTATGGCAAAACTGAGAGAAAAAAAAAGTTTGGCAAAGACTGTTCACGGTTGGGATACCTAAACTCCATCTTGAACTCTGGACAATACATATGTGTGGCAAATTTTGACCTTCAACATTCTTAAATGTTACAAAAGCGTGGATTTTGCTTCAATATAGCATCTATTTCTTTTCTATCTCTGGCTGATGCAAAATTATGGATACGTGCTGCTAGAAAGACCATGATAATTTCAGGACTCTTGTTTGATTGAGCTTCTCTATAAATGGAGAAGTCAGAGAAAGCCACATTTATGCGCCTTCAACCTAATAACAGGGGGGAAAGATTAATCTATTAACCCATAATAACTCCTTCGGTGTTTACAGAGAGTAGATATAAAGTGTCCCTAAACAGAGTCCTAATCTCTACAACTCTAAACCTGAGCCAAGCTCAGGCACCAGAGAGCGCCACGTCGCTGGCCGTTCCCGGCCGTCCGATCGGCCGGGCGGACGGCCAAGATGGTACGAGTCCCAGTCATTTTGCAAAAAAAACCCTCCATATTTAGTGAAATCAACCCGCAGTCCGGTCACCTCTCACAGGAAATGTTTCGAAAAAACCCTCAGACTTTAAGAAAACTAACCCGCAGTCCAGTCTTCTCAATAGGCCGGTCTGTCTCAATGGGCCAAATTCGGCCCGTGAGCCTCTTTTCCTTTTTAATGGTTTTATCTTTTCTTTTAAAACCAGAGATCTCTCAAAAATCATATAAAATCACAGAAAAAACATAAAAATACCAAACCAGTTTTGTTGTGTTTATTATGACTAGATCTATGCATTAAACTTAAAATAACATATGCTTTAGTGCATTGTATTCAATATAATAGTAGTTCTCTGCTTTTTCATAATTGATTAATTTGTAGTTTTCACCACATGTGAACTGAAAATATCTCCGCTGCCTTAAAACCAATATCATATACCCTTTCTCATGATCTTTGTTGGCCAATTAATTTAACACTAACCCGAAATATAAATACTCAAATACAAATTCTAGCGTATATACTTATACATAAAAAAATACATATGGTACATGATATTCCGTACATTCGCATACGCGAGCACGTCATGTCTCATACATAAAAATTTAAAATGAATATACACAAACAAAATAATATACTTGCACTATACGTGGTACATATAACCTATAGGCAATCACCGAAACCTACAGTAACCAATTCAAAAATTCATACATCATTCTTTCATAAAAAAAGAACCAACGAACAGGTCGTGGCAGCATAGACGAATGACCAAACTGGCTCAAAATGGTAGGCACTCCACGCGAGCGCGCGGCAACGCCGCAAGTTGCTTTCTAGTCAAACTTTTTTTTTGTGACTATCTAGTCAAACTTTCTAAAATAGTAACTACTCGCCCGGCGTGCGTTGCCTCCGCAGTTCACCCAACGTGCGAGGCCCCAGCCTGCTCCGTTCAAACGTTTTTCTGCCTTCCTGCATATCTTCTCCCGTACATGGCAGACATCTTATTACAGTTTCCCACAATCTTTTTTATTTCTGCAACTGCCTCTGACTGGAGGCTATTCATCTCTTGGAACATCTTAGTTTGATGATTCTCCACTGCAGTGTTTATCTTTGATGATTCTCCACTGCAGTGTTTATCTCATCTCGGAGAATATCCGGCACATTCTCCAAAAATGGCTTGAGCAAATATTTCAGTGATGGCATTTGTGCCACTATGTCCTGCTCCGACTCCTGAAAGGAAAGGCCGCATGCGTAAAGACAGGATTTACAGGAAGAAAGAAGAACATGCATGCTTGCTTCTGTACCTTGTGTTTCGGATTATCATACATCTTCTGCTTGCACTTCTCTTTTTTATCCTTCTTGCGTTTCTCCATTTTATCTTTTTCATTCTCTTTTTTATCCTTCTTGCGCTTCTCCATTTTATCTTTTTCATTTGCTAGTGTTAGCATCTTCATAAGTTTCTCTTTACTGTAGTGTTTGATGCGTGGTTTCTCCTGTTCAAGCTCCGGGAGAAGACTGTCTAGGTACAATATCTGTCAACCACAATTTTAGTGTTAAACATTAATTCTATTTTATTGTACATAAAAGAAATGGTTTTAAAGATTCTTACAAGCAGCACAGCTGTGCAACCCGTAGGGACTGCATCTGATGCATTTTCTTTTCCTTTCTTTCGCATCCATTCTGAGATACCATCCTTCAGACGTTGACAAACGATCTTGCACCAATCCTGCTTTTCCATCCTTTCCAGGTCAGAACAAAAAGCCATGTTCTCACCTGTAATGTAATTAGAAGTAGTGGGCAGAAGAAGCCGGTTCATCAAAATACACAAGAAACTAGGGATGAAAACGAAAATGATAATCTCCGATTTTCGGAAATCGTTTTCGAGTTTGTTTCTGACTTTTAGGCCTAAACGAAAACGGTAGCAGTAATCGAAAAAATGAAAACGATAATGGTAAAAATAATTAGAAATGAAAGCGAAAATGATTTTGCCCTCTTCCGATCGTTTTTGAAGATTCCCGTATTTAACCGGTAATTTACCGTAGGTAATTACCAATTTAAGGGCCTTTAATTAATGAATACTAATTAACTTATAGACTATACAATGCATTAAGGTCTGCACACGCAAGCACATAAGTCAAATATATTTTTTTTTGGGAAAGGAACCCGTCTACACACGCAAGCACATAAGGTAATTTTTTTTAAAGGAACTATCTATATGGAAGTATTTTATCTGTATAACAAGAAGGCAATCACCCAATCACTTGTTGCACCTTAACTCCAATAATTCATGTGTTTGATCACTATGCTATGTCGAGTCAACTTATGTCTTTGTCGAGAATTGTCGTACTGTTGCGTCTTTTGCCACTGTTTGAGACCTAGGATGGTGTAAACTATGGTGTTTCAACTTGTGATCTTGTCAATTGCGGCTTTATTTATCAGTCATGTAAGATATGTTAAGTTATATGAATCTTCTCATGTTCTACGGTTTGGCGTGTTTATCGTTTTTTTTAGATATCGTTCTCATGGATTCCGATCGTTTGTCGATGTATTTTTCGATTGACTACTATCGTTTTCAAAATTACCGGAATATCGGCGCCGTATTCGTTTCTGATAATATCGTATCAATTTCGTTTTCGAGAAAAAAAAATAAAAATAAAAGTAATTTGGCCTCCTATCGATCTTTTCCCCTCGTTTTCATCCCTACGAGAAACATTTGACTTGCTTATCGACATCCCTGATTCCCTTCATGTACTGGATGAAAATATCCAGTTTGATCCTTGTTTCTTTCTCTTTTCTGGGCTTCTTACCATCTTTGGTCTTTGGCTTGATTCTTTCTCTGCTTTGAAGGCTCTCTACGGTGAGATCCAGCAAGTCACCGAAACCAAGAGAACGGACCTTGTCTTTTGCGTCATCTGACAGAACTCCAGCTGCCATGATAATATTTTTAAAACTGCACCTCATAAGTATAGTGGTCCACCTTTTAGTGCCCTGCAAAAAATCATTTTCATTAACATTATTTCAGAGTCATGGCAACATTCCAAGCCCACTCCTTTTCACCCAGCAAACGTAGGAGTTCATTTTGTACCTCAGGGTCACCCTTCACCTGCAGTTGAGTCTCAGCATCCACAACATGCTTCACAGCAAAAGTTTCTTTGTATAATAAGTCATACAATGCTTCATCTTGTTGGTCCAAAAGATCATGTTCCTGATGTTGCCTTTCCCCTGTCGCATGCACTGAACCATCTTGCTCTTCATCATGAACACCATTGTCAAGAATATCTTTTCTTTGCCTAAACACTCCCCGCAGGTAGTGTTTCCCTTGGAAAACTAAAGTTCAAAAGAATTTGTTCAGTAATAGGAAAAGGTCAGCAAAATATTCCAATATGACAAGGATATATCAAAAGCAACGCTAGATCATATGAAGAGGGTTAAATAGGTGGGAAAAGAAACAGGTGTTTGCATCATCTAGCAAATGTGAGGTGGGGGGGGGGTGCAATTCTCCAACTGCGACACTTATGATGATGATATTGTTCTGCCAATACGACAGAGGGGAATATGAATAACTCCGCAATACCAACAGTAACCTGTAAGGCATCATCACTCTTGATAATTCTGTTAAGTCTGCTTAATTCCTCATTTTGCCTGGAACGAAATGAGAATATTAGTAAACCAGAATCACATTGGGTATGGGAAGAGGAAATCATTAGGGAGGCAAACACACGTCAAACTATGTGGGAGGAAAAATAATTCGATACTGTCATCAGTAGGTCCTGAAGATATCCATCTGTCTTGCCAGGCTTGCGACCGAGAGAGCGTCGTTACTTCAACTACTGGCTGCAACAATCCTGACAATTCATGAACTCTCTGGCATGCTTTGTTTCACAAGTGCGCATCCAACTTAAGAAACACTTCGTTGTCCATCTTAAAGACTCCACTGTTCAAATTAAAAAAGAATGCATCACATTTTCAGACAAAAAAGAAGGATATCACTTTATTCAAAGAACAAACGAATATTACTTTGATTCAGAGAAGAAAAATATCATACGATGCGTCACATGTTATACAAGAATATTACTTTGATTCAGCAAAGAAAAAGATCATCTAACATACCTCCAAACAGGCTCATCAAGGGGTTGCAAACAAATATGATATTGTTGATCGGCACGTTCTGAATCAGATAGTCTGGATTAGGGATGAAAACGGAACAGAAATATTCCGAATTGACCGTTTTCGTTTTCTATATTATGAACCGTTTTTTAACATGAAAAATTGTCAGTTTCAATTGGTTTCACAATCATTTTCAATCATTTTTTGTACTCTTTAATTGCTAAATGTAGAAATATCCCGAACCGACCGTTTTCGTTTTTCTATATCGTAAGTCCGTTTTCGACCGTTTCCGACCGTTTTCATCCTTAGTCTGGATTGGTGAGAATGGTCGGTTGCAACTGGAGTTAGTGACGCCATCTTTGCACTGTCATTTGAAGACCACTTTGAGGCATTGTTCAGAGCAGACTCAGCACCTTCGATATCGTCTTCCTCTTCATTTTCAACTATGTATCTTCTCCTCCGCTTCATTGGCCTACCATTTATGAGTTTTTTGTCATTAAAGTCTCCAATTTGTGCAGCCTCTTCCACATAATATTCAGTGTTTGTCCGATGCTTCACCATTGGTTCATTACACTTAAGAGGTTGATGATTGACATTTTCCTGCTGAAGTCTTCAGCCTTCTCTTCTTCTTCTTCATCTTCATCGTCATCAGTTAGAATGAGACGTCTACGCTTTTTTGGGCTGTCCTTTCTCAAGTTTTGAACAGTATCAGAAATTTCAACTTCTGTAGCACTAGCCTCAAGAGCGAATTTAGCTTTTGAAGAGATCTCTAAGGATGAAGTCGAGCACGCTTGATCCATTGTTATTGATTGTGGAGTTTGCATTGATTTGCAGGACCTGCTGTGAGAACCTTCATTATGCCTTTGATTGCATTCATTGCGAAACCAGTCTTCTAAAGATGCATCAAAGAGAACTTTGTCCAAACAGTACCTGCACCAATGATGAATTCATGAAAAGGATGCCTTCTTGCACCAATGATGTGATCTATGATAAAAAAAAACTTTCAAAAGATAACAAATCTATTATTGACTCTGTCCATTAACAAGCCAAACATAAATAATGGATTCAACAACATATGTTTAAAGGTACAGATAAGGCCTTTTCTAGATCAAGTGGCAATAGCATACTTCAAAAAACAGATGTACCAGGTAATTATTTGTTCATATTGTTGCAAACATTAACAATTAGGAATCCTTAGGGTGAAAAGTCACATACTGGTGTTTATGAGCTCCCTTGCAGTCACTGCAACATAAAAGGAGAGTTCAAAACCATTATCTCCACATATTTCACATACAGCATTCTGCAGAAATGCCAAGGGGTTTGTTATAAATTATCAACTATAGAAGTAACAAACGATAATACCATAAAATAGTCTGGTAGCATTCTCATATTTTCTGATACAGTATCCAAGTTCACTAATTATGATATACTGGGTCATTGATGATTACACATCAGCTGCAACCCATAACATTTGGATCAGTTTTTTGTATGCAACATAAATTAAGAAACACTCTAGATAGATACCCTACATTGAACCTTTTAATGTCTGGGCAAGCCATAGCCCCCTCCTTAGTATAGTAACAATTAGTTTTATGCTAGCATGAGCATAACAGTGAGCCATCATCTAGATATATTGAGTGTGCTAGACTCTAGTCAGATTTGTATTATCTTAATCTTTAGCAAGGTCAACACAATAAATTTAGAAACTGGGCCAGTGGTAAAGACCGGTAGTCAGCAAACAAACTCTACCTGATCTCAAGTAAGTGTATCAAACCTAAATAAGAAATAGTTTAGCGATAAATATGTTACGGCGGGAAACCTTCAAAATTAACTGGACCAGAATGTTGGGAGTTAGATAAACACCACAATGAATCCGAAATACTGCATATAACCCAGTTTATGAAAACCATACCAAAATATAGTAATGACTAATGACTATCTGGAAATAAAATACGAAACTACGGCAGTCATAGTTTAAGATGGCACCGAAACATACTTGCAGTTGACAGAATTATTAATGCACCATCTCAGGTAGACATTATGTTAGATGCAATTTCTTGTGAAGTACAGCATTTGCAGGTTGACTAAACCAGCAAATATCATTGAAAGCAAGCATTATATATCATATATCCAATACCCAATTTGTTAAAATAGTTAAACACTTCCTCCAATCACAAACATAAGTCCGTCCAGATATGCCCTATGTCAAAAATACTCTGGCTAGCAATATGTACAAAATATATTATCTTAAATGAAAAGAGTTATATATTATGAGAGTATTTTCACAATGAATCTAGTGGTGTCAATTTTGCGATGTCACTATATAAAATTTTAGATATTTTTTTCGAAAACCTAAAATTTTAGATATTTATAGTCATTTTTTTAAAAAAAATGGGTCAAACATATATTGACTTATATGGATAATCAAAGGAAGTAACTCGTGCATGTGCTATTTTATTTACTCTGCGGTCATGATATCACATACAGTAGGAAGCACTCTACTGTACAAAGCTCAAAAGATCATGAGGCCATATATGGCAAAACATTTCTTTGCAAGGTGGAGCGTAAGGAGTAAAACAACACCTTCATTTAAAGTAAGTGCGCTGACTTTAGTTTTCAAACAACTTCCTTAAATCCATACTATATGTAAAATGGAGAAAAGGTCTATTTTACTACTCAATGACCCAGTCTGATTCAAAACCACAGAGAACCAAACAAGACTGCAGGCACCAAAGGCTACTTTTATAGCATGGCACAAATAAACTATTGAACACACACAAACACCTCTTATTTGCCTTTCCTCTAGGGCCGGCATAAATAAATGGCTTTCACACATATTTAACTGACACATCACTCTGACTCATCACTCTAACCTACACAAATCCCAGTCCTTTCCCCATACATCACCTTCTCGATAATATGAATAAAAAATAACAATACCAGCCTTCTACAAACACATGTTGATACCCAACCTAAATCGTTAGGGCTGCGATCATTAGTAACTATTAAGTACTGTTTGGTTATTTTCCACAATGAACCACTCAAGTTAGCAAGCTTTCACATTTTGTCAACTAAATTGTAGCTTTTTTGTGTCAGGATTTATTTTGAACAAGACCAAAATGGATAAATTAAACCATACTTCATATGCACGCCTCACTACGAAGTTAGGAACAAAAGAAAGTTGATCTGTTTGTGCAAAGGTGGCGCCTGATGCTCTATTTAACCCGGCCAATGGTCCATCTGTAGACTAATGACATGCGGAGGCATGTACTTGACGCCACTAATCATGGTTCTGATAGAGTCCACGCCGAAGTGCAGAGATGGGAAGCTTACGCATATACTCCGTGAGTTTATGCGTGACACATGTGCTGTAATATAAAAAAATCAAGGTTACGCCTCAAAAAAAATCTAAATAAATCAAGGTTCAGTGGGTAATCAACACCTAAGCAGCCATGCACAAACGGTGGAGCTTCATTCGCTGACACGAAATGCCCACGCAGCATTCAATCCAGCAGCCATTGAGGAAGTATCTAGCATTATTTATACTACTGGTTTCGATTTGGATCCTATATGCACATAAACAGGGGGTACATAAACCGGACAGTGGAGGGGGGTTGAACTTTAAAGTGGCCACAACACAAATCTCCATCCCCGATTGAATGCCAGAACCCAGAGTACAAAAACTAAAGGAATACGAAAGACAACAATGCTCCTCCTGACAGCAGTGACGACCCATCCGCGGTTGCACAGCTGGGACCATCCAGACCAAGGCCTCAAATGTCCCCATATCCTTCGTCTCTCCGGCTCCGGGGCGGGGACGACATCGGCAGCCAAATCCAGCCGGTAATAAAGACAGGGGAAGGAACCGCGAGCGAAAGGGATTTGAAACGTACCATCGTAGCCTAAGATTTCGAAGGCACCAGCTCCACTCCTCCCCGACAGCAATGCTTCCAACGGCCAAAGATCCTCTCTTGAACCCTACTCGGCCCCTCTCTCTTCACTCGAAAGAAACCAGGGGACCGCCAAGCGGAGAGAAGAGAAGGGAGGCAGACGATGGGGGAGAAGAAGGTAGACATTTATGGTGCCTCGCCAGGTTTCTTGGTTCTCAGAAGTCGCGATGGGGTCGAAGGATAGGTGACGGCTGGCGGCGTGGTTAAGGCGGTGCGAGGTCCCGAGGTGGGAGTGGGAGAGACACGCGGCGGGGGTGGCCGGGTGGAAGATCGAGGTCGAGGTCGAGGCGACGACGGGCAGCACAGCGCGGAGGCGAAACGACGCGCCTCTTGAATTCACATCTCCGTCCGTCCACCGTGGTGTACTGGTGTTAACCGTGTGCTTTAGTAAATGGACCCCTTGCCGGCCTGCCCATATACACACAAGATATACCTAGAAGAGCCCAAGACCCCAAGTAACGTTCACGTGGATAGAAGCATTCGCTCTTCAAAGGCTTCTCCAGAAGATCCAAGCGGCTCGATCTACAGGAAACGATAATGGCAGCCATTTAGGAGAGGGAGTTACTGCAAAATTGAGGTACGGCGAGCGCCATACCTGGCCATATGCGTAGCTCCGCCCCTAGATGTTGATACTAAATTAGAATTAGTTGACTTCTTGTAAAACCAGATCTTCATTATTTTTAGGACAAGGAATAAGATGATTTTTATGGTTATATTAATTAAAATGTCAACTAAGTAAAATAGTGATGTGGCTAGAATTTTTTTTAAAAAATAAGACGGAAATATTTTTTTAGACAAGAAAACATATCTATATGGAAGTATATCAAAAGATGTGATAGACATGTTTGGACAAAATTTATCCTTTTTTAGAAAACAATCCTTTGAAAATATGGTTTCTATGTGTGTAGTGTCCACATGACTTAATAATTATTCTGTATGTAGTGTCCACATGACTTGATTAGTAAAAACTATCTCATGGTTAGGTATGAGTTATGAATGTCTTAAGGGAGATGTACAATTCACATACAACAAGCTGATGTACGGTGATGTCACATGACACATATATATAGACAACTAAAGAGACGATGTGTACACTGGGCTTACTCTTTGGTTGCCTGTTATTTGTTTAATGTTTGGTTGTAGCTATGGGCAAGACTTTAAGGGCACTCCCAATAGTATATTTATAGTAGTTTCTATGTGTATTAATTAACCTGTTACATAAATATTTTGCTGATGTGTCAAGAGATTAACTGAAGAGAGAGGAAAAATGAAGGAAACCGTTTCCTGGAGTAGAAACGGAGTGGACGCTCGGAACGAGACGGTAGGAAACGATGAAAATCGCATTGGGGAGACCCAGGTCGTGTCTTCCTTTCTCACCCATGCGGCTGGAGGAGAAACGGAGCTCTCGCCATGCGCGCAGCAAGCTGTCCGTGCAGCAGGCCGCAGCTGCCGCGCTTGCCGCCGCGAAAGTCGGTCAAGCCACCGCCATTGTGCAAGTCGCCGCCGCAAAGGCCAGCCGCTGCTGCCGTGCTCACCGCTACGAACACCGCGACAGCAACCAACCAGATGGGGCCCATGATAGGACTGCTCGTCGCCGATGCTCCTCCGCCTTCGCTGCAGGCCAGACCGTGTTGTCCGTCCACACAGACCCGGCCCTGTCGATTTACAGGCTTGGAGCGAAGGGAGAAAGATGGACCCTTTATTATAATTATAATAATATATGCATAAAAATTATATTTATATTGTTTTTTATTTTTACTTCTAAATGCATACTTCTTTGGCAACACGAGGAAACTAGAAATTTAGAAATTACTTTGTCTCTTTTCAAATTATAAGTCTGCTTTAACTTTTTTGGTACATCAATTTTACTATGTATCTAGACATAATGTATATCTAGATATATAGTAAATATATGTACCAAAACAATAAAAGCGACTTAAAATTTGGAACAGAGGGAGTAAAAACGACTTAAAATTTGGAACAGATAGAGTTATAAGTATCGTCGTACTATATTCAGTTCAACGTTAAAATAAACCGAGTGCCCGTAAGTTACCAAGTTGTTTTTTTAAACAAGAGTTGCCAAGCTGAGAATTCACTATCCTCAGCCGCACCGTTAATTATTCCCCAATCCCAAATTAGAATTCAGATGAATCTTGTATTATAAAGAATAATGACTAAGGGCAAAGGCAATTAGGCAAATTAAACATTGATTAAACAATCAACAAAGGGGCTTAGCAAACCAGGGCAATCGGGCACAACACTTTACCTGAACACATGTTCTTGAGGACGTCTTGTACAATCCTAGTGTTGCGACGTCGGATAAGAAGGCATAGCGATAACATGAAGGAGAGTAGCCGCTGCGGAAGGGAAATCAATGGACTCCTATTGGACTGGAATAGTATACCAGTTACCAGCTAGCTTATGGTATAGTACGTATGCAGACTTGTGGGATTGGGCCCCGTGGCCTTGAGGGTCCTGTGCGATTGCACAGCTCGCACCCCCCTAGGGTCGGGCCTGCGTCCACACATGCCGGCACGCCGCAGTCATCATCTCTCTCTGACCGAGGTTGGCTCCTGTCGAACAACTGACCTCCTCTAAGACTGCCCGCAGTGGCATACTCTAAACGATACTATAAAGTTTTAGAGTATGAATATAGAGTAAAAACTGCTGCACTGGGTACTCTAAAACGATACTCTATCATTTCGCTCACTCTATATTTAGAGTAGTACAGTGTTTAGGCCCCGTTTGGTTACAACGTGTTAAATTTTAACTCTCATCACATCAAAATTGCGGCAAATGTATGGAGTACTAAATGTAGACTAATTGCATGCATGTCGACACAGATTAGGAGTAATTTATGAGACGAATCTATTAAGCCTAATTAATCCAAAATTGAAAACTTTTTGTCAAATAAGACGAAAATGCTACAGTGTTTATTAAACTTTAACACCCAAACCAAACAGGCCCTTACTCTATAGTGGGCAGTGGCGGGCCCCACTAGCTAAACAAAGAAAAAAAATACTATAACTCACAAACCAAAAATCCAAATTAAATTTCGATTGCACCATTAAATTCGTCTCAATAAATCCTTTAAAACTAGATCACACATGAATATATTTAGATAAAGTGACAAGTGGGTCCCATAGTGGATAGAGTGGATAGATAATGATATAGAGGATGGATGGGTGCGGGAGAATTGAGTATAGAGGAGAGAATCTTGCTGACTAGGACGTGTAGAGGATGAATATAGAGGTCCATGAGTGCGGATAGCCTAAGACTCTAACTCCCTCGTGGCTGCAGGTGGCTTCTGCTCTACGGTCCTTCTCAAATGCCATGTGCGAGCTCTACGTGATGCCGAGGAGGAAGACGATGGAACTGGGGGAGCAAAATAGTAAGAAAAGGCAATATTTATTAGCCGAAGACACCTCCACTATACAAGGTAGTTTCTATAGATGATTTCATACTGACGCAGCTACTATGAAAACTGTGCGTAGTTTTTATCATTGGAACTGCCCTAAGGGCCTATATGGTTCGTCCTATTAAACTTTAACAGGTGTTGAGCATGGGTTTGACCATATGGTGTTCAGATACTAATAATAGACTAATTAGGCTTAATAGATTTGTCTCATAAATTCATCTCAATTTGTATAATTAGTTTCGTAATTAGTCTATGTTTAACACTTCATACATGTGTCCAAACATTCGATGTGATACGTGTAAAAAAAAATAAGAAGAACCAAACAGGGCTAAGTGGCTACAACACAAATCTCTGATTGAATGCCAAAGTACAAAATAATGTTACAACAATGCTCCTCCCAACAGTGACGGCCCCATTCCGGATGCACACGGACCGTTCCAGATCAAGGCCGGGGGACCATGCTCAAAATGTCCCCATGTACACGTACAAGCAGTCCGCAAGAACTCGTCACTCCAGCTCCGGGGACGACATCGGCAGCCAAATCCGCCCGCTAATACTAGTTGCACTCATGTCCCGTAAACCATACAAGAAAGCAAAATGGCGGATAAAATTGCTGCACCGCGGTACGCTACCGGATACGCTATGGCAGCGCATGGCAATTCATCCGTTATTCCTAGCGCCTGTCCAGGACCTCCGCTAAAGGCATGGAACCCACGCAGCAGTGACATAAGCGAGCATGCAGGTCGACAGAGTGCACGCGCGCATGCGCCAAAGGAATAATTGGCGGGTCCCATCTTTTTCAACTAAATAAAAATGTTATAACTCACAAACAAAAAAAAACCAAATTAAATTCTGATTATACCGTTAAATTTGTTTCAATAAATCCGTCAAAACAAGATCTCACATGGATATGTTTAGATAAAATTTATTTACAAACATGTAGGCCTCACTGTTGATAGTTGATATAGAGTATGAGATATAGAGGATGATGGGTGCGAAGAAATGTGTATAAAGGAGAGAATCTCAATGATCAGGACAAAATATTCCTTTTAGAAGATGGATTTAGAGTACGAAGAGTGCGGATAGTATAATAAAGACAGGAGAGAAGAAACCGCGAGCGAACGGATTGGAAACCTACCATCGTAGTCTAAGATTTTGAAGGCACCGGCTCCAATCCTCCCAGAGCGCTATGCTTCCAAGTTCCAAGTTCCATCGGCCAAATATCCTCCTGAACCCTGCTCAGCCACTCTTTCTCTCTCTTCATTAGAAAGAAACCAGGGGACAGTGGATAGAAGAGAGGGGAGGCAAACGACGGGGAGAGGATTAGAGGAAAGTAAGCATTAATGGTGCCTCGGCTGGTTTCTTGTTCTCAGGTGGTGCAGTTTATAGATTTTGAAATAAGAAACTTAGAACACATATTTGGAATACTAAACCAGTTCAAATAAAAAACTTTTTAACTATAAAGTTATAGACTGTATTGAGAACTATAACTTTTATGTACACCGTGTCAACATCTGAGATTTTTTGATAATTTTAAATTTTAAAATATGTAAACTGACAACAGTATTTTAGGACCCTAAATAGTTTTAATTAAAAAAATTTCAACTACAAAGTTTTAGATCCCGTGGAGGGCTACAATTGATATAAAGTTTGTCTTCATCCCAGCATATAAGAAAAAGTTATAAATTATTTTTTTTTAAAGTCAGCGTGCCACATCAGCAAAAATAAAAATAAACAGAAATATAACCAACTGACATGTGGGCCCCACATATAGGAGCCACGCCAGTGCGCCACGTCATCAGCATATAGAGCGGGTTTAGACCCGTTTGGACCTGGATGACACCCGAAGATAAGTTCATGCACACAGAATTATCATTTTAAAAGTAGAGGGACATAGATGACACCCTTTGCCAACTTGAAGGACCGCCCCTGAATTTTCCTCCTTCAATAAATAGACTATCACATCATCATATTGATTATGGCAGTGCAATTAATGTTCATAAAAACTACGATAGTTTCTGCATTGGGAGTGCCTTTAATTGTCTTTGTGCCAACACGAAGATCAAATTGCAACAAACTAACATTGCAATTTAGCATAAATATATGCAATAACCATCACCTAAAAAGTTAAAATTCAGAGCAAGTGCTTTTTTTTCGACGAGGGTTATCGGAGGATTGGTGACGGAGGCGGCAGTGCGACGTGGGAGTGACCCGCTGCGGCATCAATGTTCAGGTGGCGTAGTTATTGGAGGAATAAACATTTGTTCGTCAACCCTTCGCACCTCGCACTACCAATGTCTATACCGGTATTAAAAAAAAACTTTTGTTCATGAACTGTCTAGACTGTGTGGGTTGTGGCGTTGGATTGTTGTGAAAAATAAAACATTACACAAATATGAGGACAAGGAAATTATAACAACTAAATACAAAAGTGTTATTGAATAAAAGATAAAGCCATGAAAAGAAAGAAAAATCACAAATATGAAAAACGGTCATGGCAAGAAAAATACTATAATGTAATTTCATTCTATGTATCTTTTGTCCGTAGCAACACACATGCACTCAGCTAGTATGGATATTAATTAGAATGTCAATAGTCTAAAATACACCAATAGTGATGTGGCTAGAATTCCACAGAAAATATGGTTTATGCAGTGTCCACATAACCTGATAATTATTCTATGTGCAGTGTCCACGTGGCTTGATTATTAGTACAGAAACTATCTTATAGTTTTATGTTAGCACTGACTTAAGAGCATGTACAACCATAGACAACAAGTTATTGTCCCGTATGATGACATCACATGACATATAGACGACTAAACAAACAACAGGTACAGTGGGCTGACTTTTTGGTTGTCTATTATTTGTTTAATGTTTACATGTAGTTATGTTAAAGCGTGAATGTTATTATGTAGACCATTATGATGTTTGTTGACACAAAACATATCAACAAAAGACTATAAGTGGACAAGGTTTCTGTCTAGGCAGCCGTCAATTATCTTCTAATCGTTCACTCCAGAATGATAGCCTACAACATCTAGCTCACATTCTGAACTGAGCTCATCGGACTGGCTAAAAGGAGAACATTGTGCATGTGAATGTGCACTTATCGTTACATTATTATATGTAAACAAAACTATTATGTTGCATTATCATGGTATTTTGGTTATATTTCAGAATGTCACTGTAGGACAAAATTTGGTGATGTGATGTGAACCGATCACTATGAATTCATCAATACCATTCCCAACAAAAATAATTGTAGAAGTATTCTAGAATAGAAAAATAGTAATGAACCAAATATATAGAAAATCAAGTAAGGAAAGGTTCAAAAGGGGAAAAAGTTAGTATAACTGCTATATTTTTACTTGAGTTTAGGTTTTTACCTCTTTCTTCATCGACAACTATGAAGTTATATTTCCAATATGTCACCAATATTAATTTCTTGAAGGATGGCAATGGTCCCCAATACTTGCAGTGCTAGAGTCACCTGATTCGAGGAGGTGGAGGAGGCGGGGCTGATGAGATCTACTAGCTTTTGGAGGTGCCATTGATGGTGGTGGCTGCAACACAATACTTGTTCCACTAGGGCAGATCAAAGCAACAAAGGGAGGATGGAGAGCACCAAAGTATGTAGTTGTTGTCGTTGGGGAAGAAGAGGCATGGGATTGGGGGAATGGTTTATGGTAGCTTAGTGCTACTAGTTTCAAAAGGGAGTGGATGGCGGCGAGGGGAGGAAAATTGATATTAGGGTTTGGTGTTAGTGATAGTGCATATATAGTCACAACAGATGTTGCCAAAGGAAATTGGGCCTAACCCATGGCCTAGGCATGAGGAAAAGCCCAATATGCAAGTGTTGGCTCACTATGTACCGCCGGGGCCACCACCGACCTCACTGGTGACCTTCCTACCCGCCGCCTACCCCGTTAGACCATCCTGCCCTTCCCTAATCCCAATCAGAGAGTTTGTCAGTGACTCCTTGCCCCCGCCACTGGCACCGCGCACCCATCCAATTGTCTCCCACAACCTGCTCAGCGCCGCTGCTGACATCTCTCTCGCTGCCCCTCAACCCGCCACCGCCAAGCCCTTCCCTTTCTAAGCCCGCCAGCCATGGAGGGCTATCCTGGAAATCCAAAGCCCTAACCACCGCCACTGCCTCCTCCACTGCCCCAGCCCATGGCGACCTCACCGCCGGCCATCCCACCCACCGCCCGCCCTCGCCCCATTGGATTTCACCGGTGACCTTGCATGTGCAACGCTTGGGGTAGCGACGCACGCGCATCAAATAAGAATTTGGTCCTCCTGATATCGTAACCAGTTCCTCTAGAGAATCCAAACAGACTCCAAGTCATTTTTATCTTTCAAAATGAATTAGGAACAATTACTCGCACTATAAACTTTTACCTGTATTTAAAAAAAACTTTTGTTTGTGAATTATGTAGATTGTGTGGCTGTGGCGTTGGGTCGTTGTGAAAAGAAAAATATTACACAAATACGTATGAGAAATGATTATGACAAGGAAATTATAACAAACAAATAAAAAATGTTATTGAATAAAAGATAAAGGTTGTGAAAAGAAAAGGTTACACAAATATAAAAACCGGTCGTGACAAGAAAAATACTATAATGTAATTTCATTCTACGTATGTTTTGTTCTTACCAACGCACACGCACTCAAATAGTATGCTTATTAATTGGAATGTCAACAATGTAAATTAGTGACGTGGCTAGAATTCAGTTGAAAATATGGTTTCTATATGTAGTGTCCACATGACTTGATAATTATTCTGTGTGTAGTGTCCACACGGCTTGATTAGTATAGAAACTATCTTATAGTTTTAGGTTAGGACTGCATTAAGGGCATGTACAACCATAGACGACAAGTTATTGTATGTACGATGATATCATGCGACATATAATATGACTAAACAAACAGCGGGTTAACTCTTTGGTTGTTGTCTATTATTTGTTTAATGCTTACATGTAGTTATGGTCAAGCGTGAATATTATTTAACCATTATGATGTTTGTTGATACAAAACAGATCAAGAAAAGACTATAAGTGGACAAGGTTTCTCTCTAGGCAGCTGTCGATTATCTTCTATTACACTGGTACATATGAGCCATGAGCCTGAGCATCCTTCACTCCATAATGATAGCCTACAACATCTAGCTCATATTCTGGACAAGGTTTCTGTCTAGGCAGCTATCGATTATCTTCTATTACACTGGTACAGATGAGCTATAAGCCTGAGCATCCTTCACTCCAGAATGATAGCCTACAACATCTAGCTTACATTCTGAACTGTTGTAAGGTCCTAGATGGCTAGAGGGGGGTGAATAGCCTATAAAAATTCTACAAGAACCACTTAGTAAACTTGTTAGAATAACAAATGGCGTAAAATAAGTTTTGCTTAGCCTACGGTTGTGATGCAAGCCTCTTATCTATAAGTCTAGTAGATTATGATCTCTAGTTCACACAAGGGCTATGTCACTAAACTTACACTAGTGAGCAAGCTAACAACTACTAGCAAAGGCTACCACTAGAGCTACACAAGATAATCTAGTAAATGTAAATGTAAGAGAGAGAATTTTGAATCTTATACCGACGGTGGAGAGAAGATGTTGCCAATCACCAAGATGATATATAATCAATCAATATTAACAACAACACAATATGAAGACCAACCACCGGGAGACAAGTGACACAATATTTTTGTTCACCCGGTGTTCACTTGTGCACCGACAAGCTACGTCACCGGTTGTGTCGACCAACACTTAGATGGTTCCTCGGTGTGACCCTCAAGTCACTTGCCCCTCAAGGCACGCCCTGCAAGGCACCGCAAGACACCACTCTCAAGTGAGGTAACTCAATGACACGCGCAATCCACTAGAGTTACTTTTGGCGCTCCGTCGAGGAAAGCACATGAACCTCTTACAATCAACCGGAGGTGGCCAAGAACAATCTCCTTCTCTTGCCAATGCCTCCAACAATCTCCAAGCCAGCTAGGAGCGGTACTCTCCAAGAGTAACAAGAAATCCAATGGCTAAACCACCCACAAGTGCCACTAGATGCCCTCAAGCTATGCAATGCACTTTGGGATCACTCAATCTCACTTTTGATTTGCAATCAAGCAAGAGAGATGAGTGGGAGGGAGAAGCTCTAGCTCAAAGGATGCACAAGAGTGTTAGAAATCACGAGAGACCTCCCCAAGGGTCGGCCAACAAGTATTTATAAGCATCCCAAACGAATAGAGCCCTTGTACCCGTTCACTGCGCGCTTTTTGGGATGACCGGACGCGCTCAACCGCGTCCGATCCTGTAACGGTCACTAAGCGCCAATGGTTAAATGCAATGACCGGACACGCCGCTTAACTGACCGGACGCACCGCTCAACTGACCAGACGCGCCGATCGCATAGTATCACGCGCCCGCGAAGCAATGACCGGACACGCTCGAGGCAACGACCGAACGCGACAGTGTCAGCGTCCAGTTGGAGTCCAGTAAGCTCCCTCAACGACTGAACGCGTCCGATCGCGTGTGACCAGACGCGCCGCGCGTCCGATCGACCTTGCGAACCTTAGTTCCCTCTGGGTGCCTGACCGGATGCGCCGGTTGCAAACCCTAGCACCCGCGCGCCTGACTGCTGCGTTGTACTGACCAGACGTGTCCGGTCATATCGTGATCCTGTCCGGTGTAGTGTCCGGTCATCACTGTGACCTCCGTTTGCCTCTGTTTCTTTTCTGACTTCCGACGTAGTGGAAAATAGGCATTTCAACTCCTCGAAAACGCTGAAATCCCGCGCTCGCAAGCTCGGCGGGAGGGAGAGAGGAACCCAAACCCTCTCTACCGCTCAAACTTCAACGCCTTCGTAAATGTGCCAACACCAACAAGTGATCACCACCTTGTGCACGTGTGTTAGCATTTTCATAATCATTTTCGAAGGTTTTCCAGTTAGCTCACTAGGCCCTACATGCAATGCACTTCATGAATTCACCTAGTGGCACCCGTGCGTCGAATAACCGATAAGAGTTCCCCTCTTAATAGTTCGGCTATCGATCCTAAACCACTCACACCCTCTATGGTGTCTTGAGTGCAAAACAAAATGGCCTTATGGTTATACCTTTGCCTTGAGCCCATTTTGTTTTTCCAAAAGATATGATCCACTTCATATCATCACATGACCGTCTTGATCCATCGACCTTAACTTCACTTGCTCTTCACCGTTGCATCGGTCCGTCGACGCCAAGTCTTGCTCAAGCTTCACCATCGCATGGTCCTTTGCTTCGAAGCCTCGACTTGCCCTTCACCTTCACAACCGGTCCATCGAGCCAAGCATCATCTTGGTCTTCATCATCTTGGTCACATGAGTCAATGTCATGTCTCATATTCAATGACCACCTTTATCTAAATCATCCACTTAGATACAAAGGTTAGTCCTAGGTTTCATCAATTAGCCAAAACCAAACTAGGGACTTTTAATCTCCCCCTTTTTGGTAATTGATGACAACCCTTATAAAGATGATTTTGATAATAAAAGTTTTGAACTTGTCATACTTGTCCAATCATTTTGCTCGTAAGTAAAGTTTGGACAATTATCACAAGCTCGGTTTTGGTAGCATTAGCCCTCCCTACATATGTGCATAGAGTTTGGATTGAAGCTTTGCACATATGCATGGATAGAAGTGTTGAGAGAGTAATTCTACCAAAATGATGCTAAGGTGTAGGAAATGGACCTTTGAAGCGTGATACTAATCAGAGTTGCCTTTTACACCATCCTTAACATCATGAAGTAACTAGACATCCATCATAACTCAAGAACCCCGTGAGATCAACATTATATTTAAAGGTTCTTGGACCACTTGTAAAGCTTTAGGCATGTCTAGATACCACAAGTAAACTATTTCTATGCATGCTAGTAGATCATTTTATCATTCAAGTTCTATACTAGCATTGCACCACACAAGCATGTATATTGAATTTAAATACATGTGCAATGAGCAAGTCATATGAGAATGCATAAACAAATGCAACAACTTTGTTTATGAGCTTGCTCCCCCTACTTGTGTGCATCAAAATTTTATTTACCCCTTTATCATGTTGAATCATCTTTTTCTCCCCCCCTTTGTCAACAACTTACCCAAAAATAGGATCAAATTGTGGAGAGAAAAACAATGTTTGATGGAGTAGGTTAGAATTGATCAAATTTGGTTCAACCTAGAACACTTGCCAAAGATATTTAATTCGATTTGAACCAAAGACAAGCTTCTTCACACCTCATAATAAGAGTTATCTTGCCTATGTTGAATTAAACACGTATAGCAAATCTTCTAGATTCAACACTAGGTTTACAAGCTCACAAATATGTCATATGCCACCACTAGATCAACATAAGCATAGAAGCAATAGTGGTAACATATATCCATCAAATTCATTTGATTTATCATGAATGCTCATGCGTACCACTTATTTTGTCTACATGCTCTAGCAAGTCCTTAGCATAGGATGAATGACATGTCAATCAACTTTACCTTGCAATGTCGAAGGAGAGGCATGTCAATAAGTGGGTGGGGTGCATTCAACTCATGTTTGAGAAATCAAGAATGTTCAACTCATTCCTTAGCTTGCAAAACCTCTTTTCATCAAGTGGCTTGGTGAGAATATCGGCAAGTTGATCATCGGTGCCAACACTTTCAATGGCAATATCTCCCTTTTGTTGATGATCTCTAATGAAATGATGCCTTATGTCAATATGCTTAGTTCTTCCATGTTGAACCAGGTTTTGTGTCATCTTAATTGCACTTTCATTATCACATAGCAATGGCACATTCTTGAAGTTGAGGCCATAATCCTTCAAAGTTGATTTCATCCATAGCAATTGTGCACAACAACTCCCCGCACTTATATATTCGGCTTCGGCAGTAGAGATTGCTACACTATTTTGTTTCTTTGAGGACCATGACACAAGTGATCTTCCAAGTAATTGACATATGTCACTTGTGCTCTTTCTATTGATCTTGCAACCCCCATAGTCGGAGTCCGAATATCCAATCAATTCAAACTTTGACCCCTTGGGATACCATAGTCCAACATCTCTTGTTTGCTTCAAGTATCTCAATATTCTCTTTGCGGCCGTGAGATGACTCTCTCTAGGTGAGGCTTGATATCTAGCACACATACAAACACTAAACATGACATCCGGCCTTGATGCGGTGACATAGAGTAGACTTCCAATCAAAGACCGATATTCCTTTTGATTCACCATTTTGCCATCAAAATCACTATCTAAATTGCCATTTGTACTCATTGGAGTTGAAATTTGCTTTTCATCTTGCATTCCAAACTTCTTCAACATGTCCCTTATGTATTTCCCTTGACTCACAAATGTCCCATTCTTCAATTGTTTGACTTGGAGACCAAGGAAGTAGCTAAGTTCACCAATCATAGACATTTCAAACTCTTTGGTCATCATAGCACCAAATTCTTCACAATAAGCTTGATCGGTTGATCCAAAGATGATGTCATCAACATATATTTGCACTATGAATAGATCATTCCCAATCTTCTTGGTGAATAGAGTTGTATCAATCTTGCCCATCTTGAATCCCTTAGAGAAAAGGAAATCCCTTAGCCTCTCATACCATGCTCTAGGCGCTTGCTTTAAGCCATATAAAGCCTTCTTCAACTTGTACACATGGTTGGGTTTCTTGTCATCTCTAAATCTGGGAGGTTGCTCAACAAAGACTAACTCATTGATGATTCCATTGAGAAATGCACTTTTGACATCTATTTGATATAGTTTGATGTTATGTGCACAAGCATAAGCCAATAGAATCCTTATTGCCTCCAATCTTGCCACGGGAGCATATGTCTCATCATAGTCAAGACCTTCTAATTGAATGTAACCTTGAGCAACTAGTCTTGCTTTGTTTCTCACCACAATGCCATCTTGATCTTGCTTGTTTTTGAACACCCACTTGGTTCTAATCACATTGTAGTCATTTGGCCTTTCTACCAATTCCCAAACATCATTTCTTGTGAAATTGTTAAGTTCTTCTTGCATAGCTATGATCCAATCGGCATCCTTCAAAGCTTCTTCTATTTTCTTTGGTTCTATGGTTGACACAAATGATGCATGCTCACAAAACATAACCAATCTTGATCTTGTTTGCACACCACTTCTAATATCACCAATAACACTATCAATGGGGTGATCTCTTGCAACATGTTGTGGTTGGAGTACTTGCACTTGATTGCTTGAGCCTAGTTGATCACTTGATGTATCTTGATGAGATGAACTAGCACCATGATCTTGTACTTGAGAGTCACTAGCTAGCTTGAATGGAGAATTGAGCACTTGATCTTTATCATCATCTTGAATATCAATTACTTGCTTTGCTCTAATGTCCCCAATGTCCATGTTCTTCATTACTTCCACCAATAGAGTTCCACCAACATCATCTAGATTCTCTTCTTCATCTTGTGATCCATTGGTTTCATCAAATTGCACATCATGGACTTCTTCTAGAATTCCACTTGAATTGTTCCAAACTCTATAAGCTTTGCTTGTAGTTAAATAACCAAGTAGGAACCCCTCATCACATCTCTTGTCAAACTTTCCCAATCTAGTGCCCTTCTTCAAGATATAACATTTGCAACCAAACACCCTAAAGTAAGAAATATTTGGCTTTCTTCCATGAAGTAGCTCATATGGGGTCTTCTCTAGCAATGGATGACAATATAGTCTATTGATATAGTAGCAAGCGGTATTGATTGCTTCATCCCAAAAAGATTGACTCATATTATACTCATGAAGCATTGATCTAGCCATATCAAGCAATGTTATATTCTTTCTCTCAACTAGGCCATTTGATTGTGGAGTGTACTTGGCCGAGAATTGATGTCCAATGCCATAGTGATCACAAAGTTCTTCAATTCTTGTATTCTTGAACTCACTTCCATTGTCACTTCTCACTTTCTTGATTCTAATCTCAAACTCATTGTGAACTCTAGTGAGAAAGGTCTTGAAGGTGTCAAACACTTCACTTTTATTACTAAGAAAGAATACCCATGCGAATCTTGTGAAGTCATCCACTATGACAAATCCATACTTATTACCACCTATGCTTGAGTATGTTGTTGGGCCAAATAGATCCATGTGCATCAAATCAAATGCTTTGCATGTGCTCATTGTACTCTTCTTTGGATGTGAGCTTCCAACTTGCTTCCCGGCTTGACATGCACTATAAAGCTTATTCTTCTCAAATTCAACATCTTTCAAACCAATGACAAGATTGTGAGTTGTAAGTTTCTTCAATTGTTTCATGCCAACATGACAAAGCCTTCTATGTCAAAGCCAACCCATGCTTGATTTGGAGATTAAGCAAGTTGTCAAAGAAGTTTCTCTAGCATTGAAGTCAACTAGGTAGAGATTCTCATATCTAAAGCCCTTAAATGCCACATTTGAACCATCCATACTAATGACTTCCACATCATCAACCCAAAGATACATTTATAACCAAGATCACATATTTGTGCCACGGATAGAAGATTAAAATCCAAGCTTTCAACTAGTAACACATTGGAGATACTCAAGTCATTTGATATTGCAATCTTGCCCAAGCCAATAACCTTGCCTTTCTTGTTATTACCAAAAGTGATAGAATCAACACCACTATCATTGTCATTGATTGAGTCAAACATTCTTGATGTACCGGTCATATGTTGAGTGCACCCACTATCAATGATCCAATGCCTTCCTCCGGCTTTGTAATTGACCTACAAGCAAATCAATAAAGCTTAGGTACCCATTTTTGTTTGGGTCCTTGTAGGTTAGTAACTAAGCTCTTTGGTACCCAAATAGCCTTCTTCTTTGGGCCAACAATGGGTGTACCAATAAACTTAGCTTTCACACCCTTCACACCTTTGATAAGCACATAGCAAGAATTAAAAGGTATAACATTAACAAATTTCTTGCTTTGGTTCTTTTTATTGCAATTATGCTCTAGGTGCCCAACTTGCTTGCATCTATTGCAAAACCGACCATTGCCCTTCATAAAGCTAGGCTTTGGAGTTGCAAAGGCCGACTTGCTTTTCTTGGGGGTGTAGCCCAATCCCTCTTTGTTAAGGGAGAACCTTTGGCTACCCAAGCACTTAAGCAAGCGGGCCTCACCACCATAGGCCTTGCCGAGGGCATGAGTGAGCTCATCCACCTCTTTCTTGAGAGTCTCATTCTCAACCATTAGTGAGGCATCACAAGTGAAACCATCACTAGTAGTGGAGGTAGAGTTGGTGGTGGTGGATGAAGAGCTACAAGAAGGGTTAGCATTTGACATGATGATAGGTTCATAAGAGGATTCATCAATTATATCACATGTAACACCTATATCACATGATACAACAACCTCCTTCTTTGCTTGTTGCTCAAGTAGCAATGAGTGAGCCTTTTCAAGCTTGGAATGAGCCTTACCAAGATCCTCATGGTCTTTCACTAGACTCTCATGAGTGGTCTTAAGCTCACTAAGAACTTTCTCAAGTATTGCTACTTTGATTGAAAGCTTCTTACACTCCTTATCCTTGGCAATAGCTATGTCTCTAGTTTGTTGCATCAAGTCATATAGTTGTTCTTTAGTTGGTTCATCATCATCATTTTCATTATCATTATCATTATCACTATCATGAGCATATTCCATTTCACTTTCATCATCACTCTTATCATATAATACCTTAGTTTCTTTGGTCATGAGGCATGAAGAGGATGAATCAAATAGTGGTGGCTTCTTGTTGATAGCAATAGAAGCAAAAGCCTTGTTGGATGATGATTCTTCTTCTTCATCATCATCACTTTTCCAAGTGACCACATAGGCTCCATTTTTGTCCTTCTTGAAAGTCATCTTAGCTTCTCTCTTTTTCTTCTCAAACTTGCCTCTCTTGTTATTCTTCTTCTTGTCATAGGGACATTCGGCTTGAAGATATTCGGTGCTATCACAATTGAAGCACTTCCTTTGTTGCTCATTGCTCTTGAAATTGTCATTTATCTTTTTGAAGCCTCTTCTCTTAATGAACATGTGACCCATTTTCTTGACTACAAGAGCAAGTGCCTCATCATCAATTTTAAAATCTTCACCTTCATTATTGCCTTCTTCTTCTTCTATGATGATAGCTTTGCCCTTGGAGGAGATGGCCTTGAATGCCATGGTCTTCTTCTTCTTTTCTTCCTCCTTCTCCTTCTCATCGGCATCTTGATCATACTTGTCATATGTCAAGACTTCACCAAGTAAATCATTGGGCTTCATTGCATCAAGCCCATCTCTTTGTAACATCATGATCAACATTTTGAATCTTCTTGGTAAGCTCAACAAGAACTTGTGGCAAACGTCTTGGTCTTGTGTCTTGTGCCCTAAGCTCTTGAGATCATTCACAATGACTTGCAATCTATGAAACATTTCTAAGATTGTTTCTTCTTCTTTCATCTTGAAGTTCTCAAACTCACTCTTGAGCCCATATAGCTTGGCACTCTTCACAACCTTAGTGCCCTCATATGTTTCACTCAACCTTGTCCATACTTCATTTACCAATTCTAAATCCTTGATGCCCTCAAATACTTTTGTATCAATACCATTGTAAAGTGTATTGAGAGCCATTCTATTGCATGTTCTATTTGCTCTATCTTCATCGGTGAGATGATCGGGATCAATGATAGCAAAATCATTCTCGGTGACTTGCAAAACTCTCTCATGAATTTTTCTATTCCAATGAGCAAAAGAACTAACACCATCAAAGAACGGTGGCTTGCCCCCAACATGATTGAACACAATTTGATCCATTTTTCACACCGAAGGATGTTAAGCCTTGATTAAAACGGTGACCACGGCTCTGATACCACTTGTAAGGTCCTAGATGGCTAGAGGGGGGGTGAATAGCCTATAAAAATTCTATAAGAACCACTTAGTAAACTTGTTAGAATAACAAATGGTGTAAAGCAAGTTTTGCTTAGCCTACGATTGTGATGCAAGCCTCTTATCCACAAGTCTAGTAGATTATGATCTCTAGTTCACACAAGGGCTATGTCACTAAACTTACACTAGTGAGCAAGCTAACAACTACTAGCAAAGGCTACCACTAAAGCTACACAAGATAATCTAGTAAATGTAAATGCAAGAGAGAGAATTTTGAATCTTATACCGACGATGGAGAGAAGATGTTGCCAATCACCAAGATGATATACAATCAATCAATATTGACAACAACACAATATGAAGACCAACCACTGGGAGACAAGTGACACAATATTTTTGTTCACCCGGTGTTCACTTGTGCACCGACAAGCTACATCACCGGTTGTGTCGACCAACACTTAGATGGTTCCTCGGTGTGACCCTCAAGTCACTTGCCCCTCAAGGCATGCCCCGTAAGGCACCGCAAGACACCACTCTCAAGTGAGATAACGCAATGACACGCGCAATCCACTAGAGTTGCTTTTGGCGCTCCGCTAAGGAAAGCACATGAACCTCTTACAATCAACCGGAGGTGGCCAAGAACAATCTCCTTCTCTTGCCAACGCCTCCAACAATCTCCAAGCCGGCTAGGAGCGGTACTCTCCAAGAGTAACAAGAAATCCACCGGCTAAACCACCCACAAGTGCCACTAGATGCCCTCAAGCTATGCAATGCACTTTGGGATCACTCAATCTCACTTTTGATTTGCAATCAAGCAAGAGAGATGAGTGGGAGGGAGAAGCTCTAGCTCAAAGGATGCACAAGAGTGTTAGAAATAACGAGAGACCTCCCCAAGGGCTGACCAACAAGTATTTATAAGCATCCTAAACGAATAGAGCTGTTGTACCCCTTCACTGCGCGCTTTTCGGGATGACCAGACGCGCCGGTCGAAACTAACCGGACGCGCTCAACCGCGTCCGATCCTCTAATGGTCACTGAGCGCCAACGGTCAAATGCAATGACCGGACGCGCCGCTCAACTGACCGGACGCGCCGGTCGCACAGTATCGCGCGCCTGCGAAGCAACAACCGGACACGCTCCAGGCAACGACCGGACGCGATAGTGCCAGCGTCCGGTTGGAGTCCAGTAAGCTCCCTCAACGACCGGACACATCCGATCGCTTGTGACCGGACGCGCCGCACGTCCGATCGACCTTGTGAACCTTAGTTCCCTCTGGGTGCCTGGTCGGACGCGTCGGTCCTGTGAGTGACCGGACGCGCCGGTTGCAAACCCTAGCACCCACGCGCCTGACTGCTGCGTTGTACTGACCGGACACGTCCGGTCATACCGTGACCGTGTTCGGTGCAGCGTCCGGTCATCACTGTGACCTCCGTTCGCCTCTGTTTCTTTTCTGACTTCCGACGTAGTGAAAAATAGGCATTTCAACTCCTCGAAAACGCCGGAATCCCGCGCTCGCAAGCTCGGTGGGAAGGAGGAACCCAAACCCTCTCTACCGCTCAAACTTCAACGCCTTCGTAAATGTGCCAACACCAACAAGTGATCACCACCTTGTGCACGTGTGTTAGCATTTTCATAATCATTTTCAAAGGTTTTCTAGTTAGCTTACTAGGCCCTACATGCAATGCACTTCATGAATTCACCTAGTGGCACCCGTGCATCGAATAATTGATAAGACTTCCCCTCTTAATAGTTCGTCTATCGATCCTAAACCACTCACATCCTCTATGGTGTCTTGAGTGCAAAACAAAATGACCTTATGTTTATACCTTTGCCTTGAGCCCATTTTATTTTTCCAAAAGATATGATCCACTTCATATCATCACATGACCGTCTTGATCCATCGACCTTAACTTCACTTGCTCTTCACCGTTGCATCGGTCCGTCGGCGCCAAGTCTTGCTCAAGCTTCACCATCGCATGGTCCTTCGCTTCAA
This sequence comes from Saccharum officinarum, assembly GCA_020631735.1. Classification (NCBI taxonomy): domain Eukaryota; kingdom Viridiplantae; phylum Streptophyta; class Magnoliopsida; order Poales; family Poaceae; genus Saccharum; species Saccharum officinarum. The sequence continues at coordinate 13,476,122 of CM036212.1, read as the reverse complement.
AGCCTCGACTTGCCCTTCACCTTCACAATCGGTCCATCGAGCCAAGCATCATCTTGGTCTTCGTCATCTTGGTCACATGAGTCAATGTCATGTCTCATATTCAATGACCACCTTTATCTAAATCATCCACTTAGATACAAAGGTTAGTCCTAGGTTTCATCAATTAGCCAAAACCAAACTAGGGACTTTCAACTGTGCACTTCGGACTGGCTAAAAGGAGATGTGTATATCAAGTTCACCATGGCGTCACTGTAGCCACCCAGCTCAATCGATGGGCAAGTAATGCTGCCATCCTCATGGATAGACTCTTGTCAGAGCAACCTATTCTTGAATTTATCTTCAGAGGTGTTGTACGACATCTTTCGTTGACGTATCCTCTGACACCAGCAACTTACGCACCACCTAAATGGGTATGTTGTGCAGCATCTCAGCAACTTAGGCAAGATGTTTCTGCTATTATTGTGGGCTAAAATTTTGCTACAAGTTATAATAAATGTTTGTTGAAACATCTTGCATCCTAAGCTGGTGAAAGCACTACACTTGGAGGGTTCATTTCTAAATGTTAGGCCTATCCTTGTGTGTGTTTCACTATGACAAATTAACCATTATGCAAATTAATCTTGTATGCTAGGTTGCCAATTTTTGGACCAAATCAAAGACTAGTATTGACACTATTGTACATATATAAAACATGTCTAATAGAAGAACATTGTGCATGTGAATGTGCACTTATATTTACATTATTATAGGTAAACAAAACTATTATGTTGCATTATCATGGTATTTTTGTAATATTCTAGAATGTCACTGTAGGACAAAATTTGGTGATGTGATGTGAACCGATCACTATGAATTCATCAATACCATTCCCAACAAAAATAATTGTATAAGTATTCTAGAATAGAAAAAATATTATTGAACCGATATATAGAAAATCAAGTAAGAAAAAGTTCAAAAGGGGAAAACGTAGTATAACTGCTACATTTTTAGTTGAGTTTAGGTTTGTACCTCTTTCTTTGTCAACAACTATGAAGCTATACTTCCAATATGTCACCAATATTAATTTCTTGAAGGATGGCAATGGTCCCCAATACTTGCAGTGCTAGAGTCACCTGATTCGAGGAAGTGGAGGAGGCGGGGCTGATGAGATCTACTAGCTTTTGGAGGTGCCATTGATGGTGGTGGCTGCAACACAATACTTGTTCCACTAGGGTAGATCAAAGCAACAAAGGGAGGATGGAGAGAACCAAAGTATGTAGTTGTTGTCGTTGGGAAAGAAGAGGCATGGGATTGAACAGAACCGATGGGGGGAATGGTTTATGGTAGCTTAGTGTTACTAGTTTCAAAAGGGAGTGGATGGCGGCGAGGGGAGGAAAATTGATATTAGGGTTTGGTGTTAGGGATAGTGCATATATAGTCACAATGGATGTTGCCAAAGGAAATTGGGCCTAGCCCATGGCCTAGGCACGATGAAAAGCCCAATATGCAAGTGTTGGCTCACTATGTACCGCTCAGGCTGCCGCTGACCTCACTAGCGACCTCCTTGCCGGCCGCCTACCCCGCCAGACCATCCCGCTCTTCCCTAATCCCAATCGGAGAGTTCACTAGCGACTTCTCGCCCCCGCCATTGGCACCGTGTGCCCATCCGATTGTCTCCCACCGCCCATTTAGTGCCACTGCTGTCATCTCACTCGCTGCCCCTCAACCTGCCACCACCGCTGGCCCGGCCACCGCTGCCTGGTCTGTCCCTTTCTAAGCCTACCAGCCGTGGAGGGCACTCTGGAAATCCAAAACCCTAGCCGCCGCCGCAGCCTCATCCACTGCCCCGATTGAAAGGTCCTTGTTTGGTTTTGGTAATTGAGTGACAACTTTAGGTGGACTAATTGTGTTTATGTGAGATACATAGGTGATTAGTCCATAGGTACATGTGTGTGAGCAACATATGCCATGAAGGTGGAAATGGCTTGGAGATGTTGAAAAGCTTTCACATGTGAGGATGGAGGAGCTCATTGCATATGAGACATGACATGGAGTCATGTGATCAAGGTGGAGAAGATCAAGATAAGGCTTGGCTCGATGGACCGGTTGCAAGTGTGAAGGGCAAGTCAGAGGCTTTGAAGCGAGAGACCACGTGTGACAGTGAAGCTTGAGCAAGACTTGATGCCGATGGACCAAGGCAATGGTGAAGAGCAAGTGAGGTCAAGATCGATGGACCAACAAGGTCACATGATGATATGAAGTGGATCATATCATTTGGTAATTGGTTGGTGCATGTGTTGCAGCAACATCAGAGGAGATGGAATAGAATGCGCAAGGCAAAGGTATAACCTAGGGCATTTCTATTTCACCGGTCATAGGTGTGTAGAGAAGTTTATGACCGGGTTTAGGATAGATGGCCGTACTATCAAGAGGGGCAAACTTGTTTGCACATCGGTCATCTAGTGCCACTTGAGTGATCTAACTTTGCATTATTGCTAGGATCGAGTGGCGTGGCAAGTTGAGTGGCTAACTCCTTCAAAGAAAATGATTATGAAAATGCTAACACACTTGCATAAGGTTGTGTTCACTTGGTGGTGTTGGCACATTTGTGAAGGCGATAGAGTTTGAGCAGTAAAGATGGGTTTGGGACCCTCTTGCTCGGCGGGATTCAGGCATTTTCGTAGAGATGAAACGCTTATTTTCTATTGCACCAAAGGATGAAAAAGGAGGCGAAGTCGCAGAAGTAATCTGTGCTGATCTCTAGGCGTCAGACGCTAGGTTGCTTGGCGTTAGACGCTGGCTACGGCAGCGTCGGACGCTGACATCAGCGTCCGACCAACTCGTCGCGCTGCAATGCTCCGAGGGTGTGGCGTCAGACGCGCCGGTGGTGTGGTGTCTAACGCATGACGTCAACATCCATTGGCGGTGGCGTCAGCAGAGCGTAGAGGCGACAAAGGCGCTAGGCAGCATCAGACGCTGAGGCGTGTCTATTGCCCCTCCGTCGGACACGTCTGTTGAGCGAATGATGGTTTCGTGTGCTTACTGGACATCGTCAGTTGCGGCGTCGGACGCGCGGGCTCCGGGCGTCAGACGCTTCTGTTGATCGGCGTTACGACCGTTGGCGTTCGAACGGCTAGTGACACGTGGCATCATCTCAAGCGACGGACGCTGGGATGCCGCGTCTGTTGGTTGGCGTGACCGCGTCTGTTGCTCGCGTTTCTTGCCCAGTGAAGGGGCAACGACTATATTTCGTGTGGGACCTCGCCACCGGCCATCTCGCCCACCGCCCGCCCTCACGCCCATTGGATTTCGCCGGCGATCTCGCATGTGCAACACTTGGGGTAGCGATGCACGCGCGCCAAATAAGAATTTGGTCATCCAGATACCTAACTAGTTCCTCTAGATAATCCAAACAGACTCAAAGTCATTTTTATCTTTCAAAATGAATTAGGAACAATTACTCACACTATAAACTTTTACCTGTATTCAAAAAAACTTGTGTTCGTGAATTATGTATATTGTGTGGCTGTGGCATTGGGTCGTTGTGAAAAGAAAAAAACAAATTCAGCTTCCCCGCTAGCACATGATACAAGTGAAAGTCCCCTGCTTGGCTTACATGGCCAAGAAACTTTAGCTCTACGTATGAGAAATGATTATGACAAGGAAATTATAACAAACAAATAAAAAATGTTATTGAATAAAAGGCAAAGGTTGTGAAATGGAAAAGTTACACAAATATAAAAAACTGGTCATGACAAGAAAAATACTATAATGTAATTTCATTCTACATATGTTTTGTTCTTAGCAATGCACATGCACTCAATTAGTATGCTTATTAATCAGAATGTCAACAATGTGAAATAGTGGTGTGGCTATAATTCAATTGAAAATATGGTTTCTATATGTAGTGTCCATATGACTTGATAATTATTCTGCGTGTAGTGTCCACACGGCTTGATTAGTATAGGAACTATCTTATAGTTTTAGGTTAGGACTGCATTGAGGGCATGTACAACCATAGACGACATGTTATTGTCTGTACGATGATATCACATGACATATAGATGACTAAACAAACAGCGGGTACAGTGGGTTAACTCTTTGGTTGTTTGTTTTTTTTGTTTAATGTTTACATATAGTTATGGTCAAGCGTGAATATTATTTATGTGTAGACCATTATGATGTTTGTTGATACAAAACAGATCAAGAAAAGACTAAGTGGACAAGGTTTCTGTCTAGGCAACTATCAATTATCTTCTATTACACTGGTACAGATGAGTCATGAGCCTGAGCATCCTTTACTCCAGAATGATAGCCTACAACATCCACTACTAACTTCTGACCCTTATACCACGCTTTTTTGTCGCAACGGCATGGTTTCGTTGCAACAAGTGTTGTTATCACAACGATTTTCACTTTTGGTTGCGATAGATTGGTTTTTTTTGCCATGAAGATTGTTTTGTGGCCATAAGTGTGGAGATCGTTGCAAAAAGTAAGTGTTATCGCAACAAATTATTGAACGGTTGCAATAAGTGATTAATGTTGCCACGATTTGATTTGCATTGTGGGCAAGTTTATTTTTCGTTGCAATACTAAGGTGATATTGCAACTCTTTACTTTATGGTTGCAATAGCCCATCTATATCGCCACGAATATGTTCCGTTGTATTTAATAGTCGCTTGCGTTGCAAAAAATTGGTACATATAGCAACGAAAAAAAATAGTTCGTTGCAATCACTAAGGTTGCAACGATTATGGTTTCGTTGTATGTAGCAGTTTCGTTCATTGCAAAAAGGTTATAATATAGCAATGAAAAATTACATTGTTGCAATACCTAAGCCTTTCCACTTTAATGGTTGCATAATTTTTTTTAAAAAAAAAATCACAACAATATGGGTTTTGAACTTGAGACCTCTTGGTCTTAAAAGTAAGATCCCACCACTAGACTATGTCTATGTTTGTGTTAGTAATAGCGAAAGTTCCCTATATTAATTAATGTTGAGCAGTTATATTGGAAAAAGGATCTAATCTAAATTTACATATCACGTAGAGGTCGCAGCTTGTAGCTCCTATCGCGGCTCCTTCTCTCCCGCGGCCTCTCTTCTTCCCCCATGCGCTGTCTCCTTGCGAAGAACGTGGTGGAGCCCCCCTATCCCTACAGCCAGCACTAGCAGCTAGCGTGGTCAAGGCCTCCCTGAAGCCTTTGTCGTCGCGGCGCCCCTTCCCTATGGCTGTAGTCGTCACGGCCCTTGAATTCCCTGCAGCGACTACGGCATATTGGTGCCCTAGTTCCTTCCTGATCATCGACGAGATAAGGAGAGCGAGCACCGTCTTGCCCTTCCTTGGCGTGCGAGATAGTCTCTTGTGTTGCAAAAAGATTGTACATATAGCAACTGAAGACTAAATCGTTGCAATACCTAAGGGCGCGTTTGGTTACCTGCATACGCCGCGGCCGGGCTCCATGGAAGCGGGTGTGGGACACGGAGCAAACACGGGACACACGATCGTCTGGATGCTAGCGCCTGTGCAGACGTCTGGACGCTAGCCTTTCCCTTTTTTCTCTCAAATAAAAAAAAATAAAAGAATGAAGATGTACGGGGTCGTTATCTGATTGGCTGTTTTGATGGGTTGCTTTTGCTTGTCGTCAGACTGTATATACGTACGGCAACAAGAAGCAAAGAAGGTAGGACAAATTCTCTTTTTCCGACGCATGTATACGTATATGCTTTATTTTCCTTGGCAAATCTGCCAATCCATATCATGCGGCACACGCAAAGATCGAGTTTGCCGACATGCTCCGCGCTCAAGATCGGATCGGTACTTGCAAGCTGTATATCCCTCCATGATCGAAATGAAGCGGAGGAGGATACAGAGACGTCCCAGCACAATGGTGAAGTACATGCATGTGCTCAAGCTGCAGCTAGGGAGAAGAGCATCGTGCTCAAGCTGCAGCTAGGGAGAAGAGCATTGCTTTAGAAGCGGAGGTTGACAAGCTCAAAGAACAGATTGCGCAAGAAGCTGCAGAAAGGGAACGGGAGAAAGAAGAAAATAGGAGGAGGATGCAAGAGGAGCTGGAAAATGCTAAGATAAACTTAAGAGAAGAAATGAAGCAAGAATTTCTTAATATGCTAGCGCAGCACAAAGAAGGAGCTATGATTATGGTATTAGAATAATTTTTTATCCTTTGTACTCTTGATAATCTTATGATTGTGATGCCTAATCTTTCACCCCCAATATTTGTATGTATAGAGTACCCTGCAAAACAATGCCAGTACACAAGTTGCACCAACCGTAGAAGACGAAGATGAGACCGATGGACATGAGAATGAAAATGAAGATGGGTTACAGGAGGTAATGGCATTATTTCACTATGTTCCATGTATGTTGAGCTATGTACCTAAAACTGTAGCTAAAATAGATCAAACAACTTGATGTTTGTAGACTCAGCCTCGAAGCGTTGTCACCATACAAAAAGGTGCACCAGCACCTACTTGCTCCACTAGAAGTACTGCACCTCCCAGCAGAGCTCTTTTCAACGAAAATACTGCAAATGTGACTGCATCAAAGACATATATCACTTCACAGCAGCTGATGAATAGGACAAGAAATAATCCCAAAAGGAGGAAGGTAACAACCAGCTAATTGGAATCTAAATTATTGCATGATTTAATGAAATTTAATCAAATGTGACCTTCCTTGTTGAACTAGTAAATGTAGAAAATACATTGAACATGCGTGCTGAAAACTGCAGCTTGTGCATGTTTGATTGGGTGAGTTGTTCTGAGTAGTAATCTACCTTTTCTGTGATACTTGATAATGCAAAAGTTGTATAGGGTTTAGAGATGTTTGTCGTCGTGAAATGGTCATGATTTTAGACCTAGAGAATTCAGAGTTATGAATTTTGAAAGTAGCCGGTCAGGTTTTGACCTTGGTCTGGACAGCAGTGGGTGTTTGTGTTTTTTAACTATGATAACTGCAGAATCTTATTTAACAAATAACTAGAAAGATGTAGAGAATTCCATGGGATTTCCGTATTGTTAAAGAATATAATTTTTTGTTGTCTACAACTCAAGTTATTATTTTTCTAATCAACTAAACTGCTGCTGCCTTAAAAATTCAGAGAAGGCAGCTGCTACTGTAACATATGCAGTAGCTCATCTGATCCGTTGAAAAGGCCATGATGGATAGGATCAAAGCCGTATTTTCTTCTATGCAGAATTGCAGCAACTAGATCAACAACATTTGCTCATTTGCAGAATTGCAGTAGAACTTCAACTATGCAAAAGCTTGGTTGATGGCTTTTGTATATGAAATTAGAAATTAGAAATTAGAACCATTTTATATCTTCATCTCTTTACATTTGTGCAAGAATTAGTAAACTTAATATTGTTCTGATATCCCAATCATATTCTTTTGGCAATAGGTGGACAAGGTTTCAGTGGGAGGATCATAATCAAGCGAGGACATAGCCGAGGAGATGTCATGTTGGGCTGCTAGGAATTTCTCAAGTGCTGCATAGATGTTAGGAAGTTTGTAAAAAGTTGTCAAATAATGAGTTAACTGTACACTCGTTTATGATTTTAGCTACTATTTCATGGGTTTGGCAACATATTGAATGATTAATTATAATTAATATATGTGAGTGCAACTGCTTTTGATATGGTTTATTGATTTGCAATGATGATTTATTAAACCAAAATTAAATGTTACTAGAGTTGCAATAAAAGCTATACCTACGAGCCATGATGCGTGGCAATATATTGTAGGGCAACAGACTTATTTACGTTGCAAATAATACTATTGCCACGACATGACTATTGTTGCAATAACAATTAATCTTCCGCAACGAATAAAATTGCATGGCAAATTCTACTGTTGCAATGGCACCGAGGTCGTGGCAATAATGAATGATATATCGCAACGAATAAAATTGCATGGCAAATGATACTGTTGCATCAGCAATGCAGTCGTGGCAATAATGAATGGTATCTCGCAACGGATAAATTTGCGTGGCAAATGATACTATTGCCATGCCAAGACAAGCGTGGCAATAATGTATACTCTCTCACAACGATTACATTTGCGTGGCAAATGATTTACTTGCCGCGGCACAACAGTCGTGGCAACAACACCTTAGGCAACAAAATTCTAGCGTGGCAACAAAAATATATTGCCACGCTATCGCTCGTTGTATTTACCACCTCTCGCCACGAAGATGAACGTGGCAAGTGCTCGTATTGCCACACCAGTAAATGTTGCGATAACATCCTATTGCAATGCTTGGCAATGTTGCAAGAAAAGCTAACTCTTGCAACGCCAAACTAGCAACGGTTGCAAGTTCTTATTGCAACGTGACTTTTTGCAACCATTGCCAACAAACGCGATTTCGTGGTATGAACTACCTTTTGCAACAAAATTGGGCCTATTGCAACGTTTTCTCGTCGTTGTGCAAGGGTTAGAAGTTTGTAGTGATCTAGCTCACATCGATGGGCAAGCAATGTTGCCATATCCTCCTGGATAGACTCTTGTCGAAGCAACCTGTTATTACTGTTTCTAGAAAACATTCAACAAGATCTTTGGTTAAATGAGAAATTGCAAAAGAATAGCAGTCGCAATCACATAGAATGCAATAAGTGGTTCCAACCATGGCCACGAAAAGGTGGGCCCTGTATCCTCCTTGGATCGAGAGACATTGGTATAGACCATGTCAATGTCCAGATCATTTCACAATTTTGAAAAGTTTAATTTCAAAATTTGTTAACTTAAAATGAAGGTTTGAGCATTAAAAAAATTAAATAAAAAAACTTATCAACTAGAAAATTATAGATCACATCGAGCTATATAATTTTTATATAAAGTTTATATTCATTCGACTTCATATTAAAAAAATTATGACATTTTGATATAAGAGAAAGAGAGACCACCGGACATGTGGGCCCACTACCACATCAGCAAAACCACTCAAGAAATCACTTTAAAATGTCAAGAGGATATTTATACATCTAGTTTAAAATTTAAGGTGTGTATGTTGTTTGGTGTTGAAGTGTAACACCCCGTGTTCAAAATCTTCTTATATGGCATAGTTCAGCACGTGGAATGAGCCAGCCTAGCGTACGAATAACACCTCTCTTACACTTTTGTTCTTACTTCGTGTAAAAGGGTTAACTCGGGGTGATGCTACGTTTGGAACGACAAGGGTTATAAACTTGCTCTCACCCTACTAAATAAACTTCCAAGGTGATTATTGACACCTTTAACGCCACCTAAGCTAGGTTGTCATCCCCAACATGGCGCCAGAGGTGCTAGTATTAATAAATGCAAATGCTCTTCTAGAATAAATATGAAATCCGTAAGCGCACAGATAATACTGATGTAGTATTTTAACCGAGAGCAATCCAGGTATCGTTATTTATATTTTTACCACTAGGAAGGGAGTGCTAAGGATAATGAGCAATGAGCATCACTGCATGTGGTAATGGAGAGCATAACCATGTCTTTATCTATCTTCTCATACAGGGTAAGTGTCACAAGATAAATAGTATATATACATGATAAAGAATAACTGATAAGCACGTAGCCACATAATAAAAGATAAACATCTCAATAGATTACTCTAAGCTTACAGCACTAGCATGGATTAGGACAAACTACAAAGATAACTTCTAAGTAATTCTAACTATAAGGTCAAAGCTTACGATGATTAGTACAATTACACTTGACAATCATAGCAAGAGAAGGTTATACTTACACATAGTGATATTACGAAGGAAGATGAAGAACATAACAATCACTCCCCTATAATGTTGTGTTTTGCCTGCCCTATACTCAGGAGGTGGACCACGAATGACTCAACAGGACTGTCACTCCCGCGATCTACCACACGGTCCGGAATATAGGGTGCAATCGTAGGAAAATACGGTATAGGCACCACGCCTACACAATATTTAACACTCACCCATCGATCTAATGAGCAAGCGCTATAAGATCCTATACTTAAATATAATTCTAATCTAACTATGCCAATCATATAATCAAAGTAGACTAAGAACAATATAATTGAGAACATAATCAAATAGAGCAAAGTCATATCCAATATGATAGAATAGACTAAAGTCATATTCATACAAATGATGAACTAGATGAATAATACAAGAATGAATATAAAAGTAGGAGAGAATTACCAAGAATCCTCTTGATAGATTCGGAATCCAAGCAATGCTTGCCTCCTTCTAGTTCTAATCCTATGTAGCTATGATACTAAACTATAGAGATCTAATTGAGATGGTGGTTCTAAGGCTTCTCAGAGGAATGCTCTATATCTTGGAATGAATTAGGGTTTCTCCTGGGACTAGGGGCCTTGCTTATATAGCCCTCTAGGAAGCACCATAGCCTTGGATCAAACTGACCTTGATGGATGATTATTATTGATCCTCAAAGGCGGTGGAGGCATAATCCGCGAGGTGGCTCCTGATTGGCTACCTAGGTGGGGTGGCCGCCTAGGGGGATGGGGCACTCGCCCCTGTCACAATGACAGGTGGGTCCTACCTCCTAGGGTTTTGCTTCCCGTGTATTCTAGATTATTCTTTTTATATATGTGGCCCTTTTCTCTCCACGTAAATGACATGTGGGCCTCCTTTGGTTGTTTCCTGATAACCCCCCTGCAGAAATATACATTCACCAAAACTCATGAAATTTTGTTAGTGTAACCCCTATATCTAGCTAGTAATTATATTTTAGGTCCTTTCTCAAACTATGTTGATGGTTAAAAATGACACTTATCTACCGTCAACAAACTCCCCAAGCTTACCTTTTGTTCATCCCTGAGTAAAGATAGACTCAGTGATGGATCAGGAGTTGCTACAATGCTTTCATGCCTTTCAAGTACACATGCGTTCAAACTAGAATTCTCCTCCGGATTAGAATGAACTATTCTGATAAAAAAAACTTACTCATATTACCTTCCACCATGGGGCTTGTGGCCGTCACTTGAGTCTTGAGTAGTTGAAAGACAGAATAGTCAAGTCAAGTGCCATGTTTCAAGTTCTTTGATCAACTATTATTCTAGAGTTTTGCATAATTTTCAAAATAAAACTCAGAGATTCCTATGTATGACCCTCTCAAGTCTCTCTTTTGTGGTATTTGTGGATCCTTTCCAAGGCATTTATGGTCTATGCCTTTTCTCTCCTCTCAAGATATGTGGTATTTTTTGTATTTTAGGCATAGTAACATTGCCTTCTCTCTCTCACCCTACTTCTAATAGGCTTATGTGGAGCTTATAGGTATGGAGACAGCGAATACATACTTGCAAACATTTATTGCATAGTCAAACTATGGATCCAGAGAAACAAATGATACAATCAAATCAAGATATGCATGTGTATAGGCTGGATGGTAGGTGGTGAATAGTAGGTAGTATATGGGTTAGGAGTGATGATGTAGGGATGAAGGAATGGTGATGGTGAATACTTAGCTCCTTTGAGAAACTTTTTTCTCATACCTCTCTTGAAAACTTGAAGATTTTGGGGAGAACTTGGGCTGCTCAATGGATCTTTTTCTTCTCTCTCTTCTTCTTTTCTTTTTTCCATAGTGGGACATTTGTCCTCTTTCTTTTATTTCTTCTTCTTTCTCTTTCTTTTTTTAGAGCACCCATGCCTCTTTCTGGGATATAATAACAAGTGGTAGTATAGCTGGATATTTGGAGCTTTATTGGCTAGCAAGGGATAAATAAGGGTGATAGAAATATTTTTGGGTAGTTCACTATCAGTGTAAGAGTAGAACTATTTTCTGGGTGGATCTGAATGTTGTATATGGGGATTCATACTTCCCGGATAGAAGCAGAATATATAGGTGGATGCATATGGATGTGTACTTCTAGGATAGAAGTAGCATGTATAGGTGGAGAATATATGTGGATCTTGATTTTAACCGCATGACCAGTTCCTAAGGGTCGACATAGGTTGACCACACTCAATGCTTACAACTAGTAAATACAAATGTAGGGCTTCCTAATCTAGCAAGCATGTATATGACTTTGGTAGGAATTTCAAACCTCGTCATACAGAAACTCATCATGTAGCAAGTTAATTTTTAAAAGATAAATTCTCCAGAACTCTAGTATCTCTAGGAACATGATAAACAATAGCTCAAAACATTCCCATATCATATCCATCAACTACCTAGACTTAGATCAAGTATTCGCTACCCACAAGATCAGGTTTAGAGCAAATCTTAAATCAAAACCATTATATCCAAAATTTGGGAGAATTTAAGGTTAAAAACTAGGTACTTGAAAGGAATTATGATAGAGCAACTATTCATCATTTTCATATAAGAGTTTATTCTAGGGGTTCATTATAGCAAGATAAAAACTTAGCACACTCTTCTCTAATTATTTAGCAAACTTAAAGATCATACAGAAACATATAAATATAAAGGGAAACATTTATTTGGTTTTCGAAAGGTTATGCATCTTTTTATCAAAGCAGAAATAAATAAGTAAATAGATAGGTAAGGAAATACGTAGCTGGATACAGGGGTGCTCTCCCCCAAGATGGATATTGACGTAGTCTTGATTGATATAGCTGACAGACAATGAAGGTGTATTCCCCTTGTCGGAGTGCTTATGATGATGACTATTGAGACAGCACTCCGGTAGGGGACAGAGCGTCCTTCTGTCTGTTAGCTTTTCTTGATCCTTCGAATTCTGTGAAGCTCAAATAGACAACAAAGCTTGTGGAACTTGATTAAGTGTTAGTGATAAACCTCTAAACCTTAGATATCTAGAACCTCTTAACATATGAATCTTTCTAGCAGGATCTTCAAAATAATCTTTTTGTACTTTTATACTATGCAAGGAATTATAAAGAACGATGCATGCTTCTTTATTTTTATTTTTACGCCACCACAGCAACTAACTTATGGGTTTTATGCCACAAATTTATTTGCATGGGGCTTAACAGTTTTAGAGTGCAATGCACAACAAATTTATTTTCTTTTTCTATGCAGGAATAAAATGTAACATGCAATTAAGGAAAGTAAACATGATACAGAAAATTAAATGCTGAAAGGGAAATATGATCATTACCAAGTTACCTCTTGGTGCGGTGTTCGGTGATTTTAAGTCCTCCGAATAGGACCTCTTGTTTGTTTACTCCTTCTGAGGCACCTTGAGTGATGCCTCCGTCTGATTCTCTTCTTGTGTTGAATATGAAACTGATTTTACCTTTACTCTCCATACTTGTTTTGTTGGTGAGGTTGATTTTGAGGGAGAAGCCTGCTCTTCTGTCTTCTCTTCTTCTTGATTCTTGGTGTTAGGGTCACTCTCTATTGGTGGCACAACTTCCTCCTCTGGAGATGTATTGTCTTCAGGAAATAAATCTTCATATCTTGTTACTCTTCCTTCATAGTCAGCCCAGCCGTCCACAGCTGACTGGTTCTTATTGGTGCGAGTACGACGCCTTCTCCTTGATCTGTTCTTCTTGGGTTCTTCATCAATTACATAATTATTATTGAAATGGCGGTGTACCTTCTCTGAGAGAAATTGGAAATGCACTTCTCCTATTGTGATGTAGACGATGGCCTTGGTGGTGCTTAGGAATGGTCTTCCAAGGATGATTGGTGGATCGTACTCATCTTCTCCCATGTTGACGACTAAGAAGTCGGTCAGGATGAAGTGTGTTGGTATAAATTAATGCACATTCTACTTTATCCGCAAGCGCACAAATAACGTCTACCGATGTAGCACTTTACCAGGATGACCTAGTTTTAATATCGAACCCAAAGGAACGGAGTATGGTCTTCTTAAGTTTTAAGCTTTAATCCTTGAGTAGCTATCAAGGACTGAGAATTTTGAAGGTAGAGGGGATCACTAAGGCTGTCTAATTCTACTTCGAGTATGAAATGCTAATAGTGTTCTTCATGGGGAAATTGTCATAGGAGGTCATAAACAGAGTATGAATTCTCCTACCAATAAATTATCTTGCTAGTCCTACAAACGGGATAGTGGGCTATAGAAGAATCACCAAGACTATAAGAGTCACCCTTGCGAACTACCACTGAAATCCGAAATATAGGGTACATTCATGAGCTATCAAGTCTAAGCACCGCGCTTACACCCTCTAACTCCTCTATCCTAGCGCTACTAGAATTAAAGTACTCAAATGAGTCACAAACCTCAAGAACAATATGAACAATAAGAACAACTTGAAAATAGACGTTGATTACCAGAGAGATCTAGATGTAAGATCTTGAAGAACTTGAATCCATAGGTACAAGATGTTGAAGAAGATCCGATAGGCCGGAGCTCCTTCTAAATCTCCTCTTCTCTCTCTCTTCTAGTTCTAATTCAAGACTAGATTCTATTCTTAAACTAGAGGGAGAACTAGTTTTCTTCTTGATCGCTGGCTCTTCAATTCTTCTCCTATGATTTCTAATTCTATTGGAGGTTCTGATCTGGAGAGATTGAATGAGGCCTAGGGGTCTGGAGGCCGCTTTATATAGCCCTAGGGGATCAACCATGGCCCTTGGATGAAACCGACCTTCACGTAGGGTTGAGATGCATCATAGGAGGCGGTAGAGGCAGCTTGCAAAGGAAGGAACCATGGCGGCGTGGGGGGAGGCCGGCTGGCCTAGGGTTAGGGCCGGTCGCCCCCACCTGGCAGCAGGTTGAGGTGGGCCACCTTGTGGAGTCCTCTGGTGTCTTCTAGAATGTCCTTGCGTGGCCGTGACGTGGAGATAAGTCCGATAGGCGTGGGTTCCTTCTCATGGAAGATATCATTTTCCTGCATTTTCCTATTTAATCCCTGAAAAATCACAATTCACCAAAACTCATGGAAATTGTCAGTAGAACCCCTATTCTAAGGTGGAAATCATATTTTTATCCTTTTTATATGTCTAGTTGACGATTTATAATGATAGTTAATTACCGTCAACAACTCCCCCACACTTAGTCTTTGCTCGTCCCCGAGTAAAGGTTGAATTACCTCAAGACATAACTTTAAGATAAGACATCAACACTAGACCTCTCCCAGTCATACCTACTACTACGGGATTCAATGTATCTACCACAACACTTTGTGTAGTTGAAGAATAAAACAACTTGAATTTGATCACCTTCTTCCTGTCAGTCAAGTCAATTGGAGATTTTTGCACAAGTTTAAAATAAAAGCATAGTTCACCTTCTCCCTATGTAGCTTACTCAAGTCACTCATATGTAGTATTTATGGAATCCTCTCCAAGGCATAAATGACTGGTGCCTTAAAACATCCTATCTCTATAAGTTGTATCTGGAGTGAAAGGTATGATCAAGGATGTAGCACTTTTACCTTGCATTTATTGCTAGGTCAAAACTCGGACCCACAGAGGGAATTGTCATACTCTTAGATCAAGATGTGCATGTGTGCGGTATATAGTGGCTAACTTATTTCTACTTTGCTCCTTTGAGTGTATATCTCTCTGTTTTGAAGAATTGAAAAATTATATAGAGGCTTTTAAGATCATGGGCTATCATTGTTTTTCTTCTTCTTTCTCTTTTCTTTCTAAGTACTTGCCTATCTTTTTATTTTTCTTTTATTTTTGCATAGCCCAAGTCTTTTTTGCCTGTAACAGAAAACTTATAGAGAGATATTGATCAAAGAACTTAGAGCATTTATTCAACCTTTAAAATATTTTTGAGTGGTAAGGCATATTTTTGCGTACTCCCAGTGTAGGAATAGAAGATGTATGTGGAGTGTAAGTGATCTTGATCTTGGGAGCATGAAAAATCTCTCGACATAGGTCAACAAGGTTTGACAAAACTCAATACAAAAATAAAAGGCTTATAAGCTGGTCTTAAAAATTTATCATGTAAGGCTTTGGTAGGATATTACACAACTACAAAGGAGAAGTGAAACTATTAATTTTGCAAGTTTAAAAATAAAAGTTCTCCAAGGACAGGACTTAAAGATTTAGGTTCTCTTATTCTACTATCTCATATCCCACAACAACTTAAGCAATGCGGGGTCCCTAAAAAGGTTCCCAACAGTTAACAAGACTTCTAGGAAAAGTGTTGTGTGAGTCTATCTTTAAATTATATCAAAGTAATTTATTCCTTTAATCAAGATTAATAGATCATGTATTTATTTAGGGAATTCTTAATTTAATTCAAAACAAAAGATTAAATAGTGAAAAATAGAATGTATGGAATGTGTACCAAACCATGGACGAAGGAGGAGGCAAGGCATGGTGACAGGGGACCGGTCGGCCTGGCCCTGGGGCCGATCGGCCTGGGCTGAGGCCCAGTCGAGGCCCGCTTCATCGTGCGAGGTCTTGGCGACGTTTGCTTCTGTGTTCTTTTATTTTTGCGACCAAATATTCTCTGGTAATCCCGTGGTCTTCCCCCACACTTATTTCTTGTTTTCTTTTAAGTGCAACATGTGGAGACAAGACAAAATATTCCAAATAATAATAAAGAGATAAAACACTTGACTCTAATAAAACTTTATTGATATTATTTAAGGTACTTATTACATATCTAGCTAATAATAGAACTCTCACACTATAATAACTTGATAACTCTAAATAATAAATCTTACTTTTAATAAAACTCTCACACTCAAATGACTCTATGCCTTATCAATCTACTAATTCATACTCTCTCTATTCTTCATCTTTCTCTAACTCATCAAGTCTACGGCATAAAAGTGTTTGCAAGAGTTTTTGTGCTTTTCTGCCTGATGACTAGCTTATCGATCCTAGCATCAGACTTCGCTATCATGTCAGCTAGCATAGCCATTAGGCCTCGAGTCTGCTCGACAGTCTGATTAGTCATAGAGCTAGATTCTCTCAATCGGGTGAGCAGTTGCCACTGCTCACCTAGCCTTCTATCTAAGGAGTTTATCATCTTCTCTTGATCATATATCCTCTTCTCCTCTTCTTGTAGCTTCTCTTTTTGATCCTCTATCTCCATCCCTTGCTCTTCTATCATCTTCTCCAGCTACACTGTGGTAACTCTAGGCTGCTTAGGCTCGCGAGAAGAGGAAGAAGACGATGAAGATCTCTTCGTAGGAGGAGTGACATGAATCTGATCTGGGTTGGCTCTAACTCCTTCGAAAGCAGGACGAGGAGTGGTAGATTTGTATTTGGCGCAGGTTACATCTCCAAACTTGTTGGTCTTCAACCCTGTCAGTGTCTCATTGGGCTTGGGAGGAAGAAGAGCAATTTCTTTAGACACGTTGAACTGGTGAGATCTGTCTGCGACAGTGTGGTGCGGAGGAGGTGGCTCTAGCCTAAGCGTAGAAACTTCGCGGGTGTAGAAAGATTGTTGCGGAGGGTGCTCCCGCTGAGTTCCTAAGGATGCAAGGATGATCTCCTTTGATGGCATGGTGGCAAGAGGCTTTGGCGGAACAACGATGAGCGGTTTTGATGGAACAATGGCAAGAGCCATTGATCTGTTGTTGGAGTTGTGCTCATTGGAGTTGTTGCTGCGTTGGCTGGCCATTGGAGGAGGAAGAGAGCTTCGGTGCTAGTTGGAGGCTTCATAGATGGAAAGTTATGAGTCTAGGGGCAGGCAGGGGCCTGGTTTTATAGTCCAGATCAGCTTGCAGAAGGGTTTAATCTAGATTGGATGGCTTCGGTACGAGGGACGAAAAATTCGCAGATCACGGCTGCATAACTGTCAAGAGGATAAGATAAGAAGGGACTCGAGAGGCGACGCGGGGGCGAACCATGCCCAGAGGGGACCGGTCGGCTTGGTGGTGGGGCCGGTCGGCCTGTCCTTAGGAGATCCCGCGACCAACTTTCTCGTGGCACCTAATAACTATTAACTAACCTCTAAAAACTATCCCTCGGTGTACGAAACATATCGAAGGTGGCAGATATGTAATATTTAAGGAAAAACAAGGAATTGGATGACATCCAACTCCTCAGGACTTTTGTCAGATTCTAGAAAAAATTTAAGGCATTGTCCATTTACCTTGAATAACGTACCTTCGTCATTTTGAAGTGTTACTGCTCCATGTGATGAAGTTGCCACAACCGTGAAAGGTCCTTCCTACTTGCTTCATAGCTTTCCATGTCCGAATAGCTTTACCCTAGAATTAAAAAGTAGTACCTTGTCTCCTGGAGTGAAACTCTTCTTCTTGATTCTTTTGTCATGCCACCTTTAGGTTCTTTCTTTGTAAATCTTCACATTGTGGTATGCTCGTTCACGCCATTCATCGAGTTCTGAGAGTTGCATTTTTCTTCTAACTCCTGTGGCTTCTAAATCCATGTTCCATCTCTTGATCGCCTAGTGGGCCTTGAATTCAAGCTCTACTGGTAAGTGACAAGTCTTTCCGTAGATGATTTGATAGGGGGGCATTCCTAATGGTGTCTTGTAGGCTGTGTGGTATGCCCACAGTGCATTAGGAAGCTTATCTTTCCACATCGTTCCCATCTCATTGATTGCCTTCTGTAAAATATTTTTAATTTGCTTATTCGATGTTTCTGCCTGGCCACTTGTCTGGGGGTGATAAGGAGTAGCAATGTTGTGACGGATCCCATGTTTTGATAGATACTTGCGAAAGTTCTTATCAGTGAAGTGGGTTCCTCCATCACTAATTACCATTCTGGGTACTCCAAATCTTAGAAATATGGTTTCTTCAAACATCTTCTTAGAGTTCTTGGCGTTCGCAGCATGACATGGCAAGGCTTCTACCCATTTGGAGACGTAGTTGACCGCAACCAAGATATACTCGCAATTTCTTGACTTCAGAAATGACCCCATGTAATCGATTCCCTAGACATCAAAGAGCTCAATCTAAAGGTTGTTGGTGAGTGGCATGACATCTCTGGTGTTGATATTACCATGCCTCTGACATGATCCACACCTCCGGACAAAGTCCTTTGTATCTTGGTACATGGTTGGCCAGAAGAATCCACTTTCCTAGATTTTTGCATGTGTTTAGAATGCTCCATAATGTCCTCCATATGGTGATGAGTGACAGTGTTCAATGATCTTGAGTCCTTCCTCCACTGGTACACACCTTCTGAGCAACCCATCTGAGCATACTCTGAAGAGGTACGACTCATCCCATAGGTGAATGTGACTTTCATAAATGAGCTTCTTTTTGTTCCCTCCTGGTGGTACATAACCTGCAACTATAAAATTGACAATGTCTGCATACCAGGGGTCAGATCTGTTAACTTGAAAGAGCATGTCATCCCTTAGTGAATCATTTATGGGCAATTCCTATGGATCTTTAAATTGCATTCTAGACAAGTGATCAGCAACAGAATTTTCTACTCCCATCTTATCTTTTATTTCTAAGTCAAATTCTTGGAGTAGTAAAATCCATCTAAGCAAACGTGGTTTAGCGTCTTTCTTAGTGAGCAAATATTTAAGTGTAGCATGATTAGTGTAAACAATCACCTTAGCTCCAACCAAGTAAGATCTAAACTTATCAATAGCAAAAACAAAAGCCAGGAGTTCTTTTTCAGTAGTAGTATAATTAAGTTGAGGTCTTGTCAAAGTTTTGCTAGCATAAGCAATTGCATGATGCTTTTTATCTTTATATTGTCCTAGCGCTGCTCCTACAACATAATCACTTGCATCACACATAATTTTAAAAGGCAATGACCAATCCGGTGGTTGAATGATTGGTGCAGAAGTGAGTGCAAGTTTCAATGTTTCAAAAGCTTTCAAGCATGTATCATCAAATTTAAAGTTACATCCTTAGCCACTAGATTTGTAAGCGGTCTTGCAATATAAGAAAAGTTTTTAATAAACCGACGATAAAATCCAGCATGGCCTAGAAAACTTCTAATCCCCTTGACATTAATAGGAGGAGGTAGTTGTTTAATTACTTCAATTTTAGTTTTATCTACCTCAATTCCACATTTAGAAATTAAGTGTCCTAGCACTATTCCCTCTCTAACCATAAAATGACATTTTTCCCAATTAAGGACTAAGTGCTTTTCTTCACATCTTTGCAAAACCTTGTCTAAATTTTTAAGACAATCATCAAAAGTTTTTCCATAGACAGAAAAATCATCTATGAAAACTTCCATAATTTCTTTGATCATATCAAAAAATATAGACATCATACATCTTTGAAAAGAGGCAGGTGCATTACATAATCCAAAAGACATTCTATGGTAAGCATAAGTTCCGTATGGATATGTAAAAGTGGTTTTGCTTTGATCATCTGGGTGGATTGGAATCTGATGATATCTAGAGTACCCATCAAGAAAACAAAAGAAAGAGTGATTTGCTAAACGTTCTAACATTTCATCAATGAAAGGCAACGGAAAGTGATATTTCTTTGTTGCCTTATTAAGTTTCCTGTAATCTAGACACATTCTCCAACCAGTGATGGTTCTTTGTGGAATTAACTTATTTTTCTCATTTTTAACTATAGTCAAGCCTCCCTTCTGAGGCACAACTTGAACAGGGCTCACCCACTCACTGTGTAGCATAGGATAAATAATCCCGGCGTGCAAGAGTTTTAAAACCTCTTTCTTTACTACCTCTCTCATCGTATTGTTAAGTCTTCGTTGAGGTTCTCTAGAAGGTGTAGCATTAGGATCAGTAGGAATGCGATGGGTGCAAAGAGCAGGGTTGATTCCCTTAAGATCTTGGAGTGAATAGCCAAAAGATGATCCATGCTTTTCTAAGACAGTGATCAGACGAAATGTCTCTTCTTGAGAAAGTTTATCATTTATGATCACGAGAGATTTCGGATCATTGTTTAAGAAAGCATATCTAAGGCCAGCAGGTAGGGGTTTTAACTCTATGGGAGGTTTAGGTGGTTCTTCGAGGAAGTCTAAAGGATCAGGAATAGAAGGATGATCTTCTTCCTCTATGAAGAATTCAGCATCTTCTTCAAGCTTAGGTTGTACTAAAGTTTCAAGGGATGCTTCCTTAATTTCTTTCATAGGATCTATCTCGGGACATGGATCACTCTCAGTATTTAGGGAGTGAATGATTGGTATGGATCTTTGAAGATTTTTCCCAAGACAAATATTTAATTTCCCTGTTTGACCTTTGAGAAGAAGTCTTTGGATTGGTTGACCTATCAGGAGGTCAAATTCAATGATGTCATAAATATAAAAGCTCATACACACTAGAATTCCATCTACCATGATAGGTAGGACATATAAAATTCCCAAACTAGGAAGAATATATCCTGAGGGGGTTTTTAACAATTTTGTTGTTGGGGTCAATGGCATGTAACTCAATAAATCTTGAGCAAAAGATGCAGACATGATGTTGACACTGACAACAAGATTATAAAGACCTTCAAAAGGTTCCAGATTAATTTGGCATTGAATGGAAGTGGAAGGTGAATCTAGGCAAATCACATCAGAAGAAAGCTCTGATTCTTCCAACCATTTATGGCTTAGTACAAAAGCTAGATTTTTCGTAGTCTTTGTAAGGAAAGCATGTTCAGTAAACTACAAAAGTTCTTCGGGATAAGGTTTTGATTTCTAAGGCTTCCTTATAAGGTGATAATTTGAGGTATTTCCAAATTCGAAAAAATATTCATCCTCGAATTCAAACACATTCGCTGAAACTGGGGTCTCCCCTGTATCAGGAATTATAGCTGAAGGTTGATATCGATTAGGAAAGGATTCAGGCTCAGCTATTTGTTTTTCTACAAGTTCTTGTGGTGGCTTAGCTTCATAGGTAGGAGTAATTTGTGAAAGGTTGTGCAGTAATTCCCTTGCTTTAGTAGCTAGGGTATGCAGAAAGGATCTATTTGAAGCTAAGTTAAGAAATGTAGTTGTTTATCTATTTAGGCCCATATAAAAATGTTGAAGAAGAACAAGGTCTGGGATAAATCAAGATGGACCAGAGCGGACAAGAGTATCAAATCTCTCCCAGGCAACAATTAGAGACTCATCACTTTCTTGTGTGAAGGACAATATCTCTAAGCGTAGGCAAATGATTTTAGAAACTAGAAAGAATTCTAAGCAAAAGCTAGAACATAAAGCTTTCCAATCCCCATCCTTACTTGGTGCAGTTCGATCGTACTAGGTTTTATCTTTCCCTTCTAAAGAGAAAGGAAAAAGCTTCTATCTTAGGGTTTCATCGGACATGCCTGTAATGTGTAGGCATGCACAGGTCTATTCGAACTCATTTAGGTGAATGTGAGGATTTTCATCTTCCTTGCCTGAAAAGGATTGGCTCTTAACCATTTCTACCAAACATGGTCATAGCTCATAGCTCTCAGAAAGAATAGGCTTAGCTGATTTTGGGAGTTCTAAGTCTACTATGGTGGGGTAGATATACTGGTTGAGTGGAATGGAATCTGTGGAGCTAGTGGATGGCTCTAAGAAATCCATGGGTAAAAAGATAAAAGTATAGTACAAGATTAAGCTTGACTCAAGATGAACTCAGCACCGCTCCCTGGCAATGGCGCAAGAAATACTTGTTGGTATAAATTAATGCACACTCTACTTTATCCGCAAGCGCACAAATAACGTCTACCGATGTAGCACTTCACCAGGATGACCCAGTTTTAATATCGAACCCAAAGGAATGGAGTATGGTCTTCTTAAGTCTTAAGCTTTAATCCTTGAGTAGCTATCAAGGACTGAGAATTTTGAAGGTAGAGGGGATCACTAAGGCTGTCTAATTCTACTTCAAGTATGAAATGCTAATAGTGTTCTTGATGGGAAAATTGTCATAGGAGGTCATAAACAGAGTATGAATTCTCCTACCAATAAATTATCCTGCTAGTCCTACAAACGGGATAGTGGGCTATAGAAGAATCAACAAGGCTATAAGAGTCACCCTTGCGAACTACCACTGAAATCCAGAATACATGGTACATTCATGAGCTATCAAGTCTAAGCACCGCGCTTACACCCTCTAACTCCTCTAATCCTAGCGCTACTAGAATTAAAGTACTCAAATGAGTCACAAACCTCAAGAACAATATGAACAATAAGAACAACTTGAAAATAGACGTTGATTACCAGAGAGATCTAGATGCAAGATCTTGAAGAACTTGAATCCACAGGTACAAGATGTTGAAGAAGATCCGACAGGCCGGAGCTCCTTCTAAATCTCCTCTTCTCTCTCTCTTCTAGTTCTAATTCAATACTAGATTCTATTCCTAAACTAGAGGGAGAACTAGTCTTCTTCTTGATCGCTGGCTCTTCAATCCTTCTCCTATGATTTCTAATTCTGTTGGAGGTTCTGATCTAGAGAGATTGAATGAGGCCTGGGGGTCTAGAGGCCGCTTTATATAGCCCTGGGGGATCAACCGTGACCCTTAGATGAAACCGACCTTCACGTAGGGTTGAGATGCATCATAGGAGGCGGTAGAGGCAGCTTGCAAAGGAAGGAGCCATGGCGGCGTGGGGGGAGGCCGGCCAGCCTAGGGTTAAGGCCAGTCGGCCCCACCTGGCAGTAGGTCGAGGTGGGCCGCCTTGTGGAGCCCTCTGGTGTCTTCTAGAATGTCCTTGCGTGGTCGTGGCGTGGAGATAAGTCCGATAGGCATGGGTTCCTTCTCATGAAAGATATCCTTTTCCTGCATTTTCCTATTTAATCCTTAAAAAATCACAATTCACCAAAACTCGTGGAAATTGTCAGTAGAACCCCTATTCTAAGGTGGAAATCATATTTTTATCCTTTTTATATGTTTAGTTGATGGTTTATAATGATAGTTAATTACCATCAACAAAGTGGTTGTCAATCTGTATGGGGACGTCCTTCACAAGTCCTTTCACGAAGCGAAACATTTGGTCTGCCATCTACAGCTGCGCATCTGTAGGTTCCAAGGGCATAGTACCATATAGATATTCATAAGTTACCTTGACCATTATGTTAACGCCCGATCCGGTGTCACACACAGCTTTCTGAAAGGAGCTTCTGTTGATGGTGCATTCAATGGTTGGGACACCTAGGTCGTCCTTCTTGATCAAGTAGGGGACTTGAGCTGACGATCATGCTCTCTGTGGACTGCATTGATCATCCTTACTGACTCCATCTGTTGTGGCTTCTTGTTCCTATTTCTGTTCTTGTTCTTCTGATTGTTCTTCTTCTTTGGCTCGTAGGGATGTTGTGGGTGTGCAGGGAACTGTAGTACCCTGTTCTTGAAGAAGAAGGTCTCTCTCTTACCTTTGATATTGAAACAGATCTTGATAGTGTTTGCATACATGATAGCTTCAGTGGTGTTCAAGAATGGTCGTCCCAAATTGATGGGCAACCTCTCATCACCACCTGTGTCTATAACCACAAAGTCTACAGGAACGTACGAGCTGCCTACTCATACATAGATGTCTTCTAGGATCCCTTTGGTGTAGCACAGTGACTGGTCTGCAAGCTGCAAGCACATGGTTGTATACAATAAAGGATAATTGAACATTTTATCATAGATCACCTTAGGCATGATGTTGACGCTTGTACTGAAGTCACAGATAGCTTCGTTAAAGTTCACGCTTCCAATGGAGATTGGGATGACCGGTCTCCCTAGATCACCTTTCTTAATCAGCAGAGTCT
Organism: Saccharum officinarum; assembly: GCA_020631735.1. NCBI lineage: Eukaryota > Viridiplantae > Streptophyta > Magnoliopsida > Poales > Poaceae > Saccharum > Saccharum officinarum. The sequence continues at coordinate 13,451,678 of CM036212.1, read as the reverse complement.
CATCATTCCACCCTTTTGAGATAGGGTCACTGCAATAGCTTCCTACATTGAATATATCTACAAGATTTGCAGTTTCAAAATCTTCCGGTTGTCCTGAAATCTTACCTTAGTTAGCAGGAGGGACAACACTTGCAAGCTATTGCAACTGAGACTCTAGCATTTTATTAAAGCTAAGTTGATTCTTAATGGTAGTAGAAAAGTTATCCATCCTATTATTAATTGTCTCTAGCACTTTATCATTTGATGCTAACTTCTTAGACAGGTTATCCATTAACTTTTTTTGATTAAGCACTAACTCTCTCAAAGGTGGCTGATTAAAATTATTATAAGAGTTATTACCTTGATAGTTACCTGAGTAGTTAGGCCTTTGCTGTTGGTTCTAACCTTGATTCTGTTGAGGGTGATAGTAGTTGTTGTTGAGGTAGTTCACATCCTCTTGTAGCTCTAGGCAACTGCTGCCTGAATGCCCAGTTTCTCCACACTCTTCACAAGTCATGCGAGAATCATGGATATGCATGACTCTCGCCAGCTCTCTCATTGAGCCTCTTCATAAGTAGGTCCATCTTGGCAGGCAACATGTCTACCTCCTTCAACTAGTGCATACCTCCACCTCCCTTGCGGGTTTGAGTTCTCTCTTCGTTCTAACCTTGGTTGGATGCCATATTTTCTACAAGAGCTATGCCTTGAGCAATTATAAGTGATAAGAATGCTCCTCCAGCGGTAGCATCCATGGTCTCACGGGTGCTATTGGTGAGCCCGTGATAGAAGGTCTGCATGAGTAGCCAATTCTCCATTCCATGATGAGGACATTCCAGGATGTAATCTTGAAAGCGCTCCCATGCTTCTAGGACTGACTCATCATGTTATTGCTGAAAACTTGATATCTTTCCACAGAGAGCATTTGTCTTGCCCATGGGAAAGAACTTTGCCAAGAAAATGGTGGAGCAGAGTGCCCACGTAGTATTCTTCTCCTTAGTTGCATAGAACCGCTGCTTCGCTCTCCCCAAGAGTGAGAATGGGAAGAGGCGAAGTAGTATGACATCTCTAGGGACATCCTTGATAGTGAAAGTGCTACAAATCTCTAGAAAGTGTTAGATAAGCATTAGCATCTTCATGTGTCTTCCTACAAAATTGGCTAGCTTGCACCATGTTGATCAGTGCTGGCTTGAGCTTGAATGACTTCTTAATGTCCGCAGCAGGTCCAGTACGGATGTTGTCCGTAGTGGGAGCTGAGAACTTACGGAGTGACTTGTTGGCCATGGCGTCGAACTCTAGTGTTAAGCTTTGAAATATGCTTGGTTGAACTCCCAGCTCAGAAGGTGGAGCTTCAAGCTGAGATGTTGATGATGATGCTTCTGTTTGAACTTTCTTTAGCTTGGCTCTCGTTCTTCTGATTAATGCTTCTGGGTTGTTGATGAAATTATCTGGAAGATCAAACCCACTCATACATTACCCTGTATATGATATATAAATAGACAAAAGATAAGGGTAAGACTGTATGAGTAGAGAAGGATGATGGTTTCTCAATCTCATTAGTGGATGTAAGTGATGGCTCATTATCCTTTGAATAGCAATTCAACCTTCCGCGGCAATGGCGCCAAAAATGCTTGTTGACACCTCTAACGCCATCTAAGCTAGGTTGTCATCCCCAACATGGCGTCAGAGGTGCTGGTATTAATAAATGTAAATACTCCTCTAGAATGAATATGAAATCCGCAAGCGCACAGATAATACCGATGTAGCATTTTAACCGGGAGTAATTCAAGTATCGTTATTTATATTTTTACCACTGGGAAGGGAGTGCTAAGGATAATGAGCAATGAGCATCACTACATGTGGTAATGGAGAGCATAACCATGTCTTTATCTATCTTCTCATACAGGGCAAGTGTCATAAGATAAATAGTATATATAAATGATAAAGAATACCTAATAAGCACATAGCCACATAATAAAAGATAAACATCTCAATAGATTATTCTAAGCTTATAGCACTAGCATGGATTAGGACGAACTACAAAGATAACTCCTAAGTTATTCTAACTATAAGGTCAATGTTGACGGTCCTTAATGTCAACATTATACCTTCAATTAATGCACAACATAATGGTAAAAGGGTTATTAGTGCATAGTTGTAGGGTTTATTCTGACAAGTTCCACGAGTTGTGTTGCTCTCACCTCTTTTGCAGAATTATTGATATTTTACCACATAAAAGTATCTCAAATGACAAAACAGATCACACCCTTGTGAAGATCTTGTCGAGACAATCGAAACAGACATATCATTTGCTATATTTGGAGTCCTGACGAGAAAGTCCCCGATGAATACGCCTAGGAATTCTCTGGAATACTCCGGAACCATCACTAAGCAAGAGTTTTATGGACTAACATGATAATTTCCACAGCTTTGGTGATTTGTAAATTTTTAGGAATTAAAACAGAATAAGCCAGGGAGGAGTAGGAGCCAAGGAACCGAAGCAAATCAAGTCAAAATTCCGCAAGAATTGACGGGAAGGTTCTAGAGGACACCAGAGGACACGAAAACAAAACGGAAGCTCGATGGCTGACAGGTGGGGCTGGCTAGCCCCACATGTTAGGCTGGCTGGCCGGGGCCCACAAGGAAGTGAGCTCTGCTTCGTGTGATGGCCTCCAACCGATCTTTATGACACATCTCAACTATTGTTTCAAGTCAGTTTGATCCAAAGGCTGCGATTCATCCCTCCGGGCTATATAAGCAGGGGCAGACCCCTCCCTGAGGAATCAATCACAATCATTATCAGTTGATCTCTCATTCAGAAGGCCAGAGAGAAAAGCTAGGGTTTCCAATTAGAAGATTAGAGCTCTATTTCAAGTTTAGGGTTAGATCTAGCTAGATACAAGTAGAGTTGAGCGCGGCTCAGGATTTCGGATTGATGTCAGGAGATTTGGTAATTCTATCATTGTATCTTGTAATTATGACTTTGTTCTACTTCAATATCATTATGTTCTTGTCTATTTTGTTCTTAGTTTATTCTTGTTCTATCTTTGATATAGTCTTGATTGATAATAAGTTTAGGCATAAGTTCGTAGAGCACCTAGTTCAACTCCGGATTGGATTAGGTGGTAGAAGTAATGTAGACGTGGTGTCTAGATTATATTTACCTGCGAATGCACCCTATTTTCCGGGTCATGTGGTAGATTGCGAAGGTGACTTTTATAGCTTCGTTGAGTCCTCTGTAGTCCACTCCCCGAATCTAGGACAAGTAGAACCCGGTTACTTGGGGAAGGATTGCTCTGTTCTTGAATTCCCTGAAGTAATGTTTCTTATGTTTAGATGGAAGATTAATTATGCTATAGATGATAAGAAGTAGATTAGAAAACCCTGAGACTTGGTAGATAGGACATAACCCTAGGAATTAAATCTCTAACTGTGTCGCTTTAATATGTATCCACTTGATCCTACGAGTTCTCTCTAATTATGGATTCCCTATCTTATCTCATTATCATTATCATTATTATCAATATCATTTATCATTTGGCTTACCCCTGTTTAGATAGAAATGGTTAATTGATTTATATCTATAGTATGTATTTGTAATTCTTATAGCCATATCAAATTTCTCTTTTAAACCCTGTTTAGAAGCTCCTAGTGGTAGAATTATAAATAACTATACCTGGAACTTTTCTGGGTGAAATGCTACAACGAGAGTATTTTATCTGTGCGCTTGCGGATAACTTTTTATATTTTATAAGTGCCATGATTATAAGTACAACCGCATTTCTTACGTCATGTTAGAGATGACAACCTAGCAGGTGCGGCGTAAGAGATGCCAGCAGTCAAAGCTTACGATGATTAGTGCAATTATACTTGGCAATCATAGCTAGAGAAGGTTATACTTACGCATAGTGATATTATGAAGGAAGATGAAGAACATACAAATCACTTCCCTGTAATAGTTGTGTTCTGCCTGCCCTATACTCAGGAGGTGGGCAACGAATGACTCAACAGGACCGTCACTCCCGCGATCTACCACACGGTCCGGAATATAGGGTGCAATCGCAGGAAAATACGGTATAGACACCACGCCTACACAATATTTACCACTCACCCATCGATCTAATGAGCAAGCGCTATACGATCCTATACTTAAATATAATTCTAATCTAACTATGCCAAGCATATAATCAAAGTAGACTAAGAACAATATAATTGAGAACATAATCAAATAGAGCAAAGTCATATCCAATATGACAGAATAGACTAAAGTCATATTCATACAAATGATGAACTAGATGAATAATACAAGAACGAATATAAAAGTAGGAGAGAATTAGTACAGATCCGAAATCTAAGCAATGCTTGCCTCTTTCTAGTTCTAATCCTATGTAGCTATGATACTAAACTATAGAGATTTAATTGAGATGGTGGTTCTGAGGCTTCTCAAAGGAATGCTCTGTATCTTGGAATGAATTAGGGTTTCTCCTGGATCCAGGAGCCTTGCTTATATAGCACTCTAGAAAGCACCACAGCCCTTGTATCAAACTGACCTTGATGGACGATTATTATTGATCCTCAAAGACGGTGGAGGCATGAGCCACGAGGTGGCTCCTGATTGGCCACTTAGGTGGGGCGGCCGCCCAGGGGGGTAGGGCGCCTACCCCTGTCACAGTGATAGGTGGGTCCCACCTCCCAGGGTTTTGCTTCCCGTATCTTCTAGATTATTCTTTTTATACATGTGGCCCTTTTCTCTCTACGTAAATATGACATGTATGTCTCCTTTGGTTGTTTCCTGATAACCCCCTGCAGAAATAGACATTCATCAAAACTCGTGGAATTCTGTTAGTGTAACCCCTATATCTAACTAATAATTATATTTTAGGTTCTTTCTCATGCTATGTTGACGGTTAAAAATGACACTTATCTACCGTCAACAGTGATACTAAACCCACAAACTACAACTCCTAATATGCCACCTGGGCCAACAACACACAACTACTGCATGTTTCTAATGAGCTGGGGTGTTATATGAAGTCCATAGGGGTGTTAATTTGGTGGACTTTACTTTTAAAAATTAATATGCTTTTATAGTACACATATTTGATGTTATAAATGTTAATACTTTTCTCTAGACATTTTTTAAATTAAAACATTTTGTCTTTGAACAGAGCTAGAAATGAACTTATTTAAAGGAAGTAAACAATACGTGACTCTGGACTGAGTTTTCAATGCATATATATCTTGACTATTTATTAGGTTTTTTACTCAAAACACAGGGAGAAAGTAGCAAATTGGATGAGCGCGACAATAGATAGGACATGTACAAGTGAGAACTTATAACAACAATTGATAGGACATGCAACACAAGACGATTCGAAATGCGGAGTAGTGTATGGCAAACACTATCCGACTAACGTGATGATATTTGAACGGTGATAACAATTTTCCGTCAATAATTTCCAATGCTCCTTTCAAAACTAAATTCCAATGCTCCTTTCAAAACTGAATTCCAATGCTGGTGGTAATACATATTATTTGAGAGGCACGCCTGATTACACTATCCAGTTCGTTCTCCGACAAGAATCTGATTTACAAAAGATGGTAGTAACTCATAAGCAATCAAAAAATACATGGCGTTTGCCTTATACAAACTGAGTAAGTAGTATGAACCTTCCTGCCCGTGACTCTCACTCACACAGTTAACCAGATGACGACTCAACCCGGAAAAGCACACCGCTAAATGAAAGCATCGCATAACAACAACCCCAGCACAAGCAAAAGATGATTAAGATATCCTATGCAAATTAGAGAGCACGCAATCCCTGTTCCAAGATGGCCGGGCCCAATCAATCACGGCCGTTGATGGCGACCTGCAGGGCAGCAATTCCTCGTGTCGTCTCGTCCAGCACCTGGGGAGATCAGACGGCGGAGGCAGCAGCTTCTCGTTGGGGCGGTCTCCATCCAGCACCAGCCATGCCATTTTCAGGCCCCAGCTGACGTGAACCTCCAAGTGGCAATGCATGAACCATACCCCTGCACACGTGCAACACAGATGGACACGCGGTCAAGATTATTTCTCCACGAAGCTTGGGTTATCCCTAACCAAAGTAACCTTTCATTCCCTTGCTCAGATCATTGTTGCTGACCGGCCTGTTGCATGCAGTTAGTATGTCACTATGATCTTTCTTAACAAATTAAGTCTCACCTGGATTGTCTGCGCGGAACCGGATGGCTACCCACCCGGCCGCCGGCACGCCGACGGTGTTCCGCTCGACGGGGTCGACGAGGTTGTACTTGGCCGGGTCCTTGGCGGGGTCGAAGTTGCCGAACCCTTGGCCGACCACGAAGAAGTTGAAGCCGTGGAGGTGCAGCGGGTGGCTCTCGGCGCCGAGGATGCTGGTGCCCTGCATCACCAGCTCCACGCTGGCGCCGTACGGCAGCACCACCAGCTTGGTGCCGTTGGCCACGTTGGTGTTGTTGGGCGGCGTCCCCGTGTAGTTGAACGGGACCAGCGGCGCGGCGGGGAAGTTGGACGAGTACACCCCCTTGGACTTGCCGGCGAAGTGCGACTGCAGCAGCGCCGTCGTCGGGAGCACGAAGGAGACGTTGTTCACGGACGCCGCGAACCGGCTGCTGTTGGTGGGGCCCTGGCACGTCCCGTTCACGGCGCACGGGTGCGTGCCCAGCCCGACCGTGAAGAAGAACCGCCGGTCCACCTCCCGCGGCACGGCCACCGGGTACTCGGCGGTGGCAAGGCTGCGGAGCTTGGCCGTGTAGTTGGCGACGAAGCTCGTGTCGTTGATCTGCGGCAGGGTCGGCTTCAAGACCGGGAGGTTCTTGTTGAAGGCCGCGTGCGGGGGAGGGGACGTGGGGTCCTCGTACTCTAGGATGCCGGCCACGGTGGTGTTGTCGAAGGTGCCCGGCCTGGCGGTGGAGTAGGGCGCGGCCAGCATGTAGTAGGTGGCGCCGGGGTAGGACGGCTTGGTGGTGAGGAGCACGTTGGTGGTCTGCCCAGGGGTGATGAGGATGGTCTCCACGGTGATGGGCTTCACGTAGACCGCGTCGACGTCGACGACGGTGAGCGGGTGGCCGGCGATGGAGAAGAAGAGCTCGTCGTTGAGCGCAGCGTTGATGATGCGGAGCATGTATGTCTTCCCGGGCTTCACCTTCAGCTCGAACGTGTCTGCATCATCATATAAAAGTATACTAATATGGTTGCATGCACAAGGCTGCTGAGCACTGCATCTAAAAACCTGTTACCTTTTGCAGAGCAGTTGTAGAGCGGCCCAGGCAGCCCGTTGATGGTGAATGCGTCGGAGACGTTGGGGCCTCCGCCGGTCTGGAGCGCCTGGCTGATCACCGCCTCCGTGTCCGCCGTCCACCACTCACCGAAGATGACGGGGACCTCCTTGTAGGGCGCCGGGAACGGGTAAGGGACGCCGGGCTTGGGCAGGATGACGATGGGCCCGTACACGGTGGCGCGCAGCCAGGAGATGTGCGAGTGCCACCACAGCGTGCCGCGCTGCCCCGTGATGGTGAACTTGTACACGTAGCTCTGCCCGCTCTGGATCGGGCACTGCGTGATGTACGCCGGCCCGTCCGCCCACCCGCTCCGCAGCTGCCGGATGCCGTGCCTGCATGCGCGCGCGCCGGCCGGTGATCAGTCGCCCGGCCCGGCCGGTCACAGAGCCAATAATGTGTATAGATTCGTTTCGTACGTGCTGCTACACGATGAGATCGATATATGGTGCATGCATGCAGTGCACGTTACCAGTGGATGCTCATGTTGTAGGGGACGTGGTTGACGACGCGGATGACGACGAAGTCGCCCTCCCTCGCGAACACCGTCGGCCCCGGGAACTGACCGTTCACCGTCACGATGCTCTTGCTGCTGCACAGCCGCGTCACATTCGTCATTTGCACCTGCATTTATCATCGTAGCAACGTTAATTCTTAGATGCATTACTGCTAAGATTGCACCTGCATGTAACTAACACTACTAATGAGCTAGTCATTGATGGAGGAGAGAGGCATATGCTGCTTGTTGCACACACGCATGCAGAAATGCATGCTTACATCGAACTGGTACTCCCTGATGCCCCCCTCCGTAACGTCGACGGAGAAGAAGAGCACGAGCACAGTGACGAGGACATAGCAAGGCAGCAGATAGGAGGTAGCCATTGTTGCTGTTCCTACAGTGAAGCAAGCTAAGAACAAGTACTTGATCGAGCCCGAGCCTCCGGCCGATGATCCTTGTTGGCTAAATGTTGGATGGATCACTGCGTTTGAGGTGGTAGTACGTGATGCCCTTGAGAGGTTCCAGTATATATAGTAGATGTTGCAAGTGCAGGCACGAGATGATTAGCCTGTACGCTTCTGGAACTTTTTGGCTATGCATGCGCCTAGTTCAGATATTTGTGCCGAGTTTCAGTACTGTATGCATGCTTTGTTTGGTGCAGGGTTGGTTATTGATCGACTACGAGTTCGCCTCAAGGCAACACTGCCGGCAGGGTCCGTGCGGAATACGGCTGCTAGCTGCTACTCCCTCCGTCCAAGAATAGATGACGTTATGAGATACGTGCTGGTCAAATTTTATCAACTTTGACTAGATTTTACAGTCAAACAGGCCTATATGGTGAACTGCAACGATCCTTAACATCAAGGCAGTTGGCCGAAGCAACAATGAGATGTCACAGGTGGCAGAAATCATGGCACAAAACAACCTTACCGCCGGCAGAGACCAAAGATGCAGCCCAATGCTGAAGGCTAATGGCGAGTTGGACACTGGCATGCTGTACAGGGCGTTGAAAAATGAGCAATCAACACCAGATGCATGGGCACAATTTGTGTGGCAAAACAAGGCTCAACCACGAGTGAAGTTTTTTGCATGGCTCCTGTCCCAGGAAAGGATCCAGTGCAAAACAGCATTAAGGAGGCAAAACATTGTTGACAACACCATCTGTGAAGCCTGCCAAGCACCAGACGAGACGGCTGCTCACATCCTATTTGGATGCCCAAGTGCCCAACAGTTGTGGAATGCACTACAGATTCCAACACAATTGAACTGGCCAGTGCAAGCAATCAAGGAAATCTCACCACCTGATCACATACCGCGGAAGCACTTCAACACTTTCCTTCTACTATGCTGCTGGCACATTTGGAAAAGAAGGAATGCCAGAGTCTTCAGATCGGACAGGACATCATTGTCTGCAACTCTCGCATCGTGCAAAACCGAAGCTTACCTCTGGGGCTCCAGGCTCCCAAGACAGGATAGACTGATTGCCACGACTTGGTGCTCAATTCTAGCTAACGCAATGTAACGCTAATCACCGAGTATCCCAAAACAAAACCTTGTAACCTACATGGTTGGTCGAGTTATCAAAAAAGAAAATGTGTGCAACATTTATATCTACAAATAAATTTATTATGATAATATATTCATCGATTTATCTAATAATACTAATTATGTATTTTATATATATATATATATAATATATATATATATATATATATATATATATATATATATATATATATATATATATATATAATAGTCAAAGTTTAAAAAAGATAATTTTTCGGCAAGCGAGAATGAACGGGACAGAGGGAGTAGCTGGTTAGCTGCTATAGTAGTAGCTTCGGAGTGTAGCTAAAGTCAACCGCTCGTCTGTTTACATGTCACATTATTGACCACCCTCTTACATAGCCTTTTTCCTGACTTAGTTAACACGCCGAATGTACTACGCGTACGTACACCATTATATTTGGAATAGAAATATCAAATGTTTGGTACGGCAGTAAAGCCGTTTCACTGCATTGATTTCTTATATTGACTTGAACGGCCAATATATAGTTAAAAATAATGACTCAGCAACTTTTGCTTTTCACGAGAGAAAAGGAGGAAGGAATAGTCGGAACCTGATTTACGCTAAATTAATGGACATGAATTAAGTGCGATTTACTCAATCAGGGGGAAAAAGGCACACATGTGTCTAGTAAAAAATTCTACATTTCACTTTCCAATACCGATCGAGGGGTACGTTGAGCTAACCACACACACAATACAACACAAAACATGCCATTTTCACCAGGCTTGGAGTTGGCTCGACATGCTTCACCTACCACCCCATAGGATTTTTTTTAAAAACTTTTAATCCTTTTTTAATAAATATTTTAATATTAACCGCCCTATAAAATATTTTGCATCAGGTAGCCGCTTAACGTAGTCGCACCACATGTATTGGCGCGGCAAGATACAACACATTCGACGGCGTTTCTGACGTGGAAAAGCTTGTCGCGCCACTCCCGCTGGCGTGACAGTATTGTCTTGTTGCGTCACCGGGAGTGACGTGACAAGATTGAACTTTCAAAAAATCATAACTCTTCAATACAACATTTGATGAAGATGATTTTTATATGAAAATTGTAGATCTTGACGAGATCTACAACTTTCTAGTTTTGAGTTTTTTCATTTGACGACGATAAGATGCTCAAAAAAATATATAAAGTTTCTACACCAAAATAATCGCGTATCAGTGTTTGTCGCATTAGAAAAATAATATATTTTTTTGTATGGATTCAAATAAAAAAACTTTTTATATAAAAGTTGTAGCTATCAATGTGATCTACAACTTTATAGTTTTAAGTTTTTACATTTGAGGTCGTTAAGATGCTCAAAAAAATAGATCTCATTGAAAGCTACATACAAATGGTACCTCCATTTGAACCCATACAAAAAATATATTATTTTTCTAATACGACAAATGCTAATACGTGATCATTTTGGTGCTAGAACTTTATATAATTTTTTCAGCATCTTAACATTTGTCAAACGAAAAAACTCAAAACTAGAAAGTTGTAAATCTCGTCGAGATCTACAATTTTTATATAAAAACATCTTCATCCGACGTCGTATTGAAGAGTTTTGATTTTTTGAAAGTTTAGTCTTGTCACGTCACTCCCAGTGACGCGACAAGACAATAATGTCACGCCAGCGGGAGTGGCGCGACAAGCTTTTCTACGTTGAAAACGTCGTCGAATGTGCTGTATCTTACCGTACCAATGCATGTGGCGCAATTATGTTATTTGGTCACGCCAGCGGGACTGACGCGACCAAAGGAGCTACCTAATGCAAAATATTTTTTAAGGCAGTTAATATTAAAATATTTATTAAAAAAGGATTAAATTATAAAAATTCTCCACCCCCAGATAATGTGTTCAAATCAGGAGTGGTTGAATTCCGGCTGCCCCCGGAGCAAAAGGTCAGAGGCGACACCAAGTGGCCCTGTTGCGGATCGCAATTTTTTGCAGGGTTCCAGGCGTATCCTTACATGCCAAGGGATAGCCGCCGGAGCCAGTGAGGACAGCGACCAGAGCTTGGAGGAGGATCGATCGGCGGAGGGTGGTCTGTTATGTTCCGTGACCAGGCGTGACGACTCCGTGTCACATGATTAGGGGAAGGATAGAAGAACCGGGAGAGATCCGTGGCGCTCAAGCTGCGCCGGTTAGCTGGTCACGGATCGAGCTGGGTTCGAACACTGTTCCTCTTTTCGGCAAGTCTCCAAAGGGGGGAGAAGGATGCCTGACCCAACTCGCCTCTAGCTTTTTCTTGCACCAGGGTAGACGTAGAAAATTGGCCATGATATTATTCTACCGTATATCATATGTTCTCTCTCACTGCTCCACATTCTTGGATCATTTGCCTGGTCCATACTCAGCATCAATCCCAGAATTGGATTCGAGAGAGGATAATCGGCAAAACACCAGATTTTTCCTGTGTGCTGCAGGCCAAGCTTTCCCCGTCACGCGCTGTTAAACAGATCGCCCGGTTCCTTTCCTTCTTCCACACATGCATGCATGCAGCCTGCAGCGGCGCGCATATTCCCACCTAGTATCACGAGACAACTCAAAAATACAGTTATGCCTAGTATCCTAAGACGGAGGGAGTATTTCACAATAACACACAACATTTGTGCTAGTTTGCGTTAATTGCAAATCAGGATTTCGAGTGACTTCTGGTAGCACCACCGATCATCCTTTGAAACAAAAAAACAGGAACCGAGGACTAGACAAAAGCACGTCACCTGAAATACAGGTTTGTAGACATGAATGAACACATAACTAAGGCAGTGTTTAGATTCTTCAAAATTCCAAAAATTTTACAAGATTTCCCGTCACATCAAATCTTTGGACGCATGCATAGAGCATTAAATGTAGGTAAAAAAACAACTAATTGCACAGTTTGTCTGTAAATGTGAGACGAATCTTTTGAGCCTAATTAGTCCATGATTGGATAAATTTTACCAAATAACAACGAAAAGTACTACAGTACTTTACACCCACTTTACACTCATCTAAACACACCCTAAACGAGGATTTCAATTGTTCTTCTGACATAGACTATGCCGAAGTGAATGCCTTGGTGTATGTCCCTGACGATATAATACTCTTGGTAAAACCAAAGCATGCTTCAACTTTACCATAAAAAAAAGCAGTTCCGAATCCACACAACGAACGCGTTAGTAACAAGCGGAGCGGTTCGATATTTCAGTGTGTTGCGACACAAGCAACAAACAGGATCAATACTATATTATACAATGCATTCCCAATGGGACCTCGTCCACGAAATAGCCCCCGTCGTCGTGCACACAAAACGGTGGATAGTAATAATGTGGGCTGGCCAACTGTCATTCAGAACACATTTTCCAAAACAACAATGTTACTAGGTAAATACCCGTGCATTGCAACGGGAAACATAATACCACTATAACATATATGTATGAGCGTGTGTTGTATTGTTAATTAAAAAAGACATTGCAATCGTGTTGTTTGGAACAACAATATTACATAAGTCTTCAAGAAAGATCTGGTTTTGCTAAGTGTGCAGGTGATCAAGTGTTTTTTGTGCTGCTGAATCTGGTGCAACTCCTTGGACTAATATCCATCTTTGAGCCCTTTTGGTGTTACCTACAGTACCATAGTAGTGATAAGGATTAATAAGACATTATATGAAAATGAACGTACCTGGACATGTGTAAACTTGATCGAGAATAATCAGTGTATTCAAGTTACAACGGGAGCAAAAAAAAATGATCAAGAAAAATGCACTCAAAGAATGGATCAAGTGGCCTTAATTATGTCATCTTACTTTCAGACAATAACAATATGACAACTAATAAGCTGAATGTTAGTGTATTGTACATCTCAATATATTTACTGAAAATTACATGAAAAAAGCATACCAAGATATACTCAAATAAGCAAATCTACTCTAATACGTAAAGAGAGTTATCAAAACTGAAACAATAACAGTCTTCTATGCAGCAGCTACCATACCCTACCATTTTGTTCGAAGTGTTGTCTAATTTGGCATATATATGTGGCTCTATAGCTCTCGGACCCTTTGAATATTTCCTGGTTCCGGCACAGCAGAGAAGCCACTAGGAACATAAGCATCCAATAGGAATAAAAGCATACGCAGGTTCAGACTTCCAAAGAAATGTGTGGTATTTCAGGATTTTTTTAGATTGACCTTGCAGCCAGTTTTATAGAATTAAAATAAATAAAAATACCACACTCCCTTCTATCTTACAGATCTAGGAAGCAACAGAAATAAATAAAAAAAACAATTTACCACCTGAACACAAGCAGCAAAAGAAATCCCATCAGAAAAAGAAAACTATGATCTGTAGGTGCAGCTCTTTGCGCTAATATAGTTTGCCCATGAATTGTAATGAACCAACGACTGATAGAATAGACCCTCTCGTCCACCACTTACGGAAATAGCTTGCAAAAAATTTCTGAATGTGTGAGCCTACATTGTACGTATTAATTCAATCCAAGGCTATACAATTTAATTAAATATGATGATAATGGCTTCCAGTTGCTAATCGTACTGAAGTACAAAGTCAAACTAATATGCAAGTTATAGAAGCAAGTTATAGTTTGCCAAACTTGGTTGTCAAACTGATATGCAAGTTATAGAAGCTGTCCGCATGGGAATATCGTCTGACTCTGTTCAGTTGTCAATTTTAAGTCATCCAAAGATCAAGTTGAAATCTGAGGTATAAATTGGCCAGCACTGAAGTCCACATGGGAATATCGGTTGACTCTATGCAGTTGTCAATTTTAAGTCATCCAAAGATCAAGTTAAAATCTGTCCACATGGGAATATCAGCTGACTACTTTTTTGAACAGGTAACACATCTAGGAATGACCATAAAACTGGAAGCAGCACTGAAGTTTTATTTTTATGCGTTACATAGCAAAACACATCAGAAACATAGCGAAAATTAACAGCTGAAAGGAAACACACATCTAGAAGGTCAACCAGCAACCCTGTGTCATGTGATAAACTGAAACGATCCTCTTGAGAAACAGTGCAGGTGAACATATACTATAATTGAATCACAAATCCTCTTAAGTTTAGCAGTATATCACAAATCCTTATATTATGAATATGCAGCATAAGTAAAGTGGAATGGATTCAGGAAGTTAAAATTTCAGTGATCTCCCTATGTCATCTTTGCATGCCCTCTATTTCAGAAAGTATATCTACTTTCATCTTAGACATAAATGCCTGCTTAGTGTTTACATGGTTGCTTGCTGCAATGGTAAGAACCCTAAAAGGCTAGACAAAGTCCTTGTTTACCTGGTTGCTTTCTGCAATGGTGAGTGGCTCGATCGGTGGAGGGCGTTGCTACGAGGACGACTTGGATTACAGGTTTGTCTGCCTCGGCAATCAGCGACTCACTGAGACTGAGCGATTGGATCAATGTTTAAAGAGATGAATCTCTGTTATAAAACAAAAAAAACAGCAATATACAGAAGAGGATTACTGAGGCATTTAAGGGTGAACTGCTTTTGTTTTTACTTCTTGAGAAAGCATATAAGCCGACTGAAAAATACTATTGGCTGATTTGTTGTGAGAGAAAAATACTGTTCCGGCTGAAAAAACAAGTTGAAAAGTACGGATTATAAGCCAGATGAACAAGGCCATAGTGCCCAGTAAAATTGACAGCCATGAGATATTCAGAATCAAGTGTTTAAGCAAGGAAACAGAGGTAACCTTTTTAGTGGAACATGCATTCCAAAAATTGGTAAAGTTATTCTACATGTGTGCGCCACTGGGAAATCAATCACAAACTGGGCAGGAAAAGGTGAAATAAATTGGAGTCCTTGCAGGTGTGCTGAGTAGATTATAACTATGTAAGGTTTGTTACCCACTTGTATTGGTCCATCTCAAAGCCATTAACAGGACTCGCTTACTGGTTTGGCTAACTTCGGAATAATAAAAGGAAATCACAATTACAACAAAAAAAAACCAAAGGAAAGCACGAAGTGCAGTTCAGCACTGGCTTGCTACCACTACTTTTTTTTAAAAATGACTCTTTGCTCCATCAGAACAAGAAACACAAGCTAGGGGGTTCTAGTATTCAGCAGTTCATATATGCATCTACAACAATTGCTATCCAAATCTTAAGCTTAATAGTAAGACAAATATTCAGTTTCGACCCTTACTCTGTTATGCCAAAGAAATATTCAGTATTGTCGTTGCAGGAACCCCAGTCAAGCAAAGTTCAGTAGAGCTAACAAATAGCAAAAACAGAGCAAGGAAGTGAACACAGATAATAATCCTCTAACGAATCATAATCAATAACTCTGTACTGACCAACATACTTTGCCTGCTTCCGTACACAAAATTTAATAAAGCAAAGCATCCTCAGGGTAGAAGGGTATTATGATAGTCTTGCAGCAGAGGGTGAATTAGATAACAAATGTTCAGTACCTCCAAACTCATAAGGTGTCCACGAAAAGAGGATTGGACAAATAGATAAGGTAGCTGTTTATGGACATTTTCACAGGGAAGCATCTTGTATTTTTTAGATAAAATATACTGCTGTGCTGGAAAGTCTAATATAGTCCAATATGTACCTTGGTCCTTATAGGACTTGCCCAGAACTTTTCCTAGTCATCCTGCTTTAGATGAGGATGGAAGACGAAGAAATGCTTTGAGACGCTTGCTTATAGTTTATGCGAAACACAACCCATCAGTTGGTCAATTTGGAGTGTAGGTCGGTTCCATTCTTTAATGCCAACCATTGCAAACCATAGAATTGACCGAAGCATGAATGAGTGATAAGTTAGGAATTACATAGAATTATTGAAAGGATAGATGACCATTTTTAAACAACAAATACAACAAGGAAATCAGATAATTGAGTTGACCATTTTTTAAATAATAGCACTCTCACACGGTCAACACACAGATCTCATCCATTAACCTATCACTCGTCTAGGCAAACACTGCTCTGGTTATACAGGACATTTCACCCCTTCTGGGCAATAGAGTTTTTAACTCAAATAAGTGTTTATACAGGACATTTCACCCCTTTTGGGCATACACAGATTTTGCGTTTGGGAGCATTTAGAACGATTGTCTGCATATATGGTCATCATCGACTAAGTTGCTCATCAGTATCGTTCTATAGATTCTAAAAAATCATTCAGTTGATGACCCATAGTAATATGGTTGAGCAGCTAATGGGTGATTCTTTAACATCGATCGTTCTACAGATTCCAAAGATTCAAAAAAAAAAATCATGGAATCCGAGAATACAGCAACAAGCTGCTCCTCCCCAGGGAGGAAGCCACCAAGACTCACCGAATCGTCGGGAGGAGCTGCACGAAGGTGGCAGCGGCTTTGGATAGGGTTGGCGGGATGTACCAGTGGGTGGAGGCGACGCGGCCAGTGGAGTAACGCCGGGAGGCGATGCGTGATGTTGAGATCTCCGGAGCCCTTGGCCCGCCGGCTGCAATGGCGCTCTCGGCCTCTAGCTCGGGAACGGAGCCCTAGCGCTTGGAGACGCATTGAGCGGTCTGCAGGAAGCCGCGCACCACACGGCGTCAACCTCACACGTGCGCTGCGACGGATCCATGAGAGGTGGAAGCAGCAACTTCGCGGAGGCCGTTCCTCACCGGAGTTATACAGTCGAGCGAAGCAGGGCCGCGGCTCCTCTTGCTGGTCAGCCGGCGGGAGCTATGCCAGGCTCATCCCGGCGGTGGGACGGAGCCGAGGCCGATTCGGCAGCGGCGACGGCGGCGAGGGCTCGAGGATGCGAGGGTGGGTCGGAGTGGCGGTCGTTCCGCGCCGAGCTGCTGCTGCGGCCAGCCCGCGCGGCGCATTGTACCACAGGCGGTGGCGGCGGCTCCCTGAGTCCCCGGTGATAAGCGTGGGGGAGAGGAGTCGATGCCGCGGTCGTTCGAGCAAAAACCGTGGGTGGCGGCCAGCCCCCGTGGCCCCCTGTACCACCGGCGGCGGCGGCTCCCTGGTGATGAGCGTGGCGGAAAGGAGTCGATGCCGCGGTCACTCGAGAAAAAAGGGACGGAAAAAAAGAGACGATGTGAGGGATCGAACCGTGGCTGCTCAGGCGTGGGCATGGGGCTGGCGCGGGCGTGGGAGCGAGCGCGCGTGCGATGCCGGGCGGGCATGGGAGCTAGCGAGCGATCGCACGCCTGTGAACGATTCTCTCACGAATGTTTTAGTTGTAGAGACAAAAAGAATTTTTTTTGGTGAATGGATATATTTTCAAAAAATGACTGAATTTGCAAGAAACAGCATAAACAAATAGCATTTAAATGTGCACAAACCTGTTTGAACCACCTTTATCACTTTTCCTATAAAATCAGCAAACGATAGTATTGACATATAATAAGATGTACATCAATCCGTCTCAGCATCACCAAATTGCTTAAGCATTCAACTTTAGGCCTTGTTGGGAGCATATAGCATCAATAAAACATATCACAAGGTGGGAATATTAAAAGGAAATTTTCAAATAAAGCACTCCAAATTGTTGGAATGAGATCTAAAACTTTCAAATACTGTTCCTTTATTTCCTTTTTGGAGGATTCCAAACAGGAAGCTACATCGACCTCCCTCCTCTCTACCAATGAATCTTCCTTTGAATTTCCTAAGCCTTTTTTCTGTAGATCATCTTAAAACAGTACACGTCGTTTTAACGGTAAACAAATCGTGCCCGTGCCGTTTAGCACCTATTCGGCCAACTAAATGGTCAAGAACAATGAAAAACATTTTGAATGTGTGAAATAGAATGGTATTGAACGGCCCAAATCTTATCGGGCGCGCGCGTGCTAATGAGGTTAGCGGCGCACACGTTGCCAGTACAAGGGAAGAAGGGGGCGGAGATGGGGTAGCGGGCAGGCGGTGGGCGGAATGGCTGGCGGCGACGGAGATGGCGGTTAGGGTTGGAGGTCTCCTCCGGCCATAGATTGATGGCCAGCCGGCCGGGGGGCGGCCGCGACACGACGGTGGTGGGGGGTTGGCCGGTGGTGAGCGAGGCAGCGGCGCCGCTGCCGAGCGGTGGGTAGGACATTCGGATGGGCAGGGTAAGCGGCGGGGGCGAGCGTCGGCGAAGTTAGGGGAGGGCGGGCTCGTCCGACGGGGGTGGGAGGTGGGCAAAGATGTCGCCGGCGACCTGGACGGTGGTCGAGGTGGGTGGGGGAGGGGCTCGCTGGGGAAGAAAATGAACAGGGAAGAGCAGGGACAGGGCGGGCACATGTGCGCCGCTAACCTTAGCGGCGCGCGCGACGGGAAAGGGGGCTCATTGAACGGGGCTGGGCAGTCAAGACGGCCTGTTTAGGCAACTCAACACTCCAGCGCAGGAGGAAAATTTCAGCTACTAAGTTCGCACCCACTCCAGCGTGCGAGGAAAATTTCAGCCGCCTAAGTTCACGCATCTTGGAATCAATTTGCACCAAAATTCCCAAAAATTCACAGGGCATATAAATTCCATGACTAGTCTATTCCGCCACCGCTGCTCGTTCCCCACACCTCTGCCCTTCGATCTGGCAGAAGAGCAGACCGCCGCCCCTCCAATCCTCTGGTCAGAGTTGGGGTGGAAGCAGTTGGCCAAAGATGGGGAGGCCACCCCATGGGTCGTGGTGGTGCAGTAGGGCGTGCCAGTGCCGTACTCAACGTCGGGGGAGCAGGCCAGTCACAGCATCCCCGTGCAAGCCAACGGCGCAGGCAGCAATGCGCATAGCAGCCATCGCCCCAGCTGGCCGCAACGCACATGGCATCCATGGAGACAAAGCCGGCGCTAGTTTGTACCCATCTTCCGGCTAGGGCTCCGCGGTGGGGAGTGGTGGTCGGCGCTACACAGCTCAGTGCGCGGCGGCAAGGTCTTCAGAGATTGTTTTTTTCTCGAATACATTGCATTAAGAAGAAGAAATAGTTTTCAGTACAACCAAGACGCATCAGGCGCGCTAGGTGGTCAACAGCTGGACCAACCTAGCAAAAAGATCTCTGGATCGATATTACATAAATGGATCAACCAAAATGCGTTCACCGCCGCGTCCTACGGGTCCCCCCGGAAGAGCTCGCACGTGCGCCCTTTGAACGATGGGAACAGCGCGTCCATGGTCTCCACCTCGCTCGACGACAAGGTCCCAGAACGCAGGGCGTCGAGAATCCCCTTGGGCGCGGGTGAAACTAGTGCGGTCGGCGACGCGATCCCCAGACGCTGGTTGAGGAGAACCTCGCCCTGTCGGGAGGCCGAAATGTACGCCAGCGGTTGGCGCGGCAATCCGTCTGCTCCTGGGCCGGATAGGCGGGGGCCTCCTGACTGGCGTCCTCTGCCGTGGTGGAGAGGTGATCAGGGGCGGCAAACACACGACACGCACCTCATCAAGAAACCGTGCGAGGCGGCGTCGGCGTTTTGTCCCCACTTGTGACGTCGGGCTGACCCTCCTGAGGAGGCGTCAGCAGCGCCGACTCCTGCGCTGGTGGTTGAGGCGAAGCTTACCGCGTGGCCGTCTCCACCTCAAATGGCCGACTCGTGACCTCCACAGGCGCCACCTCACCCACAGGGGGCGTGAGCTGCGGCAGCTCCTGCGCCATTGCAGTAGCCGGCTCCACAAACCCTAGTTTGGTGGCATTCCCCGCCGTGGATGGCTCCGCGGTCCGCAGGGAGGTGGCCTCAAGAGCGCCTCTCATGGCGAGCAAAGCGGCGAGCTCCTCCAACATCGGATTGAAGGAGACGACCAGAGCGGGAGGCCCAACGGCCTTGCACATCGCCAAAGCAAGTGGATCTGGTTTAGAGAAACAGAGTGCGGCAGAGGGCGGGGGAGGCTCACAGACGTGGTCAGTAGGTGCACCCATTGCCACCGTGATGTCATCTCCCATCTGTCGGTGTCGACGTAGGCGACATCTCCGCCGCCTGTGCCCCCACCAACGCTCACAGCCATGCCAGGCACAGCTACGGACGCACCAAGCACAGCAGCAGCAGCGCCCAAAGCAGCACCGTTCGCGGGCGATGTGCCGCCCTGGGCACGAAGCCGGTTGCCCCGGATAGGCTCCTGAACGCGCCGCCATGGCCGTCCATCAGGGGCAATGATTGTGTCGGAGCTAGAAGGAGGCACCTTCAGTCGCTGCTTACAGTCCCATGCGATGTGTCAGAACCCCTTGCAGCAGAGGCAGCGTGCGCCTGAAGCACAGTCGCCCACGCGTCTTGGCAGCTTGCATTCACGCGTGATGTGATGATAGCCCCTGCATCGCAGGCATCACTGGGGTAGCCTGCAGGTGGCCACCCGGTGCGCGGATGAGAGGCAATTGAGGCACTTGCCGTGCAGATCGGGCGAAATGCGCCAGGGCGGCCCATGATCTGCTGGCTGAGCCCCGCGAGCAGTGCCAGGTGGCGCAACCAAGGCGGTCGCTGGACGCATCGCTTGCTGTTGGAGGATCTCCCGCCACCCGTCGGCGTCGGGGGCAGAGACCCGTCGACAGCGGCCGAGGCGTTGGCGTGCCAGGATGCGGCCCTCCACTGGGCGAGGTGGCATGCCGTGCACTAGTTGTGCCCGCGGTCGACGACGCTTTCCCCCTCTACGGCCAGCGACCCGTCGACCCAGCGCCGCATCGCCGTAGCCCAAAGGCGGAGGTTGGGAGTGCGGCAGGGGCGCTACAGGCCGCGCCGAAGTCCTCGATGACTGTGGCCCCCGAAGAACAGCGTCCAGATAGGAAGCCATGGAGGTTGGTGTAACAGAACCGTCCAAATTATAAGAGCACAAGTACAAAAACAATCACCGAAATGATTAAATTCTCGTACTTGAGCCCATATAACTCCGGTAGTCCAATGAAATCACGAGGGATTTCAAACCAACCAACATACAAGCCAAGATCGTAGTGATTCAACATAACAAGTCACATGTTACAACCATTTTACAAGTAATTGAATATACATCGGAGTTCAACAAAGTTATTACAACTTAAGTTTAAAAGTAGCGGAAGCAAAGTAATTTGAAACTAACATTATTCTTATTTCAAATACATGCCAGTACGAAGGTCGACTTCCAACAAAAGCATTAGAGAGAAGATAACTCAGAAGGATCATGCCCGTGATCACACTCCGCCTCTATGGCAGGAGCCACCCAACTCTTGCAGCCACCATGATACATCACAACCTGCAACAAGTGGGGACAAAACCCTGAGTACGAGAAGGTACTCAGCTAGACTTACCCGTCAGAAACCAGAAATAAGGTGACACCAAGGATCATGCAAGGCTGATATGAAGTGGGGCTAGCTTGACAACATTTTGCATAAAAGCTTAATATAGATGATCAATCATTAATGCTTAAGCATCAAGTAAATTATCATTAACATGTCATCTATATTAGCACCTGTACTAGAGCACTCTCTTTATTAGGAGCAAACAATATTAACCATAGCATGTATAAATTGAGGCAACCTTTCCATCGTGATCCAATTAACCATCCGTTCAATTTAATGGAATCTACGTTGCCGCTGCTCAAGTCAAGTGCTCACTAACCGGGAGCGACGGCGATTCGAATCGAATTCCTTTCTAGCTGGAGGGGTATTTCTAACACTCACCGAGTCACGCCTGGCGAGGGCTGCTCAGGTCACCTTTGGTACAGTTCAGGAGCCACGGGTCCGAATGATGTCGCGACCCCAAGGGCGACACTCTGCCAGGTGATAGGGACTCTAACCCTCCCTTGGTCTCACGCCAATGTCCCCAAGCACATCCTTTCTCTCCTCCAAGAAGCAACCTACCAGTCGATTCCCGGCCTGAACTGTATTACTCGGATTCGCGGTCGGAACGGCTTATCCGGCCAACTAAGTGTTAGACTGCGTTCAACATGACTCAAGGACGTACAGCGAATCGGTCCTTAAACGACTCAGACGGGGATAGATCCACACCCAAGACCTCCATGCCTTGTCGCTTCACTATCCTCATCCCGCCCGGTCTCATTTCATTTTATTAACACATGGTTCCATTCCACGATAGCAAATATAGCCAACCGTGCCATATATGAATATCCCTATATCTCGCAGGTGACAGGAAATCACCTGACTTCTACCGCTTAAAGCAGGGCTAAGCATCTACTCGATCTTAATCTATGTAGGATTCCAGGATTCATATATTTGGACAAGGAATGATATAATGCAGCAAGGTTTTCAACCAACTCCTACCACTTAATGCAACAATACTTATAACATATATAGAATTAATTGCTTTGAAGATAGGAGGCTTATAATGCTCCGGGGCTTGCCTGGGATCCGACTCAAGTTAGAGTATGTCAGATGAATTCACTTGGCGAGCAACCTCCAATCTACCACTTGTCCGGTCCTTCTATCTTCCGGTTTGGATCCACCAAACACCGTCTTCGGGTTTGGCTCCAACGCCACATCCTTCACACGTTTCTGCTAGCGTACCTATATGAGATGCAACCATGCACATGTGTGAATGCATAGAAGTGCAATGAACAGAGTAATCAAACAAGCATACCAAAGTTCTCATAAACACCTAGAGCTAATTAACTTAATCCACATTAGGGCATAACATAGAAGATGGCAAGCACATCAAGTAAGACACAAGCCTCAAGATCACAGGGTACTAACCCAAGTACTTTCAAAGGTATGAGTCACACTTCAACACATTAGCATGGCAAAGTTAATCAAAGTACTAGAACTAGAAATTGCTACCTTCTGGACATCAGACCAACAGCTGAGTAATTTAATCATAACTGGAGATCTACAACTCCAAATGACTTGCAAGAAGATATTATGAAAAGCTTATGAAATTATCTATATTTCATTTATAATCATCACAGCATGATTCCAAAGTTTAACATGTCGAATTTACATAAATACAGAAACTGGTCTAACAAGACAGAGAGCAAGCAATTCTGTAACCCAACTTTAAATAGCTATAACTCAAAAACTACTTGGCCAATTACCACCAAATTTTAATAGAAGCTAGATACATAAATTATCTACAACTTTTATATAAACAAGTTTTACAACAAGGCACACTACCCTGAAGAGCTTTGCTAAGTTTCCAGATCTGTCCAGAAACCTCATTTGCAAGAAATAATTATCAACTTATGTTGCAAACATATAATTAGACAAAATCAACTTTACCAAAATTTCACACCTGATTAATAAACACCAGAAAACTTAGTGTCCATTTCTAAATAAATTCTTTTAATGTCTTTTCTTAATTTATTTAGATAATTAGGTGAAATTATGAACACATATCAAAAGTGCATAATAAATTCTACCAAAATTACAGAGGCCTACACATGCTCCCAAAAGTCTACTATCCAAATTTGAAACCATTTGGACATGTATAACAACCTCTATGAAAAAGACAAATGGCTATAGCAATAAATCATGTGAGAGCAAGTTAAACTTAACACTCAATATTTTATGTGAACACAAGGCCATATTATGAATCAATATGATAGAGAAACATCATACTAAGGTAATAGAGCAACATTTTCTATTTTATCATTTATATATTATTTATAAGCTATCTATTAAGCCATAACAAGTTAACTCAATAACTTGAGCATACAGTAAGCAATGGCCATGAAATTTATACCACAGTACGTTCATAGCCTGGAAAGACTACCATAAAAATTTCACATCAGTTGGAGCATCACAACCCAAGATATAAAATAACAAGCAATATAATGAAATTTTCCTTATTTAACAAGGTCAAATCAAAACCCTAAGCAAACAGTAAACAAATAGTGTGTTTAATATTTTTCCTAGCAAGTACAAGTCATCACAAAATTAACAAAATAAGAATCACTATTTTTGGAGTTCTAAAACTCCAGATCTTGCTCTGGTTAGGTTTGAAGGCATTTCTAGAGCTCTTTTTCAACTTAAATAAACACATTGAAAAACATCTATAAACATATAGAATTTTATGACTCTACTTCATAGATTTCTTCACCAGGTTTCCAAAAAGTCCCCATTTACTATTTTTGGAATTACCTAGCATGAGATATGAATTTTAGAAGATTTACATGAAATCTAATTTCAAAACCAGAATAAAAGCAACCCTAACTAATTTCGCTAGCTGTACCCGGCTATGCACCCGAAACTGTCACTGCTTAAACTGACACGAGGGCCCCACGGTCGGGCCGGGCCCGCCTGTCATACAAGAGAGAGGCACAGGGGAGGGAAAACCGGTCTTCATCTTCTACCTCCGTCGGCCGAACAGAGGAGGCGGCTCGGCCGGTCGGTCTCCGGCGAGGGGGGTCACCGGCGGCGGCGACTAAGGGTGGCATGAGCTCCAACGTGCCCTTGCGCACCCGTAGAGCTAC
Source organism: Saccharum officinarum (assembly GCA_020631735.1). Taxonomy (NCBI): domain Eukaryota; kingdom Viridiplantae; phylum Streptophyta; class Magnoliopsida; order Poales; family Poaceae; genus Saccharum; species Saccharum officinarum. The sequence continues at coordinate 13,427,051 of CM036212.1, read as the reverse complement.
ACAGCTCGGCCCGCGGTGGTCCCCAGCGTTGTGGCCACCGGAGCAGGTGGCGGCGACGGCGGCGGCCCGATGCAGCGGCCTCCGGTGAAGTTCAAGGCCGGGGAGGAGGTGCCGCGCGTGCGGCTTGGCGTGGCGAAGGTGGTGCGGCGGTCCGTTCGGGCGGAGGAAGGCCGGAGGTAGGAGAACATCGGTGGCCATGGAGTTCTACCGGACGGCCATGGCGGTGGCGCGCTCCAGTGACGAACAGAGCGAGGCGAAGGTGGAGGCGAGCTCAGGGACGAGGGAGGAGACTCAGACGTCCACCCTTGAGGGCGCAGAGGCGCGGGGCACGCGTCCAGGGATGTGGGGCATGTGGCAACTATGCTCGGCCATGGTGGGGGCGCGGCCGGCGCATGGAGGGCGCGTGGGCAGCCTTCCGAACAGGTGGCGGGTGACAGAGTGCCCGACTTCGGGTCACAAACATGGCATCTTCCAAGCATATTCGGTCTTAGGTGTCTTAAGAAAAGTTGTTGCCCACATGATGATCCACAAAACTCATTAAGGTTGTTCAGACATTCGGATAGTGGGTTAGCAGTTAATTAGCTGCTAACATGCCACTGTCAGCGACTAAACAAGGACCAAGCTTGGCTCGGTTGAGGCTCTAATTTGCTGGTCAAAACATGTCAGATCAAATCCTACTTTCTATGAGCTCTTATTCAAGACGTATACTTCAACTTCTATTTTTGGGTCAACTCAAGTTATGTAACAAAATTTGGAGAACGTGGAATGTCAACGTCGATGTCGGTGAAATCCGGACTGCAAACACGGTCGGGTTGATTTCAGCTTTTTCTCTTATACTTTGAGCACTGTTTTGATCTATTTCGAAGCTAAATCATGACTTGGTCCTTTAACAAAGTTTGTTATACTCAAACTTTTCTTCAACTTTCATTTTTGGTCAAACCTCATATCTGGTCCAGAAGTCAACTTTATTTCTCGGTCAACGCAAAGTCCTTTCTGCTACAAAATATAGGGTTTCCATTATTTTCGGACATTTTCTCCACCTTTGCTCAACACGAACCCTTCATAACTTTTGTTGTAGAGTTCAATTAGAGTTGTTTGAGCAAGGTTACAAGGTTTGGTTGACTTCATATGTTTCCAGTCACTTGATAAAGCAATTCATGCAAAGATATGACTTATCATTTCATGTGACTTTTTGATTCCAAACTTCATGAAACTTTTCCAGGGATCAATATAGGTAGGTACTAAGGTGAGACACATGAATACATTGTAATAACACTACCCAAGCATATATTTTGAAAAGGGACCTATATGTAAAGCAATGGTGCAACATCCAACTTTAGGTCAGGCTCCTCTCCATAGGTTGACCTTGACATCGTCATCTCCACTCATGTTTGAGCTTAAACCCACTACTTAATTGGTGATAAACACCTGGGGTGTTACAGTCCTTCCCCCTTAAAAGAATCGCGTCCCGAGATTCGGAATGGAAGATCTTTTAAGGAAGAGAGACACGTTATCTAGTTCCCAACATCTGCTATAGCATTCAGCTAAAAGCTTCAACGTCGGTGAACAATTTGGTCAAAGGCACTTTTTGATACTTACTCTTTATGGTAAAATTTGTCTGAAGAATTTCCTTCGTTGACTTCCATGAAGCATTGTTACTTTGGGAGGAATCCAAGACAACGCAGTACTTCATTCTCAATGTACATAGATCCTTGGTCTATGAGCGAACTACTACAAGTATCTGACTCTTTAGTGAACACAGCATAGTCCATATGAACTTTACATTAGACCAAAATCTTTAGAAGTATACTCGTTGAAATGACTCTATATCCACACGGTTTTGAAAAGCAGTTCTCTACCAAAATGGCTTGAGTACAACCTTCCAAAAGGGTGAGATCATAGATGACAAACATTCTCTGAGGCTATAAGATACTGACTAACCAATAGACAGGGTCTAGGTTGGTCGTAAATGTTCAAACATTCCGATATCAACTAATGGAAAACTACTTGAGGTTCCATGTGTGCAGTTCTCTTTCTCTGATGACAACACTATATTATCTGAGTCTATCGATGGGTTATTGAATGTGATAGCTGACTCTGTCGGCTTTGTATTTCTGCCAACAGTTATCTTAAAGATTCTTTTATCCAAAGATAACAGTTATCTGGGTTGAATCAGATGCAACCTCTTGGTAAAAACATGTATAAGGTACCAAAGTATGTCATCATTGGAAAATAATTCCCTAAGAAAGATGTAACGAGGCCTTAAGGACAACAAAAGTTGTACTTATTCACTTAACCGCGGGGAGTAGTCTACCACCAAGCGATTGAGTAAAAATTTTCCTTTATTACTTAGTTGCACTGTAAGTTGAGTTGACTTGCAGCATAACAACTTTGTCAGGCCAACTTTCACCTTGAGGCTTCCTTTTTAGGATCAAATAGCAGCTCCAAGATGGAAAATCTGTTGTTTGACACTTTTCAAATTGCTTTTGTTTCGCGATGGCATACATTGATTTGTAGAAACCAAGGCTGCTCGTACATTAGGGATACGAGAAAGCAAAAGCAAATGAAAGAGTGTAAACTAGTATCTGTGAGACCTTAAAGGGTCATCCAACAGCAGATCTCGACTATTAAATTACATATCAATTCGAGGATGCACACGCTTTGAACTTGCGGGTTACTTTTGCAAGGCAAAACACATACTTTATCTACTTCTTCACCTTAGCTGATAGAACATCTTGCACTATCTGTGTGATTGTCCAAGATGGAATTGACTTGATCACAATGGCTCCGGAAGATAGAGTATCACTCAAGTTGTTGGCTAGTTGATTAACTTCTTGTTGGTTATTGCTCTGTAAGACATAGCCTTCATAGCTACCAAAGAGTCGTTACCTAGCTGGAGATTAACCTTCCTATTGGTAACTAATTAGTTGTCTCTCAACACTAAAAAGTTCCAAATCTTCATTCTTGATCACAATAATTGCGGTTGATACAAAGCAGATGGTTGCCATTGAAGTCAGCAGATACGGAGTCTCACCAGAGATGGTTGATCTCAATGGTATGGTCATTATGCATACAAAGGTTAAGACTTGCGTAATGTGACAATCGATTCTTATCCAACAGAAATGAGATACGTTGCTCACTAGATGACGTTCGTCAATAGTCTGACAACTAAGTAGAGTCACTTGTCTACCACCTCTTGTAGTATGTTAATGTTTATGTCGGTGGCCTGTTCTTCAAAGGTTATCCTATTAGCAACTTCAGAAGGAAGTTTTACTACTTTTGGTTCAATATAAGGGTCTTTCAATAAGATATGGGAAAACAATCAAGGAAGAAGGTCACGTAAACATCACATCAGTGTTGTTCTGCAATGGATTACGATTAGAAACCATGATACCAGCGCGTGCCGAGCAGCACAACCTTGTGTGTGCACCCACAGGAGGCTCTCGGTTTCGTCGCGGCACCATTAGTTGCTACTCATAACACCATTACTGAACATACACCCAATGAGGAATTTCAAATGGCATAGATTGGGTTGATAAGGTAGATGCATGAATTTGCAAGCACACGATTTAGAGGCCATAGCATGGATACATTGCGTCACACTAGCTAACCTTTAGGAGAGGTAACCGAAAGGTCCAACAAGGATTCAGTTAAGGGTCTTACAACTTGGCATCAAACAACTATAGCCAAAAGGAAGAGTTGAAGAGAAACTATCTTGGCTAGTAGATCAAACAAAGGTATTCACGTGCGGTTGCAGGACAATCATGGTATACACAAATATTTAATGGTCCAGACTTGGGCTCATAAGGAAAAGAACCTAATTGGGGATGACGCCAAGAGATCGTTTCGCGTAACTCGAGTATTGCTCTAAGATAAAGCTACTCGACACTCGTATACTTACCGAAGACAATCGAAGTGACAACTATGACACTAATTAACTAACAAGCATACATACAAACATCATAGTCAAGCATTGGAGAGATCCAATCCAATTAGCTTAAGCAACCACTACTAAGAATCAGGCTCACCCATAACAAACATTCATCTAAAGCAAGAACTAACTACGAGTTTAGCCTAAGACAAACGCTAGCTAAGGTGGCTACTTAGCATGGGCACAGAACATGGACAGCAACATAGTAGTTAATTGTTTCGACCATAGCTGAGGTTGTAGACATCCCATAAAGGTGATCCTAGACTTTCTAGAAAGCTTAGAAAGATGGCTACACATTAGTTATTCATACCAAAAGCTAAATCATAGGTTAGCATGGTCAAACATGCTGAAGTTTCAGATCTGTACCAATATGGACAGAAAACTGACAAGAACTTCAAAATTGCATAACTGGAGTTCTAGGGGTCCAACAAGGCTGAGCCTTAACTTTATGTAAAGCTTATTAAGTTGTCTATAACTTTCTTATTATCATATTAAGATGATTCTATATCTAACAAGGCCAGACAAGACAAAGAAGACATCTCTGCCCAGATTTGGACAGATTCTGTCATTCCACTTTACAAGCTCATAAGTAGAGATTTAGACCACCCCAATTGGTGCTATAGGACAATTTGGAAAGCTTAGAAAAAGTACTACACTTCTTCTATTATCTCCAAGACATGATTCCATATGCACATAGGTCAAATAAAGCAAACATTCAGATTTGTTCTGAACATGAGCAGATTCTGACAACAAACTTCTAAAATTTATAACTCTCAAACCATAAGACCTAGGGTCATAAAATTTTTGGACAAGCTAGATAAGTAAGTTAGCTACAACTTTGGTATTCTCTATAACTACAGAAAACACCATTATGATCATAAAAGCATCACTACAACAGAAACCGCTCTAGCAGCCAACGTTTAATAAGCAAAACAAAGTTTGCCTTTGTTCTACTTAACAAGAGAGCACACAAACATATCATCCTAGTGGCTCTAAACATTGTTACCCTAGACCAACACCAATTTAATTCATTCACGAGAATCCAATTTACTTAAGTGAGGTCTAAAACATTTTCAAAAACTTGTATGACAGCATATCCACCACTTGGCTAAACTAGAGGGCATCTATAGGTTCAAGCATGTAACCACAATTATTTCTAACAAAACTAAGCACACACTTTTCTCAAGCAACATGGAACAAGATATTTTTGTTTTACTTCACTCCAGAAAGATAGTGTAACACATTGATCACAAGTTACACACTATAGAACAAGGGTGAGAAGAGTATAGCCATGCATAATGCAACAATCATGAAGATGCATGCTTCGTCCTATTCGTCCTCACAAGATTACCAACCTAAGGTGGCGATCACGTTCTATGTCGATGGCATAACACGCACTCTTTCGATATATAGCTAGTCGCCAGCTACATTCGACTTACGCATTCATGGTTAGCGTACCTGCAGAAAAGTTTCATTGCAGCCCAACAATTCCCCAAATATAGCACACAATGAAATAGGAAGATAAAATTCTAAGCACTCCCATATACATATACCCCTGTATACGTACATGTAGCACCAAAACTACCCGAATCATTCAATCACCCACAATTAAGTACCTTCATATATACATGTGTGTAACATGTAGATAATCCAGTAACCAAAACTAGCTCTCCCCTAGACCGCAGTTTGTACGGTCATGCTCTCACAACTCACACTTACCTGAGCGTAGGTGCGATGTTGCATAAAAGTAAACTAGCAACATATATGGCTATTTCATATATGAAGGCTACCTCTGATCTGACACACCGGGTAGCATAGTGTGGGAGAGTCATCACACATACATACCTTGGCCTGGGCGTAGATGCATAAATGAAAACCCCCAAGTTAGTACTTATATAAGCCACCTAATAATCCTTATATGGGCATAAGGAAATTGACCACTGGCATACTAGGTTTAGAATTCAGATTTCACAAACCTATATATAGCTATAAGTTGATAAAACTGATTTTATAAAACAAAACCTTTGTTTTAAATACACATACGACAAGTTTAATGTTGAATCTTGCTCCGATACCAGCTGTAACAGAACCGTCCAAATTATAAGAGCACAAGTACAAAAACAATCACCGAAATGATCAAATTCTCGCACTTGAGCCCATATAACTCCGGTAGTCCAATGAAATCACGAGGAATTTCAAACTAACCAACATACAAGCCAAGATCGTAGTGATTCAACATAACAAGTCACATGTTACAACCATTTCACAAGTAATTGAATATACATCGGAGTTCAACAAAGTTATTACAACTTAAGTTCAAAAGTAGCGGAAGCAAAGTAATTTGAAACTAACATTATTCTTATTTCAAATACATGCCAGTACGAAGGTCGACTTCCAACAAAAGCATTAGAGAGAAGATAACTTAGAAGGATCATGCCCGTGATCACACTCCGCCTCTATGGCAGGAGCCACCCAACTCTTGCAGCCGCCATGATACATCACAACCTGCAACAAGTGGGGACAAAACCCTGAGTACGAGAAGGTACTCAGCTAGACTTACCCGTCAGAAACCAGAAATAAGGTGACACCAAGGATCATGCAAGGCTGATATGAAGTGGGGCTAGCTTGACAACATTTTGCATAAAAGCTTAATATAGATGATCAATCATTAATGCTTAAGCATCAAGTAAATTATCATTAACATGTCATCTATATTAGCACCTGTACTAGAGCACTCTCTTTATTAGGAGCAAACAATATTAACCATAGCAGGTATAAATTGAGGCAACCTTTCCATCATGATCCAATTAACCATCCGTTCAATTTAATGGAATCTACGTTGCCGCTGCTCAAGTCAAGTGCTCACTAACCGGGAGCGACGGCGATTCGAATCGAATTCCTATCCAGCTGGAGGGGTATTTCTAACACTCACCGAGTCACGCCTGGCGAGGGCTGCTCAGGTCACCTTTGGTACAGTTCAGGAGCCGCGGGTCCGAATGATGTCGCGACCCCAAGGGCGACACTCTGCCAGATGATAGGGACTCTAACCCCCCTTGGTCTCACGCCAATGTCCCCAAGCACATCCTTTCTCTCCTCCAAGAAGCAACCTACCAGTCGATTCCCGGCCTGAACTGTATTACTCGGATTCGCGGTCGGAACGGCTTATCCGGCCAACTAAGTGTTAGACTGCGTTCAACATGACTCAAGGACGTACAGCGAATCGGTCCTTAAATGACTCAGACGGGGATAGATCCACACCCAAGACCTCCATGCCTTGTCGCTTCACTATCCTCATCCCGCCCGGTCTCATTTCATTTTATTAACACATGGTTCCATTCCACGATAGCAAATATAGCCAACCGTGCCATATATGAATATCCCTATATCTCGCAGGTGACAGGAAATCACCTGACTTCTACCGCTTAAAGCAGGGCTAAGCATCTACTCGATCTTAATCTATGTAGGATTCCAGGATTCATATATTTGGACAAGGAATCATATAATGCAGCAAGGTTTTCAACCAACTCCTACCACTTAATGCAACAATACTTATAACATATATAGAATTAATTGCTTTGAAGATAGGAGGCTTATAATGCTCCGGGGCTTGCTTGGGATCCGACTCAAGTTAGAGTATGTCAGATGAATTCACTTGGCGAGCAACCTCCAATCTACCACTTGTCCGGTCCTTCTATCTTCCGGTTTGGATCCACCAAACACCGTCTTCGGGTTTGGCTCCAACGCCACATCCTTCACACGTTTCTGCTAGCGTACCTATATGAGATGCAACCATACACATGTGTGAATGCATAGAAGTGCAATGAACAGAGTAATCAAACAAGCATACCAAAGTTCTCATAAACACCTAGAGCTAATTAACTTAATCCACATTAGGGCATAACATAGAAGATGGCAAGCACATCAAGTAAGACACAAGCCTCAAGATCACAGGGTACTAACCCAAGTACTTTCAAAGGTATGAGTCACACTTCAACACATTAGCATGGCAAAGTTAATCAAAGTACTAGAACTAGAAATTGCTACCTTCTGGACATCAGACCAACAGCTGAGTAATTTAATCATAACTGGAGATCTACAACTCCAAATGACTTGCAAGAAGACATTATGAAAAGCTTATGAAATTATCTATATTTCATTTATAATCATCACAGCATGATTCCAAAGTTTAACATGTCGAATTTACAAAAATACAGAAACTGGTCTAACAAGACAGAGAGCAAGCAATTCTGTAACCCAACTTTAAATAGCTATAACTCAAAAACTACTTGGCCAATTACCACCAAATTTTAATAGAAGCTAGATACATAAATTATCTACAACTTTTGTATAAACAAGTTTTACAACAAGGCACACTACCCTGAAGAGCTTTGCTAAGTTTCCAGATCTGTCCAGAAACCTCATTTGCAAGAAATAATTATCAACTTATGTTGCAAACATATAATTAGACAAAATCAACTTTACCAAAATTTCACACCTGATTAATAAACACCAGAAAACTTAGTGTCCATTTCTAAATAAATTCTTTTAATGCCTTTTCTTAATTTATTTAGATAATTAGGTGGAATTATGAACACATATCAAAAGTGCATAATAAATTCTACCAAAATTACAGAGGCCTACACATGCTCCCAAAAGTCTAGTATCCAAATTTGAAACCATTTAGACATGTATAACAACCTCTATGAAAAAGACAAATGGCTATAGCAATAAATCATGTGAGAGCAAGTTAAACTTAACACTCAATATTTTATGTGAACACAAGGCCATATTATGAATCAATATGATAGAGAAACATCATACTAAGGTAATGGAACAACATTTTCTATTTTATCATTTATATATTATTTATAAGCTATCTATTAAGCCATAACAAGTTAACTCAATAACTTGAGCATACAGTAAGCAATGGCCATGAAATTTATACCACAGTACATTCATAGCCTAGAAAGACTACCATAAAAATTTCACATCAGTTGGAGCATCACAACCCAAGATATAAAATAACAAGCAATATAATGAAATTTTCCTTATTTAACAAGGTCAAATCAAAACCCTAAGCAAACAGTAAACAAATAGTGTGTTTAATATTTTTCCTAGCAAGTACAAGTCATCACAAAATTAACAAAACAAGAATCACTATTTTTGGAGTTCTAAAACTCCAGATCTTGCTCTGGTTAGGTTTGAAGGCATTTCTAGAGCTCTTTTTCAACTTAAATAAACACATTGAAAAACATCTATAAACATATAGAATTTTATGACTCTACTTCATAGATTTCTTCACCAGGTTTCCAAAAAGTCCCCATTTACTATTTTTGGAATTACCTAGCATGAGATATGAATTTTAGAAGATTTACATGAAATCTAATTTCAAAACCAGAATAAAAGCAACCCTAACTAATTTCGCTAGGTGTACCCGGCTATGCACCCGAAACTGTCACTGCTTAAACTGACACGAGGGCCCCACGGTCGGGCCGGGCCCGCCTGTCATACAAGAGAGAGGCACAGGGGAGGGAAAACCGGTCTTCATCTTCTACCTCCGTCGGCCGAACAGAGGAGGCGGCTCGGCCGGTCGGTCTCCGGCGAGGGGGGTCACCGGCGGCAGCGACTAAGGGTGGCATGAGCTCCAACGTGCCCTTGCGCACCCGTAGAGCTACACAGCTCGGCCCGCGGCGGTCCCCAGCGTTGTGGCCACCGGAGCAGGCGGCGGCGACGGCGGCGGCCCGATGCAGCGGCCTCCGGTGAAGTTCAAGGCCGGGGAGGAGGTGCCGCGCGTGCGGCTTGGCGTGGCGAAGGTGGTGCGGCGGTCCGTTCGGGCGGAGGAAGGCCGGAGGTAGGAGAACATCGGTGGCCATGGAGTTCTACCGGACGGCCATGGCGGTGGCGCGCTCCAGTGACGAACAGAGCGAGGCGAAGGTGGAGGCGAGCTCAGGGACGAGGGAGGAGACTCAGACGTCCACCCTTGAGGGCGCAGAGGCACGGGGCACACGTCCAGGGATGTGGGGCATGTGGCAACTGTGCTCGGCCATGGTGGGGGCGCGGCCGGCGCATGGAGGGCGCGTGGGCAGCCTTCCGAACAGGTGGCGGGTGACAGAGTGCCCGACTTTGGGTCACAAACATGGCATCTTCCAAGCATATTCGGTCTTAGGTGTCTTAAGAAAAGTTGTTGCCCACATGATGATCTACAAAACTCATTAAGGTTGTTCAGACATTCGGATAGTGGGTTAGCAGTTAATTAGCTGCTAACATGCCACTGTCAGCGACTAAACAAGGACCAAGCTTGGCTCGGTTGAGGCTCTAATTTGCTGGTCAAAACATGTCAGATCAAATCCTACTTTCTATGAGCTCTTATTCAAGACGTATACTTCAACTTCTATTTTTGGGTCAACTCAAGTTATGTAACAAAATTTGGAGAACGTGGAATGTCAACGTCGATGTCGGTGAAATCCGGACTGCAAACACGGTCGGGTTGATTTCAGCTTTTTCTCTTATACTTTGAGCACTGTTTTGATCTATTTCGAAGCTAAATCATGACTTGGTCCTTTAACAAAGTTTGTTATACTCAAACTTTTCTTCAACTTTCATTTTTGGTCAAACCTCATATCTGGTCCAGAAGTCAACTTTATTTCTCGGTCAACGCAAAGTCCTTTCTGCTACAAAATATAGGGTTTCCATTATTTTCGGACATTTTCTCCACCTTTGCTCAACACGAACCCTTCATAACTTTTGTTGTAGAGTTCAATTAGAGTTGTTTGAGCAAGGTTACAAGGTTTGGTTGACTTCATATGTTTCCAGTCACTTGATAAAGCAATTCATGCAAAGATATGACTTATCATTTCATGTGACTTTTTGATTCCAAACTTCATGAAACTTTTCCAGGGATCAATATAGGTAGGTACTAAGGTGAGACACATGAATAAATTGTAATAACACTACCCAAGCATATATTTTGAAAAGGGACCTATATGTAAAGCAATGGTGCAACATCCAACTTTAGGTCAGGCTCCTCTCCATAGGTTGACCTTGACATCGTCATCTCCACTCATGTTTGAGCTTAAACCCACTACTTAATTGGTGATAAACACCTGGGGTGTTACAGTTGGTGTCGAATCCTCATCGGCGGCGTCGCTAAGGTCCTCGTCTGCCCAATGACGAGCCTTGGACCGTCCCGCCACGGTATCCCTGGGTGGAAAGGGGCAGCATTGGGAGACAAGGTGGATGACGGGCTCGGAGTTGGGGCAGATGGGTGGATGAGGAAGGTGTTGAGGCCGGCGCTCGCCATAGTCGGAGGGGAAGTAGGCGCCTGCGCAGCCCCACCGGCATCATCGCCATCACCCACGTCGACATCGTCTTTCTCGTCCTCGCTTTCCATGACGTCCTCGATGAGGACCGGCGGCTCCGACAGCTCAGCCCTCACTGAGGGGGCCGAACCGTGGCCACCGCGCCGCGGCAAGGAGGGCCTTGGGGATGGTGCCACGGTAGTCGGCCCCGCTGGAGCCCCAGCGACCAGAGGGGAAGAGGTGGGCAGCGCCACCCCGGGCTAGACCGACGCGAAGCAGTCGCAACCAACGGGGCCGTCCCCGACGGGGGCCCAAAGCAAGGCGGCGTCGGTGGCCCTGCCACGCTCGTGCGCGCTCCTAGGCGCAAAGGGGATGCGCTGGAGGAGACCGGCACCCCCACGGTGCCCGACGCGAGCGGCACCACGTCGGCGCGCCCGAGTTCGCGGGAAGGAGGGGAAACCGCGGATCCAGGTGGGAAAGAGGCGGATCCGGTTGAGGTGAGTGCAAGGGAGAGCTCCGGTGTCGGATCGGAGACCGGCGCCGCCGGCGGCGGTGACAGGGAGGGGGCCAGGGATGGGGATGCAGGGGAGGCAGGAGGAGACGGGGTGCTAGGGGAGGTTGGGGCGGCGGCCGCCGGTGCCGGAGAGGCAGTCTGCGCCACCGGCGGCGGCGGCGCGGGGCCGGGTAGGGTCGGGGTTCTTTTGAGATCTCTTCAGAGCTCGTTGGTGGCCACCAGCGGGAGAAGCGGCGGGAGTCCTCAACGGAGTCGCCCAGGAGCCATCAGGACCTTCCACTGCTGCCGCCAGGTCACTTACAACCAATACAGAGCTTCTCAGCTTAGTATTCGGAGTGGTTAGTTTATTCTTATGACAATACTATGTAGAATTGGGGTCAAATTCTAAGATTGAATTCCAAAACATCCAAACACATGGTATTGAAACATCCAAATTCCCTGATTCCCAGCTCAATACAAACATCCAAATGGGGTGTAATATTTTTTTATTTGCATTTAGGTATAGCTTTCAACGACATCAAGAATGTAGAGTTTGATAAGTGATCGAAGCGACTGGTCGCTTTGCCCCTGGCAGAAATAAACCGAACCAGTAGCAGTTGCGGGAGAAGCTATTATTTAACGAAATGGAGGAAACAAAGAAGATATGGAAGGTACATGAAGAGCAATGGGCTAAGAATGGTTGCCCCATAATGACAGATGCATGATCTGACCAAAAGAGGAGAAGCATCATGAACCTTTGGTTTCATTGCAGCATTTTCTCAACCTTTCTTGAATCAAGAGAAACCACAGAAGAGTCACACACTAGACAGCTTATTTTTTAGTGTGTGGATGGCTGTATTGAGTGAGTTGGTGCAGAAAATGTCATCCAAGTAGTCACACATAATGCTTCAAACGGCGATCCAGCGGAGCTGTGGAGAGTGGCAGCACGGTGCGCGGCGCTAGGGGCGGGCGCTGGCTGCGGCGACGTTGGGGCTGGCTGGCTAGGTGCTGGCGGCGGCGCGGTGATGGGGCTAGGTGCTAGTTGCGGTGCGGCACTGGGGCTAGGTGCGAGCGCTGCGACTGTGCCTCTGTTTTTTAATAGGATCCTACTAAGGGCGTCCCCAACGGGGATCAAATAGCTAGCTCAGCTGCAATTCTATTGGGCGGAGAAGAAGGAAAGCAGCGTGCTAGCGAGGAAGTAATCGATAGTCTCGCACGGCTTCCTAGAATGTCCCTCTCACAACTCACTCGGCTGGGCACTTAGGCTTTGTTTTTTTATTGTTTCATCAGATCATCTCGCCTAGCGATTTCTTTCTCCTGTTGAGGACGCCCTAAGTGTCTGTGCTTCTGGTGTGTCCACCGGATGGAGAGTCGGACTGTTGGAGACCGTCAGTCAAATAGGCCTCCAACGCAGATGGTGCAGGCTTTGATGGATTTGTGTTTTTCTATCAGATTTATACAACTTAATGTTCTCCGTGCAATCTAATATTATATTATATTATTACATTTTTATATTGAATTATTGATAATCATCTTGTGCCTAGGATTGATTTATGAATTATTTTATGGAGTGTTAAAAAGTATACCAACCTAAATATCTTGGGATCATGATCCTCGTTTAATAATTACATTCAAGGTACGTCGTCCCAATTATACAGGGATCATGTTCCTCTCCACGAACCCATCGCCCCTACCTCAGAACCGGGGAACTTGAAATTACCCATCCACGTCCCACATACCCGTTCCTCGTACCCTTTGTACCAGAAACTTTGTGACAGTGAGAACAGTACAAAACTGTTTAGACCATTTAAACATCGTCTAAATGCTAAATAAGGGAGGACCGATTGTTTACCATTTAACTTTTAGGATAACACTATCCTAAAATGGAATTCTGAAGCATCAAAAAGAGCTTCAACAAACTTGACATTACACTATGACAATACTTTCATACCATAACAAAAATATGTAAACAAATTGGACATACCATTGTTCATCAGAATATCCCAAGAGTTCCTGAATTTTTTTTCCTATGAAGGTATGGTGTTTCTTTAGCATGGAAGAAATTCATGCCAACAAAATTCCCACAAATATCAATAAAAGGCCCTCCAATCCCAGCCTAGGACAAAAGAACAAATAAATATAAGTGAGTAAGTGACACCATGAAAATAGGTGCAAGTTAAAAAAAAGTATAGATAATTAGTTACACATTCAGTGATGAGCTGTTCATATTTCTAATGCAAATAATAATTTTGCATCATGGAAACTATACAGGTACAAAGGAAGTAGACACAACATACCTTAGTGATACAAGTGGAAAGCTTAAGGTCTTTGCAATCAAGTTTGCTTTTTCTGTTAATCAACACCCCTCTGGAGGCCATTAGTTTCTGATGTTCAAAGAGACACCCTACAGCTACAACCTTAGTACCACAAGTAAAAGAAATGCACTTTTCCAATTCCATTGCACGATGACAGCAGGAACCAATGACCTCGATAACAGCAACGTTATAATATACTCCCTCTGTCCCTGAAAGGATGGATTCCTAGAATCCGTGCCAGTTAATTTTTTTTAAGTTTGACTAACTTTACAGAAAAGAGCATCAATATCTATGACATAAAATAAGCATTTTATGAAAATATATTCTATGATAAATCAAATGATATTAATTTGGTACCATAAATCTTAGCGTTTTTTTCTAGAAATTTGGTCAAAGTTTAAAAAGTTTGACTTAAGACAACTCTAGGAATCCATCCTTTCGGGGACAGAGGGAGTAGATCATAATGTTTCAACATCCCTCTGACATGTTTATTATTAAGGTACACTTGAATCTGCAATGAGGTTATTTTAATCAGTGTCATAAATGGACAAAAAAGGCACAAACAATGATAAGCACTACCGGTACCAACCCGCAAGTTATCATCTTGTTTCCATCACCGGAAATTCTAACCAAACTTGCTGAAGTAAGAATTCTCATGGGAGAACAACTTATAAACACACCTGTGCAAACAAAACACCTTGTCTCTCCTGCACAGATCATAATCTGGTCTTTCATAGTCGATTCAATAAAAAATAAAAAGTAATAACGAGAATATCACAACAGTCACCATAGAATGAAGCAAGTGAGACAACACATTCAGACAAAGTTAAAGCAACATCTTTACGGAGCGTGCTCAAGATATTGTCTTCAAATTCCTCTTCAAAGGAGTACATCACATGCATCTAGGACACGTGATCTAAATAAAGAGAACATGATAGTCAACTGGAAGTACCTCAAATAAAGTAGCTGCAACATTAAAGGTGTACTCAAAACAAAATAACATCAGTAGATCACCATAAAACCTAGCAGAACAATCAAGTTTTAAAGATTCAACATATTCTTCAATGATATCTGACACAACAAAGTGAATCAATTAGCAAGTGTATTTATCACTAAGATGAAGGGCAGACTAGCGCAATGGTAGAGTCTCTCCACTTGTGGCCACTGGCAGAGCCAGGAGGGGGGGGGGGGGGGCAGGCAGGGGCCATGGCCCCCCAACATCACAGCAAAAAAAATTTAGGTAGTATATAATTCAATAATCTATATTAGAAAGATATAATAAAAGCTTTTCATATATTTTTTGATGACTTCTGGACAACAAAATCACACAAATTTGTATTTTATCTTTGGATGAGCCCATCAATAGTGCAAAAATCCAAACAAATAAGCTACACTCAGTTATTTTATGGTTGAAACTCTTCGACCGGCCCCCCTATCCATAGTTTCTGGCTCCGCCACTGCTTGTGGCCTCCAGGTCCTAGGTTTGAACCAGCCTCCATGCAGTATTATTATGCAAGGGTGAGGCCACGAAATTGCCTTCAGCCTTGGGTACGCCCTTTTCTTTTATCTTATCACTAATAAGATAATAAAGTGCTACCAAGAGAAAAAAAAACTAACTTTTCGGCATGACAGCATTTTGTGTCTTAGTTGAGCTTGTTTCTTTTGTAGCATCACCCCCTTGATTAATTTCAACCCTACATAATGTACACAACATATCATGATAAATTCCCTGAAAGACGAGATGTCAAAGATCATACACAAACTCATATCAAATAGGGGTCAGAAAGGAGGAAGTAGGCTATAGATAATTCACAACAAAATATAATTGAGCAAACACAAACAACACAGCAAATCTCCAAGGATGTCATAAATGTAAGTTCTAGACTCCATATTGTAGTTCTAAATCAAAACTTGACTACACTTTGGATTAGCATATATATAATACTCGGTCTAGTCTCAAAAGCACAGCAACATAACAGACAGTAAAGGCAAACCTGAACATGCACAAATAGAACTCTACTGGGCAAACCTGAACATGCACAAATAGAACTCTACTGGGCAAACCTGAAATAGTATTTGGCGTCCAAAACAGCACAATCAAATCACACAGGAATGTAGGACAGGATAATGGGAGGACAAGCATGGTAAAGCCAACCAGAGAAGCTACAGCTTTGTAAATAATGCCAAGTATAGAAATACCAACCTAGCTGTCCCAGAATACCCTAGGCATTCAAGAATTTTGTTCAATTGGTACCAATGCAGTCCTTTCACCATTTTGGAGGCTCAGGTTCATTCCAACAAAGTGCCCATCAAAATTAACAAGGGGACATCCAATCCAAGCCTAGCATAGAGTTGAAGTGATAATGAAGAAAGTTGCATAGGAAAGATGGGTTGATAATGCCACAACATAGTCAGTGTGTATGCGAATGCGTGAAGCAATATAATACAGCCAATTACTTCCACCATGCAGAGAGCTAAGAAAAAACAACAGCTCACCGTGTTGATTTTAGATGTGGAGAGCATAAGCTCACAGAGTTCATCTCTTGCACTGCCAATCACCATCCCATTTATAGACTTTAACATGCCTGAGTCGAAACAACGTCCAACAGCTACTACATTACCAGTGGATTCAAATTGCACGCAATGGCTCGAACTGAGACGTGCTTCCTGAAAACCACGGGCGCGCCTGATGTTCACAACAGCAATACCATACTTGAAATCCCAATGGTATAACCAACCAATGACAACTCGATCACTGGGAAGGCACACTTTAATCTGCAACAATAAAACAAGAATAGGTAAACAGGATGTCAATATTATTAATAAGCAAGGAAAAGAAGAATAGAGAAGTTAGCAGCATCAACCGTCAAGTTATCAATGGTCTGAAAATCTGAAGATCCAACTATACTAGCTTCAGTCAGAACACTTGTGGCATCAGCACATAAGTTTTCAATAAGTATTCCTGTGCATTCAAAAAGCATTTTATCTCCTACAGATGATAAATTGATAATAGTTTGAACCATTAATTGCTGGAACACAAATATGGAAAATAATGGGCAGATAACAATATACTTACCAATGAATAAAGCAGGCCAGCAGGGGAGACAACACTTTCTGATAATTTTGACTCAATCTGTTTGGTGAGTTCACTCAGGGAACTTTCGCAGGATTTAACCGAGTTACCAGATCCATCTTCAAAGGTAATATCTGGCTGGATGAGTCCTAATTAATTCAAGAAACGTGGTACATGTAAACAATTGTTAGTGCTACAACATTTTGGCCGTGTAAATACTTGCAGGGAAATAAAAGGACAAAGAATCAGTCTCACGTTGCGTAGGTACTGTTATACTACCATTATTTTGCTTCTTATTATTCAAGTATCCTATGTCCTTGCCTCTTCGCTTGTGCATGGTTTTCTGTATCTTCCCAACTCTGGAGACGGTGAAACAATCCAAACAAGTAGAGCATGGTTGCCCAAAAAAAAATGCCATACATTCATACTGGAAACCATATTCCCACTATAATATATAAAGGCTTGTTTCGATCCATTAGTACTAGTTTTGTTAACAGCTAAGATTAGTATTAGTGGATCCAAACACCCAAGCAAATAGTTCATCTAATAATACCTCAAAATAAACTATGTCACAGCCGTAGCCTAGCGGAGCTGAGTTAGCGTGGGAGCAGCTGTGGACAGCGGCAATTCAAGGGCCGCCCGGAGCCGGGTGCCGGAAAGGAGTTGATGATGGAGAGAGATATCAAATAACTAATGGCTAAAAAATAGTGTGCGCTGTGCTGATGGCCCTCCAAACATCCGGTTGTCCGCCACTTCGTAGATAAAGCCATGCACAGAAAGAAAGAAAAAAAAATCCTAGTGATCAAAAGCCTTAACTAGCCTGAACAGAAACTACAAAAGTACTGTAGATGAGATAACAGACATAACTAGATTTGATGACATCTAAGGTGCTGCTTGGATCCTTTGCACAAACAGCAATTCCCCACCTGGCCTTGCTGAACTATTTTTCTGGCAAAAAAAATAGAACCACCGCTAATGAATGATTTGTTTGCTAAGGATTGGTAATAGTTGGGATAGGATAACAAATAATCGTCTCCATGATATGCCCTGTTTGCTTTTATAAGCCGTATTTTTTCAGTCAACGAACAGTGTTTTTCTCTCACAACCCATCAGCGAACAGTACTTTCAGCTATAGGCCCTGTTTAGATGCTTCAAAGTTCCAAAAATTTTACGAGATTCTCCGTCACATCGAATCTTTGGACGCATGCATGAAGCATTAAATATAGGTAAAAAAATAACTAATTATACAGTTTGGTTGTAAATCACGAGACGAATCTTTCGAACCTAATTAGCCCATGATTAGACACTAATTGCCAAATAAAAATGAAAGAGTTACTATGCTTCCAAAAAATTTTACACCGTCATCTAAACACAGCCATAGTTTTTCAGCCAAACGAACAGGGCCTTATGGAATTGAAGCATGAAGCAGCAATGTAGCATGTAGGGACAAGGAACAAGAAGTGAAGAAGATCTGCCGCAAGCAGGACAAAGAGGAAAAAACTGCCGGAGTGGAGCAGGACACCTTCGGATCGGTGACAGGGCAGCGAGAATAGAACGCAAAGCCCGACGTTGCGCCCGCGAACCGCGTCGGAATTCGAACTGCGTTGGGGGAGGTCGACTCGAGGAAGGAAAACGATTTACCGGCGGGCGACTTCACGTGACTGGATCTACAATTTTGCCCCCTTACAAGCCCGCTCACGATCCGATCATATCCTGGGCCTACTAACTACTACGCCCGCCCGCTCAGGAGATTTTTTATTCCTTTTTTCCGATTTTTTTAATAAAATAATGGAACGATGTGCTGTGGCGCGCTGCAGCAGATGGATTAGACCGTGTCCACTGAATTACTCCCGGTTTTTCATGGTTTCATAATCGAGTTTTCATCCGCTTTGACGGTTCCCAATAACTTTCTACTATGTGATTGTTGTTAGTTAGGTAATTATTTTATTTTTCTAAGAATCAAAACTGGGCTTGTTTACCGGTACATCAATAAACATTGTTTCACAAGGTCATATGAAACTCTATTTTAAGTGTAAAAATATTACATTACAATGAAAAATTAGAAAACAAATTTCAACTGCAAGCACATCAAGAATCATGGACCACCCGTATTCTATGCCGATCCGTGCATAGACGAGGCCAACCCTCAATTCCTCGAACAAAGAGGAGGCGATATCAATTCATTTTGTTTCAAGAGGTTTAGTAAAGAAATGATAAACTACAATATTCCTTAAACCGTACACCTCCTACATCATCTCAGCAAGGAATAGAGATTGTGTGGAATAATGGATTAGATTGATTGCAGAGACCTATATATATATATATATATATATATATATATATATATATATATATATATATATATATATATATATATATATATATATATATATGAGGAGATCTAGTGTCTTAGAGAAACAGATTCAACTGAGATCTCCTCGTATCTCTTTAACCAAAAAATATAGGGGCCGTCCGGCTATACCAGGCTCGGGCCTACCATATACACACGCACAACACATATACATTCTAACACGCCCCCAAAGTCGCAGTGTCGATGAGTCGAACGTTGAGACTGGACCGAAACTCCGTGAAGACAGAAGTTGGCAGCCTTTTGGTGAAGATGCCAGCGAACTGAGACGTCATCGGGATGTGAAGGACGTGGATAGCTCCAAGTGCCACTCATTCTCGAATAAAGTGAAGATCAATCTCAATGTGCTTGGTACGCTAATGCTGAACGGGTTAGAAGACATGTACACGGTGCTAATGTTGTCACAATAGACCAGGGTCGCTTGGCGCAGAGGTGTGTGCAACTCAGCCAGTAGCTGGCGCAACCAGGAAGCCTCAGCGATAGCATGTGTCGGTGTAAGAAATGGCGGTTCCTGACACCAATGAGTAATATGTGTCTACGTGTCGGGGATCCGGATGGTTTGCAAGAAGAACACAAGCGGTATATACTGGTTCGGACCGAAGAATGCCCTACGTCTAGTGAGGAATGGGAGACTTGTATTATCTTGCACCAAAGTGCTTATGGCAGGGGTTACAAGCGGGTGAGAGAGAGAGAGGTGTTCCCAGGTCTCAAGATGAGGGTGGAGTACGTGTGTGACTCTGCCGGAGCCCTTGCAAGGTCCAGGAGAGTTGTGTGTTTGTGTGTCTTCTCTTTTTTTTAGAACGGTCCCTACATGCTCCTTTTATAGTCTCAAGGAGGTGCAGGGTTACAAGATGTTGGTACGTGGTGTGATCCTTATTAGAGAAAGAGCCCCAAGGCCTCGGGAAGGCCTTGTCTGGTGGGGACGTGATCTGCACTATAGAGGCATGGCGTTGGTACTTTTGGCACCATGGCTACATGGCCAGCTAGGCATGCGCGCCACTGTTGAAGGAGTGGTCTCTGTCTCTAGGCGCTGTAGCAACGTGCCTTAACAGACGTAGCCTTGTAGCTATGAAGCGTAGGTCATGATCATCATTGTGGCGACGTGCCTATCCTTGCGGCTTTGACCGACGTAGAGAGCCGAGGCCTTGGTGGCGTGAATCGTGACACGATTTCGCCCTACCCGAGGGAATAGTGGCCTAGAGGAGCGCCGCACAGGCCTGGATTGTGTAGACAGTGACAGTATGGGAGGTATAGTGATCAGCAGCTGCTGTTATGGGCCACGACGTCGTGATTTGACCCCTGTCCATCCTGGCCTGTCTGGCTAGTCAGCTCTAAAACATGGGTGACGTTATAGGGGGTCTCGAGCGCACCAATGGGGAAGCAGCATCAGAGGCCAGGGTCGGGCGAGGCGGAGAGTTTCCCGCGTTCGAGACCTCGCTTTGGGGCCTCGGGCGAGACGAGGAATTTGTCTGCTGAGGACTGCCTACCAAGCCAGTCTCAAGCGAGGCAAAGATAGATGAAGTCATTTCTGGGGCTCGGACAAGACGGTGATGTTCCGAGACCCCTTGGGTGAGGTCTCGGATGAAGTAGGAGAATGGGCTGTTATACTCACGCAGCTTGCTGGAGGCCCAGCAATGGGAGATTTAGCCCATGGGTCTTCTTGTGGTTGATGTTTTCCTTGGATGGGGGAGATTAGTGTTTGATTCAGGGTGGATTTTTACCCTAATTTGGGTACCCCTAATTATGGTACCCGACAGTAGCCCCCGAGCCTGTGGAGGAGTAGGTATACTCCTTCAGAGGCTGCGCGTTGGTTATGCTCTTTGCCGGGCTTTGTCCAAGTTGTTGCTAGGGCCTTGGCTTGTTTTTGGGTTGCTTTTTTACGAAGGGTGCACACGAGCGCACCCACCGGGTGTAGCCCCCGAGCCTGTGGAGGAGTAGGTACACTCCTTCAGAGGCTGTGCGTTGGTTATGGGTCGAGTTGGTCTGTGCTGGGTTTTCAGCCAGGTTGTTGCCGGGGACTCGGCTAGTTTTTGGGTTGCCTTTTTCCGGGGGGTGCGCACGAGCGCACCCGGTGGGTGTAGCCCCCGAGGCCTTGGAAGGATAGGATATGCTTCCAAGGTCTTGTTTTTATGCGGAGTGTGAATTTGAAGTGTTGTTTGTGGTGCAAGAGCAGCCCCAGAGCCTCTGCTCATGGCAAGAGGGTGGTCAAGGGCGCCCCTCACGCTTCTCTTTCACAGAGAAGAAGGGGTGGAATATGCCATGCACTTTCCAGTGAGCTGCTAATGGGTAAGCTCAGGTGAAGGCCCGAGCCCCGTTTGCTCGGGGTCGGCTAGTGGTCCTAAGGTGTGTTCCAAGTCACCTGAGGGTCGTCCAGCGGGTGTTAGATCCGTTTGATGGGATCTGAGGGCTCGGTGCCTTCCTCCGATGGGATTCCACTGGTCAACACCTACCGGATCTCAAACGCAGTTCAGGGTGGTGCACCCTTTTTCGAGGGCTGAGGGTGTTTTGGGTCTTTTGCTATACTAAAATGGTAAGACTAGCCCCTGAGTCTCATTCTCCCGGTAGTCTAAGGGGTCTCGGGAGCTAGTCCCTTCAACCATCCCCTGTTGGCCTTCGGGCGGTTCCTGTGGCTTGGTTTGCTCAGACCCCGCAGCTTCCCCTTTGGGTCTTCGGCCTTTGCCTAGAAGTTGAGGGGTCACGCTAGTCGTCATCATGTGTTTATTTGACATGGGTCACAGTTGGAGGAAGCCCTTCTAGGCCAAACCTAATTTCAAAAAAACATTTTTCTCTTGTGCGGCCCATGGTCAGTCCGTGAGCCAGCGGTTTTGGTGGTGAGTGAGTGGGAATACTGAAGTCTTACTGAGGGAAGTGGAGGAGGTGGTTTCGTTACTCGGCTTTAGTGGGAAGTGGGAGCGTTGGCTCAAGCTCTGAGATCGCATTGATCGTCCTATGCAGTTGGGCAGCCAAACGGTCATTTGGGCCTTATTTATACCAAGCTCGGCGCTCGTTCTTTCCACCTCTCTCACCATCTTCTTCTTTCCTTATCTCACAGTACGACCCAATGGAGCGCGACAACTCCCCGCAGAGGTCCGAGGAGGTGGACGGCCCCCCTGCGGCACAGCGTCATCGGGCGAGCGATCGGGCCTTCACGGGGAGGGGCTGTCAGCTACGTACCGATGGCATCTCCATGGGGAGCCTCTGGTACTGTTACCCTCCCCAACAGGCCCTTGTCGGGGCCCAAGCCGGCCCGTCAAGGTCATCAGCGGGATGGGTGGAGGAGCAGTTGCTCGTCCGTGCCGCGGTAGCGGACGTAGAGGGGAGGGCGGATGTCCTCCTCCGCCAGCTGGAGGACGCCGACCGTCGCGGTGTTGGTAGGTTTCTTCCCTTCAGCTTTGTTTTTTCTTTATATGTCTCCTTTCTAATTGTGAGTGGAATCTTGTGTGTCAGGGGTGACTGCAGAGCTGCAGGGTCTCCGTGCTACGGTCGACACCTTCCTAGACTACCTGGGGGTCGCCCCAGGTCCTAGGGAGGATTGGCTCTGGGCGGCGTGCCACCGGGTTACCGCCGCCATCGGGAGCGGTGTCTGTCATAGCACCGAGGTCTCCTTGGCTATGGCGGAGCTGTTGGTGGGGGCGGACCTCACCGGCGTCAAGGGCTTCCCCACGGAGGAGCCACTACGGCTTCACAAGGACTTGGTGGCACGCTTATGGCCCTGCCAAGAAAGCGGTGGTCGCCCTCGTCCCCGCCCAGCAGATCCTGACGGAGCTCTCCCATGACGCTACCCCTTAGGGCTTTTTTATTTTGCTTTGTTTATTAGCTGTGATGCATGGCGTCGCTTATTTTGTTTTTCGTAATGAACTACAATAAAGTTCTGGTTTAAATCCCTTCATTGAGCGGTTTGGTTATTGTTTGCTCGCGATATCTGCCTGGTTAGCGAGGAAAACCGTTGGAGCATCGCCGGTGGTAGGCGTGGTAGGGTCCTCTAGGGGGAGGCACCCATTTTGAGGTGTGGGTAGGGCTTTAGTGTCGATGCGACCCCTGCTACCCGTGGTCCAAGGCAGGGTCGAGCCACCCTTTGAGGACAGCGCGCGGATGGGATGTCCATTGGCCAGAATTTTTTGCCCTCAGGAGTTATTCTTCGAATTACTCTTACCTCTCTTGCTTAGGCAGACTGTGGAGGTCTCAGCAGGCCTCTAGGGGTCTTTAGTAGTGGCCAGCAGCATGGATTTGGGCCCAAGACCCCCTAGGATCTATTTCTACGATACAGGTAGGGTTTTTAGCCTCGATGTGGCCCCTGCTGCCCCATGCCCTAAGGCGGGGCTGACGACTTTGAGTCCAGCGTGCGGAAGAGGCGTCCGTCTGTCTAGACTTTTTTGCCCTCGGGCGCATTCTAGGCTCTAGGTGATTTGCCCCCATACTTTTGAGCCTTGGCATGCCTTGGCAGGCCGTGCACATGAATCCAGGCCTCCAAAAATCAGGACTTATGGTCCTGACCTGGTCAGGAGGCCCAATGCATTCCCCTCTTACATCTTTTTTTTTTGCAAAGGAGGGGTTGGACAGTGGCACGTCATCCCTCTCGAATAGGGCCATTTTTCGTGGTGTCCATTTGAGTTGCTAGCGGGTATTTTATTTCGAGTGAGGCCCCAGATCCTGTTCGCTAGGGATCCAACGTAGGTATCTAGTGACCGACCCCATACCCTCGATGACCGATTCAGGGTAAGCAGGGTTGTTTCGGCACAACCCCGGAGGCTCGTTGCCTTTCTTCGGTGAAAAACCCTTAAATTGGTGTTCGTCAAGGCTCGAACATGGTTCGGAGAGTCCCATATGGTGCTCGAGGCACCCGGGTGTCGGCCTCTATTGTGCCACTCCCTACACACCATCCCTCACTCTGTTGGGCCAGAGCGGCTGTTGAAACCCTTTTGCAGGGCCAGCCTGCGAACTCCGAGGCTGGGTTTGGACCGTGTGCAGATGACGCGATACAATGTAAGTACGGGTTCGGACCGTGTGCAGATGACACGATACAACGTAAGTATGATGTTTGTATGATGCATGTATGATGTATGTATGACACATATACATGATGTATGTACATGATGTGTGTCTGCGTCATGCATGATGCATGTACGTGATGCACGTATGAAGTACGCATGATACACTCGTGTGCATGGTATAGCATGACATATGTATGATGTTCGTATGATACACGCATGACATACTTATATGATGCATATACGTGATGCGTGTACGCGACGTGCATGATGCATGTACGTGATGCACGTATGAAGTATGCATGAGACGCTCGTGTGCACGGTACAACATGACATATGTATGATGTACGTATGATACACGCATGACGTACTTATATATGATGCATATATGTGAGGTCTGAGATGAAGTAGGAGAATGGGCTGTTATACTCACGTGGCTTACTGGAGGCCTAGCAAGGGGAGATTTAGCCCATGGGTCTTCTTGTGGTTGATGTTTTCCTCGGATGGGGGAGATTAGTGTTTGATTCAGGGTGGATTTCCACCCTAATTTTGGTACCCCTAATTATGGTACCCGAAAGCATGGAGATGATGTTTGTGGAGTAGAGGGGATGGTGATTATACTAGCATCAGAAGTCATGTGGTTGGAGGCACCGGAGTCAAAGTATTAGTTGCTCAATGGAGGTAGCTAGAGCGACATAGTCTGAAAGTTCACAGCCAGGCTTGGTGCGTCCCAGCTAGGCGACATGATGGCAGAACTGTACAAGCTGGCCAGAGGTAGCGCTCACTGCTGGACGCCAGGATGGATGCCCCATCCTTGCTGAGCCCCGGTCAGGAGCACCTGGGGAAGCACCTGGGGTGGCTGCTGACCAACGGGCACCGGCTGAATGCCGGGGAGGAGGGTGTGAGAGTGTGGCAGCGTCGAGGGCCGAGGTCCGAGCCACATGTTGATGGACCCGATCCTTAGTTGATGAAGGTTGGGCCACACAGTGGTGGGTGGACCTCTGAGTGCACCATTGGAGGTGCCGCTGCTGTTCGAGGAACCGTGATCGCTTCCGCCATGCTTGCCGCGCTGAAAGGTTCTAATTAGTTAGAGGGGGGTGAATAGCCTAATTTAAAATCTATAAAACACTAGGCAAACTTGTTAGACAACTAATTGGCTATAAAGCTTTTTACACCAGCTCTAAGAAGTATTGCAATCCACTTATCCCAACAATTCTAGTTGCTATAATCTCTAAGACAATCAATGACTAAGTCACTACGAGCTCTTAAAAGCTAGCTACACTAAAGAGCTCAACTAGGTGAGAAGCTACACTAGCAAAGATAAGACAAACTCTCAAAACTAATTACACTAAAGAGCTTGTCACAACTAGTTTGTGGGAATGTAAATTACAGGAAGGTGATCTTTATACCATAGCGTCAAGGAATGAACCAATCAGAATAAGATGAAGACTAATCACCTAGAGAAATCCAATGAATCAATCACAATGGACACATGATTTTTCTTCCAAAGTTCACGTGCTTGTCGGCACGCTAGTCCTCGTTGCGTCGACCAACACTTGGTGGTTTAGCAGCTAAGAGGTGTTACACGAACCTCATCCACATGTTGGACACCGCAAGACCCTACCCACAAGTGAGGTAACTCACTGACATGAGCAATCCACTAGAGTTACCTTTCGGCTCTCCACCGGGAAAGGTACAAGACCTCTCACAAGATCACTGGAGCCAGCCACGAACAATCACCAACTCATGCCAGACCTCCACTGCTGCTCCAAACATTCTAGGTGGCGGCAACCACCAAGAGTAACCAAAAATCCACAGCCACAATAATTCCTAAGTGCCACTAGATGCAATCACTCAAGCAAATACACTTGGAATCACTCAATCTCACTTTGAATTCATAATCAAGCAAGAGAGATGAGTGGGAGGGAGTTTGCTCAGCTCATAAGAATGTCAAAGATGTCAAAATGACCAAGAGAGATAGCTTAGATCTGGCCACCATGCATTTATAGAGCCCCTCCAAAGAATAGAGTTGTTAGGTCATCATTAGGCTCAGCTCGCACTGACTGGACGTACCGATCAGGCTGACCGGATGCGGATGCCCTAGCGTTCGGTCACTCAGATCACCATGTGTCATCTATTTAAATTACATTCATTCGATTCCAACATTCACTCGGCGGTCGGCGCCACAGTCAAAGGATGACCGGACACACTCCTCAAGAGGACCGAACGTTGAACTGCTAAAAGATCCTAATTGGCTAGAGGAGGGGCGAACAGCCTAATTTAAAATCTACAAAACACTAGGCAAACTTGTTAGATAACTAATTGGCTATAAAGCTTTTTGCACTAGCTCTAACAAGTGTTGCAAGCCACCTATCCCAACAATTCTAGTTGCTATAATCTCTAATTCAATCAAGGGCTAAATCACTATGAGCTCTCAAAAGCTAGCTACACTAAAGAGCTCAACTAGGTGAAAAGGTACACTAGCAAAGATAAAACAAGCTTTCAAAACTAATTGCACTAAAGAGCTTGTTCCAACTAGTTTGTGGGAATGTAAATGAGAGCAATGTGATCTTTATACTGCCACATAGAGGAATGAACCAATCACAATAAGATGAAGACCAATCACTGGGAGAAATCTAATGAATCAATGACAATGGAGACACATGATTTTTCTCCCAAGGTTCATGTGCTTGCCGGCACGCTAGTCCCCGTTGTGTTGACCAACACTTGATGGTTCGACGGCTAAGAGGTGTTACACGAACCTCGTCCACACATTGGACACTGCAAGAACCTACCCACAAGTGAGGTAGCTCAATGACATGTGTAATGCACTAGAGTTGCCTTTGGCGCTCCGCCGGGGAAGGCACAAAAACCTCTCATAATCACCAGGAGGTGGCCAAGAACAATCACCAACTCTTGCCACAACTCATCCGCTAATCCAAGCCATCTAGGTGGCGACAACTACCAAGAGAAACAAGAAATCTACAGCCATAATGACCCCAAGTGCCACTAGATGCAATCACTCAAGCAAATGCACTTGGAATCACTCAATCTCACTTTGGATTCACAATCAAGCAAGAGAGATGAGTAGGAGGGAGTTTGCTCAGCTCACAAAGATGTCAAAGATGTCAAAAGACCAAGAGAAACGGCTTGGAGCTGGCCAAGGTCTATTTAAAGGCCCCCTCTAAAAATCCAACCGTTACACAGCTCGAGTTTGACCGGACTCATCCCTAAGTCCGGTTAGGTGTGTTTGGTCGCACCCACCAGCCAACCACAGCGCACCACGTCACCTCTTTTCAAATCTGACTATTGGTGCCCATGCTCGTGTGTGTCAGACAATCACCGAACGTGCCACTACTCTTGACCGGACGCCATGCACCCGCGAGTCAGGTCAGTCCCAGTAAGGGTCCAGAGTGGTGAAACAGTGACCAGATGCATTAGGTCAGAGGAGACCTAACACACCAATGCATCTAGTCATTCTCTCTCCTCTTTGTGCACACTAGCAACATGAAGACCTGACGCACAGGTCTCACCCGGCTGGCGTTCGGTCGCAACAGTGCCAACCCCGTGCCTTTTTTGTAGTGAATTACCAGACATGGCGCTGGAGTCAGGTCCATCGTCTGGTCAGGTACCGATGTCACCTTTTCTTTTTCTACCTCCTCAAACACTTCACCCTTGCTTCCCAATTGCTAACCACAAAGTGTAGAACTTGTGTGCACGTGTATTAGCATTTTTCAAAGCATTTTACAAGGGTTGATGTTTGCTCACACTAGGTCCTAATGCATATGCTCATATGAATTCACCTAGTGGCACTTGATAACCGTTTTAACCATGAATTTCCCCTCTTAATAGTACTGCTATCGATCCTAAATGTGATCACACCCTCTATGGTGTCTTGATCACCAAAACTAAAACCCTATGCAATACCTTTGCCTTGATCTCCATTACGTTTTGGTTTTCTCTTTCTTCTTTTCCAAGTTGATCACTTGATCATCATTTCATGTCCACCTTTATCACCAAGGACTTCAATCTTGCTCCACACTTGGATTGTACCAACCTCATCTAATTCACACACTTAGCATAGAGGTTAGTACTAAGGTTTCATCAATTAGCCAAAACCAAACTAGAGTTTTCAATCTCTCCCTTTTTGGTAATTAATGACAACCTTTTTCACAAAGATTTTTAATAAAAATTCTTTTGGATTCATGTTGCTTGCCCAAGCATTTTACCATGTGTAAAGGATATGGATAAGTTTCATAAACCTGAATTAATAGCAATTGCTCCCCCTACATATGTGCTAAGAGTTTGGATTTGAAAGCTTGCACATATGCTTAAATAGGAAATATAGGAGTCAATTTCTACCAAATGATGCTAAGGTGTAAAGAATGGACCTTTGAAGCATGATACCAATTGGAGTTGCCAATATACACCATCCTTAGCACCACTAGTAACTAGATATTCACAAAAACTAGAAAACCCCATGAGATCAACATTATATGAAAGGGTCTAGTTTTTACAAGATAAGCACTAGTCTAGTTACTCTACCTATGCATGCTAGTAATTCATTTCATCAATCATGTTCTACTACTAACATACACTACACAAGCATGAATATGGAATTTAAAACTTGTTCCATACAAGCAAACATATGTAATGCTCATACAAATGCAACATACAATTTTATGACCTTGCTCCCCTACTTGCGTGCTTCAAATTTTAATTGATCCCCTTACATTGTCATTTCATTTGTTTGCTCCCCCTATCACTCTATCTTTGTGAATTACTTCTCCCCCTTTGGCATCAATGACCACAAAAGGTGAGGTCAAATTTTAGATAGGTTGGGGTGAACCATGTGAAGTGAGGATCATTTTCCTAATTTAATTCAATCTAGACCACTTGCAAAATATATTTAACTCGGTTTGATCCAAGGGCAAGCTTCTTCACACCTCCAAATAAGGGTTATCATGCATCATGTTAAGTTAAACACTTATAGCTCATTTTCTAGATCAAACACTAGGATCACAACCCCACAAACATGTCATATGCTACCACTAGATCATTTCAAGCATACAAGCAATAGTGGTACCATACAATCATTAAATTCATTTGATTTTCATGAATGATCATAAGACATGATAGGAATGACTAGATACACTAAACAAGTCCTTAATAATGGATGAATGACATGTCAACCAATTTTACCTTGCTTTGCTCGAAGGATAGGCATGTCACATAATGGGGGTGCATCAACACATATTTGAGAAGTCAAGTATGTTAAATTCATTCCTTAGCTTGCAAAACATTTTCTCATCAAGTGGCTTGGTGAAGATATCAGCAAGTTGATCATCGGTGCCCACATTCTCAATTGAAATGTCCCCTTTTTTGTTGGTGATCTCTAATAAAATGATGGCGGACATCTATGTGCTTTGTTCTTGCATGTTGAACCAGATTGTTGGTGAACTTCATGACACTCTCTTGTCACTTAGGAATGGCACTTGTTTGAACTTGATTCCAAAATCATTTAAAGTGGCCTTCATCCAAAGAATTTGTGCACATCAACTACCGACGGCTATGTATTTAGCTTCGGCAGCTGAAAGTGCAATACTATTTTACTTCCTTGATGACCAAGAAACAAGTGATCTTCCCAATAGTTGATATACGCCCAATGTGCTTCTTCTCTTAACTTTGCATCCTACATAATCCAAGTCAGAATACTAATAAGCTCAAACTTAGCTCCTTTGGGATACCACAATCTAATATTCTGTGTATGCTTCAAGTACCTCAATATCTCTTTATTACCTTCAAATGACTTTCTCTAGGTGAAAGGTCCTTGTTTGGTTTTGGTAATTGAGTGACAACCTGAGGTGGACTAATTGTGTTTATGTGAGATACATAGGTGATTAGTCCACAGGTATATGTGTGTAAGCAATGTATGCCATGACGGTGAAGGTGGCTCGGAGATGTTGCAAAGCTTACACATGTGTTGATGAAGGAGCTCATTGCACATGAGACATGACATTGAGTCATGTTATAAAGGTGGAGACGATCAAGGCATTACTTGGCCTAACAGACCGGTTGCAAGTGTGAAGGGCAAGTCAGAGGCTTTGAAGCGAGGGACCGCGTGTGACGATGAAACTTGAGCAAGACTTGGTGCCGTTGGACCGATGCAACGGTGAAGAGCAAGTGAAGTCAAGATCAATGAACCAATATGATTGCATGATGATATAAAGTGGATCATATCATTGTTGATCGTGTTGGTGCATGTGTTGCATCGACATTGGAGGAGATGGAATAGAATGCGCAAGACAAAGGTATAACCTATAGGGCATTTTATTTCACCGGTCATAGGTGTGTAGAGAAATTTATGACTAGGTTTAGGATAGATGACTGTACTATCAAGAGGGGCAAACTTGTTTGTATATCAGTCATCTAGTGCCACTCGAGTGATCTAACTTTGCATCGTTGCTAGGATCGAGTGGCATGACGAGTTGAGTGGCTAATCCTTTGAAAAATGATTGTAAAAATCCTAAAACACATGCACATGATGGTGTACACTTGGTGGTGTTGGAACATTTACAAAGGAGAAAGTAGTTAGAGTTGAAACGAATCAACTCAGCGAAGAAACGGAGGCGAACGAAGGTCACTGGAGGTGACCGAACGCTAAAGACAGCATGACTGGATGCTAGCCCTAGCGTTAGGTCAGTGATGGCACTCAGCCATGGGCACATGAAGGAGGACCTAATGCTGGCTTGGAGTGATCGGCGTGTCAGGTCACTTTCTAGAGGCACGCGGACATAGGAAACCTGACGCGGGCGGATTACTGTGCTGCGTCCGGTCGTCCAGCTGACGTGGTGGTTTTGGTGTGGTCGAGGAGCGAGCGGATGTTGGCATGTGTCCGGTCACCTATGACAGGACGTGGCAGGTCATGCTGAACCCTCCTCGAGTCCTCTCTAGACTCAAGCGACTCGTCCGATCTGTAGTGTACTATGCACGTACGAAGTAGCCATTGGCGGCAACGGCTAAGTTCAAATGGCTAGTACACATGGTGGTGGCAGAGCGACCGGACACAGGGACCGGTGCGTCCGGTCACTTGGACCTGCACGTCCGATCACTGCGAATTGTGCCCAGTGAAGGGGTAACGGCTCTATTTGACCGTGGGGTTATAAATTGATGCCTTGGCCAGCCTTGAGCTGGTTGCTAAGCAGAGCTGAGCACACTAGAGCCTTGGTGGCTTATGTGGTAGTGCTTGGAAGCTCTCCAACTCACTTGTGATTGATAGTGTTCATCCGATCTAGTGAGTGAGCGATTCTAGTATGATTACATCGTGAGGTTGCATCGAGTGGCCCTAGGTGGTCGTCTTGCAAGCTGGTGGGCTTGTTACTCTTGGAGGTTGCCACCTCCTAGATGGCTTGGTGGTGGTATCCATCGAAGCCCGTGAGAAGATTGTGCGATGCTCTGAAGAAGCGATTGTGAGGGGTATTATGCTCACCCTACGGGAGCTGCGAAGAGCAACTCTAGTAGAGCAAGATGCGAAGGGCGACAAGTGGTCTGACCGAGTCAAGTGCTAGAGCTTGTGATAAGCACTCCACGTGGGAAAGTGTGACTTATGGGTCACCACTAGCAAGAGGACCGGTGGCAATCTTGGAGCTTGTCTCAACGGGGACTAGCATGTTGGCAAACATGTGAATCTCGGGATAAAATCATCGTGTCAACCTTATCATCTCGTTGGTTTGCATTCCCATCACACAAGCTTATAATTACTTTCATATACATTGTGCTTGTGTAGTTGCTCTTGTAATTAGTTAGATTGTGTAGCTTGCTAATTACCTTCTTGCTTGTGTAGCATAGAAGTAGCTCCCGTTGTGTGACTAATTTGGTTTGTGTAACCTTGTTAGTCATATTGCTTTGTTTGTGTAGCTAAGTAATTTGCGCTCTCTAATTTAGCATTGGTTGCCTTCTTATTGAGCATTGCTAGTGAGCCTAGGAGCTTAGTGCTTTTGCTTACTAGGTGTGTAGGAGCTCCCCGGTGTGCAAAGTACTAGTGGCATATGTTTTGTGTGATCTTGCTCCTAGAATTGGTTAGGTGAGCTCTTTCTAGTCCGGTACCTTAGTTGCTTAATTAGGATCTTTGTAAGGTGCTAGAGAACATAGATAGAGGGGTGTAGTCTTGGCTAGCTCGATAGTTTTAATTCCGCATAAGTTTCAGTTAGTTGGTGTAATTAAGTTATAGAAGGGACTATTCACCCCCTCTCTAGTCCACCATCTTGACCCTTCAAGTGGCATCGGAGCCACGGTCTCTCATTTGTGGTCTTCACCGATCCAAGAGGATGGTGCGCTACGGGCTAGATGTTGAGTGTCCATGCACTTTTGATGGCACACACTTTGCATGTTGAAGAAATTGGTTAACATATAATTTTAAGTTTATTTTTCCTCAAATGTGGTGGATCATAGATGTGATCTTTTCTCATGCGATTCATAGAAAGGATGCAACTCAAGCACAAAAGAAATGCATACATCTCGATTACCGAGCTACTAATATATTCTTTCAATCCATGGATGATAGCATATTTAGTGAGCTCATGGACTTGAAGTCCGCCCATGAGATTTGGATTTATCTTAATGAGAAATATGGGGCAGTCTCCGATGATGATGATGATGAGCCCAAGGAGGAGGCACATGAGGATGTTTAGCATGACCATAATTCAGTGATTATGGAGGATTGCTCCACCTTGGTCAAGTGATGGTGATAATGATGATGCTACCACAAGATCACTTGACAAGCTTGATGATGACACCACAAATGATGCAATTAATGATTCTACTCCATGCACGCTTGATGGTGCTGATGGTTCATGTTCAGGCCATGATTATGATGCTACTACAAGCCCATCCACTACACCACATTGCTTCATGTCATAAGAACACTAAGGTATCTAATGCTAATGTGGTTGATCATGTTGATTTATATGATGAGCTTGTTAGTAGACTTGCTAGCATGACCATGTCTTTAGAAAATGAGAAAGCTAAAACAATGAAATTGAAAAATGAAAACTCATTTCTAAAGAACTCATGTGAAGAACATAAGAAATTACTCGATGTTCTTAAATCTTCATATGGTGAGCTAAAATTGACTCATGAGACATTACTTGCATCTCATGAAGAATTATTAGAATAATATGCTTCTCTCATTACAAAGACAATAAGATGAATGAGAGCTCATCACATGAGTCAAGTGATCAATTGCAATATGTGACTAACTCTTGTAATATAGGGAAGAAGCATGTATCCACCTATTGTGATGATTTATTAGAAATGCCATATTCTTCACATTTAGATGTTTGTTCTACTTCTATGTCTTGTGAGACTAACATTTTGAAGGAGAACAATAAGCTCAAAAGTGAAGTGAAGAATTTGAGCAATAAATTAGAGAGGTGCTACAACTCAAAAGTCACTTTTGAGCATATGTTGAACAACAAAAGAAGCTATGGTGATAAGAGTGGCATTGGCTTCAACAAGAACAAGGGTAAGAAAAATGAAGAAGCAAGAATAAAAGAAGCTATCTCATTTCATGTGTTTTAAATGCCATGAGATGGGTCACCTTGCCAAATCTTGCCCAACCAAGAAGCCAAAGATGAGGCCACAAGATGAAAAGAAGAAGCCCCAAGAGCAAACCAAGATCAACCATGAAGATGGTAGTAACTTGATGAAGAAGAAGAATACAAGGAGGGGTGGAAGATCAAGACATCCAATGCAAATTCAAGATGCCAAGATGATGAGCAAGACACAAGATGAGAAGAAGGTGTATGCTCACATTAAGTGCTTTAAATGTGGAGATACAGGACACTTTGCCTCGAAGTGTCCTACCAAGCTTGAGAAGAAGGCTCAAGAAATTCATGAGAGGCAAGGCAATGAGAAGCACAACATGAGCAATGAAGAAAAGGCTCAAGCAAATAGAACATGCTACTCATATCAGGAAAGGGGACACATGGCTCATTAATGTCCCCTAGGTAATGATTCTAAGCCTATTTTAATTGATGATACTAATATGCTTAGAAAGGATGGCAATGGTACCTTATTGGTTACAATTGCAAAACATTCCGCTATCCATACTAAGGCAATGCCTAAGTATGTTGCTCCTAACTTGAGAGGACCCAAACTTGTTTGGGTACCATTAAAAAGTGGATGAATCTGTGTAGGTACCATGGCATTGAAGGCTTGACTCAAATTGATTTCATATTGATTGTTATATGTTGAGTCAAGTATTGAAGCCTAACCCAATGCCAAGTCAGGAATGAGTGAAGTCCAAGTGTACAACATACAAGTGTCATATTCAAGTTGTGAGTGATTCATTGGAATTATTTTATGGCTTGCAAATTATTTGAGTTGAAGCTTGCTATTGGATGATCATGAGCTAACCAAGGTATATGTAACAGAACTGTCCAAATTATAAGAGCACAAGTACAAAAACAATCACCCAAGTGATCAAATTCTCGCACTTGAGCCCATATAACTCCGGTAGTCCAATAAAATCATGAGGGATTTCAAACCAACCAACATACAAGCCAAGATCGTAGTGATTCAACATAACAAGTCACATGTTACAACCATTTCATAAGTAATTCAATATACATCGGAGTTCAACATAGTTATTACAACTTAAGTTCAAAAGTAGCGGAAGCAAAGTAATTTGAAACTAACAACACCCTTATTTCAAATACATGCCAGTACCAAGGTCGACTTCCAACAAAAGCATTAGAGAGAAGATAACTCAGAAGGATCATGCCCATGGTCACACTATGCCACAAGGCAGGAGCTAACCAACTCTTGCAGTCGCCATGATACATCACAACCTGCAACAAGTGGGGATAAAACCCTAAGTACGACAAAGTACTCAGCTAGACTTACCCGTCAAAAACCAGAAATAGGGTGACACCAAGGATCATGCAAGGCTGATATAAAGTGGGGCTAGCTTGACAACATTTTGCATAAAAGCTTAATATAGATGATCAATCATTAATGCTTAAGCATCAAGTTAATTATCATTAACCTATCGTCTATATTAGAACCTGTACTAGAGCACTCACTCTATTAGGAGCAAACAATATTAACCATAGCAGGTATAAATTAAGGCAACCTTTCCATCATGATCAAATTAACCATCTGTTCAATTTAATGGAATCTACGTTGCCGCTGCTCAAGTCAAGTGCTCACTAACCGGGAGCGACGGTGATTCGAATCGAATTCCTATCCAGCTAGAGGGGTATTTCTAACACTCACCGAGTCGCGCCTGGCGAGGGCTGCTCAGGTCACCTTTGGTACAGTTCAGGAGCCGTGGGTCTGACTGATGTCGCATCCCTAAGGGCGACACTCTATCAGGTGCTAGGGACTCTAACCACCCTTGGACTCACGCCAATGTCCCTAAGCACAACGTTTCTCTCCTCCAAGATGCGACCTACCAGTCGATTCCCGGCCTGAACTGTATTACTCGGATTCGCGGTCGGAATGGCTTATCCGACCAACTAAGTGTTAGACTGCGTTCAACATGACTCAAGGGCGTACAACGAATCGGTCCTTAAATGACTCAGACTGGAATAGATCCACAATCAAGACCTCCATGCCTTGTTGCTTCACTATCGTTATTCCGCCCGGTCTCATTTCATTTTATTAACACATGGTTCCATTCCACGATAGCAAATATAGCCAACCGTGCCATATATGAATATCCCTACATCTCGTAGGTGACAGGAAATCACCTGACTTCTACCGCTTAAAGCAGGGCTAAGCATCTACTCGATCCTAGTCTATGTAGGATTCATATATCTGGACAAGGAATGATATAATACAGCAAGGGTTTCCAACCAACTCCTACCACTTAATGCAACAATACTTATAACATATATATAATTGATTGCTTTGAAAGTAGGAGGCTTATAATGCTCCGGGGCTTGCCTGGGATCCGACTCAAGTTAGAGTATGTCAGATAAAACTCGCTTGGCGAGCATCCTTCAATCTAGCACTCGTCCGATCCTTCTACCTTCGGGATGGATCCACCAAACACCGTCTTCAGGTTTGGCTCCAACGTCATTTCCTTCACACGTTTCTGCTAGCGTACCTATATGAGATGCAAGATGCAAGTGCATGAATACATGGAAGTATAATGGACAATGCATCACATATAGTGAACAAGCAAACACCATATTACACTCCACAAGCATAGACACTTCATGTTGCTTAAATAAATATCACCCAACCTAATATAAAAGATGACAAGCATATTAGGCATGGCACACAACATTTCACAAGATCTCATGTGTATTAACTTAACTACCCTCAAAGGCATAAGTCACACTTAACAATATACAAGCAAACAACTATAATTGGAGTTTATTCAATTCTGGACAAGCAAACAGTAGCTTCATAATTCAATCATATCTAGAGTTTTATAAATCCAAATGACTTTAAAGAAGACATTATGGAAAGCTTATGAGATTGTCTACAATTTATTTAATATTAACTAAGCCTGATTTCCAAGTTTAATAGGTCAAAAAGATAAAACTACAGAATCTGGTCTGACAAGACAGAGAGCAAGCAATTCTATAACCCAACTTTCAACAGCTATAACTCATAAACCACATGGCCAAATACCACCAAATTTTAACAGTAGCTAGATATATAAATTATCTACAACTTTTGTATAAACAAGTTTCACAACAAAGCACATTATCAGGAAGAACTTTGCTAAGTTTCCAGATCTATCTAGAAACCTCATTTGCAAGAAATAATTATTAACTTATGTTGCAAACATATAATTGGACAAAACCAACTTTACCAACATTTCATAAATGACTAATGAACACTAGAAAACATAGTATCCATTACTAAATAAATTCTTTTAATACATTTTCTTAATTTATTTAGATAATTAGGTGAAATTATGAACACCTATCAAAAGTGCACAATAAATTCTACAAATATTATAGTAGCCTACATATGATCCCAAAAGTCTACTGTACAAATTTCAAGTCATTTGTATATGTATATCAATCTCTATGAAAAAGACAAATGATCAATACAATAAATCATGTGAGATCAAGTTAAACCTAAAACTCCATATTTTCTATGAACACATGGCCCTAGCATGAATAAATATGATATATAAACATCATACTAAGCTAATGGAACAACATTTTCCATTTTATCAATTATATATTATTTACAAGCTATTTATCAAGCCATAAACAAGTTAAATCAATAACTTAATCATACAGTAAGTCATGACCATGAAATTTATACCATAGTACATCCATAGCATGGAAAGACTACCATAAAAATTTCACATCATTTGGTGCAACACAACTCAATATATAAAAATGACAAGCAATATAATGTAGATTTCCTTAGTATCAAGGTCAAATCAAAACCTTAAGAAAACAGGGTGTTTGATATTTTTCCTAGCAAGTACATGTCATCACAAAATTAACAAAATAAGAATCACTATTTTTGGAGTTCTAAAACTCAAGATATGGCTCTGGTCAAATTTATAAGCATTTTAGAGCATTTTTAAAGCTTAAATAAAAACATCAGAAAACATCTACAAACATGTACATTTTATGACTCTACTGCATAGATCTCCTCTCAAGGTTTCCAAAAAGTCCACATTTGCCATTTTTGGACTTTCGTAGTAGGAGATATGGATTTTCAAAGATTAATCATGAAATTGAAATTCAAAATCAGAAGAAATCAAACCCCAATTGAAATTGATAGGCACACCCAACAAATACCCAATCTCTGTCACCACTTAATCCGACATGTGGGACCCTTTGTTCCGCTAGGCCCGCCCGTCAGACACACATAGGGAGAGACAGAGAGAGGAGAGGCGTCGGTCCTCTTCCTCAAATCGGCCGAGCAGGGGAGGCCGGGCTCCTGCCGCTCCCGGCGGCGAGGTGGACACCGGCGACCCTGGTGGTGATGCGCGAGGACAAGAGAGGTCCTAGGCGCATGCCTGGGCGGTGTCGCTCGACCAAGTGTAGCCGGTGGCAGCTCGGTCCTGTTTGCGGCGGCCTACGAAGGGGGCGGAGCAGAGGACGTCGAAAAAGGCCGATTTCCGGCGCGGTGGTCGATGACGATGAAGGAGTAGTGGCAGTGAGCATCCACGGTCCCGGGCGCATCTTCGGGCAGCCGCGGCTTAGCCAGAGGTGGCCCCTGGCCCCCTGGCCACACGCTACCCCCTCGGCGGCGGACATGGCATCGGTGGCCGGGCGACCCGGTGGCGAGGAGCGGTCGGGGATAGGTGCGATGGGTACAGCAAGGAGAGGTAGAGGTGGTGGTGTGCTCAGTTTGACCCATGACCGACAATTCACAGAGAACGACATTGTGGACGTGAGCTCTAGAGCTCGGCCATGGCAGCGGCGGCGCTCGGTGAGAACCAGCTAGATGAAGGCAGCGGCAACGGCTCCTACCGAGCGTGTACAAGGCATAGGGGGAGTTTCTAGGGCTGGTGACGTCTTGGCTTGGCTACGACGCGTGAAGCCGTGGGGGTGCCGAACGGCTCTGCCCACGGTGGCCATGGCTGCGGTGCTTGCTCTCGCGGCCCCAGAGCGGAGAAGAGGCGAGAGAGAAGTGGAGAGGCGCTTGGGTGCTGCTCGGGCATCACCAACACGAGAGGGGACGAGGATGCGCGGCAATGCAGTGGGGATGCAGCACTGGCATGGCCGCCACGCCACGGAGCACGCGTCGGCCGTCTTGGCATTCTGTCGAACACGTGTCGGGTTACAACGGGGCCCAGGTGGACGATGATTTGGGCTAGATCCTGGCCGAACTGGACCTTGGGCCAAATACAAAGTTTGAAGCCCACACAATGCTCTACAAAATCTATTTAGGGTTTATGACCATTAGTGCTCTGGATTAGGAGGTAATGAGCCCCAAAGTTGACAATGTCAGTGATTTGAAAGCAACGGCAATAATTCCATTTGAGGGTCAAAATGAAACGCAACTGGTGCCATCTTCTTGTATGTTCTTCCCCATAATGTCTACTCCAACTTTTGTATTTGCCTCAACTTGAGTTGTTTAACAAAATTGGGAGAACGCAGCATGTCAACATGTCAAGGTCAATTAGTGATAAAACAACTTTTTGCTATTTTGGAAACTCTTTTTGAAGGTCCAACTAAGCTCCATTTTGAGGGACACTTGATCCATTGTTTCCATCATGAAAAGTACTACAACTCATATTAAAGAACCTAATTGAGCTACCATATGAAATAGGAAGATAAAATGTCACGAACATGTTGACTTGATGCTGCCGATTAGGGACTTAGAATATGCTAGGTGTTGGTAAATAGCCCTAAATTCTGACTTGTGGGCCCTTTTTGAGCATGTTCCACACATTTTCATGACTTTACTCTTAAACAAAGTTTGTTCCTTATAAAATTCTCTACAACTTTGTAAAAGGGTGCACAGTCATGCAAAGCTTCTAAGTCGCACTTTGGAAGTGGTCAAACAAAAGTGTTCGAGGGTCCATACAAGGTCAACCATCACTTAGCAGCATATTTAGGCAAAATGATCAACATGAACATTGTTCCATTAAGTGCCCTAAGTGTAGTTAAGGTGTTGTAGAGGCCAAACATACACACCACGCGTAGGTTGCATAAAAGTGTAGGCCTCACATGCACTTAAACATAGAAGTCACTATAATTGTAGTGCTTGTTTCAAGGCCATATTTCAATTGTTTCATGTGTTGTTGGAAGGTACATGCTACACATGCTTCACTAGGTTGTTCCTCATGTGTCCAAGATGTGTTGCACATGTTGCATTTGTATGTTGCATAAACACTAGTTCCCATGGGATCTAAGGCATGTTTCAGTTATAATCCAAACAAGCATATAACTTATCATTTCATGTGACTTTTTGATTCCAAACTTCATGAAACTTTTCCAGGGATCAATATAGATAGGTACTAAGGTGAGACACATGAATATATTGTAATAACACTACCCAAGCTTATATCTTGAAAATGTCCTATATGCAAAGCAAAGGAGTAACATCCAAGTTTAGATTAGGCTCACCTCCACTTAATCTATCATGTTTGAGCTCAAACCCACTACTTAGTGAGTGACAAACACCTAGGGTGTTACAGTATATCCCTTGTTGATCATTTCATTTGGGTGCATTTGAGTTGATTGAATTATATGCAATATTGCTTGCTATAAGATAGGAGTGCTATAAGAAATGTAAAGAGCGGTAGAGGTCGACCTAAACTGATTTGGGATGATTCCGTTAAGAGAGACCTTAAGGAGTGGAATATCTTCGAGGATTTAGCTATGGACAGGAGCGCTTGGAGGCTGGCAATCAACGAGCCTGAACCATAACCTCTATCTATCTTGTGCCCTTTATGTGTCTCCCTATTTCTTATCTCTTTTGGGTTTCATCTCTAGCCTACCCCAACTTGATTGGGACAAAACGCTATGTTGTTGTTGTTGTTGCTGCTTGCTATAAGATGCTTGAATGGATTAATTGCTAAGTAATCAAGTTTGGATTAATTTGTGTTGGATAAATTCATAAGATGACCTTTAGTAAGTGGATTTAATGGACATATGTCTTGTGAGAGTATTCAAACAAGTTAGTTTCAAGGTTGATTCACATTTGATGAAGTATAGCTCAAGTGATTGAAATCTGTCCTTTATTATAAAATCTGAGTGAGCTGTGATCTTAGCCATGTTTGAGTGACCAAATCTATTTGGATTAGCTTGAAATTTGGTATACATGCTCTAGACTTATGTAATAAGTTTCTGTAAAAATTTTATGAGAATTGGATAAGAGATGCTTTGGTTTTGGAGTGGATCTTGTCAACCTTTGTGCAGCAGTTTTCAGCACAGAGCGCTGATGGAAGATTTGATTGCTGGCAATTCATATGGAGTCAAATGGGGTTCAAATAATTTTTTCTTGAAAGAAGACTCATAGAAACATATCTCCGCTAAATTTCATGATTATTAGAACTATAGATTGTGAGATCAATTCACATCTTTGGAGTGGACAGAATCTGCCAGAAAAGTGACAATAAATGGATTGATCAAGAGTCACTTTGATAGAAAGGTCCTTAAGTTGAAATCATGTTTACAAGTGTTTGAGGTACCTAAGTTTGGTTTTGGATTGATCTAGAAGCATGACAAGCAAAGAGTACAAGGCCATTTGATTGTGGAGTGTATTTGGCACATATTTGGTACTCAAATTAGAAGAACAAGATCAAACTCAAGATGAAGATAAGGTTTAAGTTCTAGTGACAATTGGAAATCATTTGATAGAAAGAAAAGGACTTCAACATATAAAAAGAAAAGAATTTAAAAATGGAATCAAGGTTACTCATCAAGTTAAGTCCATCACTTGGATCAATCAAACATAGTCAATTCAAGTGAGTGTCAAGAATAATTCTTGGAGAGAGGTCACTTCTCCCTAGTGTAGGGGCTTGCCGCCTATGTGTAGGTAAACCAAGTGTGGTACTTAGAAGGCTAACACAAAAGTGATGATCCAAGGAACATTTGACATGCTTAGTTGAAGCAATCAAAAGGGTTGGTCAAGAAAGCAAGCAACACCCAAAAGAAAGCAAATTCATGATATTTCAAGTGGTATTCTCACATTGATGATCTCATGCAAGCAAAAGATAAAAAGATGAAGCAAGTCAACCACATCATGATAGTGCACTTGAGCATTAGTAGTTCTCAAATCATATGGATGAAGAATAGACTCCATCTATGATGTTGGCCTTCACCAAGCTATAAATTGGACTTCACATTACTATTAGAGTAATGAATTGGAATCTATGTGACTATCCTCTACTTCAAGATAGCAAAGGTATTATTGTAGTGTGCATGATCATTTTATCCCTTACTAGTATGCAGTTAGTGAATATAGTACATGCTTATTAGGATCATTCATGACAAATGAAATCTTTAAAATTCATAGCCTACCACTATTGTTTGAATGATTAATTGATCTAGTGGTTAGTATATGAATTTGTTCATGAGCTAGTAAACCTAGGTACTTGATTTAATTTGAATTGC
Source organism: Saccharum officinarum (assembly GCA_020631735.1). Taxonomy (NCBI): domain Eukaryota; kingdom Viridiplantae; phylum Streptophyta; class Magnoliopsida; order Poales; family Poaceae; genus Saccharum; species Saccharum officinarum. The sequence continues at coordinate 13,384,532 of CM036212.1, read as the reverse complement.
TAACAAGTGACAAGTACAATATTGGCAAGATAACCCTTGTAAGAGGAGTGAAGAAGCTTGTCATTGGTTCAAACCGGACTTGAAAGCTTAGGCAAATCATCTTAGTTCAAGTCAACTTAGAAGCTCATGATAAGTGACAAGAGTACAAGCACAAGACAATAATGCAAATGGATATCTAGTTTGGTTGTTTCAAGTGGTATCTAGGCTCAATTGATTTAACAAGTGGTATTCACAAGTGGTGTCTAGATCAACTTACAAGTGATATCCTACAAGTAGTACTCATAAAAATAGAAAATGTTCAAGAAAAGGTTCGTATTGACAAATCCAACAAGTGGTTCCATGATTACAAGTTCTTTCAAGTGGTATCACATCTACACGTGGTATCAACCATAAAAGATGATGGTTCCACAAGTGATCCTCAATTTTAAGTGATCATCAAATGAAGAATGCATCCCTCACCAACAAGAGCTCAAATCTATCAAATGGATGAACCATGCTATGACATTGGGGAGATGTCCCACCAATTGGTATCAAGGTCAAAGATACTATGTGTGGTATCTCAAGTGCTATACAAAGTGGTGTCATTCCAACATATGTGGTGGTGTCCATCAAAAATGAAGATTCAAGTGTTAACCATTTACCCCAACGCTAGCCTTTGCATCAATGAGAAGCACATCTTTTATGGAAATTGATGACAAAGAGGAAGAGATTGTACAAAGATATGAAAGCTTTGGGAGAGATTGAGATTTGAACATATACAATGGATAAAGAGGGAGCAACATTGAAGAATGTGAGGGGATTAAAATTCTTGAATAAGAGAAGCACACAATTAGGGGGAGCAAGCTCATGAACTTGGTTGTTTGCATTTGATATGTGCATTTTCATGTGCTTGCTTGCATTGCATAAGTTTTTAACAAATTTTATATGCATGCTTGTGTGGTGTATGCTAGTTGTAGAATTTGGATGATAAAATGAAAACTAGCATGCATAGGATGATAGTTAGGTGTGCCTTGCATGTTTTACAAGTTGTACTAGAACCTTGTTTATAATGTTGATCTCAAGAGGTATCTAGTGTTTGTGTTGCAAGTGCTATCTAACTAACCATGGTGCTAAGGATGAACTTAAAGGTGCAACTCTAATTGGTATCACGCTTCAAAGGTTTATTCTATACACCTTAGCATCATTAGGTAGTAATTACTCTCCCATAATTCCAATCTATGCATATGTGCAAACTTAGAACCAAACACTATAGCACATATATAGGGGGAGCAAATACTACCAATTCAGGTTTATGGTACTTGTCCAAAATAATTTACACATGGTAAAATTTCTTGGGAAAGCAACATGAATCCAAAAGTGATTAATTTCTAAATCTTTGTAGAGTTGTCATCAATTACCAAAAAGGGGGACATTGAAAGGTCCTTGTTTGGTTTTGGTAATTGAGTGGCAACTTTAGGTGGACTAATTATGTTTATGTGAGATATACAGGTGATTAGTCCACAGGTACATGTGTATAAGTAACATATGCCATGACGGTGAAGATGGCTCGGAGATGTTGCAAAGCTTACACATGTGTTGATGAAGGAGCTCATTGCACATGAGACATGACATTGAGTCATGTGATCAAGGTGGAGAAGATCAAGACATGACTTGGCTTGATGGACCAGTTGCAAGTGTGAAGGGTAAGTCGGAGGCTTTGAAGTGAGGGATCGCATGTGATGGTGAAGCTTGAGCAAGACTTGGAGCCGATGGACCGACACAACGGTGAAGAGCAAGTGAAGTCAAGATCGATGAACCAATATGATCACGTGATGATATGAAGTGGATCATATTATTGTTGATCATGTTGGTGCATGTGTTGCATCAACATTGGAAGAGATGGAATGAAATACGCAAGGCAAAGGTATAACAAACTCGAGTAGAAGATAAATTCCACGGTGCGGCACTACCTCACTTGAGTGCGGCACTATCGCTCTACGACACTGCCTCACTCCAACAGTGACACTGCCGCACCTGCAAACAAGCTCGAGTTCACAATTCAAAAACTATCCATGGAAATTTAGATTAGGTAAATTTCTAAGCTTCCTAGGGTAGAGTAGAGCCTTTTTCACCACCTGTATGTTAGAGAAAGCTTAAGCACAAGTAGATCAGGACCAAACCCTAGAATCACCACAAATACAAGTGAAGCAATGCAAATCACAAGAATACAAGTGAGACACCGATTTATCTCATGGTTCAGCTCGCCACTAAGGCTTGCCTATATCCACGTTATTGAGGTTGTCACAAAGGCTTTGGGTCTCTTTCAACCCTTTCCTCATTCTCAAGTCAAGAGAATAAACTCTTGAGATGAGGGGTAATTTCACTAGATGATTTGGGGTGATTACAAACCTCCTAGGGCTACCACATGAGTTGGCAAGCTCACGGATGATGCTCTTGCCAGCTAGGAGCAAGCTCCAAGAGTAACAAACACAACCCACCTGCTTGAATGTGAACCAAGTGCTCTAGGAGATGAAGAACAGATGGGGCTGCTCTCTAATCCAGTTTGGAGGCTCAAACTCTCATGGATTTGCAAGGGAATCAAAGGAAGAAGCTTGAGGAGCTCCAAAGATGAGTGAGGGAGAGAGAGAGCTACTGTCTGGTCGCACCTAGGAGAGAATGGTTTATCTAAACTTTGTGACCATTGGAGGGAGAAGAGAATGTATAAATACCCCCTCATGTCTCAATGATCGGATAAGTGCGGCAGTGCCGCACTTGACCCGCAGCACTGCCACTTTCAGGGTGCAGCACTGCCGCACCTATCAGGACAGCAAAGGTCAAGATTTGAGTAGCATGCTGTCTTGGCTATGGTTGGAGGATATTTTGGTGGGTATAGTGAGCACTTGGTTGCACATTAAAGCTTGTGCATTGTATCCCTCTTTATAGTACATCATTTTCTAAGCTCAAATTCAAAACATAAAAGAATTCAAATGCCTTTGAGCCGGTTGCCACTTTCTTTTGTAATTGGGGGTTCCACCATCGCATGAATTATCCTCTTTCTCAATATCACTTCATAAAGGCTTTGCAATCATCTTTGTCTCATCTCTTTGAGCAAAACATACCTTGAGCATGTGACTTGAACCTTTTCTATACATATGAGTTTACCACATGGCTTCAATTTACTTTTACTAATGATTTGATGCTTAACACAATATGACTCCTCATATCTTGATTAGTTCCTCGACTCAATGCAAGTACTCTCTTCTTCACCTTAGCCATGGTACCTCGGTCCTCAAGCTGTCGCTTGCCCTTCACCTTCCTTAGTCCCTCGAAGCCCTTTTCTTGCTATCTTCACCTTATCAAGCCATGCTCAAGTCACATCATATTAAGCATTCATTGAAAAACCATTTCTTCACTATTGTGATCCTTTCTTGAATATCTTCTAGATATGAATGTTGAGATCAATCAAGTTTTAGTTTGACTCATATAGAGATATATATGGATCAACATCAATATGGTCAAGCCAATTTGTGATTCCTTAAATCCACTTCATTTTGGCTTGACACTCCTAACACTCACATCAATCTCTATCTTCAGACTTCTAGCTTGATCATATCAATGCAAAGTGATTTTCTAAATCTTTATCCATGCAAGCAAACCAACATAGAGACTGACTTATATCCAATATGAGTTGTGTCCTTTGTCATTTAACCTTTGCTTGGTATTTCATCACTTATGCATTCTTGATTCATTCTTCAACCTTGATCAAAGCTAATTCACTATCAAACTTTTGTTGTTCATGCAAAGCAATCCATCATTAAGACCAATCCAAAATCATCAACTCATGTCTCATTTGCTATTTGCCAAGTATGCTTGCTTTCTCATGATACCATGATATCCCACAACATAGAAGCCATTTCATCAATTCTATTTGCCTTGTTGCCTTCTTCTTGAACTAGATTGTTTCCATAACCTTCCAACACAACAATACTCAATTCAGGCCTTTATTTCAACACTATGTGGAATACCATCAAGCTTGTCTTCTTGTTGAACTTTTAATACACCTTATTATGCAATATCCATGTGTATACAATATACTTAATTTTCTGTTTAACACTTAGCAAACTTGTTAGACCTTTAATTATGTTGTCATTCATTTCACCAAAACCCACTAAAGGGCTAGATGCACTTTCAAGTTGGTGATAGTTCTAGTAAAGATTTGGGTTCAGCTATTTGAGATCCTTCCTCTAACATCTTCTCTCTTTCTTCAGGAAGGTCTGCTAAGATTTTCATGAGAATGCTTCTCCCCTTTTCGACGAAGACATGCATGAACGAACCTCCTAAAGTTGTATTGAGGTATTCTATGGTTTTTCTATTAAGGCCCATAAAGAAGTGTTGGAGAAGAATGGGGTCTGGAATGGCAAGGTTAGGGCTAGAATTAAGAAGAGTATTAAAGCGCTCCCATGCCTTACCTAAAGATTCTTTCTTCTTTTATTTAAAAGTTAGAACCTCTATACGAAGTTTGACAACCCTATAGATGGAAAAGAATTGTAAACAGAAGCTAGAGCATAAGGCTTTTCCAATCTCCTTGGTTATTCCCAATGTTGAGCTTATACATATGTTTAGCTTCTCCCGTCAAAGAGAAGGGAAAGAGCTTCCGTCGTAAGGTCTCGTTTGACATGCCTTCAATGTGTAGGCATGCATAGGTCTGCTCAAATTCACGTAGGTGGGAATAGGGGTTTTCATGAGCTTCGCCTAAAAAGGGTTGATCCTAAACCATATTGATCAACCGCGGGCGTAGCTCATAGCCAAGTGCTAGGATAGGTTCTGATGATTCGGCTAGCTGCGGGCTTGTGCCTGTGGGTACACTGTATCGGTAGAGAAGGGTGGATATTGGATCCATGGTAAAAAGGTAAAGAAAAGAAAATATAAAAGTATAATACAAGATTAAGCTAGACTCAAAGTTAACCCAGCAACCGTTCCCCGGCAACGGCGCTAGAAATGCTTGTTAGTATAAATTAAGGGCAAATAGAATATATCCACAAGAGCACAGATATTATACAGTTGTAGCACTTCACCGAGAATAACTCAGTTTTAATATCGAACCTAAAGAAACGAAGAGTGAGAATAACTAAGTCTTAACCCAACTTCATAATCAAGGTCAGAAAAAAGGAGTATAGAGGAGACTACTGAGGTCTTCTAGTTCTAACTTTGGTAAGCTTTATCTTCTATTGTTCTATCTGGGGAGATGTATTATAAGGAACAAATACAGAGTTTCTTCCCTACAATTCATTGAATTCCTACTAGGCCTATTAATGGGAGATGGACTATAGAGGATTCAATGAAGCTATAAGAGTCATGCTCGCGAGCTACAACCAATCCAAAAAATAGGGTACATTTATGAGTAACCCTAGTCTAAGCACCATGCTTACACTATGAATACTACTTTAATCTAGGAGCTATCAAGATCAAAGCACTCAAAAGAGAGTCGCAAACCTAAAGAACAATATGAACAAGATGCTTACTTGAATTAGAAGTCGATTACCAGAGAAATCTCAGAAGCAAGCTCTAGAAGAACTTGATTCCGCCATAGTACAAGCCGTAGAGAAAGCACCAATAGGCTGGGACTCCTCCAAAACTCTTCTCTCACTCTATCTTTCTATCTCTAATACAAGACTAGATCCTATAAAGAACTAATCTTCTCTTGATTGCTAGCTCTAGATCCTGGTGAAAATATGAATTAGGGTTCCTGAATTTTTAGCTCTTAGGATCTGAACCTTCCTCCTGCCCTAGGGGGTACAGGTTGGTATATATAGCCCTGAGCTTGCAACGTGAGCCCTTAAATCAAACCGACTTAAGGAACGACGTAGATGCAACCTAGGAGATAGTGGGAAACTGATATAGTAAGGAGGATGACAGGTGGGATCCACAGGGGTTGGGCGGCCTAACATGTAGGCCGGTCGGCCCCACCTGGTAGCGGCTCATGCCCTACCTCAGTGGATAGCCTCCTAGAGTCTTCCTACGTAGGTGCTGCGGCATAATTTTGTGATTTCTTTTGACGAATAGGTCCCCCTTGGTGGTTTTCTGATTAAATCCTATTAAAAACATAGATTAAATCTTACTTGATCTTTGGTCATGACATCTCCAAGTACCTCATTAGGAGATACATCCTTCAATCCATCTCTAAAGATGATAGTTCTCAATGTTTTGAATCTCTTGGGCAAACACATCAAGAACTTGTGAGAGAAGTCCTCATTCTTCACCTTCTCACTCAAACTCTTGAGATCATTGATGACAACTTGAAGCCTATAGAACATCTCCGGAATGGACTCATCATTCTTCATCTTAAAGTTGGATAGCTTGTCTTTAAGCATGTAGAGGTTGGCACTTTTTACCGTTGAAGTGCCCTCATTGTTTCCTCTAATCTCACCCAAACGTCAATTGCATTCTCAAGATCTTTGATTTGCTCAAACACTTTTGAATCAATGCCATTATATATGGTGTTAAGTGCCATGGTATTGCATTGCTTGTTGATCTTGTCATTGTCGGTGAGATTGGTAGGGTCAAGAATCACAAACTCATTCTCTACCACATCCCACACCTTGTCATTGATTGAACCAAGGTACATCTTTATCTTTCTCTTCCAATAGTCAAATGATGTGCCATCAAAGAACGATGGTTTATCCCCAACATGGTTGAACACAATTTAAGCCATCTTTTGTGCACCGAGGTTGTTAAGTCATGATTAAACGATGACCACGACTCTGATACCACTTGAAAGGTCCTAATTAGCTAGAGGGGGGAATAGCCTAAATTAAAATCTACAAAACACTAGGCAAACTTGTTAGACAACTAATTGGCTATAAAGCTTTTTTCACTAGCTCTAATAAGTGTTGCAAGCCACCTATCCTAACAATTGTAGTTGCTATAATCTTTAGGACAATCAATGACTAAGTCACTACGTGCTCTCAAAAACTAGCTACACTAAAGAGCTCAACTAGGTGAGAAGCTACACTAGCAAAGATAAGATAAGCTCTCAAAACTAATTACACTAAAGAGCTTGTTGCAACTAGTTTGCGGGAATGTAAATAAGAGAAAGATGATATTTATACGCCGCGTCGAGGAATGAACCAATCACAATAAGATAAAGACCAATCACTAAGAGAAATTCAATGAATCAATCACGATGGAGACACACAATTTTTCTCCCGAGGTTCACGTGCTTGCCGACACACTAGTCCCTGTTGTGTCGATCAACACTTGGTGGCTCGGCGGATAAGAGGTGTTGCATGAACCTCATCCACACGTTGGACACCATAAGACCATACCCATAAGTGAGGTAACTCAATGATATGAGCAATCTACTGGAGTTACCTTTCGGCTCTCCACCGAGGAAGGTACAAGACCCCTCACAAGATCATCGGAGACAACCATGAACAATCACCAACTCGTGCCGGACCTCCACCGCTGCTCCATCTAGGTAGCGGTAACCACTAAAAGTAATAAGAAATCCGCAGCCACAACGATCCTCAAGTACCACTAGATATAATCACTCAAGCAAATACACTTGGAATCACTCAATCTTACTTTAGATTCACAATCAAGTAAGAGAGATGAGTGGAAGGGAGTTTGCTCAGCTCACTAGGATGTCAAAGATGTCAAAATGACCAAGAGAGATAGCTTGGAGCCGGCCAATAGAGCCGTTAGGCTCATCATTGGGCTCAGCTCGCACTGACCAGACGCGCCAGTCAGGCTGATCGGACACGGACGTCCCAGCGTCCGGTCGCTCAGATCTCGCCACGTATCATCTATTTAAATTACGTTTGTTCGATTCCAACGGTCACTCGGCGGTCAGCGCCACAATCAAAGGATGACCGGACGCGCTCCTCAAAAGGACCGGACGCTGAATCGCGCAGCGTTAGGTCGAGTCCAGTAAGCTCCTCGAGGCAGTTTTCATCGACCGGGCGTGTCTAGTTGCAAGCGACCTAACGCCGCCCAAGTCCGGTCAGTGCAGCGCCCTTCTCTTCTCGTTCGCAATGCTGATGCCAGCGTATGTCAGCGTCCAACTGACGCAGGCCCTGCGCGTCCGATCCCCATCGTCCGCGCCTCGGTAAAAAGTGACCGGACGCGTAGGTCAGACCTGCCCTAGTGTCCGGTCGTCTTCCTCGCTCTCTATCAGCCACGCGCACCGCCGCCAACACTTGACCTGACGCTGAGCCAGCGTCCGGTCACTGTCTGTCTCCTCCTTTTCTTTTTCTAAGTCCTCGACCGCTTCACCCTTACTTCCAACTTGCTAACCACAAGTGTAGAACTTGTGTGCACATGTGTTAGCATTTTCAAAGTATTTTATAAGGGTCACATGTTTGCTCACACTAGGTCCTAATGCATATGCTCATATGAATTCACCTAGTGGCAACTAATAACCATTTTAACCGAGAATTTCCACTCTTAATAGTACGGCTATCAATCCTAAATCACTCACACCCTCTATTGTATCTTGAGTGCAAAACAAAAATGACCCTATCACTTATACATTTGCCTTGAGCCCATTTTTGTTTTTCTCTTTCTTCTTTTTCCAAGTTGAGCACTTGATCATCTCTTGGTAATCACCATGCACCATGATCATCTTCTTAGCTCTACCACTTGGATTGTACCAACCTCATCTAATTCACATACTTAGCATAGAGGTTAGTACTAAGGTTTCATCAATTAGCCAAAACCAAACTAAGGCTTTCACGCGCCACCCTCCGGAGTTGGAAGAGGGCTGCTATGGGTTCGGCGGCCGCGGCTGCTGAGGAGAGGCGGGTGGAGCAGCTGGTGATGAAGGTGGTGGCTGTGCCCCACCAGAGGTAGCAGCGGCCCTAGCGTGGAGGGCAGTGGCCAGAGCGGACGCCTCCATGGTGATTCCCTCGAGAAGGAGATCATTGCGTGGCTGCAAAAAGGTGGGGAAGGGACGCCCACATCGAAGGTGGAGCCCGATAGCTTCGAAACGGCCGTTGAGGCCACGCAGAAGGTTGAGGACGAGGGTCCGATCGATGACGGGCTCGCCAAGGTCACGGAGGGCATCAGCCATGCCCTTGAGCTTCTGGCAATATGCGGTGATGTCGAGGTCACCTTGGGTGAAGTTGCGGAAGGCCGCATCAAGGTGGAGGGCGCGAGTTTTGCGATTGCCGCGGAACTGTGACTCGATGTCCAGCCAGGAGGTGCGGGCTGTGGCGCCATTCTCAACGACGGCCTCGGCGAGGGCGTCGGTGATGGTGCCAGTGATCCAAGTCTGCACGACGCAGTCCATGCGGACCCAATCAGGGGAGTCGGGGGCGGCCACGTCGGAGAGGACATGACTCTCCAGGGAGTAGTGACCAACGGCGAGGAGAAACGACTCGTGCCAGCAGCCATAGAAGGTCAAGGCGACGTCGAGGAGGAGCGGTACGAGGAGGTGGATGTTCTGCACAGCCACCGCCTGGGCATGCAGGTTGAGCAACGCGGCGGCCTCATGCTGAAGGAGGGCATCGTGGAGGTGCGAGGCGTCAGCGGCGGAGGTGTTGTCGTCGAGGTCATCCTCATCCTCACTGGCACCAGCGTCCTTAGGAGGTGGAGCGGCCACAGCACGCTCAAGAGCGGCGCGATCGAGTGCAGCCTAGAGGCCCGCTTCCGCGGCGTCGCGCTCCCGCTGAGCGATGGCGGCCTCGTGCTCAGCCTCGGCCGCGTGGGCAAGGGCAGCGTCGCGGGCGGCCTTGGCCTGGCGCTCGGCTTCTTCCTTGGCGAGGCGTGCGGCTTCAGTCTGTTGAGCAGCAGCCACAGCGTCGGCATCATCGGTGATGACTGCGGCGAAAGAGGCAGCGGGAGCGGCTGCAGGAGAGGCTGCGGGAGGGGCGGCCATGGTCGCGCACAGTGAGGCAGCGGCCAGGAAGGAAAGAAAAAAAATTAGGCTCGTGATACCATGAAATGAATAGAGATTGTGTGGAATAATGGATTAGATTGATTGGAGAAACCTATATATATAGAGAGAGAGAGATCGTGGCTTATAGAGAGCCAACCGAGATCTCATATCTCTAACCAAATACAGGGGCCGGCCAGCTATACCAGGCTCGGGCCTACCATATACACACGCACAGCACATATACGTTCTAACACTCAGGGCGACAAGGCACATCGCAGACAGACAAGATAAATGGTCTATCTAAATTCTGTCCGTGTAGTCAGCTAAATAGATGCCCCATCTGTGAAAAGCTAACAGCATTTTGATTCGGGCGCAGGGACTAAATCTCGACGGAAAAAATTAATACAGGCTTCATATGCCAAATATGCATAGAAGTTGAGGGCAGGGGCGATGCTATATACATGTTAACACGTATGAGCTTTCAAGATTTATGTTGGCACAACACCCAGGGGTGACGGATTAGCATCTGCGACTCCAGAATTCTTGTCAATCACTTCATCCTGGAAACCTTGTTTGAAACGATCATAGTTCAAACGATCATAGTTTGTTGGCTCAACCGTCTTAAATGGGCGCTCCCCTAGTACCCGAACTAGATCATCATGGTGGAGAACCTCCTTCTCAAGCAACAATTCTGCAATCTGTGCAACCTGCTCCTTGTGTGTCTTGATCAGGTCCACGGTCCTTTGGTAGGCCTTCGCCACCCATTCCCTCACCTCGGTGTCAATGATGGATGCAGTATGACTGCTATATGGCTTGCTCATTTCAAAACCCTTTTGTGGGAAGGAAAGAAGCCCAACCTTTTCACTAAAGCCGTATCCTGCAACTTGAGCATAAGTCATCTGGGTTACTTTCTCCAGGTCATTTCAAGCACCAGTAGAGATCTTCCCGATCAAAACCTGAAACATAGAACAATTGACATCGCTTGCAATTAAGATAAAAAAATTGCTTATATACGGCATCCAATAAATGTTGAGTACCTCCTCAGCAGCTCTGCCACCTAGTGTCAAAAAGCTGCTCTTTCGTCATCAAAAGACCATCATTTGGGACATACTGAGCAAATCCTAAAGCAGCTGTTCCACGAGGAACAATTGTAACTTTATGGAGTGGTTCTGCATGCTCCAAAAACCATCCAGCAACGGCATGGCCAGATTCATGATATGCAACAGTTCGGCGCTCCAGCTTGCTAATAACCTGCAAACAGTCCAATAAGGTTACAATTATTGCTACTAAATGCGACTATCATTAACATATTTCCATAGCTCAACTAGCCACGAAAAGTATCCAAAAAAAAAGATAGCAGGCATTAATATCTCAATGCTCTTCAGAGCTGTTTGAAGTGTGCCCTACTATCTACACCTAGGATGGCATGAATGTTAAAATATTTATCCAGACTACACAAACTGTGCCTTAGCCAGCACTAATATTATATAACCTACAGGCTAACAAATAAGCAGGCTCCTAACTAATCAGCAGAATCGAAATTGTAAGGGATCCAGTAACTCTTTTGGAAGGTAGTCAAAATACTTGTACAGCAACTCTGGTCGCATTGCAGATAAGAATTATCTATGTTTTGATGTGCCTATAAGGGGACACAGATATTGATTTAGGTTTGCATATGTATGTTGGCATAAGAAAAGTGGCAAAAAAAAGTTACCTTATTTTTCTTCTCCAGTCCTCCGATGACCCTGTCAATTGCAGCTTCAAAATGCTGAATTGTAATTTGGGCATCCTCACTTCTTGCAGCAATTAAAGCCGCCTCATTACAAACATTATAGCAATATCTGCCCCAGCAAACCCAGGTGTCAAAGCTGCTAATCTTTGAGAATAAAATGATGGCTCCTTGTCCAGTTTAAGTTTTTTAAGGTAAATGCGAAATATTTTATCACGACCATTTATGTCTGGTTTATCAATGCTTATTTGACGGTCAAATCTCCCAGGTCTGAGCAAAGCCTTATCTAGAATGTCAGGTCTGTTGGTACCAGCAAGAACAACAACTCCAGATGTTCTTCCAAATCCATCCATCTCTACAAGCAACTGGTTCAATGTGCTTTCACGCTCATCGTTTCCCCCAGAAAATCCCCCACGGCCCCTTGCACGACCAATTGCATCAATTTCATCAATAAAAACAATGCTCGGTGCACATTGTCGACCTTCTTGAAATAAATTCCGCACCCTGGATGGTCCAACACCAACAAACATCTCCATGAAGTCTGAGCCAGAAATAGACAAGAAGGGCACATCAGACTCTCCTGCAGTAGCTTTAGCAAGGAGTGTTTTCCCTGTACCAGGGGGCCCACAAGAAGAGCACCCTTTGGTATTTTAGCTCCCAGTTCTTCAGATTTCTTGGGATTTTTCAGGAAATGCACAAATTCCATTATTTCTTGTTTAGCTTCATCACAGCCAGCTACGTCCTTAAAGAACACCTGCAACATTCAACAAATATAAGGATTAGCATCACATGTATGTGATATTCTGCATCATTGATGATGATGATGAGCCAAGCCATGACTCCTGAACAACTGCACACCTGATATATATATATATATATATATATATATATATATATATATATATATATATATATATATATATATATATATATATATATATATATATATATATATATATAGGACTATAAAAGTGCAAACTTTACCAAAAAAGGGGAGTATCAGGTGCTAGTTTGAAATAGCCATGGAATGAACAGCAAACAAAAACTACCTTGTTTTTTGAATTTTTGTCCATCTTTGTCACTTGGGCTTTTCCAATATTAAAAATACCACGAGCTCCTCCCCCAAGACCCCAAATACTAATTCCACCTTTCATCTTTTTCCCTGCCACATAAATTAATCCAACAAGCAAAATTGTTGGGGCAAACCTCATCAATTCCTGGAACCAATTGACTTCAGAAGTGTAAGTTACTGGAACATAGACATGCGGATCTCTCCCCAATGCTTGTTGGGGCTCTTCTAACTTCTCTTCAAAGGAGTCTACACTTCCAATATTGAAGTAGTACTTGTATTTGCTAGGAGAGCCTGTACCAGGGAGATGACTGGTCGTGATATGGATATTACCATCCTGGCCTTGGTTGCTTGAGGGTGAACTCCTGACATAAACTTTTGCAACTGATTTGTTTGCAACAACAATGTGATCAACTAAACCAGGTTCCAATAACTTGTTCTTGAATTCTTGGAAGCTTATCTGCAAAATTATAAGAAATGATCTTGTTAATGGTCCAATAAACTACGGGAACTGTGAGCCATAGTAATAGAAAAAGGCAGGAAAAAGCAGCCTGCAGTATCAGATAAATTGGTTAACAAGAAATAAAAAGTAAATTAACATCATACTAAATCCACACTGATATGAGACTAAATAAAGCATCTGGATATGCTGCCTGGGTCATATAATGAGTAATATGGGAATGTCATCAGTTTTTTACTTCTACCTATAGGTACTTGTGCTGTTGTGCACATAATGCTTTTAAGCAGTAGCATGTGATGAGATCATCTCCACAGGCTTATAATGCAGTTAGCCTTTTTAGTCATCTATAACATTACATACTGTGAATGAATCACCATCCAGTTCATGTGTGTGAACTACGAAATCTAAGGTGGTATAGTTTCAATGTTTTAACTTGAGGTGGGAGTGGCATCTGCCCATCACCACTCAAATTGAATTCAAACTAATTCTCTGTTATCATAGAACATACAGTATACACAAAAATCAAGAGATAACAACTCTTGTCTAACATTTTCTGGAAAGAATGGTTTAGACAAACAAGAACGCACCCACAGACGGCAGCTTCATTATCTTGTATTAACCATGACCAGGTAAATTAGTACACAAGACTACAGAGTTATACGAAATAACCAAATTATAAACAATTGCAACTCATAAGCGTGTTTAATAGTAGGTCTGCCGCAGTTGCTCTGGTCTAGTGTTTCCTTGGGGAGGGGATTCTTCTCCCTCCTTTGTACTATTCCTCTCTCACTGAATGAAATGATGCACAACTCGCTTACATGTTCAAGAAAAATAGTAGTCAGCCAGTAAGCATCATACCTCCTGCGCAGACGACCCCTTGGGTAAGGTTGCCAACATTAGCCCAAGAAGAAGTAGAGGAGCAAGGAATTCCTGGAATTTTTTCATGACATCCTCCTGGAAATTCCACTGATTTTTTGAATTTGAATTCTCTGAACATAAAAAAATGCAACCAAATTATGTGCATGGCTTGCACTGCCCATATACAAGGTGCAAAATGGATAAACATGTCTAGACCAAAGGGATGCAAACTACCATCACCTCCCAAGAAAACCAAAATACCTATTTGTTATACTGTTATCCCCTCTTTTATCCATAATAGGTGCCAGAGTGAGGCGCGCCATGAGCGAGCAATAACCCTTCATTACCTTTCAATATAAAAATTGTCTGATTGCCGTAGAGTTTGTATATCTATCCAATTTCCAGTAAGGTAATTATAGTAGAACAACATTGTGAAATTCCAGCTTTATCTAGCTCTCCATAAGTTTGCTGCATTTTCATGATAAATAATATGCCAAACCACAGGTAATATGTCAATGAACCCTCATTGTAGATTTAGAATCCGGTCAATTGCTACCAATGAATAAATACAAAAACACAGAACAAATTTTTTTCTTGCTCTACAATAACGTACCGAGAAATGTCATGTGGTGGGCCTTGGAAAAGCACGAAGTCCCAACTAAGTACGTTACCCTCATCAAGGATATGTACAGGGATGTGGTGACGTTTGTCCGAACATGTGATGGCGACACCAGTGACTTTCTAATTAAAATAGGACTGCATCAGGGGTCAGCTTTGAGCCCTTATTTATTTGCTTTGGTGATGGATGAGGTCACAAGGGACATACAAGGTGATATCCCTTGGTGGATGCTCTTTGCTGATGATGTGGTGCTAGTTGACGACAGTAGGGCGGGGGTTAATAGGAAGTTAGAACTATGAAGGCACACGTTAGAGTCGAAAGGGTTCAGACTTAGTAGGACTAAGACCGAGTACATGAGGTGCGATTTCAGCGCGACTAGGCATGAGGAGGGAGACGTTAGCCTCGATGGGCAAGTGGTGGCCAAGAAGGATACTTTTCGGTATTTAGGGTCGAGGCTACAAAAGGATGGAGACATTGATGAAGATGTTAGACATAGAATTTCAGCCGGCTGGTTGAAATGGCGTCAAGCTTCTGGCGTTCTCTGTGAGAAAAGGGTGCCTCAGAAGCTGAAAGGTAAGTTCTATAGGACGATGATTCGTCCGACGATGTTATACGGTGCTGAGTGTTAGCCTACAAAAAGGCGACATGTCCAGCAATTGAGTGTAGCAGAGATGCGTATGTTGCGTTGGTGTTGTGGGCACACAAGGAGGGATCAGGGATAGAGTCTGGAACGACGATATTCGGGATAGGGTTGGGGTGGCACCAATTGAGGAGAAATTGATTCAACATCGGTTGAGATGGTTTGGACATGTCCAACGGAGGCCTCCTGAGGCGCCGGTGCGTAGTGGAGTTCTAAAGCGGGCCGATAATGTAAAGAGCGGTAGAGGTCGACCTAAACTAACTTGGGACGAGTCTGTTAAGAGAGATCTTAAGGAGTGGAATATCTCCAAGGATTAGTTATGGACAGGAGCGCTTGGAGATTGGCCATCAACGTGCCTGAACCGTGACCTCTTTTTGTCTTGTGCCATTTATGTCCCTTTATGTGTCTCTCTGTTTCTCGTCTCTTTTGGGTTTCATCTCTAACCTACCCCAACTTGGGATAAAAAGCTATGTTGTTGTTGCTGCTGCTCTACAATAACGTGCATTGAACAAACTAAATTGGCACTACATACTTTTAGAATCAGACTTGTCACTCCCGTCCCCCTCTGGCTTCTGCTCCTTCTCCTTTGGATGGTATTTCTCATAATCTAAATAAAGCAGAAAGGAACGCATTATTATATATATTGTTTATACAGAACATAAGCCGACCAAATGACAACCCAAACCCAGAAAGGAAGCTCATTCTTGTTGGACCCATCAGAGAATAACCGCCGGAACTGCGAGCTGGCGAGCAGGAACCTCCAATCCCCGACCTTTCCCGCCCCGGTGGGCGCGGTGGCCCGGCTCCCTAGCGCTGACGCCAAGTAGCTGCGCGCAAACCCGAAACCGCGGTCATCACCACCAGGGATCGTCGGCCGCGGCGCCGGCGCCGCGCGGAGCCCGGCATACCCCTCGAGCAAAGAACCCTAGGGTAACACCAGAGATGACACGCCAGAAGAAACCAGGGCTGTACGGAGAAGAGGGGGCGCGGCTCGAACCGTGTGACCTACCTACCTGCCGTAGCGGCCGGAAGGAGCGCGTGGACCGGGCGAGGGCACGGGAGAGGGAGGAGAGGCTCATGGCGGCGATGGCGCGCAGGGCATTGGAAGGGAGGCGGGGTTTGTCCTAGGGTTCGGCCCCCGATCCTCGGCGATCGCGTGGGAGAGCGACGAGCCGACGAGACGGCGGGTGGGTGGCGGAATGGTGGCGGCGGAGGACGCGGCTCCCCGCTTTGGTTTCGTTCGCGTTTAACGGACACGTTTGAAGGGTTCACCGCCAATCTAGAGCGTGTTAACAGGGATCACGGTTCACGGATGCGTGTTAAATTAAAATCGTATTTTTTGAAAGTAATTAAAATTGGATTTGAGCTCGTGTTAAGCTGCGATTAGCTCCAGACAGAGATCAGGTGGTGCAACCGTGCAACCATACAAGAAAGGCTCAGCTTGTGTGGAGTGTGAACCTGGCTCCTATAACGACTCGGTTTTCAGCCCGTAAGCCCAAGTGAAGCCCAAGCACGAGATTACGCCGGTTCCAAGAGAATTGGGCCTCTCCTTATAATCCTCCTCCAATTGTCCACGTGCAGACATTGATAACAGAGGCCCAAAACCTGTTACAAATCCAGAACCGTTCTCTGACGCAACTCACATTTGCTTTTTAATAAGTACTTTCATTCTTTTTTTTTGAAATGAATAAGGCGAGAGAGCTGCCAATTAAGAAGAAGAATCCAGATCGTACAATATAAATAAATACTTTTATTTTTTTTCATGAAGCTAGAGCATCCTGGAACAAGCGGTTGACGGGACTGTGGATAGCCTCAACCCCAAACTTGATTCACTGTTTCTCATGACGCTGACGTATAGTTGTCCATCGGGCCGACTCAGTTCGGCACGGCACGGGCACGGGTCAGGCACGGCCCGTAGGGGTTCGGGCCGACACGGCACGCCGTGCCTCCCGTGTTGTGCCTCTATAGGCTACGTGTCTGGCCTTCGGCCCAAGCAAGGCACTACGGGCCAGAATTCGTGTCGTGCCGGCCCGCTAAGCACAGCCAAATCGCGGGCCGTGCCGTTCCACAGCCCGGTGACCAAAAAAACACATCAAAAAAATCATCTCAACCAACACTTGTCAAAAATCACAGTTTCACAGATTCATTCATCCACCAGCTCAATTTAAATCACAAATATAAAATCTAAGTTCAAATGACCAAATCCAACAAAAAAAATGAACCAAAAGAGACACAGAATTAAGATAAATGAGCTATGTGCAATGTTGCATCATTAAAAACCTTTAGGTAAAACTCACCCTTGTGAGAAACTCTAGAAAGAGAAAAAAGAGTGCAGCACAACTCTTATAATTAAGTCTTAAAACATTGTTCATAGGTTCATAGATCACAGTTACAGATAATGACATATCACTTTCAAGTCTCATACTCTCACAACTCTCAAGTCTCACAACAACTCTCAAGTCTCACACAGACACTAAGTACCAGCAGAAGCCACAGATGCAGATGCAGATGTGCTAGCAGAAGGAGGCACAGATGCATCTTCATCAAGATAGAGATTCTTGAAGGAGTTTTCCAACTCTTGGTTGTCAACAGCATGCTACAATCTTCTTTCTGCTAACTCCTAATCCTTTATGCAAGCCAGAATCTCTACAGTTTCCTACAACAAGCGTTGTTGCCACTCTTCAATTATCTTTCCTATCAAGCTGAAATAAGACTCTAAAGAGATAATAGAAACAGAAACAGACATAATATCTCTAACCATTATAGAAAAGTATTGAAAATGTTAGCTTGTGGTCACGCCACCAGAGAAGTAAATCAAAGTCATCCTCATATGCAGTTACATTGTCACTATCCAGATAAGCTGATAGCTCACAAGCAGCAGTAGAAGCAGATAGAGATAGAGTAGGAGCAGAGGCAGGGGTAGATCCAACAACACCAGATGACCCAGGGCCTCCAAAGATTCTTTCCTATGCTTATTTTTTTTACCTTGGCTTGCAGGCTGTGCAACCCTTCTTTAAGACCTAGCTGCACCAAACTTGGTCTCATATTTGTTAAACAACTTGTAAAGTTCAGATTTCACATCAGCATAATAATAAGTGTAGTCACAACAAGTTTTCTCTTTAAGTATTTAAAGAACATTAAATAAACCTCTCAACTTACCTCTAGGATCAAGAATGAATGCAAATGAATATAACATAGGTATATCCTGCCAGTATTTAAAGAATTTAAGTTTCATAGGCTATACAACAGCTATCAGATTTTAATCTTTTTCACCTAGCAGATGGTGCAGAATAAGTGAACTAGTTGGATAGTAAACATCAGAAAGAACAATTGTGGATTCATAAAAAATTTCCAAGAACTCAAGTATCTTTTCAACAATATACCAATATCTTGCAGTTAACAATGTTGACCCATAATTAGCATTAATGAACACAAAAAAAACATCCTTATATGGAAGCAAGTGTTTAAGTATAAGGTATGTAGCATTCCATCTAACATCCATATCTAAGCCAAACTTTCTAGGTCTAACACTCTGAGCATTGCAGTAGTTCTTGAACATAGCAATTCTTTGATTAGAATAATTTAAGAAGTTAATAGCAATTCTAAAATCCTTTGAGTAAGGTTTGAACCTCTTTAAGCAAGATTTTACAATCAGATTAATGATATAGCAAGCACAATGTTGATGCATAAGAGTATACTTACGCTTATCTCTACTATAATGGAACACTTAAATTATGCTTCGTCCACCCAGTAAAACGTCCCCCGCTGAGAGCCTTCGACCATTGTGCACCCAGTAGAATGTACACAGTAAATTATCTCCGTCAAAATCAAGGGCTACAAGATCATTTCTTCTAGCTTCAACCCAATCCTACGTCCACGATCGCTCCGAGGCTTCAACGCAGACTTCAACGCACCTCTCGCGCCCGCGATCTCCTCCACCCAGGCTTCAATCACCGATCGCCAAAAAAAAGGAAGAACGAAACCACCTGAAGCCGTCGGTGCTCCGCCACATCCCCGCCTCCGTGAGCGTCGTGGCTTCAACGCTCGCGCCTGCGATCTCCTCCGCCCGGGGTCGCTCCCAGCCTTCAATCATCGATCGCTGAAAAAAGGGAAAGAACAAAACCTTCGCGGTCGGTGTTGAGGACGAAGCCGCGCCGATCACCCACGACCTTCACGAGCGCCGCTGTCGGTGCTGAGAAGGAAACTGCCGAGGGGAGGACGAAGCGCCGCCGATCACCCACGACCTCCACCCCGCTGCTGCCAACGTCGATCTCCTCCTCCACATCCTCCCCGCCGACGAGATTCGCAGGAGGACGCCGGCGCCGTGGGTGCCCTTCCCCTGGAGCTGTCTTCTCGGTGAACCCCGTGAGGCCGCGACGTCCCAGATCAGTCTCATCGAGTTCGCGGTAACGCCCTCTTCCTCCCGGTGTTTTTTTCGCGTCGAGTTTCATGAACGATAGCGCTGGTTCGTCGTTTTCGGGCGAACTCACCTCGCCCGGCGATCGGCATAAGCGCCCAGGTGAGCAGCATCGCTGACGTGTTGTGCTTGTGCCCCGCGAAGAAGAACGTCTTGCACTCGTCGATCACCAGCTGTAGGTCATAGCTGAACTGCTACTCCGCCTGCTATGCTGTCCCGCCGCCAGTCCGTCCAGGTGAGCACCAGCGCCGCCGACGTGTCGTGCCCCGCGAAGAAGAACGTCTTGCACTCGTCGATCACCAGATGCAGGTCGTAGCTGAACTGCTGCTCCGCCTGCTGTGCTGTCCTGCCGCCACTCCGTCCTGCTTCTTCTTCTCCATCTCAGCCAGTAGGCACAAGAGCAGGCAGAGCTAATTATGGTCCTTATTAGCTTCATGACATCACCACAATGTCATTCATGCTAAAAAGAATACCAGAAATAGTTCATTCAGCACTTTCAAAGCATCTTTATTTTAAGCACGGGAATAGTAACACACATGCCAAGCAGTGATGGTTGTCTTTGAGTAAAACCGGCAATGGCTCCGGCCTCCATCAGCAGAGGCATCACCGTCACCTACATAGTGCGTTTCCCTGAAATCCCATTATCAAAATTGATAACCAATATGCATAATCCTAAAAAATGAAGCACATAGAGACTGCTACATGTTTATCATTAATGTGAACTTAGTAATTTGTGCTTGGATTCTCAATATTCAGCTTGAAAGAATATGATATGACATAATTTGTGCGCTGCAGGGACACCATCCCTTCGTGCTGTTCTGATGGGAATCCCTTCGTGCTAGAGATTTTAATGAAAATAATAATATTTGTCAGCACAGGTACGTGACGAAGACTTCAGCATATAGTTGCTTCATCAAGTCACACATCTCGTGGGTTCAGCACATTGTAATCCAACTGCTTTATTTCAGTTTTTTACAAATCCACAAACTTATCTGGCAAAGTAGTAAAATAAAATAATATATGATACTCCTATCATCCCTTCGTGCTATTCTGATGGGAATCCCTTCGTGCTAGAGATTT
The DNA here is from genome assembly GCA_020631735.1 of Saccharum officinarum. Lineage (NCBI taxonomy): Eukaryota > Viridiplantae > Streptophyta > Magnoliopsida > Poales > Poaceae > Saccharum > Saccharum officinarum. Next base: position 13,363,804 of record CM036212.1, on the reverse strand, counting down.
TAATGAAAATAATAATATTTGTCAGCGCAGGTACGTGACAATGTTTACGCCAAGGGATACACACATAGTGCAAAGCGATATGTCTACTCCGAGAGATACACGCGAAGCCCTAAGCAATATCACCAACGTCATAGGTATGCTTACAATATTTTCTATAGCACTTATGACGATTCCGTACTGATTTTCTATATATGTCCTCCAAACGCCCACTTTAGATGAAGCCTCGCGGAGGAGGGAGGAAAGGAACATGCAGCAGCGGAAACGTCGAGCTGAAATGTCCATCGAACAAAGGGACGAGATTAATAGAAGACAACGTGAGTACCGAGAACGGAAGAAAGCTGCAACCCAAAATAGTAGCACTTCTGCTGCTTTGACTCAAACAATGTCGTTAACTTCCACACCTATAGGTACTTGATCTCTTTGTTACTTCTATTTACATCATTAACCCTAACTAATGATTCATCCCTAAACATGCTCAGCCATTGTGTGCAACCCAATCATAGAAAATGACGAAAATGCTGACCCAAATGACGGAAACACACCGACTATATTTGCCACCGACAATATGCAAACAGATGCAGATGTGAATCATACACATGTTGGCATTCAAACATCGACCATAAGAGGCAACAAACTATCTGTGGTCAACAACGAGGATGACCTAGGTATACTTCGAGTTTATTGTGTAATAGTAACGTTCTTTTAATCTCTATATACAAACCATTTTTAAAATTTACATAAACATGTGCCTCTGTCCCCAGAAACGAGACCCGCAGACAGTGCTGATGCTAGGAGGGAAGAAAGGAACGCACGACAACGGAAACAAAGAGCTGAGATGACGATCAACAAAGGGAGGAGATTAATAGGAAACAACGTGAATACCCAGCACAGAGGAAGGCTGCGATGCAAAATATCAACAAAGGGAGGAGATTAATAGAAAAGAACGTTGGGATCTATCTTCCAGAACCCGTGTTCTCACATGGACAACTTTATGTTGCTTTATCAAGAGGGGTGTCAAGATCAGCAACAAGAGTTTTGGCAAAACCGAAAGTGGACTTGGATCCTACAAGGAAAAGCACAAAGAATATAGTTTACAGAGATGTCTTAAACTGGTGATTAAAGGTGTGTATACCGAAGCCATTTTGTTTTTTTTGCATTCAAAGACATATCTGCTCGTTGTCTAACATGGTATTTATGTTACATGTCTCTGATATGATGTTTGCGTTAAAAACTTTCAGGCTTTCCGTGAGGAATTAGAAGGGAAACCTGGTTCCTGTAGCAGGTCCGACAACATGACTCAAAAGCAATACTGGAACGTGCAATGTAGTTAGTGATTTGATCACATCGATGTATAGCTGCCTGAATGTACCAAATTAGCTGCACTCTTATGATGGTTCATGGATAGGCAGCATGGACTTATATTAGTTTATATATTCAACATAGGGTTTTTTATTTGTAAAATTAATAGAATTTCTACACGCAAAAAACCAACGAGGCACATTTTTATTCATTGATTTATTTTACTAGATTTGATTGATGCATGCGTAAGCTAATTAATTCATTTTTATTTTATATCTTTATATTTGAGATATTTTAATTACCATAAAATTTTATCCATGCGTGCATTGTGTGCGTGACCGTGCGCGTGTGTGTATGCTCCGTCATCTCTGGAAGCCCCAAATTCAGAAACACTTTATGATTCAGTTGAGGACCAACACAACAGCGACATTTTAGTAGAGATACACTCCACAAATAGTTAAATAATAATGTAATATTATCTGCCATGCATGCACAGGTATCACAATCATTGAGGATGCAATTCTTGGCTGACATTTTGGCGAGTTCTGCAAACGAACGTTACGACAATATCCCTGAAGATATCCAATATTTGATTAAGGAGTTTGGGACAATGTAAAAATGTCTTATATGCAATATTGTTTCCCAAATTGCATATAGACTCAAATACACTTGTGTAAAAGATATACTCTCCAAAACAAATTGGTTGTTTTTTTACAGCATTCCCTTCAAAAAAACCGTGGCGTTAGCACGGACATTATACTAGTTAGGATCTAAAGGATCATGTGCAGGATCAGAACCCAAATAACCAGTAAACATAGGTGTCAAAGTTTCCATAGCCTTAACATTAGAAGAAGCATTGTCTACAGTTATAGAGAAAATCTTGTCAACCAAACCAAACTCCTCAACCACACAAGCAACTCTTTCAGCAATATTTTCACCAATATGTTTCACCTCAATCAACCGAAGACCAATTACCTTTTTCTGTAACTCTCATTCAGCACTCACATAATGAGCCACAACACTAATATAGTCTTCCTTAGCATTACCAGACCAAATGTCGGATATCAGAGCAACAGAGGAAGCAGCAGACAACACAGAGTTCTTAATAATATTACGACGTTAAGTAAAAAGCTTGCTAAGATTTCTAGTGGTGGTCTGTCTAGATACCTTAACAAACCTAGGGTTATGAGCACGAATAATATACTCTTCCCAGGCCTCTGTCTCACCAATTCCAAACGGCAGATCAAGTCTAGCAATCAAGTGACACAACTCAGATCTAGCAACATCAGGTTTATAGTCCTAGTTATGCATAGAACCATCAAGATTGTAAGCAAGCCTAGACTGGACCCTAGCACGTTGATCAGTTTTATGCTTACAGGATTTTTGGTGCCTCTTTAAGTGACTAGTGCTAGCACTAGATCTAGCAGACAAAGTAGTCTTACACATTTTACAGGTAGCCTTAGTGCAAATCTTAACTCCATTCACAGTCTCAAAGATCTCTTCAAAATCAACAAAATCAGCCTACACAGGTGACTTATGGTTACCAACATTACCATTACCAGCAACAGATGGAGCAGAGCCGTTGGAGATAGAGTTCCTAGTCACCGCCACCCCTTCACCACCATCACCGTCCAGCTCGATCGGAGTCAAGGCAGCAGAGTCGTCTCCGAGATCAATACCGAACAATGCAACAGCGTCGTCTCTGGTGTCATCGTCGTTCTCGCCCTCGGGGGCCAAGCCTGGCGGAAGGACGCCATCGTCTTCAGCCATGGCCTCCTCTCTAGCCTCGTTCCTCAATGGTGCGAGTGGCCGCCTTGCTCGCTCTATGTCGTAGCTAGAGGACGACGCATTGGCTACCGACCTGCACAACCAATGAAAGATCAAATCAGAATACACCAATGGAAGAAGAAGATAGAAGGAAGAAGAAGAAGATAGAAGAGGAGGGTTAGGGTTAGGATTAGCGTTTTACCTGTGCCGGAGAAGACGACGACCACCCAGAGAACAGAGAAGACAACACTCGGTTAGCAAGGACGGCGAGCGATAGAGGAGGGACAAACAGGGACAATGAACTCACATAATCACCGAGATCTAGAGGAGAGAGAGAGAAGGGAGAGTCAGAGAGGGAGGGGAGGTCGGCGGCGGCAGGCAGTTCGAGGTCACCGGAGTCGGGGTCTGGGAGGTCGAACGCCAGCAGACGAGACGGCGAGGCGTCGAGGCGAGAGCGGTGTGGCTGTGGAGTGGGAGAGGAAATGATTTAGGATTAGGAGGGAGGGAGAGCGCCGCATCGCCTTGCTTATATACGCGGGGGAGGGGGGAGGTGGGGAGCCGTTGCGGCCTAGCTGGGCTGCTGGGCCGCTTCGCCGCTGGCGCTGCCGCTGGGGTGAGGGGAGGTCTCGGACCGCTGCTGGGCCGTTGCCTAAAATCAGGGCCGTGCCGTGCCGGCCCGTGGGCCTGCGTGGCGGCCCAGGCAAGCCCTGGTGCCCAGTGCCTGGCCAACTCGAGCCCGATGGCCCTCGGGCCGGGCCGGGCTCGGGTCGGGCCAAAAACGCGGGCTTCGTGCGGGGCTGCTGGGCCTCGAGCTGCATGGCCATTTATACGCTGACACAACAAGCCAACAAAGACTCACAGAGTCACAGTTGATTGATTAACACCGGAGAAAATTTATTGATACGGCAGCTCTCAACTTTTAGCTTACACACAATTAATGTTTCGCTAAAATTTGGCTTATGCTGATTTATTGTAAAAGAAAAATACTGTTTATTCGCTGAAAAATACCGTACGCAAAGGAAATGTGCTCGTGCATCCTGCCAACAAATTAGTTACAATCGATGCGGAGAGCAGAAGGATCATCCCTGCAGACTGCAGCAACAAGACCAGCACGTGGTATGGTATTGGTCTGCCGGTCATAAGCTATCGGATTATTGGTACTCCAGTGGATTATATTGGTCTGCCGGTCATAAGCTATCGGATTCATACCTGGTATGGTACAATTGTTAGTTGGCAGCGAGCAGTCGATTCATGGGCTCATGGAGCGGCTAGCGACTGTGAACTGGATTACGAGGCACTGTTGGAATACAAGTACTAGTACCAGTGCTATAATGGGACAGTATGGGGGCCAGATGTTGCCTTTGCGGCTAGCGACCATATGTTGCCTTTATGTCAGTTATCCGTATTTTCAGGTATACTGACGTTGTTTTATGGACGGGTTCATGTAGCTTACATGAGGTATTTATCACGCAAAATAATGACATCTTTCTTTTACCTCCTCTCTTTACAGCATGTCACAAAAAATCCTAATACTACCTATTAAGATTACTCAATATGCAGCAATATACTTTTCCTGATCATGCTCTTTCAAAATATTTATTAGTTGGTCATGCCTAAAGGAGATTTTAAACAAGAAAGGCTTTCCTATCTCGTTTAATGACTACTTCCTCTAGCACAAATAAATCAACATCTAGAGTTGTAAGTTTGGCCAATTTTATATGAAATAATATATTAACATCTATGATACTAAAAAAGTACACTGTTAAACATATATTTCCTAATGACTGCGATAATATTGATTTTGTGTCGTAAATATTTGTGTTCTTCTCTGTAAACTCTGTTAAAATTATAAAAGTTTGACTTAGGGCAACTCAAGAAATTGATTTATTTGGAGATGGTGTAGTATTTTGAGAGTTTGCCCAAGTTATGGACTTCTCTAAGGCTTAGGAATTTCCAATTGTGCAGGTCTCACTGGGTCAATTTGGAGACCAGAAATAAAACGACAACCGAAAAGATACTCCATAATAGCCCAACTGAGATGATTTGTTGCAGAAATTAGATATTTTTTTATATTGGAAAGACTTTATTAAATTATAATCATTACATCGAGTTGATACAATAATTATGAACCACTTTCGATCTATGCAAAAGCACATAGACTAAAAATCGAAAAAGGCCATATGCCTAGGAGAAAAAACACCATAACTAATTAGGCCACTTGTTGCAAAGCCACTGCAACTAAACGCTGCAGAAGTTAGATACATCTACTCAAGTCAAGGAGAGTGATCACGAGACTGTTGCAAAGGTGGTGAACAAGGTGAAGAGACCTACAAACTACAAGGAACATGCTGTCGAATGTCTCTGAGATCTAAACCTTTTGTAATAGGACAGCTTTCTTTAGCGGGGATCTTCTGCTCTTTTTGTCGTGCTCTTGTTAGTCGGGAATAATCAACACCCAGCTTTAATACTCGTAATTATGTTCCTTCGTAAAAGCAGAGTAATGAAACTTCTTTCAAAAGAAAATAGAGAAGTATGTAACCGTGAGAGCAACGATGACATGCCTGATGGAGATGGTTGAACCACGGCGGGCACGGCCAATCAATTCTTACCTGAACAACCAGTGAGGCTTTATAATGTCTTAGGCCTCGTTTAGATGCTGAAAAAATTTCAGCCCGATGAATAGTACCACTTTCGTCTTATTTGACAAATATTATCCAATCGTGGACCAACTAGGCTCAAAAGATTCATCTCGTGATTTCCAACTAAACTGTGTAATTAGTTATTTTTTTTATCTACATTTAATACTCCATACAAGCGGCTAAAAATTGATGTGATGGAGAGAGAGTGAAAAAACTTGGAATTTTGATGTCATCTAAACAAGGCCTAGTAAAAGAGGAAAGTAACCTTTTCTCTGGTGATAGGGTACAGTGGCACACATTGGCACTTGTGATGCCCAGCTTACTGTACAATATACTCCGTAGTACGGGTAGTAAGTAGTAGCCGTCGTCTGGTTAACTAGAAAAGTGGTAAGCCCTTTTATCACTGTCGCTGCACTAACTTAGGTAGCTTCACGTCAGTGTTCTGGCTTTAGTCACCTGAATTATTTTTGTACGGGATATACTAAACAGCTGGGGGTCTCTGATCTTTTGACCCCTTTGAGATCTACGTATGCATAGCCATGTATCCTATTCCTAGACGAGCTGGTTTTTTTTTTTGAAACACTAGACGAGCGGGTTTTGGTTACGGGCTTCTACAGAAGCAGAGGAGCTTCAGGGGACCAGGCGAAAGGGAAGTCGGGGAACGACCAGGTCGTCGTAGGCGGCGAGTCACAGTGAGGAAACGACGCAGCAGCCCGCGGCGGCGGCACGGAGGCGGTGGAGCCGTCGTCGTCGCACGAGTCCGCGGTCAGCACGAGGCGCGGCTGCGTCGACAGGGCGTCACCCGCGCGTCCGATACGAGGCGGCCCCGGCGTCGCCATCTCGCCTGCAGCAGCCGTGGGCCCTCCTCGCGCCTCGGCGTCGTCGCGCCCGCGCGTCATTATTTGCTGGCTCGGTGGCCAGCCGCCGCCCCGTCGTCGTCGCTTGCGAGCGCGGTTGACGCGGCCGGGGAGGAGGCCTTGATGGCCTGCTGCTGCTTCGTCTTCGAGGCAGCCGCCGCCGCCGCGCCGGACAGGTCAATGGACAGCCACTGCCGGCGCGGGAAGAGCGGCTGCGGGCCGTGCAGGTGCGGACGCTCGTACGTGACGATCAGCATCTCCGGGTCGTCCGTGGATTTGTCCACGTGCTTCTTCGCGCCGCACCGGAAGTTGGTGCACTTGTAGTTAGGGATGAAAACGGAACAGAAATATTCCGAATTGACCGTTTTCGTTTTCTATATTATGAACCGTTTTTTAACATGAAAAATTGTCAGTTTCAATGGGTTTCACAACCATTTTCAACCATTTTTTGTACTCTTTAATTGCTAAATGTAGAAATATCCCGAACCGACCGTTTTCGTTTTTCTATATCGTAAGCCCGTTTTCGACCGTTTCCGACCGTTTTCATCCTTACTTGTAGTAGCTCCTGCGTCACACAAATAAAGGCATGCACGCAGATTTATGACCAGCCAGTCGTTTACATCGCTTTTTTTAAAACAAAAATACTCTCTTTTAGATTCACCATGAGAATTACTTTCAACACAATATAATTTACATGTTGTTAAATCATACTACCGATCTATAGGAAATAATGATGAAAGATTTAAATATTTAAATTTGGATAAAACTAGAATAATCAGAGTTTGTTTTGAAAACCGAGGAAGTATCGGTCGTCATTGTGACCGAAACAAAATCTATTCTCGCTAAACAAGTGGTACGCAAAATTTAAGAAAAGAGTGCATGAAACGCAGGAAAAGTGAAGGATTCAGCTTTCTAAGGAAACTTCCCTGAGCTTCCTTTTGGTTCACAAGAAAAAGAAAGAAAAGATTCCATGGGATTGCAATCCAATGACTCAATTTCACAGGAATCGTAACATGGGGTGAGACTTCTTGGAAAGAACCCTGGCGCGAGATGAAATCCTTCCCGCACGACGCTCTCGCCTGTTCGCTCTGCTTTTCACGCCCGCGGTGCCGTCTCGCTTCTGGCTGCTCACTCGATCCTCCCCAGGGTCGAACTATTCTTCCTCCACGACAGGCATGGGAAGGGAAGGCAGAACAGACAGTCGTGGCTGTGGATCCGCCGCCACCGATGGAGTTGACGGAGTCGCTGCAGCCTCCCCAACTAGAGACGGATCGACATCGATTTTGTTGTGGAATGGTAGATCAGCAACCGGTGAACGCGGATCTGGGAGCAGGTTGAAGGGATTTGGGCTTGGGTGGTCGATATGTCAGGCGGAAGCCATGGCACCGTCGGAGGGACGGGACGGGTCTGGGGGAGCCGCCATCTCCATGCACTAGGCCTCTGTGTGGTGACCGGGGCTCGGTAATGGACGGATGGGCAGGAGCGTTGGCGGCATCGAGCTCGGCCCGGCCGGCAATGGCGGCGGCGCCCACGCCTGGCGCGTATGAGCGGGGAGAAGGGGGCAGGGCGAGCGCGAGCGCTGGGAGGAGTGGAAGGCATGGCTGCCGTCTTTAGGCTGGAGGCCTGGGGATGGGCGAGGTGGCGAGCCACAGAGCTTCAGGCGGCGGCCATGGCGATCGAGTGGGGGAGAAAACGAGTGGTGGAGAGACGCTCTGGCAGAGATGAGCATCGCTGTAAGAATATTGATGAGTGGGGCACACCTTGTGGATGGAAGGCTCATGAAAGGCCATGGGACTGGGGTGTGTTTAGTTGCCCCTGTAAAATTTTGAGAAGTACAGTAACTCTTTCGTTTGTATTTGACAATTAGTGTCCAATCATAGACTAATTAGGTTTTAAAGATTCGTCTCGTGATTTACAACCAAACTGTGTAATTAGTTATTTTTTTACCTATATTTAATGTTCCATGTATACGTCCAAAGATTCGATGTGACGGAAAATCTTGTAAAATTTTTGGAATTCACAGCCTAAACAGCAAGAGCAGAGCTGCAGAGGTGCCTGTCCAGTTCGCCACCACGCATGCCTGCCCTACTCCAATTCCTTTAATTCACCCGAGCTTGTATCAAATGCCTTCTTTATATTTTCCTTTGTTTTTTATTCCTATAGGATTAGGAAAGGCTGGCAACTTGATTCCTAAGTTTTTCCAACTCCTTTATTTTTCCTATCCTACTATCAAAGGGGCCTCTAGTTAATTTAGAGCCAGTTAATGGAGCTGTTCGGCTGTGCTGATAAGCCGGCTGAAAAATACTGTTAGCTGATTTGTTGTGAGAGAAAAATATTATTCCGATTAAAAAAACAAGCTAAAAAAGAACGAATTATAAGCAAATGAACCAGACCAATGAGACGTACGTAGACGGTTGTTAGTGGTTGCCGTGCCGTGCACATCAAATTTATTGTTGGATGAAATATCTATCCTCCTGGGATCGTCGGTCCAACGGGTTGAATAATGATGACAAGGAGGGACTATGAACTCCTGGGATCGTCAGCTTCTGCTAGGCGGTAATAAGCGACGCGAATGTCGCTATCAGCTGGCCTGGTTCTCTAATCTAGGCCTTGTTTAGACTGGGGGCAAGAAGTTGAAATTTTTTTCACTCTTTCTTCGTCACATCAATTTTTTCACACATGCATAAAACATTAAATATAGATAAAAAAATAACTAATTGCATAATTTAGTTATAAATCACGAAACAAATCTTTTGAGTCTAGTTAGTCCATGATTGAACACTAATTATCAAATACAAATGAAAGTGCTATAGTTAGAAAAATTCTAACTTTTCACGATCAAAACAAGGCCTTAAACAATAAACATTTGACAAGCAGGTCTTGGCAGGTTCCAGCAGGGAAGTGTAGCACCGTTCTTAATCTTAGGCCTCGTTTAGTTCACGAAATTAGGAAGAAAAACACTGTATCAGAATTCCTGTATCATTTCGTTTGTATTTGGTAAAAATTATCCAAATCTTGACTAACTAGGCTTAAAATGTTCGTCTCGCAAAGTACAACAAAACTGTGCAATTAGTTTTTGATTTCATCAACATTTAGTACTCCATGCATTTGCCGATATTTTGATGTGACGGGGAATCTTCTTTTTGCATAGTGGAATTTGGGGAGAATTGGGGGAACTAAACAAGGGCTTAGTTCTACGGTGTCACATAAGTTTGCAGTGTCTTTACACAGTGGCACCACAGAATGGCGAGATGGTTATATGTGACTCCGTACTCTTTTACTGCTAGCAAAGGCACTGGTAGTCTGGTATAATCAATAATCCACGAGATGGGTTGCTCTCAATTAATAAGAAGGCTATATATGTAACTGTGACTAGTGGCAGTAACTTAGCCAACAGTAAACTAGCCAATCTACTGAGCCAATAATACAAGAAATGTTGATGAGAATGCATCTGTTGTTCTTGGAGTTGACCGTTCTATGCTCCTAGGACATCTTCTAGGACAAGTGCACAAGTTGGGACAAAGGAGTCAAAGAACGCAAAGACATTCAAAAAAACAAAATGTCTTAGGGCATGTTTAGTTCCCACGCTAAAACTTTACGCCCTATTACATCATATGTTTGGACATATGCATGGAGTACTAAATATAGACTAAAAAAATAACTAATTACACAGATTTTGCGAATACTTTGCGAGACGAATCTTTTAAGCCTAATTAGTCCATGATTTGACAATAAACTGCTACAGTACACACATGCGCTAATGGCGGATTAATTAGGCTTAATAAATTCGTCTCGTGGTTTACTGACGGATTTTGTAATTTGTTTTTTATTAGTATTCAAACACCCTATGTAACACCCCCATGTGACACCCGATGTGACACCCTAAAACTTTACACCCAGAAACTAAACAAAGCCTTAGTAGTGATGATGAAGAGACATGGGTTCAAGGGCGGACGGCTCGAGAGGGCAAGGTATGGTGCGTGCCATACCTTGATCTATGGGTTCAAGGGTGGAGGGCTCAGTATGGCAAGGTATGGTGCATGCCACACCTTGATTTAGCCATGTATACCCCTTCATTGCTTGACTGTAATATGTGTTCTCTATACATATGGTCTATGTTAACCGATTTGTATTGAGTTACATTATGTTTTGGACAGGGTCAATGATCTGCTAAGGGAGGACCATGCAATAGGTGCTTCTGCACTTAAGGAGTTAGATAAGTATAGTATAAAGTTGTCATACTATGTGGTTTGGGATGGAATAAGAAACATAGAACAAATCATAGGTAAGTGAAGGCAGAGGTAGAGAGGACTAATCTTGGAAGTTTGGTGGACATTTATTATGCAAAAGATGGGAATAAGTGAGGTTTAAGATAATGCTTGTCGACTTAAAGACTTGTGTGGAGGGGTTCTTCAAAAGGTGTAGACCCTTTCTTGGTGTAGATTCAACTAGGTTAACTAGAAGACAGAGGGGCCAACTTGCATCAACCTCAGCAGGATAGGGACACAATTGTTCTTTCCACTTTCCTATGGTGTTTCTAAGTCAGACTAGCTAGGGTTCTTTGAGATGCTTACAAGGGCCAAGGGTCACCTCCAGGACTAGTGATATTAAAAAGCGGAGTTTTTTGCCGACAACTAACCGGGGTTCTTTTGAGATCCTTCATAGGACCACAGGGTCACCTCCAGGACTGTTGATATCCATAGATGCAGGCATGCAGCTAGGGGCATTGACAATGTAGTGACAACAGTCTTCTCAAATCGAGTGGAGCACATGGGTTTGATTGGTTCCCTACGTATCTCCTTTTCCAGAGCGCCGTAATACAAAACCCAGTTGTTTGATATCCTGAATATCTCCTTATGCAGGCTAGCACTCTCCCCAAAACACTATTTCCTTACATTAGTGAGTATACGCTCAAATTGGTCATACCCACATTTTGTCTATTTGGAGACATCGGATAAATTACCCACCTTCATAGTTGCTAAAAATAAGCTAAAGTATCTCTAAATATACATCTAAATTATTTATATCTATGACTAAAGACTGTACCTCGAAGTAGTCCTATATACGCTTCTAGATTACCCATTTCTATCTTTGAATATAGAAATAAACTATATCAAGGTATAAATGCATGTCGTATATGTACTGTTATCATGCAGGATGCATGAGCGGCGAGCACACTGACTTCTTTGTTACACACACAAAAAAAGTAAGGTTTTAATAACTAAATTAATTAGCACTAATCTGCTAGAGGACCTTATTAATTATAATATGGACTAATTGATCGAGCTAGACCCTACAATATCTAGTAGAATAGTACTGTACTACTGAACTGGTGAACGAGCAAGAGGTAGAAAATGAGTCTTGGAAAAGCAAAAGTTACTATGGATCGGATCGAGTCGGCCACAGTTGCTCTCTCTCTAACTAATTACTCCTTTTATTTTGCCAGCCTCTTTCCGCTCCATGACATATACAAGTATAGTCCCTCTCTTCTTGCTCGTGTTCGTGTCAGTACTTTGGTCTTCCTCGGTTCCCCGCCATGGCGCCAAAGGCCTTCATGGCCTCATCTGCCATCTCCAGTCATCTGCTCAGCTCATGCATGACTTGCACAGCCGCTGTGAGGGTCTGCATCCGGCACTAGCTACCGGTAGAAGCCAGAAACGTGTCCATCATCTCTTCTCTACCATCGGAGATCTAGCACACACGTACTACATGCATCGACCGCGACAAGCTGACACTACACGACCGGCACAACGTGCTGCTGCAGCGAAACTGCTAGTTCAGGGGAGTCAGAAAAATCACCCTCAACCCGCAGGCCGCTGCCTTCTCCAGTTCTCCAGCCGCGTCCGCCGGGCCGGCCGCTGCCGAGTGCCGACGCCCGCCAGTCCACCCCGCCAGGCCAGCCCCGCCCTCCAGTCGCCACTACCTGCTGTTTTCCAGCCACCATGTAGCGTCGTGGTGGATCTTGGGGAATAGTTTCTGTGCGCACCGCCGCCCCGCTCCCGCAAGCCGCTGCCTTCTCCAGTTCTCCTCGCCGGCGGGCGGCGCCACGGGATCCTCTCCTCCGCGCGGCCGAGCCTCGGGGGCGAGCACGGCGACCCTGGGGACACCGGTCTTGGGTGCGAGCGCGCCAACCCAGGGTTGCTGACCTCCATTGCCGCTCACTGACGGGCAGCGCTGTGGGCTCGTCTCCTCCACGCGTCGGCATCTCCGGATCCAGCGACCGGCGATCGGCGTCAAGCCTCCTCTCCTCCGGTCGCGCCACCAGCACCTCCGCAGAGCTTGGCTGCCGCCGCCCCTCGACGCCCGGCTAACCGGCATCCAGCGCCGCCGCCCGCCGACTTGACCGGCCGCCTCCGCGCTGCCGTTGTCCCTCCCAGCTCTGTCGCCGCCACTCCTAGCTCCCCAGCTTCGGTCAAGCCAAGGAGAGAGTGTCACACAACAGCAGCGTCTTAGATCTCGCGGCTCCGGTCTCCTCCTCATATCCGAGTTCTCCTCAACAAGATCTCTCCATCCAGCCCACCAGCTGCTCCTCAGGCCCCGCGATCCGGGAGATCAAGGAGCAGTTCAACGCATTCATATCGGCCGAGATGTGAGTGCCACCATCTTCGACGCTGCCTCCCAGGGAGGCTCGTCGTGGGGGGTCTTGGACATTCCGCGCTAAAATCCCTCGCGGCCGCCGCCGCCGCGCCCACCTGTTATGGCGTTCTCATCCCAGCACCTCTTCAGACCGCTTCGTCTCCACAAGTGCTGAATCAAGACGGGGCCATGACTCTACCGATGCCGGCCAGCACCACTGTGGAGAAGTCTGCAGATCAAAAGACTTGCTTGTGTCACGACGACCTTCAATCATCACCACCGCCATGTGCTTCAGAGTCGGAGCGGAGCATTGCCTTCAAGAGATGGGCTCGAGGTAGATGTTATCGCTACCTCGCACGAGATCACCAAGTCAACTCCTGTAGGGATTCCTTTCGATGCAATCGATGTCGCCGCCCAGGACATAGGGAATGGGAACCATCTTCGCTCCACCTCTTCTACTCCGTGGGTCAACTCCTCTTCGATGTATCACCATCCTCAGCAGACAAAGAGTTGGGCTGACATCGTGGCAATGCCTTCACCGAGCACTGTGGCTCAGTCCACCGTTGCGCCTCTGACAGAGTCTTTGCGATTAGAGCTCCAACAATTGATTGTAGATTGTTTGCGATCCGAGCTCCAATAGTTGATTGTAGATCGTTTGGAGGAAGTGTTGCATCCCCTCAGGGAGGAGACTTCTACTATCAAGTTGTGGCTGGCACGTATGGCCAACCATCTGGAGTTTGCAGAGCCACATGGAGAGCATACTTCTTTTTCTAACATGCCTGAGCTCTTCGGCCCATGTTCTCTAGTTCGTCACTCACCAACACCGTCAATCCTCACTTCTCTTGTGTTGGCATGTATGCCTTCCGACTCCTTAAAGCATGAGGAGACAGTGAACACAACAATCCCTATCATCCATGAGGTGGCCACAATGACGATTGACATAGAGCTTCACCAAAAGATGCCCATGGAGCAAGCCATCGAGGGGCCTTCAATAACGTCGTTGATCGTTGCTTCTCTTGTGGAGGCTTGCACGCCTGCTAATTCCATGGTGTGTGAGGACACATGTATGGCCGATGCAGATTCTATCAATGACGAGATGACCATAGAGAAAGCTGTTGTGCCCTCGAGGGCCTCGTTGCTACAAACTGTCACACCGGTAGCGGATATCGTTCTGGTAGAAGATGCGTCCGATGATGAGGAAGCTATCTCACAAGTGATAATTGAGGACCCCATATTTCTCATCATCATTGAAGATAACCCTATGCATTCTATGACCGAGGTTGAGGAAGAAGGCATCACCATTGGAGACAACCTTTTGCATTCTACGACTGAGGTTAACAAAGAAGTGCCCATGTCGATTGAGGATCCATTGAAAGCCCTAGTTTGGTTTTGGCTAATTGATGAAACCTTAGTACTAACCTCTATGCTAAGTGTTTGAATTAGATGAGGTTGGTACAATCCAAGTGTGGAGTAAGATTGAAGTCCATGGTGATGAAGGTGGACATGAAATGATGATCAAGTGCTGAACTTGGAAAAGAAGAAAGAGAAAAACAAAACCCGACGGTGATCAAGGCAAAGGTATTACGTAGGGTTTTGATTTTGGTGATCAAAACACCACAGAGGGTGTGATCACATTTAGGATCGATAGTCGTACTATTAAGAGTGGAAATTCTCGGTTAAAACAGTTATCAAGTGCCACTAGGTGAATTCATATGAGCATATGCATTTAGAAATCTAGTGTGCTAACATGTGACCCTTGTAAAATGCTTTAAAAAATGCTAACACACGTGCACACAAGTTCTACACTTTGTGGTTAGCAAGTTGGAAGCAAGGGTAAAGTGGTCGCAAACTTAGAAAAAGAAAAGGAGCAGCAGTGTAGTGACCGGACTCTATCTTGGGCAGTGATCGGGCTCTGGCCTGCTGCGTCCAGTCACTGTTTAGCCACGCTGGCCAAGGGCGCCAGGCATGACATGCGCGTCAGGTCAGTGGCCGAGCGGTGCACGCGAGGTAGAGAGAGGACGACCGGATGCTAGGTGCGTCAGGTCATCTCTGACCAGGCGTGTCCGGTCATTCGAACGACGCTCTGGAAGCTCTCTAATATCGATCTGACACTGGCATAGGGGTGGGTCCAGTCCTTCAAGCCATGCATCTGGTCATCGGCATGTGTGGGTGCGTGAAGGCGGCATCAGTCGGATTTGAATGAGGGCGACGTGGCGCACCGTGACTGGCTAGCTAGGGCGATCGGACACACCTGACCGGACTCAGGGGTGAGTCCGATCACAGAGTCTGGTCGCCCCCGAAGTGCATAATGGTTGGATTTTCTTGGGTGTCTATAAATAGACCATAACCGGCTCCAAGCTCTCTCTTGGTCATTTTGACATCTTTGGCATCCTTGTGAGCTGAGCAAACTCCCTCCCACTCATCTCTCTTGCTTGATTGTGAATCCAAAGTGAGATTGAGTGATTTCAATTGAATTTGCTTAAGTGATTGCATCTAGTGACACTTGAGGATTGTTGTGGCTATGGGTTTCTTGTTACTCTTGGTGGTTGCCGCCACCTAGACGACTTGGAGCAGCGGAGGAGTTATGGTAAGAGTTGGTGATTGTGAGGGGTTCTTGTGCCTTTCCTGGCAGAGCGCCAAAGGCAACTCTAGTGGATTGCGCGTGTCATTGAGCTACCTCACTTGTGGGTAGGATCTTACGGTGTCCAACATGTGGATGAGGTTCGTGCAACATCTTTTAGCCGTCGAACCACCAAGTGTTGGTCGACACAATGGGGACTAGTGTGCCGGCAAGCATGTGAACCTCGGTAGAAAAATCGTGTCTCCATTTTGATTGTTTCATTGAATTTCTCCCGGTGATTGGTCTTCATATTATTGTGATTGGTTCATTCCTTGTCGCGGCGGTATAAAGATCATATTCCTCTCATTTACATTCCGCAAACTAGTTGTAACAAACTCTTTAGTGTAATTAGTTTTGAGAGCTTATTTTACCTTTGCAAGTGTAGCTTCTCACCTAGTTGAGCTCTTTAGTGTAGCTAACTTTTGAGAGCTCATAGTGACTTAGCCATAGATTGACATAGAGATTATAGCAACTAGAATTGTTAGGATAGGTGGCTTGCAACACTTGTTAGAGCTAGTGTAAAAAGCTTTATAGCCAATTAGTTGTCTAACAAGTTTGCCTAGTGATTTGTAGAATTTAAATTAGGCTATTCACCCCTCTCTAGCCAATTAGGACCTTTCAAGTGGTATCTAAGCCATGGTCACCATTTAATCAAGGCTTAACAACCTCGGTGCACAAAAGATGGCTCAAATTGTGTTCAACCATGTTTGAGAAAATCAAAGATCTTGAGAGGACAAGTGAAGTTTGGGTGAGTTTAGAGGAAACATATAAGGGCACTTGAACGGTAAAAAGTGCCAAGCTCTACATGCTCAAAGACAAGCTATCCAACTTCAAGATGAAGGATGATGAGTCTATTCCATTCTATAGGCTTTAAGTTATCATCAATGATCTCAAGAGTTTGGGTGAGAAGGTGAAGAATGAGGACTTCTCTCATAAGTTCTTGATGTGTTTGCCCAAGAGATTTAAAATATTGAGAACTATCATCTTTAGAGGTGGATTGAAAGGTGTATCTCCCAATGAGGTATTTGGAGATGTCATAACTGAAGATCAATATAATGATGATGATGATGAGGTTGTAAAAGATGTATCTCCCAGTGAGGTACTTTGAGTTGTTGCATATGGATTTGTTTGGGCCAACTACATGTACCTAGTGGCAACAAGTATAGATTTATGATAGTAGATGATTTCTCAAGATACACATTGGTGTTCTTCCTTATTGATAAGAGTGATACATTTGCAACCTTCAAGACATTTGTCAAGAGAATTCACAATGAGTTTTAAACAACAATCAAGAAAGTAAGAAGTGACAATGGAAGTCAATTCAAGAACATAAGAGTTGATGAGCTTTGTAATGAATTTGGAATTAGGCATCAATTCTCGGCCAAGTACACTCCACAATCAAATGGCCTTGTTAAGAGGAAGAATAGAACTTTGATTGACATGGCAAGATCAATGTTGAGCGAGTACAATATGAGTCATTCATTTTGGGCCAAAGCAATCAACACGGCTTGCTACTATAGCAACCGTCTCTATTGTCATCCAATGTTGGAGAAGACCCGATATGAGATCTTGAATGGAAGAAAGCTTAATATTGCATACTTTAGGATGTTTGGTTGCAAGTGCTACATATTGAAGAAAGGTACAAGATTGAGCAAGTTCGAGAAGAAATGTGATGAAGGTTTCTTACTTAGTTACTCCACTACTAGCAAGGCTTATAGAGTTTGGAATTTAGCTAGTGGTACTCTTGATGAGGTGCATGATGTGGAATTTGATGAAACCAATAGATCCTAAGAGGAAGATGAGAATCTAGAAGATGTGAGAGGAACTCTATTGGCCAATGCAATGAAGAAGGTGGATGTTGGTGACATAAAGTCTAGAGAAATGATTAAAGTTAAAGATGACAAAGATCAAGTGCTCTCTAACTCAAATATGCAAGCTAGTGGTTCTTATGATCAAAATCAAGCTAGTACATCATCTCAAGTGCAAGATTAATAAGTGGCTAGTTCATCATCTCAACTAAGTGATCAATCCAGTGCAAGCAATCAAGGACAACTGCTCCAACCTACCAATATTATAAGAGATCATCCTTTGGATTCTATAATTGGTGATATCTCAAGAGGTGTGCAAACTAGATCAAGATTGACATCATTTTATGAGCACTTCTAATTTGTGTCATCCATTGAACCTAAGCAGATAGATGAAGCTTTGAAGGATGTTGATTAGGTCAATGCAATGCATGAAGAGCTAAACAACTTCAAGAGAAATCAAGTATGGAAGTTAGTTGAGAGGCCTAAGGGACACAACGTAATTAGAACCAAATGGGTCTTTTGAAATAAGCAAGATCAAGGTGGGATAGTTGTAAGGAATAAAGCAAGATTAGTGGCTCAAGGATACACTCAAGTTGAAGGTCTTGATTTTCGAGAAATATATGCCCCGGTTGCAAGATTGGAAGCAATTAGGATCTTGCTAGCCTATGCTTGTGCCCACAACATCAAGTTGTACCAAATGAATGTGAAATGTGCATTTCTCAATAGGTACATCAATGAGCTTGTATATGTTGAGCAACCTCTCAGTTTTGAAGATGAGAAGAAGCCCAACCATGTTTACAAGTTGAGAAAGGATTTGTATGGTTTGAAGCAAACATCAAGAGCATGGTATGAGAGGTTGAGAGATTTCCTACTCTCTAAAGGGTTCATTATGGGCAAGGTTGACGCCACTCTCTTCACCAAGAAGATTGGAAAGGACTTATTTATACTGTAAATCTATGTTGATGATATTATCTTTGGATCAACCAATTAATATTTTTGTGAGGAGTTTGAAAAGATGATGGCAAATGAATTTGAGATGTCTATGATTGGAGAGCTTTGTTACTTCCTTGGTCTTCAAATCAAGCAATTGAAAAATGATACATTTGTGAGTCAAGGCAAGTACATTAAAGACATGCTCAAGAAATTTGGCATGGAGGATGCAAAAGGAATTAATACATCTTTGGGTACAAATAGAAGCATTGATAGTGATACAAGTGGCAATATGGTGGACCAAAAGATGTATCGGTCTATGATTGGAATCCTACTCTATGTGACCGCATCAAGGCCGGAAGAGATGTTTAGTGTATGCATATGTGCTAGATTTCAAGCCTCACCAAGAGAAAGTCATTTGAAGACGGCCAAGAGAATATTGAGGTACTTGAAGTATACACAAAATTTTGGATCATGGTATCCCAAAGGAGCAAAGTTTGAGTTGATTGGATATTCAGACTCTGACTATGGGGGATGAAAGGTTGAGAGAAGAAGCACATCAGGCACATGTTAACTATTGGAAAGATCACTTGTTTCTTGGTCATCAAAGAAGCAAAATAGTGTTGCACTTTTAATCGCCGAAGCCGAATACATAGCCGCCAGTAGTTGTTGTGCATAAATTCTTTGGATGAAGGCCACCTTGAATGATTTTGGAATCAAGTTCAAACAAGTTCCATTGCTATGTGACAATGAGAGTGTCGTGAAGCTCACCAATAATCCAGTTCAACATGTAAGAACAAAGCACATAAAATGTCCGCCATCATTTCATAAGAGATCACCAACAAAAAGGGGACATTTCAATTGAGAATGTGGGCACCGATGATCAACTTGCTGATATCTTCACCAAGCCATTTTATAAGAATATGTTTTACAAGTTAAGGAATGAATTGAACATACTTGACTTCTCAAATATGTGTTGATGCACCCCCATTATATGACATTCCTCTCCTTTTAGCTAAGCAAGGTAATGTTGATTGACATGTCATTCATCCATTGCTAAGGACTTGTTTAGTGCATTTAGTCATTCCTATCATGTCTTAGGCTCATTCATGAAAATCAAATGATTTTGATGCTTGTATGGTACCACTATTGCTTGTATGCTTGGAATGATCTAGTGGTAGCATATGACATGTTTGTGGGCTTGTGAACCTAGTGTTTAATCTAGAAAATGAGCTATAAGTGATTAACTCAACATGGTGCATGATAACCCTCATTTGGAGGTGTGAAGAAGCTTGCCCTTGGATCAAACCAAATTAAATATATTTTACAAGTGATCTAGATTGAACCAAATTAGAAAATAATCTTCACTGCACATGGTTTCACCCCAACCTATCTAAAATTTGAGCTCACCTTTTGTGGTCATTGATGTAACACCTCAAGTGTTTAGCTCCATAATTGCATTGCATTTGCATTGCATAAGCATAAGCATGCATTATTCATGTTTGTTATTTTATGTGATGCAACACATGTAATTATTCTAGGGTTTGTTTGATTTATTTCATGAAGTATTTGATAGTTGGTGTAACAAAAAGGTAAGGTAGCCAATCATGACCTACAACACCTTAGTTATACTTAGGGTAACATTTGGAACAAGTTTCATGTTGACCAAAATTACAAATTTGCCCTCCAAGAGAAGTTGACCACCATTTGACCCTAGAAGGCTCTAGTTTGACCAATTAAAAAGTCTAATTTAGAGAACTTGCATGGAAGAGCACCCTTAAGTAAAGTTGTAGAGAATTTCATGAGGAACAAAAGTTCTAATATGGCCATCTCATGAAAATGACCAGAGCATGCTCAAAAATGGCCCACAAGTCAGCTTGAGTGGTGATCAACACTTAGAAAAATTCTAAGTCTGGAAATTGGACTTTTCAGTTTCACTGTACCTCACTTTAGCAACTTGTAACTCACAAACTAGGCCAAACTAGTCCTGGAGCCAATTGACAAAGTTGTTGTCCACACATAGCTCTACAACATTGTCAATGTCACCATCACCTGGTTCTCAATAGTTTAGGAGATATAGTGTCAAGAAGTTAGGGTTTCAGTCGGCGTTGATCTCTGAAACTGCATTTCAGTTTTCAGGTGACCCACTTTGGAGCTCTGTAGTTTCAAATCTAGGCCGAACCAGTCTAAGCTCCAATTGACAATTTTGTTGCCCTCACATAGCTCTACCAAATTGCTGTTAACACTTAGCACTAATACCGGCTAGATTTGGAACGGGGATCGGTGGAACTTTGGCCGTCAGTCGGGCAATGGACGCCGAAGTCGTCGGGTTCAAGGTTCAGACAACGACCGTGTCGTGGCGCTCGGGCAGAACAGCTTGGTCGCGTGGCGTCCGAGCTCTGCCGTCGCCTCCACGTCGCGAGCCCAGGCGCGGAGATGAAGACCGAGCCGACACCTCAACCCCCACCACTCGCGCTCGCCATTCCCTCCCTCTCTGCTTCCTTCTCCGCGCGCGGGCGGTGACCAGAGGAGTGAAACCGCGACGGTGTCGAGCCATTCTCCCAGACCTCGCCAATCCCTCTGCCTCACCACCCTCCATCCCCTTGACCCACCGAAGCCCGCGATTTGACTCAAGGTGAGCCGCATTGCTTCCTTCCTCGTCTCCGAGAGGTCACCGGAGCCGCCATGGGACCTCACCGTGGTCGGGGTGCTTCGGGTCTCTCTCCGTCCTCCCTTCCTAGCAAAATGGATCCGCCTAGCTTCGGTGAAGCTCGTACCGAGCCTAGACCGCACCGTACATCCTCACCGGCGACGGTGCGCCACCACCGGACATCACCGGCCGCCGCTCGCGGTGACAAGCCCCTTCCACCCCATCCCCATCTATTCCACGAGCACCAATCGATGCACCGGGTGACGGAGAACACGAGGCGGTGTTCGATTGGCCGAGCGAGCTCTTCTCCGGCGAGCTCGAGCTCGTCGGAGCTCGCGGGCCTCCGCCTCCCTTGTCTCCGGTCACTGACCGCGGGGGCCCGCCCGTCAGTGTCGCGCGCGGGCGGGAGCGCTGAGCGGGCCGCGCGCGCGCGAGTGTGGGCCGAGTTTCCCGGGCCGGCCCAGTTCATCCGAAATGAAATTCATTTTTATTATTTTGTCACTGATTTTTGTACAAGTTGGAAAAATATAGATCTAGGGTTTTAATGATCCAAAAATCATGAGATAAATTTTGTTGGGGTCTACATGATGTGTAGTATTTTAGAAAAATATGGATCTGGCATGAGATGTTTAAATTCTGTAAGAATTTAATAGATCCTTTAAATGTGTTTTGGAATGCATGCAAATTTGTTAAATTTATAACTTGAGCTGTATTGTTCCATAAATCATGAAATTTGGTGGGTAGGTTACTCTATGCTAGCCCTAGCTCTGGTAAAAATTTGGGCATCAGTTCTTAAGTAATTTCCAAGTTATAATGCTATCTTGTTATTCTAGGAAATACTTAAATGAATTTTTGTAATTTTTCTACATGTGCAATGTTCATATAAATTTTTGGAGAATGTCTTGGTACCCTAGAGTGTCCAAGAAAATTTAGAAATCTGTTATTTGACACATTTTACTATGCTTTGTTATTTATACAAAAATCAGCCTTTTAGGCTTGTGAATTTTGTTCAGAGAGTTTCTGTGAATAAAACTTGTCCAAATTTTTACTGTGGTCTCTTTTTGGGTCAGAGAGTCTCCTGTAATTTTTGTAGAATTTTAGGAGCAGTTTATATATATGTTTGAAATTTCACTTAATTACTTAAGTAAATTAAGAAATGGGTTTAAATAAATATTCTAGGTGGGCACACCTTACTTTCTGGTGTTCTTGTGACATTTGTGAACTTGTAGTAGTATCAGTTTGGTCTTAGAGAATGTTTGTCACATCAATAAATATTTAACCTTTGTAATTTTAGGTTTTCTGGACAGCTAGTAGTAATTCTAAATTTGGCTTTGATAAAATTGGTTGCTGGAAAACTTGTAAATACCAAAGTTGGAGTAAACTTGATGAACTAGCTTGTGTCAAATTTTGGAAGCATTTGGCTTAGTAGTTTGAGAGTTACTGTTGTTTAAAGTGGCAGTTCAAAATCTGCTACTCTCTGTTTTGAGAGGACAGATTCTGGAACTTGTGAAGTTTAACATGGAAAACTTAGGAGTTTGGAGTTGAGGTCCGAAAATGAATTGTAGTGCATTTCTTAGGCTTTTCAGATTGTCTTAGATCATATCTTTTGGAATTGTAAATCTTCAGTTGTGAGAAAAACAAGTAGCTGCTGTCCAGAATGCTTACTGTGGTGTTTTGCTGATTGATATGGTGTAATATCCTAAGACATGCTACTTTTGTAATTGTTAGGTGTTAGGGCCTTAACTGAGGATGAGCAGCTTTATCTTAGGTTAAGTAGATTAGGTGAGTACTTCTCTACCGGAAAGGAAATTTGCACCTACTCTTTTGAAGTGATTTGAATAGAGCGTTAAATTGTTGTAATGCATTTCATTCCGAGCATATTGCATCTTTCATTATGCATTCATGGGATTTATTATGCACTCATGCAATAGGTGTACCGGAGGGGGTGACACTCCTCGAATTCGAGCCTGTGATTCCGGAGGAGAACCAGGAGCAGCAGGAGCCCGAGGATCCAGCAGGCGAAGGAGACGCCGCTGAAGACTTGCCGGAGTGCCCTGACCACCGGTCTTCAACTTTTCTGAAAGGCAAGCCCCGGTGCATGCTGAACCTACTGTTTTATAAATTAATCTTGAGTACTTTTAATTGTTTACTGCATTAAGTTGTAGGAGTTATATGAAAACACTTGTTGCATTATACCTGTCCTTGTCCAGATATCGTACTTAATCCTATATTAGGTTAGGCACGTGTCAATGCTTAGCCCTGCTTAGTTCGGTAGAAGTCGGGTGATTTCCGGTCATCCGCGAGATGTAGGAAGGAGTCACGAGTGGCTTTATGGCTATCGTGGATGGAACCATGCTTAAAATGAAATTGAGACCGGGCGGGAGTTCGATAGTACAGCCGCAAGACACTTCACGTCTTGGGTGTGGAGCTATGCCCGTCTGAGTCGTTTAAGGACCGATTCGCTGTACGTCCTTGAGTCATGTTGAACGCAGTCTAACACTTAGTTGGCCGGATAAGTCGTTCCGACCGCGAAGTCGAGTAGTATGGTTCAGGCCGGGAATCGAATGGTAGGTTGCATCTTGGAGGAGAGAAAGGATGTGCTTGGGGACATTGGCGTGAGACCAAGGGGGGTTAGAGTCCCTATCACCTGGCAGAGTGTCGCCCTTGGGGACGCGACATTATTCGGGCCCGCGATTCCTGAACTGTACAAAAGATGACCTGAGCAGCCTTCGCCAGGCGTGACTCGGTGAGTGTTAGAAATACCCCTCCAGCTGGATAGGAATTCGATTCGAATCGCCGTCGCTCCCGGTTAGTGAGCACTTGACTTGAGCAGCGGCAACGTAGAACTCATTAAATGAACTGGTGGTTAAGGGAATGATACAATGTTGCCATAATGATATACCTGCTATGGATATAATAATAATGTTGTTTGATTATAATCAAGTGCATGTTTAGTACAGGTGCCAAGATAGATGACAGGTAAATGCTAAAAATAACTGCTAGTACAGGTTATAAGAGTTTCAATTACTTATGCCTTTATGCAAAATGTTATGTCAGCTAGCCTCTTGTGTAAGCCTTGCATAATCCTTGGTGTCATCTTATTTCTGGTTTTCGACGGGTAAGTCTAGCTGAGTACATTCCAGTACTCAGGGTTTATTCCCTCCTGTTGCAGATGACATGCTTTATCAGGGCTTCTGCAAGACGTGTCTCCACCCTGCGGGTGATGATGACTAGATCACAAGGGCGTGATCGTCTTTATGTACTTTCCTCATGCTTTTGCGGGATGTCGATCATCCAGACTGGCAGTATTTAATTAACTAGTGTGTGTGTTATGCTTCCGCTACTTTCAAACTTGGTTTGTAATATTTGCTACTCCGTGGTGTAAACTTATTTCGGAACTTCTTGTGAAATGTAACGTACGATGTGTATGTTGAATGATGCGATCCTGGTTGTAAGCAGTTTGGTTTGAAATCCTTCGTGATTTCGATTGACTACCGGGATTATATGGGCTCAAGTTTGAAAATTTGAGCGCTTCGGTGCTTGTTTTCGTACTTGTGCTCTTATAATTTGGTCGGTTCTGTTACAGCTGGTATCGGAGCATAATTCAACATTAAACACATCTTACGGGTAATTAAAAACAAAAGTATTTATTTATAAAAAGGGTTAAAAACTATAAAAAAAAATTATTTTTTTGGTATGCCAGTGATCACAACCCTTAGCCTAAATAAGGACTCTTAGGTGGCTTATTATAAAGACTAACTTGGGGGCCTTGTTTGTTTTTATTTCGTCGTCCATACGGCGTGATATTGTATGGATGCCATCCACTTGGGTGGTAATGTATGGATCAATTACCTCGACGCTCTGGTAAGTGTGAGTTGTGAGAGCATGATCGTCCAACCGGCGGTCTAGGGGAGAGTAGTTTTGGTGACTTACATCTTTACATGTTTAAACCATGTAACTATGTAAAAACACTTAATTGTGGGCATCTATCAATCGGGTAGCTTTGATACTGAAATATATACATCCGGGGATGTGTATATGGGAAGTATTTAGTTTACTGCTTTCTTGTATGATATTTTGGGAATTGTTGGGCTGCAATGAAATTTTCTGCAGGTACACTAACAGCGTAACGAGTAGACCGATAGTTTCGCTTATATGAGAGAACGTATGTATGCCACCGCCTAGCGTTAAAACTTTAGGTTTCTACTAAGGTGAGAGGGCGTACGGAACGTGCATGCATCATGTTTAAATATATCATACATATCATTTACTCCCTCCTTAAAAATTTCTGTACTCCCGACTAAAGTAAATTTCGTATCCCCTAAATGATCCTCACTTTAAGCCGTATCTTATCTTGTTGCTACAGATGGCACGTACCAAGAGGACCGCTCGTAAGTCCACTGGGGGCAGGGCACCGCGTCACCAGCTCGCTCCACGTGAGCCCCGCCCTAAGCCTACTGAGGTGGAAAGGCTAAGGGCAGAGTTGGCTGAAGTGACTGCCGCCAGGAATGCAACACGACAACAACTGGAACAAGTGATTCATGATCGTGATCAAGAAATGCTTGCAGTCCAGAGGTTGACAGTGGCAAACCGCAACTGTCAACGCATGTTGGTCCGTGTGATGGAACAGAGGGATGAAGCCTGGCACGAGGAGAACGTTCTGAGAGCTCGTCAGTTTGAGCTCGAGCAACAGTTGGAGAACGCTGAAGAATACAATGATAATCTTCATGAAGAAGTGCACCGCCTGAACAACGAGCTTAATCCCCTGCTGCCTCAAAACAACAACGCCGATGAGGACATGGGTTCGGGAATCTTCATGGCTGAGGATGATGATGAAGTGGAGGTTGATGGACCACAGGATGCCCCACCTGCAGAAGCACCAGAGGAAGAGCCAGAAGAAGAAGAAGACGAGGAGTTAGAGCCTGTCAGTGATGAGGACGGCGGGGAGATCCTTGACACTGACTCGGAGGATGATGCTTAGAGTAGTCATCACGTGCCTATAATGTTAGGATCGTCTTTTGTGCCCTCCCTGTGAAGGAGTGAGGCCTTGTAATAACTTGACTTTGGGATGTAAGGTTGAACCGTATGTTTCCTAATGTAGTTTGAACCTGTTAATTTCGATCACAACTTGATGTCTTATTATGTTGCGTTCGATGATGGTGTCACGATTAGCACCCTTCGGTGCGCGACGAAACCGAGGGCCTCCTATGGCGCGCGACATAAGGCTGTGCTGCTTGGCACGCGCAGGTATCGAGGTGGCTAGTCATGATCCACCATGGAACTCTTCATTGAGAAGTCTCTTTGTGGTCAGCTTGAAGTAGCCTTTCACAGTCAACTAAAAAAATCTTGAGATCGAATCCAAGTACCGTGCAAAAGGTCAAAAATCACGTAGATAGCAACGCAAACGGTCCGGTAACCGTTGTGCTCCCTGTGAGTGAGCCTTTATCAAAGAGCATCTTGTTGGATTGCCAAGTATGATCTCGTCAAATGATGCGCTAGAATGGATTGTGCGGATGTGATGAATTATTGTGCCTTAATCATTATGAGAAATCTATTCATACAGTCACTTTGACATTTCGCAATAATTCATCTACAAAATTTCCCACATCGTCAGTGCTCATTGGCTATGCATTTTGCAGATGTCGTACAATCTACGCCGGGGTCATGGAAATGAGGAGGAACAACCGCCCCCTCCGCCACCACCCACTCCGGCTGAGCTGATGCAGACAGTGGTCGAAGGGCAGCGCATGTTGGCAGATGCTATGCGCCAGCTGGCTAACCGGGAAGCTCGTCCTGGCCGCCAGGGCCCAGAGCCAAATCAGTACAGCGATTTCAAGGACTTTCTGGATACAAAGCCCCCGCTCTTCAAGGAAGCGGAAGAACCATTGCAGGCTGACGAGTGGTTGAATACCATTGAACAAAAGTTTCGTCTGCTACGCCTGACTGATGAGCTGAAAACTGAGTATGCTTCCCATCAGTTGCATGGTCCGGCGGGTATTTGGTGGAGCCACTATCGTTCCACACTGCCTGCCAATGTCCCGATTGCTTGGAATCAGTTTAAGGCGGCATTCCGGGGAAATTATATCCCTCCCGGTCTTATGGCAATCAAGCATACAGAGTTTATGAGGCTGTCGCAAGGAAACAAAAGTCTGACTGAATACTTGCAGTCCTTCAACAACCTGGCAAGGTATGCCACAGAGTTTGTGGATACCGATGCCAAAAAGATTGCTAGCTTCAAAAGGGGCCTCGGCCCAAAACTGATGAAAACTATGGGCACTAGCAAATGTACTACTTTCAATGATTTCATCAGCGATGCTTTGACCCAGGAGAACAACAATACTATTTATTCTGCCTCTAAGAGCCGTAAAAGGGCCCTTGAGGCAAGTGCTTCTCAGTCAAGGGCCTCAGCGGCACCGAGGTCTTCCCCTCGCCCACCTGCTCAGAATACAAAGTTCCGTCCGCCGCAGAAGAAGCCTGCTGCAAAAACGGGGTTCCGTAAGGCTTATACCGTCGCTCTGCCAAAGGGGACTTCTGGACAGAGCAGCTCTAGTGTTCCTCCTAGCAATATGCCTTGCTGGAACTGCAACAAGCCAGGCCATTGGTCCAGGAATTGTCCTTACCCCAAGAAGAATGTCAATCAAGGTGGCCGTCAAGGTCACGCCCATTATAACAGCATTGAGGAAATTCCATCTGGTGAGGTGGTCACCGCTGGTAAGTTTCTAGTTGACCAACACCCCGCAGTGGTGCTTTTTGATTCAGGTGTTTCGCATTCCTTTATCAGTCCTAAGTTTGCATCTAAATTTGCACACAAGTTGCATACGGTTGAAGGTGTGGGTTATTGTATTAGTGCTGCAAGTGGGAATATTTCCACAAACAAAGTAGTGGGGAACCTTGAGTTTGAGATAGAAGGGCGAAGTTATTCGCTTGCCCTATTGGTTTTACCTGGTTTAGACATAGATGTTATCTTGGGCATGAATTGGATGAGTCAGAATGGGGTACTCATTGACACATCCGCTCGGGTAGTTATGCTCAGAGATCCTACAGATCAAAAAGGTTTTCTAGTACAACTTCCCAGAAAGGTTGAATTGTTGGGGGAAATTCATGCTGTGCAAGCAAAGGCGTTGGCTGAAATTTCCGTAGTGAATGAATTTCCGGACGTTTTTCCCGATGATTTGCCGGGACTCCCTCCGGATCGGGATGTGGAGTTTAAAATCGAGTTGTTGCCTGGCACGACACCCATCTCTAGGAGACCCTATAGGATGCCTCCAAATGAACTAGCTGAACTTAAGGTGCAATTGAATGAACTTTTGAAGAAAGGGTTGATTCGTCCTAGTTCATCGCCGTGGGGATGTCCTGCTATCTTTGTAAAGAAGAAGGATCAGTCGTTGCGGATGTGCGTGGACTATAGACCTCTCAATGCCATCACTGTCAAAAATCATAATTCCATCTGGGTAATTGTGGATCGTTTGACCAAATCAGCTCACTTCATTCCAGTTAGAGTGGACTATCGTCCCACTGACTATGCTGAGTTGTACTTCAATTAGATAGTCCGGCTTCATGGGGTACCTCGTACTATCATTTCTGACCGTGGTCCCCAGTTCACTGCTCGCTTTTGGGAGCATTTGCATCACCTTCTGGGAACCAAGTTAGTGAGAAGCTCTGCTTATCACCCCCAGACATCGGGTCAGACAGAACGAGTTAACCAAATCTTGGAAGATCTGTTGCGAGCATGCGTCATTTCATCCAAGGGTTCTTGGGAAAAATGGTTACCTTTAGCCGAATTCTCGTACAATAACAGTTATCAAGAGAGTATTAAGATGGCCCCATTCGAAGCCTTGTACGGTCGAAAGTGTCGAACTCCACTAAACTGGGTAGAAGCTGGGGAAAGAAGGTATTATGGCATTGATTTTGTCCAGGAAGCCGAGGAACAAGTCCGTACCATCCAGAAACACATGGCTGCAGCACAAGCGAGACAGAAAAGCTATGCGGATCGTCGTAGAAAACCACTCGAATTTGAAGTTGGAGACTTCGTTTATTTGAAAGTTTCTCCAATGAAGAGTGTCCAACGTTTTGGTGTTAAGCGGAAACTTGCACCAAGATACGTGGGTCCTTTCCAGATCATAGGCAAGAGTGGAGCTGTTGCGTACAAAATCCAGTTGCCTCCTGAGATGAGAGCCATATTCAACGTTTTCCATGTATCTCAGCTTAAAAAGTGTCTTCGGGTTCCTGAGGAACAAGTTCCTTTAGGTGATATCAGACTGGAATCCGACCTAACCTATGAAGAAAAGCCAGTCCGAGTGATCGATACTCAGGAACGAGTAACTAGAAGTAAAGTGGTTAAGTGGTACAAAGTGATGTGGAGTAATCAGGGAAGTGAGAGTGATGCTACGTGGGAACGGGAGGATTATTTGCGGGAGGGTTATAAAGAATTCTATGAAAAATGGTACGCTTTCCAAATCTCGGGACGAGATTTTTATAAGGGGGGAGGGCTGTAACACCTCAAGTGTTTAGCTCCATAATTGCATTGCATTTGCATTGCATAAGCATAAGCATGCATTATTCATGTTTGTTATTTTATGTGATGCAACACATGTAATTATTCTAGGGTTTGTTTGATTTATTTCATGAAGTATTTGATAGTTGGTGTAACAAAAAGGTAAGGTAGCCAATCATGACCTACAACACCTTAGTTATACTTAGGGTAACATTTGGAACAAGTTTCATGTTGACCAAAATTACAAATTTGCCCTCCAAGAGAAGTTGACCACCATTTGACCCTAGAAGGCTCTAGTTTGACCAATTAAAAAGTCTAATTTAGAGACCTTGCATGGAAGAGCACCCTTAAGTAAAGTTGTAGAGAATTTCATGAGGAACAAAAGTTCTAATATGGCCATCTCATGAAAATGACCAGAGCATGCTCAAAAATGGCCCACAAGTCAGCTTGAGTGGTGATCAACACTTAGAAAAATTCTAAGTCTGGAAATTGGACTTTTCAGTTTCACTGTACCTCACTTTAGCAACTTGTAACTCACAAACTAGGCCAAACCAGTCCTGGAGCCAATTGACAAAGTTGTTGTCCACACATAGCTCTACAACATTGTCAATATCACCATCACCTGGTTCTCAATAGTTTAGGAGATATAGTGTCAAGAAGTTAGGGTTTCAGTCGGCGTTGATCTCTGAAACTGCATTTCAGTTTTCAGGTGACCCACTTTGGAGCTCTGTAGTTTCAAATCTAGGCCGAACCAGTCTAAGCTCCAATTGACAATTTTGTTGCCCTCACATAGCTCTACCAAATTGCTGTTAACACTTAGTACTAATACCGGCTAGATTTGGAACGGGGATCGGTGGAACTTTGGCCGTCAGTCGGGCAATGGACGCCGAAGTCGTCGGGTTCAAGGTTCAGACAACGACCGTGTCGTGGCGCTCGGGCAGAACAGCTTGGCCGCGTGGCGTCCGAGCTCTGCCGTCGCCTCCACGTCGCGAGCCCAGGCGCGGAGATGAAGACCGAGCCGACACCTCAACCCCCACCACTCGCGCTCGCCATTCCCTCCCTCTCTGCTTCCTTCTCCGCGCGCGGGCGGTGACCAGAGGAGTGAAACCGCGACGGTGTCGAGCCATTCTCCCAGACCTCGCCAATCCCTCCGCCTCACCACCCTCCATCCCCTTGACCCACCGAAGCCCGCGATTTGACTCAAGGTGAGCCGCATTGCTTCCTTCCCCGTCTCCGAGAGGTCGTCGGAGCCGCCATGGGACCTCACCGTGGTCGGGGTGCTTCGGGTCTCTCTCCGTCCTCCCATCCTAGCAAAATGGATCCGCCTAGCTTCGGTGAAGCTCGTACCGAGCCTAGACCGCACCGTACATCCTCACCGGCGATGGTGCGCCGCCATCGGACATCACCGGCCGCCGCTCGCGGTGACAAGCCCCTTCCACCCCATCCCCATCCATTCCACGAGCACCAATCGACGCACCGGGTGACGGAGAACACGAGGCGGTGTTCGATTGGCCGAGCGAGCTCTTCTCCGGCGAGCTCGAGCTCGTCGGAGCTCGCGGGCCTCCGCCTCCCCTGTCTCCGGTCACTGACCGCGGGGGCCCGCCCGTCAGTGTCGCGCGCGGGCGGGAGCACTGAGCGGGCCGCGCGCGCGCGAGTGTGGGCCGAGTTTCCCGGGCCGGCCCAGTTCATCCGAAATGAAATTCATTTTTATTATTTTGTCACTGATTTTTGTACAAGTTGGAAAAATATAGATCTAGGGTTTTAATGATCCAAAAATCATGAGATAAATTTTGTTGGGGTCTACATGATGTGTAGTATTTTAGAAAAATATGGATCTGGCATGAGATGTTTAAATTCTGTAAGAATTTAATAGATCCTTTAAATGTGTTTTGGAATGCATGCAAATTTGTTAAATTTATAACTTGAGCTGTAGTGTTCCATAAATCATGAAATTTGGTGGGTAGGTTACTCTATGCTAGCCCTAGCTCTGGTAAAAATTTGGGCATCAGTTCTTAAGTAATTTCCAAGTTATAATGCTATCTTGTTATTCTAGGAAATAATTAAATTAATTTTTGTAATTTTTCTACATGTGCAATGTTCATATAAATTTTTGGAGAATGTCTTGGTACCCTAGAGTGTCCAAGAAAATTTAGAAATCTATTGTTTGACACTTTTTACTATGCTTTGTTATTTATACAAAAATCAGCCTTTTAGGCTTGTGAATTTTGTTCAGAGAGTTTCTGTGAATAAAACTTGTCCAAATTTTTACTGTGGTCTCTTTTTGGGTCAGAGAGTCTCCTGTAATTTTTGTAGAATTTTAGGAGCAGTTTATATATATGTTTGAAATTTCACTTAATTACTTAAGTAAATTAAGAAATGGGTTTAAATAAATATTCTAGGTGGGCACACCTTACTTTCTGGTGTTCTTGTGACATTTGTGAACTTGTAGTAGTATCAGTTTGGTCTTAGAGAATGTTTGTCACATCAATAAATATTTAACCTTTGTAATTTTAGGTTTTCTGGACAGCTAGTAGTAATTCTAAATTTGGCTTTGATAAAATTGGTTGCTGGAAAACTTGTAAATACCAAAGTTGGAGTAAACTTAATGAACTAGCTTGTGTCAAATTTTGGAAGCATTTGGCTTAGTAGTTTGAGAGTTACTGTTGTTTAAAGTGGCAGTTCAAAATCTGCTACTCTCTGTTTTGAGAGGACAGATTCTGGAACTTGTGAAGTTTAACATGGAAAACTTAGGAGTTTGGAGTTGAGGTCTGAAAATGAATTGTAGTGCATTTCTTAGGCTTTTCAGATTGTCTTAGATCATATCTTTTGGAATTGTAAATCTTCAGTTGTGAGAAAAACAAGTAGCTGCTGTCCAGAATGCTTACTGTGGTGTTTTGCTGATTGATATGGTGTAATATCCTAAGACATGCTACTTTTGTAATTGTTAGGTGTTAGGGCCTTAACTGAGGATGAGCAGCTTTATCTTAGGTTAAGTAGATTAGGTGAGTACTTCTCTACCGGAAAGGAAATTTGCACCTACTCTTTTGAAGTGATTTGAATAGAGCGTTAAATTGTTGTAATGCATTTCATTCCGAGCATATTGCATCTTTCATTATGCATTCATGGGATTTATTATGCACTCATGCAATAGGTGTACCGGAGGGGGTGACACTCCTCGAATTCGAGACTGTGATTCCGGAGGAGAACCAGGAGCAGCAGGAGCCCGAGGATCCAGCAGGCGAAGGAGACGCCGCTGAAGACTTGCCGGAGTGCCCTGACCACCGGCCTTCAACTTTTCTGAAAGGCAAGCCCCGGTGCATGCTGAACCTACTGTTTTATAAATTAATCTTGAGTACTTTTAATTGTTTACTGCATTAAGTTGTAGGAGTTATATGAAAACACTTGTTGCATTATACCTGTCCTTGTCCAGATATCGTACTTAATCCTATATTAGGTTAGGCACGTGTCAATGCTTAGCCCTGCTTAGTTCGGTAGAAGTCGGGTGATTTCCGGTCATCCGTGAGATGTAGGAAGGAGTCACGAGTGGCTTTATGGCTATCGTGGATGGAACCATGCCTTAAAATGAAATTGAGACTGGGCGGGAGTTCGATAGTACAGCCGCAAGACACTTCACGTCTTGGGTGTGGAGCTATGCCCGTCTGAGTCGTTTAAGGACCGATTCGCTGTACGTCCTTGAGTCATGTTGAACGCAGTCTAACACTTAGTTGGCCGGATAAGTCGTTCCGACCGCGAAGTCGAGTAGTATGGTTCAGGCCGGGAATCGAATGGTAGGTTGCATCTTGGAGGAGAGAAAGGATGTGCTTGGGGACATTGGCGTGAGACCAAGGGGGGGTTAGAGTCCCTATCACCTGGTAGAGTGTCGCCCTTGGGGACGCGACATTATTCGGGCCCGCGATTCCTGAACTGTACAAAAGATGACCTGAGCAGCCTTCGCCAGGCGTGACTCGGTGAGTGTTAGAAATACCCCTCCAGCTGGATAGGAATTCGATTCGAATCGCCGTCGCTCCTGGTTAGTGAGCACTTGACTTGAGCAGCGGCAACGTAGAACTCATTAAATGAACTGGTGGTTAAGGGAATGATACAATGTTGCCATAATGATATACCTGCTATGGATATAATAATAATGTTGTTTGATTATAATCAAGTGCATGTTTAGTACAGGTGCCAAGATAGATGACAGGTAAATGCTAAAAATAACTGCTAGTACAGGTTATAAGAGTTTCAATTACTTATGCCTTTATGCAAAATGTTATGTCAGCTAGCCTCTTGTGTAAGCCTTGCATAATCCTTGGTGTCATCTTATTTCTGGTTTTCGACGGGTAAGTCTAGCTGAGTACATTCCAGTACTCAGGGTTTATTCCCTCCTGTTGCAGATGACATGCTTTATCAGGGCTTCTGCAAGACGTGTCTCCACCCTGCGGGTGATGATGACTAGATCACAAGGGCGTGATCGTCTTTATGTACTTTCCTCATGCTTTTGCGGGATGTCGATCATCCAGACTGGCAGTATTTAATTAACTAGTGTGTGTGTTATGCTTTCGCTACTTTCAAACTTGGTTTGTAATATTTGCTACTCCGTGGTGTAAACTTATTTCGGAACTTCTTGTGAAATGTAACATACGATGTGTATGTTGAATGATGCGATCCTGGTTGTAAGCAGTTTGGTTTGAAATCCTTCGTGATTTCGATTGACTACCGGGATTATATGGGCTCAAGTTTGAAAATTTGAGCGCTTCGGTGCTTGTTTTCGTACTTGTGCTCTTATAATTTGGTCGGTTCTGTTACAATTGATGCCAACGGGGAAGAAGTAATTCACAAAGATAGTGTGATAGGGGGAGCAAACAAATGAAATAGCATTATAAGGGGATCAATTTAAAACTGGAAGCACACAAGTAGGGGGAGCAAGCTCATAAGCTTGTATGTTGCATATTGAATGTGCATTACATATGTTTGCTTGTATGGCACAAGTTCTTTTTCTCCGATACATGCTGGTGTGGTGTATGCTAGTTATAGATTTGAATGATGAAATGAAAAATTGGCATGCATAGGTAGAATAACTAGACTAGTGCTTATCTTGTAAAAACTAGACCCTTTCATATAATGTTGATCTCATGGGGTTTTCTAGTTTTTATGAATATCTAGTTACTAATGGTGTTAAGGATAGTATATATTGGCAACTCCGATTGGTATCACACTTCAAAGGTCCTTTTACACCTTAGCATCTTTGGTAGAAATTGACTCCTATATTTCCTAACTAAGCATATGTGCAAACTTTCAAATCCAAACTCTTAGCACATATGTAGGGGATCAATTGCTACCATTTCGGGTTTATGAAACTTGTCCATATCCTTTACAAATGGAAAAATGCTTGGGCAAGCAACATGAATCCAAAAGAATTTTATTGAAAATCTTTGTGAAAAAGGTTGTCATCAATTACCAAAAAGGGGGAGATTGAAAGCCCTAGTTTGATTTTGGCTAATTGATGGAACCATAATACTAACCTCTATGCTAAATGTGTGAATTAGATGAGGTTGGTACAATCCAAGTGTGGAGCAAGATTGAAGTCCATGGTGATAAAGGTGGACATAAAATGATGATCAAGTGCTCAACTTGGAAAAGAAGAAAGAGAAAAATAAAACCCAATGGAGACCAAGGCAAATGTATTACGTAGGGTTTTAGTTTTGGTGATTAAGACACCATAGAGGGTGTGATCACATTTAGGATCGATAGCCATACTATTAAGAGGGGAAATTTTTGGTTAAAATGGTTATCAAGTGTCACTAGGTGAATTCATATGAGCATATGCATTTAGGAATCTAGTGTGCTAACATGTGATCCTTCTAAAATACTTTGAAAAATACTAACACGCGTGCACACAAGTTCTACACTTTGTGGTTAGCAAGTTGGAAGCAAGGGTGAAGCAGTCGCAGACTTAGAAAAAGAAAAGGAACAGTAGCGCAATGATCGGACTCTGCCTTGGGCAGTGACCAGACTCTAGCCTACTACATCCAGTCACTGTTTAGCCACGCTGGCCGAGGATACCAAGCATGATCGGATGCTGGCTGGGCATGACCTACGCGTCAGGTTAGTGGTCGAGCAGCGCGTGTGAGGCAGAGAGAGGACAACCGGACGCTGGGCACGTTAGGTCATCTCTAACCGGGCGCGTTCGGTCGTTCGAATGATGCTCTGGGAGCACTTTGATGTCGATCTAACGCTGGTGTAGGGGTGAGTCCGGTCCTTCAAGCCATGCGTCTGGTCATCAGCGTGTACAGGTGCACGAAAGTGGTAATGGTCAGATTTGAACAAGGATGACATGGTGCCCCATGACTGGCCGGCTGGGGTGATCGGACGCACCTAACCGGACTTAGGGGTGAGTCCAGTCACAGAGTCCGGTTGCCCCTGAAGTGCATAATGGTTGGATTTTCTTGGGGGTCTATAAATAGACCATGGCCGACTCCAAGCTATCTCTCTCGGTCATTTTGACATCTTTGGCATCCTTGTGAGATGAGCAAACTCCCTTCCACTTATCTCTCTTGCTTGATTGTGAATCCAAAATGAGATTGAGTGATTCCAAGTATATTTGCTTGAATGATTGCATCTAGTGGCACTTGTGGATCATTGTGGCTGTAGATTTCTTATTACTCTTGGTGGTTGCTGCCACCTAGACGGCTTGGAGCAGCGGAGGAGTTGTGGCAAGAGTTGGTGATTGTTCTTGGCCACCTCCCGGTGATTGTGAGGGGTTCTTGTGCCTTCTCCGACGGAGCGCCAAAGGCAACTCTAGTGGATTGCACGTGTTATTGAGCTACCTCACTTGTGGGTAGGTTCTTGCAGTGTCTAACATGTGGACAAGGTTCGTGTAACACCTCTTAGTCGTCGAACCACCAAGTGTTGGTCGACACAACGGGGACTAGCGTGCCGGCAAGCACGTGAACCTCGGGAGAAAATTCATGTCTCCATTGTTATTGTTTAATTGGATTTCTCCCGATGATTGGTCTTCATATTATTGTGATTGGTTCATTCCTCATCGCGGTGGTATAAAGATCACATTTCTCTCATTTATATTTCACAAATTAGTTGTAACAAGCTCTTTAGTGCAATTTGTTTTGAGAGCATGTTTTACTTTGCAAGTGTAGCTTCTCACTTAGTTAAGCTCTTTAGTGTAGCTAGCTTTTGAGAGCTCATAGTGACTTAGCCATTGATTGACTTAGAGATTATAACAACTAGAATTATTGGGATAGGTGGCTTACAACACTTGTTAGAGCTAGTGCAAAAAGCTTTATAGCCAATTAGTTGTCTAACAAGTTTGCCTAGTGATTTGTAGAATTTAAATTAGGCTATTCACCCCCTCTAGCCAATTAGGACCTTTCATCCATCAACTATCGCAACATTTTCCTTGATGGCCATAGCTATGGAGGAGAACGATCTAACATGTCCTCCTAGGCACCTACCTTCACCACTGGCTACAACCGCTAGACGCCAACGCAAGTCTATGATAGGTCTTCGCTTCGTCGAAGTGGCCACATTGCATAACGCAACGTGTTAAAGATTTGGGCATTATTGGGAAGGATAGGAAGATCAATGAGGATGCAATGCAAGACATTGTAGTTTGCTTAAAGGAATTGTTACCACCAAACCTCCTCAAGCCATTGATGAGTTTAAAAGGTCATGCCTTTTGGGACTTTATGGCGGAGGCCTCTCTCCCTCTTCGTTAGGGTCATGAACAATGGCGCAAGTGCGACTTTGGTGTTTTGGCGATGACTGTTGTTAGAGTGATGCGTGTCTCTTGGCTGGCTATTCCGGAGAAGTTTGTGGAGGATCAGATCTTTGCACTACTACACAAAATCTTTTAGGTGGCACTTGAGGCTGATTAACCATGGCAGGCAGACCTAGAAACCGCCATGGTTAATCGTGGCTGGTCGGCCTGTCCAGCCGGGTAGGCAACCACCATGGTTAATAGGTTAACCATGGCGGGCGGTGTAATGTACCCAACATAGTTAATGTCTATTAACTATGGCTATTGTGATACAACAACTGCCACAATTAATCCGTTAACCGTGGTAGGTTCCCCAAAGCAACTGCCATGGTTAATGGGTGATTACCATGGTGGTTGTTTATGTTGCCTGCCACGGTTAGGACTGGACCTATATAATAGCAGCCATCCCCTTCTTCCCCGTGGCTCCACCTCCATTTTTAGGGTTTTGAGCTCAAAACCCTAAAATTGGCCACTTTAGGGGGGAATGTTTTGGCCCTTGGATTTGGTGAAGGGTGGCACCGCAGGAGAGAGAATAGCAGATCTAGAGCTACTCCAATGCATTTTTCTTATACAGCTCTGCTAATTTGACTTTTCGCTGTGTTTGCAAGGTCACGGTCATGGATAGGGATGAGTGGATGTACAAGACATCCATGATGGATCTGTTTTTCCTAGAAAATATGAGGAAGAAGTTCATGCCCATTGCGTAGAAGCATCGTCTGAGTCTAGATCAGGATCGCATGATTTGTTCGTGCAATGACTGCAAGAATTGGCTTGCCCAGGAAGATAATGTGGTGCAATCTCACCTTTTATGGTATGGTTTCATCAAGGATCCGAAATACATTGTGTGGAAGTATCATGGCAAAAAAGAGCCAAGTGTCACCGATGCACTAGGGGAACCTCGTCGATGACATCGACGGCGGTGGTGAATGACGGAGGACAACAACCCTCAGCGGGAGCAGCAGCCACCAGCGACGACAATGCAAGTCGTGACTACATCACAATAGCTGATCTACTCCAAGACGTGACAAACAATGATGGCGGTGGGAACAGTGACCCGGTGATTGATACGTTGCATCTCGAGGATGCGAAGCTTCTTGAGGAGATTGCTAACCGTCTAGACCACGACGATATTCTATTTGGGAATTTGAAGTGGCTCGAGAATTTTAGGGAGATGAAGTAGGCGGCAATTGATCCCCTCTACAAGGACGGTGGCAAATGTCCAAAGCATTGGACGGCGTTGCATTTCAACCTCTAGTTGCTGATGTGCAAGGCTCGCCACGGATGGACCGACACTAGCTTTAACGACCTATTACGTATACTTGGTGACACGTATCCAGAGGGTAACAAGGTGCCCACCAATACCTATTGGGCGAAGAAGCTGAACAGGCCAGTGGCGATGAAGCTTAAAAAGTTCCATGCATGTCCTAACCACTGTATTCTGTATCAGGGCAAGTATGAGAATTTGCAGAGCTATCCGCACTGTAACGCAAGCCGATACAAGAAGAATGCCGGTTATCATGTGGATAAGGAGGGACCCTCAAGGGGGCCAAAGAAGAAGAAGACAGCCAACAAGTAGATCTCGCCTCCTGAGGATGACGAAGAATAGGGTTACACATAGAGGAAAAGTCTTGCCCTATCGGTGTGGTACCTACCCGTGATCGATCGACTGCATGCACTATTTGGGAACCCAGAGGATGCCCAGCTCATGTCCTGGCATGCATCAGCTAAACGTAAGAAGGATGATGGCAAGCTATGACATCCCTCCGATGGCAAGCAGTGGAAGCAATTCGATGCCATGTTCTCGAAGTAGTTTGGTGACGAGGTGAGGAACGTTAGGTTCGCGCTGAGTACGGACAGGATGAATCCCTTCAGTGACCTCAGCACATCACACGGCACCTAGCCGATCACCCTCAACATCTACAACCTACCTCCGCACCTATGTCAGAAGCGCATGTATCTTCTACTAACCATGCTTATCTTAGGACCGAGGTAGCCCGGCAATGATATAGACGTGTTCCTAGAGCCGTTGGAGCCATTGATGGAGGACATGTAGAAACTATGGGTGGAAGGGGTCAAGGTGATGGATGCATCCCTAAAGAAGGAATTCACTCTAAAAGCCATTATCTTTGTCACCATCACTGATTATCCTGGTCTTTTTTCACTGTCGGGGCAGATTAAAGGGAAGACCGGTTGCATAGTTTGCATTGATGGTACTTGCTACACTTACCTTAGTGCATCCAAGAAGCTGGTGTACATGAGGCATAGGCGATTCCTCCCCAAGAAGCACAGGTACCGACATCCTTCGATGAATCCGTTCGACAACCAGGAAGAGCCTCAAATCGACGAGCTAGAAAGGACGGGGTACGAGCAAAACATATTTGACATGGTGAAGGGAATAAACGTTGAGTTCGGAAAGAAAAAGAAAGAGGAGGAAGATGGGCTGAAGAAGCCAAGGAAGAAGAGAAAGCAGGATGCAGCAGAGGAGGAAGAAGCAGAGCCTGCCCCGGCGCCTGTTCCATTCAAGAAGCAGTCATGTTTCTTCAAGTTCCTGCCATACTAGAAGGAGCTAGATACACCGCATGCCATCTACTGCATGCACCTAGAGAAGAATGTCTTCGAGAGCATGATCGGGGTCCTGCTTGACATCAAGACTAAGACAAAAGATGGTCTCAAGTCATGTCTAGATCTTGTGAACCAGGACATCAGGCACGAAATCCACCCGACACCGGTGGCACAGAGCGGAAATAAAGTCAACTTTTTAGGCGTGAGCTACAACCTAACGAGGGATGAGAGGAGGGCTTTCTGCTAGTGGCTTAGGGCT
This sequence comes from Saccharum officinarum, assembly GCA_020631735.1. Classification (NCBI taxonomy): domain Eukaryota; kingdom Viridiplantae; phylum Streptophyta; class Magnoliopsida; order Poales; family Poaceae; genus Saccharum; species Saccharum officinarum. Next base: position 13,323,569 of record CM036212.1, on the reverse strand, counting down.
ATGAAGGTGCTGACTAGTTTCTCTTCCAACCTCAAGAGCCTGGTCTCGATGAAAGACTTGAAAATGACCAACTTCAACTCCCATGACTGCCACGTCATGCTGACGGTGTTCCTTCCGATTGTGATCAGGGTTATCGGTCCAGAGTACGTGAAGATGGTCATCACACGCATGTCCTACTTCTTTAACCGCATCACATAGAAGGTCATTGATGAAGCTGACCTGCCTGCCCTGAAAGAGTTCATCACGGAGACTCTTTGCCAGCTCGAGATGTGCTTCCCACCGTCTTTCTTCGATATTTTGCCACACCTGATGATGCACATGGTCGATTAGATACAGGAACTAGGGCCTATCTACTTGCACCAGATGTGAACGTATGAGCAGTTCATGTCCACCCTCAACAGATATGTTCATAACCATGCTTACCCGGAGGGCTCCATGATCGAGGCATACACAACAGAGGAAGCCGTTAACTGCTACATAAGATATGTCCAGGATGGAAATGCTATTGGGCTGCCCGTCCACCTATGTGAAGGCAGAACAATGGGGATGGAGTGCACGGGGAGGAAAGTACGCACCAATATAGAGTACGAAATCATGCAAGAAGCCCATTATGCCGTCCTTAATCAGTTAGTGTTAATGGAAAAGTGGGTTGAGCAGCACCTAAACGAGATCCGCCACGCTAGAGATGGACACACGGAGGCCTGGGTACAGGGACAACACAAGATCAATTTCACAACATGGATCAAAAAGTAGGACATCCTAACTGATTCAAGTACCAAAGAATCAAAGCTTGCATCCAGCCTGTCTAGCCAAATCACCACGTGGCAAGGGTATGACATCGATGGATATAGGTTCCACATGAAAGAGAAGGACAAAAAGAGCGCGACACATAACAATGGTGTTCGATATGAGGGCATCGATGAGGCGACGGGGAAGATGAAGTCATACTATGGGTAGATCGATGAGATATGGGAAATTGACTATGGTAGTGACCTACAGATACCCATCTTCCGGTGCCAGTGGGTCAAGACAAAGGTGGTTGTCGTGGATGATTATGGGCTAACCACCATTGACCTCCAAAGTGTTAGCTACAAAGATGATGAGTGGGTACTCACAAACCACGTCGCGCAGGTAGCCTACTACACAAAGCCCAAAGAGTCCAACAAGCATGTGGTTGTGTCAGGAAAGCAGAGGATCGTGGGAGCTGATGGAGTCCAGAGTCCTGAAGAATACAACAACTATGAAGAGTTCTCGCTCTTTATCGATCATCCACGCAAGATCAAGATCATCGAGAACCGCGTGAACAAGACCAAGATGAAGCCCTGGTTTTGCCTTGACGGTGAGAAGAAGACCGTCATAGGATCACTTCCAGCAAAATGATATACTCTATTGCTTATTGATTAATGAGAACTTCTATGTAAGCTTTTATTGTAATGGAACCAAGATGTAAGCCTACTTTATGTATACTCCTATTGCTCCTACATACACTACTACTTTATGTAATAGAACCAACTACTAGCAAACCGTGTCGCACAGGTAGCCTACTCATTCAACTCGATCTACTACTACTACTACTACACTACTACAACTACTACTACACCACTACTCCTATGAATTTCAAAAAGCATTAGAAATGAAATATCTTATTTAAAATGTTGTAAAACCAAATAGTTTCATTAAATTAAAAAATGGAAAAATCTTAACCGTGGTGGGCATCATAAAGGCTACGTCGGGGTGCCGCGACCCATCTCCCTCGGCATCGAGCGCTGCCACCGGCTTCTGTCGTGCCGAGCTCCTCCACTCCCACACCCATCCCCACCCCCTACCTCGTGCTCCGTCATCACCATCAGCCGCGGTGCCGCCTCTGGTGTCGAGCTCCTCTATCGGTGCCATCTCCGGTGCCAAGCTCCTCCATCTCCAGCGCCATCTAGGGTTCATCGAGGTCCCTGCATCGGCCAAGGTCCCTCTAACGCACCGAGCTCCACCTGACCCTCCTCTTCCCTAGTTTGTGATTCTGATGAACCCTAGATAATGTTGTGGAAATTTTTGGAATTTTGGATTTCAAATGCTGCCTGTGATGCAAATATTGAGATGTTGAGCAAATGCCACTGCCTATGATGCCAGTTTTGGGATTTCTATTGCTTCCTATGATGCCAATTTGAAATGATGAGCATTTATGCAATTGCTTGTGATATATATACTGTCTATATGCAGTTAACTGCCTATATGCTCTTATATACTGTTTATATATTGAGCACTTATGCCACTGAGAATTTGAGATGAATTTGGGACAAAATTGACTAAATTGAGAATAATTGGGATAAGTTTGAGATGAATTGGGATAAGTTTGAGATGATTTTAAAAGTTTTAGCATCATACTTACTGAATGTTGCTCCTACTGCCTACTCAACTACTTAACTGAATGTTCCACCTATCTACTACTACTTAACTGAATCTTCCAAACTTAAATGTGCTCTTTTAATTTGCCACTATTTTTTTCCAGCAAGCTTGAGAGATCACTTGTAACTTGCTTTTTGTTATTTTTATGCCTAGTTTCAAATTAAAGGAGCACATCTTAACTGCTGCTGCTCTATACTACTGCTATACTCTATTCCTCTCTGTTACTAATACTACACCACTGCTGGGTGCTTGGTGCTACTCTTACTACTACTACTCCTACTCTACTCCTACTACTCTAATACTACTCTACTACTACTACTACTACTACTACTACTACTACTACTACTACTACTACTACTACTACTACTACTACTACTACTACTACTACTACTACCTCCTCTCTATTACTACTACTACTGCTGTTGGCTGCTCTTACTCTCTATTACTACTACTTCTCTTCCCTATCCTACTAATACTACTCCTCCCTGCTCCTACTATTACTCCTATTACTACTCTACTACTGTACTCTTACTACAACCCTACTACTACTCCTCTTCCTCCTAGGCCTATTGCTATTACTACTACTACTCAACCTATTACTACTCCTGCTGGTAAAGAACTACTACTCCTACAATAACTACAACTACTTACTCTACTACTGTACTCTTGGGAGAAGTCAGTGTATATGTGGCTATTTTTATTTTGAGCAATAATTCAAGGAAAAGGATGGAAAAACATTGATTATATGTGCCTATTTTGGCATTTTTGCTTGCTGGCTATTTTTTGAGCATTTTTTACTACTCACCATTTTCTATTACTAGTTCCTACTCCTACACTACTACACCTCTTCCTACTCCTCTACTATCTCCTATTGTACTACTACTACACTACACTTACTCTACTACTAGTGCTGGTTCCTTCTCTTATTACTACTAGAGCTGCTAGGTGCTGGCTGCTGCTCTTACTACTCCTCCTCTGACTCTACTCCTACTCCTACTCTAATACTACTCTACTACTACTACTACTCTACTCCTCCTCCCTCCTTCTCTATATTACGACTACTGCTATCCTACACTACTACCGCTGGCTGCTCTTACTCTCTATTACTACTACTCCTCTTCCCTATCCTACTACTAGTACTACTAGTACTCCTCCCTGCTCCTATTGTGGTGGTTGGCTACTACTTGCTACTACTCTACTACTTACTACTTACTAATACTACTCTACCTACTATTATGGTTTTTGGCTTGTTCTCAAACTTTGTGGCATGTGCAATGATGAATTTTTTCAAACTTATAAAAAAAGTGCTAAGGCAGTGGCATTTGCAATGATGTGAAACTTTTATGCTGAGGCAGCAGCTATGATGATGAAATGTCCCCATACTGCTTTTGTGAGCCTCTAAACTAGGATGTCTTTGTACACCATATACAAGCAACTAGTTTAGCAGGGATGTGATTACAATAGGGCAAATCTAAGCCAAATATGTACTTTTCTACTACTCTTTTGTACTTTTCTTATACTCTTATGTACTTTTCTTAATTTCTTTGTATACCTACTCGCAATGTAAATGAAAAAGGATGTAATCTTGTTTACAAATGAATAAAATTCATGATTCCTTTATATATGTTTTGAGATGAATGTACATAACATTGTCTTCATATAATCGTGAAATGTCTGTATAACTCTCTCTTCTTTGTAGCTTCCAATGGCAGAAGAGCCGACAAGACAATGGCGTGAGCCAAGCCTAGCCCCGAGTTATGAGGGCTCAAGCTCATCATTAGAAGACAAGAGCACCTCATACGAGGAGGAGGTGGTAACACCGAGGCTGAAGAAGAGAGGTCATACAGAGGAAGAAGAAGATCCGACCTATACGCTAGGAAGGATGGGGCCATCAACTAGAGCATCTCGCACCCTAGGACGAGACAATGCACATGATGAGGGCCGCGTAAGTATATAACTAACACAACACCGACGGGCCTCGCGTAAGTATACACCTAATGCGAGTTCCTGTCCTCTCAACAGATACCGGTGGTGCCTTTGTGTTTGGAGTACCCTGAGGAGAGAGAAGAGGAGGGGCATGCATCCAGTCCCACCCCGAGCACTTTAGCGGCAATGGGAGGTAGCAACAAAGGTAAGAAGTCAAACTTGAAGAGGGGCCAACATGGGAGGCACCAGGTTACCAAGAAGGTGCATGTCATACTCCAGATAGGGCCGCTTGGAGAGCCTTTGGAGCCAGATACAGTCATTGGCACCTTCAGCAACTAATGATCCTGTATAGTAAGGGAGCACGTGCTGATCACGTATTTAGATTGGAAGAAAGTCCCGAAGAAACTCAAGGACAAAGTGTGGACTAACATCAAGAAATATTTCCAGTATCCACTGGAATAATTCAATGAAGACCTATGCAGGGGGCATGCGATGTTTGTTGCAGGCAGAGTGCTTCGCACTCTCTGGTCTAGACTAAACAATAACTACATGAAGAAAGGGAAGACACCCTTCGAAGACTACAACTTCATCAAGTGGCAAGTCTGGGATGAGTTCATCGAGAAGATGAGCACCGATGAAGTAAAGGCCAAGAGCGAGAAGTTCTCGGACCTCGCAAAGAAGAACGAGCCCTCGCACCACCTAGGCATAACGGGGTACGCCGGTAAGAGGCCGAGGTGGAGATAGGAAGAAAGGGAGGTAAAAGCGGCTGGGTAGAGTTACCCATTACAAGGCGTTGATGAGAGGTCACGTGACTACTTCTATGCCCGTCGGCCGAAGAAGCTAAAGGAGGGAAGGACCAAGTACAATGAGCCATAGACAGAGAAGGAAGAGAAGGCTTTGCTCATGATCAAGGCGGCCAAGGAATGCGAGAAGTTTGTACCTCGCAAGAATCACGACGAGCTGACCGAGGAGCTGGGAAACCCCGAGCACCGCGGCCATGTCCGGGGCATATCCTCGAGGCAGAGCTAGAAGAATGTGGATTCGTGGCAATCCGATGCTGCCTCTTACCACATGAGGCAGAGATACAAGGAAGGCATATTCTAGGCCAGCAAAGAAGCGGCGGTGAAGGAAATGATCATGGGGTCGATACAAGATGCTTTCACGAGCACCGACCCTAAGGTGGTGGAGCTAAGGACGCAGATGTATCACCAGGCTGGCGTGATGACACAATAGGGTGAAGCTGCCATACAAGGGCAGATGGTGTCAGGTACCTCACAAGCCTAGAGGTACCCGGTTGATGAGATTGTGGAGCCAACAACCGCCATGCAATAGGTGCCCTAGGGTAGGATGGGGAAGAAGGATGTGGCACATGGAACGGTACAGCCACCCAACCCTGAAGCTAGGTACCATGTGTTGATGGTAGATAAGTATCATTTTTAACCGTCAGCCTAGCATGAGAAAGGACCTAAACATAAATACTATCTAGATATAGGGGTTACACTGACAGAATTCCACGAGTTTTGGTAAATATCTATTTCTGCAGGGGGTTATTAGGAAAGAACCAAATGAGGTCCATATGTTAGATTTACATAGAGAGAAACCGACCATACTATGAAAAAGAATAATCTAGAAGACTCGAGAAGGCACCCCCTCGAAGGGGAGGGCCATTTGGGCTGATAGGTGGGGCGGCCACCCCCGCTCATGGGCGGCCGCCCAGGCCATAGAGCCAATCAGGTGCAACCTTGCGGATCCTGCCTCCACCGCCTTTGAGGATGAAGAAAAATCATAGATCAAGGTTAGTTTGATCCAAGGGCTGTGGTGCTTCCTAGAAGGCTATATAAGCAAGGCCCCTGGCCCTAGGAGAAACCCTGATTTCATTCAATTCATAAGAGAGAGAACTCATTCCATTCATTCAGAAAAGCCCTAGAGCCACCATCTCAATTAGATATCTAGTTTAGCATAGCTTCATAGGATTAGAACTAGAAGGAGCCAAGCATTGCTTGATTTTCAGATCTGTCAAGAGAATACTTGGTAATTCTCTCATACTTTTATATTTGTTCTTATATTATTCATCTAGTTCCTCATTTGTATGAATATGACTTTAGTCTATTCTATCATATTGGATATGACTTTGCTCTATTTGATTATGTTCTCAATTATATTGTTCTTAGTCTACTTTGATTATATGCTTGGCATAGTTTGATCAGAATTATATTTAAGTATAGGATCGTATAGCGCTTGCTCATTGATATCATGGGTGAGTGGTAAACATTGTGTAGGCGTGGTGCCTATACCGTATTTACCTGTGATTGCACCCTATATTCCAGACCGTGTGGTAGATCGCGGGAGTGACAGTCCTGTTGAGTCCTTTGTAGTCCACCTCCCGAGTATAGGGCAGGCAGAGCACAACTATTACAGGGAAGTGACGGCTATGTTCTATATCTTCCTTAGTAATATCACTATGCGTAGATATAACCTTTTCTTGCCATGATTGCCAAGTGTAATTGCACTAATCATCATATGCTATGACTGTATAGTTAGAATAACTTAGGATTTATCCTTATAGTTCGTCCTAATCCATGCTAGTGCTATATGCTTAGAGTAATCTATTGAGATGTTTATCATTATATGTGGCTATGTGCTTATCAGTTATCTCTTATTATTCATTATTCATATATATATATATATATATATATATATATATATATATATATATATATATATATATATATATATATATATATATATATTATTTATCTTGTGACACTTACCCTGTATGAGAAGATCGATAAAGACATGGTTATGCTCTCTATTATCGCATGCAGTGATGCTCGTTGCTCAATATCCTTAGCATCCCTTCCCAGTGGTAAAAATATAAATAACGATACCTAGATTACTCCTGGTTAAAATGCTACATCGGTATTATCTGTGCACTTGTGGATTTCATATTTATTTCAGAGGAGCATTTTTAAATTTTAGTACCAGCACCTTTAGTGTCATGCTAGGGATGACAACCTAGCTTAGGTGGCGTTAGAGGTGTCAACACCACGGCAGGCCCATCCCGCCCGAGTATGCCGTGGTGGAAGTGATGTGGACGCACGATCACCACGACAATGATGAACTTGACTTTTCCAATGAAGAGGGAGACACGACCCTCGACCAGGCTCTCAGGATGCATGTGCTGTGGAACAAGGCAGATATTGTCTTGGATTTGTCAAAGCCGGCGTCAAAGCCCTCGTAGCCGTCGTCTTCTCCCCCAGGTGGCCCAAGTGACGACGATGACGACAACAGCGGCAATGGCAACGACGATGATGGCGGCCATGGCAGCACTCTCCACGTAGCCTGCGTCCAAACATGAGCAACCCACAAGGAGGTACAGGGGGTGAACTGGGCCACCAAACACCGCCTCCAAGCTTGAGCAAAGGGAAATGTCCACCCGCGCTGAAGAAGCCAAAAGAAGAGGGGGACAAACCCGCCCAACTCACCGACATGGAATAGGTGGTGTGGAATGTAGCAGAAGAGTACCAGTACACAACGGCGTTCGAAAGGTATATATGCTAATGGAAACCAAACATCATCAACAAATTACGTGTGTATATATGATGCTAACACACTATTCCCTTGTCTCAATAATAGGGAGCAAACCCCGCCGTCAGTTTGGCCCCTAACTTTAGATTGCCCCGATAACTTTGAGAATGACAAGTTCATGTTGCCGTTGGGCCAGCTCGTCCAGGAGGAGCTGTGGGAGGTTCGGAGGTTCCATCTCTGGTATTTGCATGCTTCGAAGTTAGGCATGAAGGAGTTCATTCAGAGGGTCCCCAAGGAGTACTTCCACTTGGATGAGGACGCTTATTTCTCCATTGTCTTCCATGACATGCATAGGCTGCTACGATGCAAGGACCTCAATGTCGCCCAAGTCACCCTTTTTGCCATGTAAGTTATTGCACCTCTGCATCGTTGTAGGTAATTAAGTTCGTTATGATCAAACTAACAATTCCATGACGACGACTGGTGCTTTGTAGGATGCAATCATTTGTATGCAAGGAAATAGGGGGAAATATTATCTACCTATCTCCTATGCATATTACCGAGAGGGCCATCATTGGCTATGATAAACTGGACTCACATCCGAGGCTAGCGAACTTGCAAGGGTTGGAGCGAGTGGAAGCCCGGGTTTTGTTGCAAGGCGAGATCAAGTACATAAAGGGACAGTACATCCTCAAAGCCATGAAGAAGATCTGGGGAAATGGGTGTATCCTTGCCGCCCATGAGCTCGGGTAAGTCGAAATGATACTTGCAAGAGCTGTTGGGTTCCTAACCTTCATATTTCAAGATTTGAGATCCATGTTGTTTCAATGGTGTAGCTTGGGTGTCATGGGGTATTGGATTGTATTTATAATCTATCCTCAAGATGGAATGACTTGCGTATTCGACTCCTTGCGCCATACGAACAAGCATGGATACAAGCAGTTCGAAGGATGTCTGCGATAGTATGTGACGACACACATCTTCTTTTAAGCACTCAAAGTATGATCATATTTGTTATTGACACTAGTGGTTGGCATATAGCGCTTATAGGAAGTACGTGGAAGACCCCGACTGCTATGATCGTAGGTCCGAGAAGAAGAAGCAATAGTGGGGCACAAAACTGGGGCTGAGGCGAGAATTCCTAGTACTACTACTAATACTTATACTCCTCCTGCCCCTACTTGTACTACTACTACTACTACTACTACTACTACTACTACTACAACTCCTAGTACTACTACAACAACTACTACTACCCAACTACCCTACTAGTACTACCACTTACTTCTACTACTACAATTACTACTACTAGACCCTACTACTACAACTCTTACTACTGCTACCCAGTACTACTACCCTACTACTACTCGTACTACTACTTACTGTTACATTACTACTTGCAGTGTGCCAAGCAACCTGAAGGTTCACTCTTGTGTGGATACTATGCTTATGAGTATCTCAGGGCTTGCAGGCGTTTCAGCCACCGCTGGCGGCAGCTCAAGAAATCCCTAGGTTGGTGGCGGAAGGAAAATGTGGACAGGAAGAGCATCACTCGAACAGTAGCCGACATTTGTAAGTTTGTCACAGACGAATGTGGTGAAGTTGGGGGTAAATTCTTCTACATGGGCAGCAAGCTAGCAATAGATCCAAAGTTCGAGAGGCTACGCAATTGGAGAACCATCGGTATAGACATGAACGATTATACGTTGTCGGACATCTTCGAGTAGGTGACCTTAGCTTCTCTTGCATGTAAACAATATGGTGTGCTTTTGTGATGTACTTGTTATATGAACTTAGTGCTCAGTGTGTGTGTGACATGATGGATCGCATGGAACAATCGATGACAAGGACGACATATGAATTCATGCAATATATGTGTTTATTCTTTGAATGCGTATTTTCTGCTTTATTATTTGTGTTTGAATCTGAAAAAATTCGGTTTCAAACTCAAAATAAAATTCAAAAAAATACTTTTTTTTTTAATTCTGAAAAATCTTAACCATGGCGGGCAAATAACAAGCAACCGCCACGGTTAATCATTTAAAGAAGGCGGGCGAGTTAAAGCAACCGCCACCGTTAATATGTATTAACCGTGGCGGTTGCCCTAAAACGCCCGCCACGGTTACCGTGGCGGTTGACTACGATTAACCGTGACCTTTGATCCGTGGCGGTTGAAATAAGCGCCACGGTAAATCAAAAATGCCCGCCACCGTTAAAAAATCTGTAGTGGTGTTGGTGTACAACGGTGTTGTTTCAGTTATTTCGGTTGCTTTAGTTGTGTTTGTGTTGTTGTCTTGTTTGTGTTGTTTCGTTGTACTACCTAGTATGTGACTCTTCTTTTTAGGCCTTGTTTAGATCCCAAATTTCCTCCCAAATTTCACTATGCAAAAAGAAGATTCCCCGTCACATCAAAATACCGGCACATGCATGGAGTACTAAATGTAGATGAAATCAAAAATTAATTGCACAGTTTAGTTGTACTTTGTGAGATGAATCTTTTGAGCCTAATTAGTCAATGTTTGAACAAAAATTCACAAATACAAACGAAATGCTACAGTGCAGAATCCGGCACTATGCAGATTTGGGCCATTCCAAATCAGGCCAACTAAACACGGCCTTAATATAGTCAGCAGCTCTCCAGTATGATACGGTTAAAAAAACAACACTGCTAGTTCATGGCATGCATATGGCTGCACCGCTCCGGCGACCGAGCGCAGGCGGGCGTGTGCTCTCGGCCGCCGCTCATGCCCCTGGGGCCGTGCCGGGTATAGTTCACCTGCGCGCGGCGCGGCATTGATTAAACTCGCGTGCAGACTGCATGATTGCATCGATCACTATGCCAAGAGCCTGTTTAGTTCACAAAAAGTGAACTCAAAAAGTGCTACAGTACCTGTCACATCAAATCTTGTGGCACATGCATGGAGTACTAAATATAGATGAAAGAAAAAACTAATTACGCAGTTTAGTTGTAAATCACGAGATAAATCTTTTAAGCCTAATTAGTCCATGATTGGACACAAATTGCCAAATAAAACAAAAAATGCTACAGTAGCCGAACCCAAACTTTTTCACCAACTAAACAACCCCAAGTCGACAAAATCTAGATGTACAGTACGTAGTACAAGCGAAGAAGCAACCTTTGTAGCTAGCGCGCATATACAAGACCCCTTCCTGCGAGATCACGCATATATACGTGACCCCGCCCGAATCTATTTGCAATCCAATCGATATATGCCAAGAACAACGAGCAATTTTGAAAATTGATCTAGTTTAAGGGGAAAAAGATTAACGGCCAAATTTAACCAAGAACGTACAGTAGTATTAGAAGTAGAGCTAGACTACTCGTGGATCGTACTGCACCTGGGATGGGGGTTGTTCTTGATGGACTTCTGCCCGTACTTCCTCCACTTGTACCCGTCGCTCGGCGTCTTGCCGCCACAGCTCCTCACCTTCGTCGTGTACTTCTCCGGCGCTCGACTCGCCGCCCAGAACCTGCCACTTCGATCAATTTTCAACCAAAACCATGCCGTCGTCAGCCTTCTACTAGCTTCCACCAAGATTTTGTTCAACACTTGAACACTTCAACCCATGCACGGATCAGATACGATGCATCATGCACCTACAGATGCATTGTTGGGCTGTAGCGGCGGCTGCCCCAGGGGTACGGCCTCGATGTCGACAGCGCTTTCTCGATGTCCCGGATCGTCGGGCCGGTGTACACCGAGCACAGGGCCCTGCTCACCGCCTCCGGCTGCGGAAGCAGCTCCTGGTGCTCGGCCGCGGTGCCGCCGCCGCCGCCGCCGCCGCCGCTGATGCACGGCGCGGCGGGAGCAGATGACACGCCTGTGTCAGGCGAGCAGTGCTGCTCCGAGTCGCCGGCGGGTACCTGCTCCAGGGCGCCGAGGAGGAGGCTGTCGTCGCTGAGGAGCTCGGTTATGAGCTGCTCGTCGAGCTCACCGGGCCAGACGGCCACGTCGTCGGCGGCGCCGGGCGGAGGGTGCAGCACATAGTCCCCATCCCCATCTCCCATCAAGTACCGGTTGGAGAACGAGCCAGGTAAGGTAACGGAGTAATGGGATTATGGGACGACGGAAGGACCGTTTTATAGAGACGTACGCAGTTGGAAATTGGAATGACGAGATTCTTCTGTCTGAGTCCCAAACTTCAAATTGGCACTGTGGTGGTGGGGTGTTGAGTGCAGTGCGGGGGACAGGTACGATTAATTTGAACAGCCTGCTTTGCTGATTGTAAGTCTTTTCCTTTACTTAATTGCAACTAGTATTTCCTTAGCTTACTAATTCAAAGAGTATATGATTTGATATTCTGATCATATGTATTGGTGTCGACACTCAACTGTTGTAATACTGAACATTGTAAACGGGTTCTAACCTTGGGAGACCTATCTATGCTTTACCTTTGGCGTTCCTTCCGGCAAGTTATTAGGGTACATCATCTCTGCATGCTGAAGGGCCCTTTGGATCCTTATTACTAAAAATTAGCACTATGTTAGTATATTGAGATGCAAATTAGAAGGATCAAACATGAACTGATTTTAAAACTAATTTCATAAGTGGTGGCTAATTAGCAAGACGAATGCATTAATCCTAATTATGCTATGATTAGTTTATATGGTGCTACAGTAAACATAGGCTAATAAGGATTAATAAATTCGTCTCGCCAATTAATCATGGCTTATGCAATTAGTTTTGAAATTAGTTCACGTTTAGTCCTTCTAATTAGCATCTAAATATAGTGCTAATTTTTAGCCGCCGAGATCTAAACATGCCCTAAGATGGGATCATGAAAAAAAGAGAATGTATTTAGTTGCATTGCTGATCAATAAAGCAAAGCTAAAGTTTATAGAAAAAGATGGCCGGTTCACTTATAGTCCAACACCCTCCCTCACATGTAGGCTCCCTTAGGCTTTAAACATGGATAGAAGTTGACTATAATTATCATATTCAATTGATCCTGACAAAATTCAAACTCAAGATATCTATTTAGGGGGTGTTTAGTTCCTCTCAAAAAATTTTCAACCCATCACATCGGATGTTTGGACATATACATGAAGTATTAAATATAGACGAAAAAAATAACTAATTACATAGATTGTGATAAATTTGTGAAACAAATTTTTTGAGTCTAATTAATCCATGATTTGACAATGTTGTACTACAGTAAACATGTGCTAATGGCGGATTAATTAGGCTTAATAAATTTGTCTCGCGGTTTCCAGACGAGTTATGTAATTAGTTTTTTTATTAGTATCTGAACACCCCTTCCCACATTCATTGAAACATTCGATGTGACACCCCTAAATTTTTCACCCCACAAACTAAACACCCCCTTAGACTTGTGACTGAAAAATCGTATATCTAAGCTTTCAACTTGCTGATGGCTTTCTACTATTAGTTTTCGTAATAAATCTTTAGCTACTCAGCAAACCGAAAGCTAGAAAAAAACACTCAACCAGCTTTTTGACTTTTAATCCATTTTCTCACAAGCCAATTTTTATGGTTTTCATAAGACATCCCAATAGCTGGGTTGCTTGTTTCAACCTTTACATCAACAACAAACCCAAACAAAGAAAAATACAAACGTGGCCCCAATAAAAAGGCAAACAATGCAATTTATTCTCTCTTCCCCATTTACGTTGCCTTTCAGTTAATAAAGCAAGATGAACTGCGCAGGAAATCGGTAAGAGTACCCATCCTACTTTTAGCCAATGATTTGAGAGCAAGTAGGATAAGAGTAAAATGGGTAAGGGGGACTTCGACAAAGTTGTACTCCTATATATATACATATAGCATAGAGTACAATCCACTAGCGGTCCTCGAACTTGTTCGGCTGTGTTATCTCAGTCTCTAAACTCGCAAATTGACCGTGTATATCCTCAAACTTGTTTATCTATGTCACCCCGGTCCTTGAACACCATCTTCGCTCGTTTAGGTCCCCAAACTTGTTCGGCTGTTGTCGGTGTTCTAAACCACCGACTAGTAAATTTATGGATTGTGCGTTTAGGCTCGGATGTGAGCTTGGAGGGCGCAACGATGTACACTGGTTCAGGCAGAACGTCCCTACGTTCAGTTCGTGGCGGCTTGCGCTACCAGCTCTATATTCGGTTTGCAGTAGGGGTTACAAACAGTCGAGAGAGGGACGAGTGTCCCAAGTCTCTGGTGTGCGTGAGGCGTGCGCTCAAGGCCACTCTGTTTGCTTGAAGGCAGAGATGACTTGAGAACTTGTGAGCATGTGTGTGAACTTGAGAGCTCGGCGGCGCCCGTGCCCGGAGAGGAGTCGTCTCGGGACCTAACCCAGTCGAGCGGTGGCCCAGAGGTGTGGTGCGGACTTTGGATCGAGTGGGTGGACCCACAAAATCTGGGGCTACCGTCTTCGCCCTCGACAACGCTGCGGAGGGGTCGGAGTGGCATGGCCTTCAATCGTCGTTGGGAGGCATGGCACATCTGCTCACCAGCGCGCTGAGTACGCTGAATGGCGCCACCCCGACTGGCCAGGTATGGAGCGCTTGTACTCTTGGTTTTTGTTTTGCGTTTTGGTGTCTCTAACTTATGTCTTCCTTGTAGTCTCTCATGGAGAGCAGTCGAGCAAAGTCCCAATTCCTTCTTCAGCATAAGGAGGCCTAGGACCGCCTGAATACGGAGGTGGCCAACCTTTGGACCTGTGAGGCGGAGGCTCATCGGCACGCTGACGAGGCCGAGCGGATGGCCTTGGAGCAGCTGCAGAGGTCACGCAAGGACGATGAGGAGAACGTGGTGATCAAGAAGGAGTGGGATGAGCTCCTTCAGATGGATGCTGTGGCCCGCTAGCGAATCCTCAAGCTCCTGGACGGGGTTCAATAGGAGAGGGACCAGAAGCTAACGGTCGAGCAGAGGCTTGAGGCCTTGTAGACGAAGGCGTGCCAGGAGGCTATGACGACCAAGCGGCTGCGCAAGGAGCGAGATGAGTCATGCCAGACCGAGGAGAGGCTCCGCACAGAGCGTGGCACAGCTCGCATAGAGCACGATGTGGTCTGCCAGGAACGCGGCGCTGCCCAGCAGTGGGTCGGCTCCCTCGAGGCCAAGCTTGAAAGGGAGAAGGCCCAGAAGCTAGATGCTGAGAACGCCTCTACCAGGCTCGCAGCAGACCTAGGCCGGGAGAAGGCGAAGGTGCTGGCCCTGGATAAGGAGCTAGCTGAGGTAAGGAAGAACCTCAAGGTGGAGACGAGTGAGCACGGCATGCTGTGCGCCGCCATCGGGGTTGTCTGTGATGACCACGAAGTGGCATAGGCGGAGGGGACCAGCTCGCTGGCGGCTTGTGTCGTCGACATCACAGCACGGGCGGGCGTGCTTGAGAGGGACACCTTCCATGCTGGCATCAACCGATCCTTCATGATCACCCGTTCCCTCCATGGGGAGACCATTAGCTTAGAGGCGATGAGCCTTGGGTACGCGCTCGGCTACGACGAGAAGGAGCTAGAGGAGCTAGAGAATGTGGTGGTTCCTCTTTCTTAGGACCTGGCAGGGAGGATACAAGACATAGTTCTCCCCCGGAGGGGTTAGTCAGGTTGTGGTGATGAAATCGGGCCACAGTGGCCAAAAACTTGTAAACAAACAAGTATTTTGCTTTTGTCATAGTTTGTTCGATCAAACTTTTATCACTTAAACAATTGCCTTAATCAAATCAAGGATGTTAGTGTTTTAATGTGAAAGTCGATGCGTTCTGACCCCTTTTTGTTGTTAAGACCGCAAAGCTCAAGGTAGACAACACAAAACTTCAATTACACGGGTGAGCGAGATCACCATAGCCATGGGGGCATAGGCTTTCTGTTGTCTGACCCGTTTTCTCAAGGTTGTCTTTCGAGACCCTTTGTTTTTTGTTCTTATTGTGTTATGAAAAGAGGTTAGTGCATTCCGACCCCTTTTTAACGCCGAGACCATAAAGATCGTGGCACGGGCGAAAAATCCCAATCACGCGGGTGAGCAAAGTCACCGTGGTCACGGGGGCATAGGTTTCCTATAGTTCAACCCGTTTTACTCGGTATTTTGTTTCCGTGACCCTTTGCTTTTAGGTCTTTATCGTAAAAAAGGGGTTAGATGCAAGAGAAAGTTCCTGAGTATAAGTATTCCCCTATCAGCCCTCGAGTGAGGTCTGACCCCTTGCCATTGTAGGGGTTGGGCATCACTAAAAAATGAGGGAACAATAATGAAACAGAGAAGGGAAAATGCTTTTTATTTTAGAAACATGATTTTGCATAGATATGCAAACAACTTAGACAAAATCTAAGGGTAGAAGCGACGTAGGTGCTTGATATTCTAGACGTTGGCGAAGACTTGGTTGTCGGCGGTCTTGAGCTTGTGAGTGCTAGGCTTGAGGACCTCAGCGATGATGTATGGCCCCTCCCATGGAGGAGACAATTTGTGGCAATCCTTGTTGCTCTAGATGAGGCGGAGCACCAAGTCCCCGACATTGAAAGCTTGGCCCTTGATCTAACGGTTGTGGTATCGGTGTAGTGCTTGCTAGTACTTAGCAGAGTGGAGGAGAGCAATGTCGTGGGCTTCATCTAGTTGATCCAAGGAGTCCTTGAGGTACTCCTTGGCCTCTAGCTCTTTGTACTGCATGACCCTCGGTGCTTCGTAGACCATGAAGAAAGGTGTGTGGCCGGTTGCTCGGCTCGGGGTCATCCTTAGGCTCCACAGCACCGCAGGGAGTTTTCGCGACCCACTGTCCGCCAAACCTGTTGAGTTTGTTAAATATCCTGGGTTTGATCCCTTGTAGGATCATGCCATTCGCGTGCTCAACCTACCCATTTGGGCGGGGGTGTGCCACGGCGGCCCAGTCGACGCAGATGTGGTACTTGTCACAGAATCTTAAAAATTTCATCCCTATGAACTACGTGTCGTTATCGGTAATGATGGAGTTCAGCACCCCAAACCGATGGATGATATCACGAAAGAAGGGCATGTCTTGCTCAGATTTGATCTTAGTGATCGGTCACGCTTCTATCCACTTGGAGAACTTGTTGACGGTGACAAGCAAATGAGTGTAGCCCCCTGGCACCTTCTTGAGGGGCCCAACCAAATCAAGGCCCCAGACCGTGAATGGCCATGTAATAGGTATGGTTTGGAGAGTTTGGGCTAGCAAATGGGTTTGCCACGTGTAGTACTAACACCCTTCGTAGGTGCGTACAATGTGCGTGGCGTCTGCCATTGCAATCGGCCAGTAGAAGCCCTGGCGGAAAGCATTCCTGATGAGGGTCCTCGGCATGGCATGGTGGTCGTAGGCACCATGGTGGATGTCTTCTAGCGGCTTTCTCCCTTGCTCGGTGGGGATACAGCGCTAAAGACCTTGGTGTGGCTCTTTTTATAAAGTTCTCCCTCGATGATGATGTATGACTTAGCGCGACGCGCAAGCCATCAAGCCTCCGTCTTGTCGACCAGGAGTGTCTCTCGGATGAGGCAGTCAAGATATGGGACCCTCCAGTCTGGCAAGGGGTCAGACCTTGCTGATGGATCCTCATTGATTTCCATGACCTCGGGGTTAGGCAGAGCAGCCGGGCAGTCAGCCCCCGAGCCCAAGGCAAGAGGTTTGTTGCTGGCCCCAGGCCCCGAGACCAAGGGCTTGTGCTAATCACTAGCGAAGACGCAGTCGGGACAGGCTCTCGGCCAGACACCATCATTACCAGTTTGTCAGCCGCTTCGTTAAGCCGTCGAGGAATGTGATTGAGTTCGAGGCCATCGAACCTGTCCTCTAGCTTGCGCACTTCTTGGCAGTACATGGCCATCTTGAGGTTGTGGCAGCTTAACTCCTTCATGACTTGGTCGATGAAGAGCTGTGAGTTGCCCTAAATGTTGAGCCGTCGGATCCCTAGCTCGATGGTGATGCGTAGGCCATTGATGAGTGCTTCATACTCGGCCAAATTGTTAGAGGCAGGGAAATAAAGGCAGACCATGTACCTCATGCGCACTTCGAGGGAGGAAACAAAGACTAGCCCCATGTTGGCCCCTTTCTTCATCAGCGATCCGTCAAAGTACATGGTCTAGTACTCCTGATCGACAGGCGCCGGTGGCAATTGGGTCTCGGTCCACTCTGCCATGAAATCGGTCAACACCTGGGACTTGATGGCTGTCCGAGGGGCATAGGTGATCCCTTCACCCATTAGCTCAAGTGCCCATTTGGCAATCCTTCCTGTGGTGTCACGGTTTTGGATGACCTCACTTAGAGAGATGTACGAAACTACCATCATTGGATGTGACTCGAAGTAGTGCCGCAACTTTCTCTTGATGATTAGGATTGCGTACAAGAGCTTTTGGATTTGGGGGTGGTGGGTCTTGGAATCAGCCAAGACTTCACTGATAAAGTAAATAGGGCATTGCTCCTTAAGAGTGTGCCTTGCTTCTTCTCGCTCTACAACCAGAGCAGCGCTGACCACTTGTGTGGTGACTGTGATATAGAGTAGGAGTGGCTCATCTTTGGTCGGCGGGACTAGGATCGAGGCCTTCGTCAAGAGCTCCTTGAGCTTTTCAAGCACCTCCTAAGCCTCAGTTGTCCATACGAACTAGTCGGTTTTCTTCGGAAGATGGTAGAGAGGGAGGCCTCGTTCGCCGAGGCGCGATATGAAATGGCTCAGAGCCACGAGGCATCCCGTGATCCGCTGCACCCCCTTTATGTTCTGAATTGGGCCCATCCGAGTGATGGCTATAATCTTCTCTAGGTTGGCTTCGATGATATGCTTAGAGACGATGAACCCGAGTAGCATCCTAAAAACACATTTCTCGGGATTGAGTTTGATGATGTTTCCTCAAAGTTTTTTTGAAGGTTTTGTCTAAGTCCACCATAAGGTGGTCAAACTTTTTGGACTTGACTATGATGTCATCTACCTATGCCTTGATAGTCTCTCTGATGGGATTGCCGAAACATTTGAGCATACATCACTGGTATGTTGCTCCTGCATTTTTTAAACCTAACGGCATGCTAACATAGCAGTACAATCTGAACGCGCGTGATGAAAGAAGTCACGAGCTGGTTGGACTCTTTCATCGCAATTTGATGGTAGCCAGAATACGTATCAAGGAAGCAAAGGGTTTCACACCCTAAGGTCGAGTCAACTACCTGATCTATGCGTGGTAAAGGAAATGGATCCTTAGAACACACCTTGTTGAGACTAGTATAGTCAACACACATCCTCCATTTCCCACTCTTCTTTTTTACAAGAACGGGATTGGCTAACCACTCATAATAATACACTTCCTTGATGAATCTAGCCGCCAAATCTCCTTGCCGATGGCCCTGCGCTTCTCCTTATCGAAATAGCGCAGGTGCTATTGTACCGGCTTGGAACCCGACTTGATCCTCAAGGTGTGCTCAGTGACTTCACTTGGAATGTCTGGCATATCCGAGGGTTTCCACGTGAAGACGCCACTGTTCGCATGGAGGAAGTTGATGAGCGTGCTTTCCTATTTGAGGTAGAGGTTGGCGCTGATGCACAACACCTTGCTGTCAGAGCCGCTAGGGTCGATGGGGACATCCTTGGTGCCCTCTATGGGCTTAAAGGCTCCAGCTTGCTGCTTGGAGTTAGGCACGTCCTCGGCCACCGCCTTCCTGATGACTGTGAGCTCCTCCAAGGCAATGGTCATAGCGGTGAGCTCGCAGCACTCTAGGTCACACTCGTAAGCGCGCTGCAAGGAGGCGCCAATGGTAATGACCCCATGCGGGCCCGGCATCTTCAGCTTAAGGTATGTGTAGTTAGGGACGGCCATGAACTTCGCATAACATGGATGTCCTAGGATAGCATGGTAGGTTCCATGAAAACCGACCACCTCCAAGGTGAGGGTCTCAATCCTGAAATTGGACTTATCCCTGAAGGTCATGGACAGGTTGATCTATCTAAGGGTGGGAAATGGCCAATACCGTGGAAAGGTACCCCGGTCGGTCAGATGTGTGACCGGTTGATGGCCATGGCGTTGAGCGTCTCGACGTACATGATGTTGAAGCCGCTACCTCCATCCATCAGCACTTTGCTGAGATGCTTCTTGTCGATGATCGGATCGACAACGAGCAGGTATCGGCCTAGACGCAAAATGTTGTCCGGGTGGTCGGAGCGGTCAAAGGTGATGACAGACCTTGACCACCGGAGGAAGGTGGGAGTGGCTGGCTCGACCGTGTACACCTCATGGCATGTGAGTTTTTGCCAGCGCTTGGAGTCATACGCTGCTGGCTTGCCAAAGATCATGAAGCAACCGGTCTCTTCTGGGAAGGCGTCCTCCTTCTCCTCGGTGTCATTCCCTGGGGGTCAGGCTTCTTTTTTCTGTCCCCTTTCTTGGAGCCCCCAGACAAGAACTTCTTCATAAGTCCGCAGTCCTTGTAGGCGTGCTTAATGGGGTAGATGTGGTTTTAGGCAGGGTCCCTCAAGCATTTTCTCAAAGTGATTCGAGGCGCCCTCGGCGGATGCCTTCTTGCCCTTACGCTCAGTGGCGGCCACGAGCGAGTCCCTAGATCATTGCTTGCTCTTCTTCTTCTTTGAGCAGTTGGAGGCGCCTTCGCTGGTGTCCTTGTCCCGCTTGGCCTTGCCACGGGCATGGTTGAAAATTGCTTTGACCGCCTCCTCGCTCGAGGCATGGCTAGTGGCGATGTTGAGGAGCTCCTTGGTGGTCTATGGGCACTTGCGCCCCAGCTTGTGGACCAGGGACTCACAAGTGGTCCATGACAAGAAGGCCCCAATCACGTCAGCATGTGCGACATTGGGCAGCTCATTGCACTGTCGGGAGAAGCGACGAATGTACTCATGGAGAGTTTTGTTTGGCTTCTGCCGATAGTTCTTGAGGTCCTAGGGTTCTTGGGGTGCACGTAGGTGCCCTGGAAGTTACCCACAAAGATCTTCTTTAGGTCCACCCAACATCTAATCTCGTTGGACGGAAGGTGCTCCAGCCATGTACGTGCCGAGTTGGCAAGGTACAGGGGGAGGTTGCGAATGATGAATGCGTCACCATCTACGCCACTGGCCTAACAAGCAAGTTGGTAGTCCTCGAGCCATAGGCTGAGGTTCGTTTCCCCAGTGTACTTCTGGACATTCACCGGCGGACGATACCATGCTAGGACGGGCGCATTGAGGATGTGCCGGCTGAAGACCCGGGGCCTCAGTGGTGTGGGACTCCGGCTTCGGTCCTTGTCGCTGTTGTAGAGGCCGCCGCGATGAGGGTTGTATTGGTGGCTGGCCTCTCCTCTCTACTCCTCTAGCCTGCGCCTGTGGGCGTTTAGAGTGTCATGCATGTCACTGTTGTTGCCGAGGCGGTCATGCACCAGGGCCGAGGTAGCCTTTTCCACAACCATGCACTGGCTAGAGGATGGATGTGGCTTTGCCATGGTCCTCGGCAGGCTTTTCCTCATCGCGCGGGGGTTGGACGGCAGACGCTTCGCCACCGTGTTGTGTCATCGATGCACGCTGGCTGACATTGCGCTGTCAAGATGTTGAGCTCTCGGCCTACTGCACCGTCGTGTGCTCGAGTAGCGTGCGGATCTCACGCTATGCCTAGCGTCCCTTGGGTGTCACAGGCTTTGGGAGCCCTCGAAGCAGAGCCACCACCGCAGCTATGTTCTAACTTGCCCGGGTGAATTGTGGGAGTCCATTGTTGTCCTCGATGATTCTCCGGTGTGCGTCATGGGCACGCGCGTGCATCTCGTCATGGTGCTGTGCGATCTCGTGCTCGAGCGCCGCACACTCCTCAAGATGGAGTCACACGGTCTCGAGCTATTGCTGCCACTGCTGTAGCTGGTCCATGCGCTGGTAGGGCAGGACCTCTGTGTTCGCCGCAGCCCCATGCCCATCAGCAGGATGCGGGGGAGTCTCATTCCCCCTGTGATGGGCGTTGTTGTTGGCACTTGTGACGTGCCCCTCAGGGGTCACCTCGCGGTGAGGGTCATCCATGATATCTTCCATGAAGCATTTGCGCGAGGGGTGGTAGCTCCCCTGACTAGAGGCAGAATTGGAGATTGACTCTGAGTCGCTCGTGAGGAGATCGTGGATCGATTCCTTGATATAGTCGTCCATGCCCACAAACTCATCGTTCACGGGTGGCGAATGAAAGCGTCACACCATATGGCGTTTGACAATTTGCGCTGTGTTGTGCAAACTGTAAGGGAACACCGTCGAGGTGTCCTAGGTCAGGACGTCCGGGGAGAGCGGCTCTCCACCGGCGAGCTGCGTCATGATGTTGATGAAGGAGGAGGTGAGGGCACGCAGGTCCTCCTAGGGCGGGTGAGGCCTATGTAGACGGTGAGCTGGTGCTCTAACCTCCCAAAGTCAAAGTTGAGGGGCTGGTCGCGCCTGGGGGCTCTGGCCTCCGAGGTGTTCAGCTGCAGTCCCTTGAGTGCCTCAATGATTGCGTCAAGGCTAGTGGGGGAAAGAGGCTGAGCAAGCGCGAGGGCCTACACTAGCCCCTCCACAGTGACAATGAAGTCAAGACTCCTGAAACGCATGTGTGCACCCGAGGTCCAGTCGATACTGTGGTTGGCCATCCGAAGCCTGATGGTGACAATGAAACGTGCAAAATGCCCCTACCTGGCACGCCAACTATCGGTGTTCTAAATCACCGACTAGTAAATTTGTGGATTGCACGTTTAGGCTCGGATGGTGAGTTTGGAGGGCGCAAAGATGTATACTGGTTTGTGGCAGCTTGCGCTACCAACTCTGTATTTAGTTTGCAGTAGGGGTTACAAACGGTCGAGAGAGGGACGGATGTCCCAAGTCTCTGGTGTGCGTGAGGCGTGCGCTCAAGACCACTCTGTTTGCTTGAAGGCAGAGAGGGCTTGAGAACTTGTGAGCGTGTGTGTGAACTTGAGAGCTTCCCAAGTCTCCACTGAAGGGCGCCGGTCCTTTCGTTTTATAGGCTAAGGGGAGGACCCAAACTACATGAGAAGGAGAAGAATTAACAGAAAAATAGGATAGAAGAAGGCCCATTAGGCCTGTAGCGACTCCTCGTCACGTCCCTGCTATAGGTAGGCATCGTCATCCGGTCGTGGCATTCCGTCCCGTCGCTGCGCGCGGTGTAGTCAACAGTTCCCCTTGACTGGGGCCGTACAGGGATTTGGTAGCATAGTGCCGGTCCATTCGGCTCTATTGGTGATGTGCACGCCTAAGTATGGCCTGTCGCGGTCGTGGGTCGCGTCGAGGTGTGTCTGCCTCCCTTCCTGGCATGATAAGCATGGTCACTCGGCTCCCTTGACAGGATCCGTACGGGGTTTAGGCAACACAGCGTCGGTCCGCTCGACGTCGTTGATGACGTGCGCGCCCTGGTATGGCTTGTCGTGGCCACAGGTCATGTCGAGGCGTGCCGCTCCCTGCCTAGTGTCAGAAGTTTGACCCCGGGCTTGTGCCGTTACACCCGAAATGGTTGGTGACAGCGTGGGCCACCGCAGGGGCCTACGTTCCCACGCAAGGGCGGACGCGCCTCCATGGATCAGGGGAGGCGGGGCTTCCCCTCGGGGGGTCGGGCGAGGTGGAGCCTGTGCCCAAGGGGTCGGGCATGACGGAGCCCGTGCCCAAGGGGTCAGGCGAGACGGAGCCCTTGCCCAAGGGGTCAAACGAGGCATAGTCCTTACCTGAGGGGTCGGGCGAGGTGGAGCCTGCACCCGAGGGATAGGGCGAGCCCAAAACTTCCTTGGTTGGGCTAGACCGTGCCACAACTATGCTCATAGTCGTTTAGGATGGGCTGAGGTCGGTGTCCTCTAACTCCTGTCTTGTGGATACCTTAATATTGGTACCCGACAGCTGTATCATCTAGGTCCCTAAGCTTGAAACTCACCCGTCTAAATCCTAAAACTTATTCAGTTGTATCATCCTGGTGTAAAAAGCAACCGTTGTTTCGTGTAGGTCCTCAAACTTGAAAAGTGACCATTTTTTTGTTCACCCTAGCAATGGAAGGTGTAAAAAAGGCTAAATGCAGACGGAGTTGTAAATGGTGATTAAAATTTATCATGTCTTAAAAATTTGGATGCCCAGTGCGCCAGCCTTTTCATCCCCCGTGATGTTTGCATCGATCAGTTATTGTATAGATTATTATGTTAATTAAGCTGCTAAATTCTCAAATCAATCGCTAATAGATGACAAGTGCCGCCGTACACTGCTACATTGTGCATTCACTTCTGATAACATGTGGCAAGTGCTTACTAATGATTTAATTAGTTTACAGTTAGGCGAAAAGGAATGGTCACTGTCGTCCTCCACTAAATGCGTGGATACCTACTCGTGGGACACACCGCAGAAATGCAGAACATGTTTTTTTATTGCCTCAGCCTTCCAGTACAAGTTGTAGTATTTGAACTCACGCACTAACGCACATCACACCACACACACGCACACAACTCATCCACACCTTAGTGCGCAAGCTAGGGGTGCGTTTGCGAGGGTGGCCCAACCCAGCCTTGCGCTCGTGGGCTGCACCTGCTCGTGTTTGCGGCCTTGGCCCGCGTTGGAGCCCGGCTCACCGCAGCCAAAAATGATGCCGCAACCAGGCTCCAGAGAAATGCTGCTAGGGTTCGTTTCTGGCGAGCTCAGCTGCACGCGGTGCGCTCGGGCGATTTCGGGGCGGCGGTGGGTGGCTCACGCGGGCTCGCGCGGGAAGAGGAAACTTCAGCGCGCGCGCTTCCCTCCGCGCGGGAAGGCAAACCCGCCGGTGAATCCTCGCGCCTATAAAGTGCGGCCGCTCCTCCTGCCTCTCCTTCTTCCTCTCGCTTTGGTCACCTTCCACCTCCCTCTTGAGAGACCGGCAGTGAGTGCGTGGCGGCGGCGGTGACCTTTGGCGTACTTTTCCTCCGTTCCACGCCTTGGGGGATCTTCGCCATGTTCCTGCTCCGGCTCCTGCTGGGACTCGGTGGCATTGGTGCGTCCTCCTCTTCTCCGTCCCTGTCTTCTTCGACTTGAGCTCAATCTGCTCCTCTACTTCTAGATCTGCTTCCTCTCCGGTTCAACAACCCCGAGCCCAAGGTGAAATGGACAACCCTTCCCCCTCCCCCCTCCCCCCTCCATCTTCTGTTAGGGTTCGGTACCTGATGATGATGACATTTTTTTGGTACCTGATGCTGCTGCTGGTTTGGATTGTCTTATGCTTTGGTACCTGATACTGTTGCTGCTTTGGATCTGTTAAGATTTGCTACCTGATGCATGTATTCCTGTTGTAGTTGTTATGTATGTCTTCATCTGTTGATTATTCAGACTGTTCTTTGTCCATGATATGCTATGGTTGGTTAGTATTCTATGAGATGTGGTCGATGATGTGGTCCCCTCAGCTGCACTAGGAGGCATCAATACATGATGCAGTCGTGCTATTTCGTTATTCATTCATTTCATGACCATGTTGATGCCTAGTAGGGTTTGATGATCTGTATTCCTATTTCAAATTTGCATGGTTGTAGATGGATCCCTCATTGAGCCGTGACATGCTGTGTAGGCAGGCAACTGCTTTGACTGTTGTTATGGTTTCTTTTGTTTCCACTAGGCTCAAAAGAAAAACCCCTGAGCCTGATACACCCCAGCTTGACCCAGCTGCACTTTCACTTCTTAGAGATGTAAATGAGTAGCACAGAATGAGGACACTGGACATGATTTATCACTCCACTGATACTGAGTGCATATCCATGATTAGGATGAAGAGAGCTCCTTTTTTGAGTTAGTCAAAACCTTTAGAGAGAGGAGTCTGGTCACTGATAGGGAAGGGGTTTTAGCAGAGGAGCAGGTAGCCATGTTCTTGCATGTTGTAGGGCACAACCAAAGGTTTAGAGTGGTTCACCATTCCTTTAGGAGGTCCATCCAAACTGTGCACAAACACTTCCACCAGGTTTTGTATGCTGTGGGTGAGCTTAGGAATGAAATGATCAAGCCACCTAGCACTACCACTCATCCTAAGATCCAAAGCAACCATAGATGGTATCCATATTTCAAGGTAAATGTCTAGCTTGGGTTCATAAATTGAATTTCACATGGTCCAATCACTTACACATATATTTTTAGGACTGCATTGGCTTCATAGATGGCACACATTTCTTGGCAAGGGTGCCAAGGCGTAGCCAATAAGTTTTCAGGGGTAGGAAAAAGGACCCTACTCAAAATGTCATGGTTGTTGTCAATTGTGATCTTCTATTCACTTATGTCCTTGCTGGCTAGGAGGGTTCTGCCCATGATGCAACTGTCCTAGCAGATGCCATTGCTAGTAGTTGATCCTACTGATGATGTAGCTGCTCCTATGGCTGGTGGTGGTGGTGGTCGTGGTGGTGTTAGGGCTATGAGGTGGTCCAACAACACCTTTGGTCTTGTTCTTAGGAGGATGGCTGCTCTGGTTACGGATGGCAGTAGGCTTGACAAGGTCTTCAAAGACAAGGATGTCAATCATGTGGCCAAAGCCCTTAAGGACTGGTGTGGGGAGGTTGTGACCTCTACTCAAGTGTACAACCACTTGAGAAAATAGAGACAGAAGTGGGCTAAAGTGTCCAAACTCAAGGACCTTAGTTGTGCTCTATGGGATGACACCACCAATGCTATCATGCTTGACCATGACCACTACCTTGGCCACTGCAAGGTAGCAATTTGCCTCTATTCCATTGTCCTACATACCATTTGTTTGTACAATTACCTGTCTAAACCTACATGTGACCCAAACTGCAGGACCATCCTAAAGATGCTGAATACCTAAACACCCCAATTATGTTCTACACTGAGATGGAGACCATATTTGGCAATGCTTTAGCCACTGGTAGGTTTACACTTGGGTTTGGTGAAGCCTTAGGGCAGAACCAGGCTGACAGTGCAGCTGCCAAGGTTGGTCCTCCTTTGACCCCAACCCCTAGTGATAAAGCTCCCACTACAACTGTAGAGAGTAGCAAGGCCACATAAGTACTCTCCTCAGCTGCTGGTGGGAAGAGGAAGAGAGGAAATTTCACTGAGGAGGAGATACTGATGTTGACCAACATGTCAGATGCTATCAACAATGTGGCTAATGCTCTTAGGGAAACTGGACCTACCCATGTTGATGCCAATCTTTACCTTGCTGTGATGGAGATGCCTGGCTTCTCTGAGGAGGCCCTTATTGTTGCCTACACATTTCTCCTGGACAACAAGGCGCAAGGAAGTGGCTTTGTGAACATGACTGATGCCCATAGGACCATTTGGCTACAAAGCTTCTTAGCCAAGAACTACTTCATGTAGGTGGTGCACTACATGATGGTCTGCATGGACAGGAGGGGGTTGACTATTGAGATGTATAGTTCCTCCACCCCCTCACCCCCTTCTCTTCTTTTGACTACAACTGGTACTTGTTTGATGTGGAACTTTTGTGCAGGATGGTTGATCTAGTAAAACCTTATTGTGGCCTCTATTGGCTACATCTATTTGAATCTTTAAGTTTGCTTATTTCTTGCTCATTACTTATAAGTTCTTTGTTTGGTCATATCTGGTTTACCTGTGTTGGTGCAAGTACTGGGAAATTGATGGCCAATGATGCAACATAAAACATGAGGTGGATGCCCTTTTGCTGTGTTCTTGATCTGTTGTTGTTTTGTTATGCTTTTCCATGCTTGTCATCTACACTTTGCTGACATGCACTGCTTTGCAACAACATCCATGATGATTGATGGAAGTGAGTGCAACAATGTGAGCACAAGTGTTGATTGGCAAGCTTGCAAGTTATCTGCTTTTTAAATTCTGATGTTGTTTGCTTTCTGTTTTTTTGTTGTTGGCATCCACCAGTGATTAAAATCAATGACTAAATCCAACACAATGAAAAAGCTGAGGCCAATATTATGGTCTTGAAGCCAATGATGTCAGAATAGCTATTTCAAGGTAAGCAGTCGACTGAGGCACACCTTATTGCTCTGTAGTGCCTCCAGTGAGGAGCACTTACATGATTTACATGTCATTTGTTTTAGACAATGGCACCTTGCTATGTGGTGTTCGAAGGCAAGAAACCTGGCATTTATTTTACTTGGTATGAGTGTGCTAAGCATGTGCTAAAGGAAGAAGGGGCCATATATCAAAAGTATGGCAGCTATGATGAAGCTCTTAGGGCTTTCAGTGAAAGGGTACCTGCAGCACCACTGCTGTTACCCACTGATGGCTCATCTGGATTGTCATCTGCAGCACCCCTGCTGTTACCCACTGATCCCCTAGCTGTTCGTAAGCATGGCTATTGGAAAAATGTGATCATCTTGATCTTACTTATGGTTGTCGTTGCTCTATGCTACCTGTTGTTCATGTGCAAGAAGTGAAACTGTTTTCATTAGGGCGATGATGACAATGTGGATGGACTAATTAGCTGGCTACATGTCATTTTGCTTTACCAATTCTGTTTCTTTAACTTGTTCTTCTGCTGGGCTTCAAACATAACTTATGCTATTGTACTTCTTTCTTCTGGTTTGATTATTCCTTGTAGCCAGCAATGCAATGTGAACTTTATGAAATTTGTCTGAGGCCAAGTGCTAATGTAAGCACTGATTTGTGTATGGTTTGGTAATGATGCTCATGCTTATGTTCATGATCTTCTTGCTCATCTGTCAAACATTCTCAATTGATCAAGCTATAAATCTGTTTTGATCCTTGGGCCAAGCTGACCACAGCCAGCTGCCAAACATGTTCTCGGTTTGGCAGTTGGTGGCGGTTGGTCTCTCAGCCCGGCTGAGGGCTGGGTCACAAACACGACCTCGCCTGGGCCGAGCTCTGTCGGTGCAGGTGCACAAATAGGTGCTCTTGCACCACTTGGGACAGACCTGCTCAGGCCTGGTCCAATTCGGCTAGCCAGGCCACCCAGGTGCAGGGTTGCAAACGCGCCCTAGATCTACCACCTATACCTAGGTTCTGAAACACGGCTGAGAGATATGACAGTTGTGGCACATCCGTGCGAGGCAACAAAATTTATTAAGGGAACACTGTTCCCTGGTGAGACACCCGGTCTATTCCAGGAATCGAACTCGGGCGGGTGGGTTGAGCACCGTCGAACCCAACCACCGAGCTACTCGCTCATTCTCAATGCAGAATGTGTTTGCGACCCTGGCCCGTCGGCTCGGCTGCACCCTCCGCGTGCAACTGCCCGTGTTTGTGAGCTGGGGCCCACCAGCGAGCCTGGCCGTCGTCATGCAATTTGCCTTCTCTCTCTTGGATAGCTAGCAAATGAGATGGAGGTTCGTTTCCTGGCGGCACGGTTCGCTGGAGCGCTGGAGGCACGCTCATGTCACCTCTGGTCACCTCCCGCAGTTGTGCACGCCTCCGCATGCCGTTCGCACTCTCCGCCGCCGCTGCAGCCAAACTGGTGTGGGCGTCGCCGGACGACGGGGGCGGTGGTGCCATGGCGAGGAGATGCTATCCTCCATAGAGCGCGAGGTCGAGCGCCATAACCGCAAGGCCGAGCTCAACCCCTCCTCCTTCCTCCTCTTCCTCCCCCGCAGCGACGCCACCGCCGCGCTCGCAAGCACTCTCCCCCGCCGCGCCGTCCTCGCTCCTGCTGATGTGGCGCGAGCTCGAGCACCGCCGCGCCGACAGCCCACCCCTTCGACGGGTGAGGGAGGCCATGGCCTCGAGCTCGGTGGCGGCCATGGCCCATGGCGCGCGGGCCGCCGTGTCGAGCAGGACCGTCCTGGACGGGAGTGGGCGGGGACGCTGGCGTGGGGGACTGGAGCAGGCGCTGTCGGCACGCGCGTCGGGGACGAGCAGCCTCATGGCGCCGGTGCTGCTGCTGCCGCCGGTGTGCGCGCGTCGCCACCATCGCCGCCCACCGAGTGCTCGATAGAATGCCAGCAAGGGAGAGAGGTGGTAACAATCACCACACTCGGATGCAAGGTAACTGTACTCATTTTGTACCACGAGACAAACAATCTCTGTTGAACGTGGCTCATTTCGGTCAACGAAGCAAACACGGCAGGTTGCAGCTAAGAAACCGGGCTCTGGCTGGCCTCGGCCTGGTCAGTCGGCCATGCCGGGCAGAACCAACCTCACAAACACGCCCGCAATGTTCTCTGCAGAGAACCTATGATTTGTAGTAC
Source organism: Saccharum officinarum (assembly GCA_020631735.1). Taxonomy (NCBI): domain Eukaryota; kingdom Viridiplantae; phylum Streptophyta; class Magnoliopsida; order Poales; family Poaceae; genus Saccharum; species Saccharum officinarum. The sequence goes on along the minus strand of CM036212.1, from coordinate 13,293,701 downwards.
TGTTGAGTGTTATGAAATCAAATCCCACATGACGAAATATTGAAACGCTAGGTCAGTGCCTACGTACTCTGCAGTGTCATTTAATGATGAATGGCAGACGGAAGTTTACTCAACTACTATGCCTTTTTTCCCTCTAACATGACTTCACGTGTCTTTGCATTAAGAATGGGAGGCCCAAAGCACGACGGATATAAAGCGGGATACAGAACCACAGAGAGAGTGGTTGGCACCCCAAACACAACAACATCACAACACAACAACAAACAACAAGAAAAAGAGAGATAGGGCCCTCCACTACAAGCCTAACAATGCAACCTGCAAGGCAAATTGCAACACCGCAAGGGACCCAAATCGGGAAATGTAGCCGCGGCGGTAAGAATCCACCGAGAGAGACAACCAAGGCGGCCACCGAGGCCCACATGGCAAAGCATCCACGAGGGGGCATCACACGCTCGGCAGCAGCTGCCCGAGGTGGAGCCAAGTGCGACGTCGGTGACCAAGGACGGCCAAGCAACGACTATGGCTAACAACTTCGGCAACACCAACATCCAAGAGGACCAAAGCGAAACCCATGCGGCAAAGCATCCGCGAGGGGGCATCACCCGCTCGGCAGCAACTGCCCGAGGTGGTGCCAAGCACGACGTTGGTGGCCGAGGACGGCCAAGCAACAACGACGGCGAACAACTTACCTGCAGGATGATTTTACTATGCCAGAAGGATGATTTTACAGTGCTCTTCATCTTACAAATTGGAGCCCGAGACAACCGTACCTGCAGGATGCAAAGGGCACTAGAATTTTAGATTACCAGTATCACAGCAATCTGAATTCTGAGTATCTAGAAAGAGATCCAGAGAACGTGGATGTGCTGAACTTGAAGCAGGACCGCGGAAACCTGAAACGTTTCAGGCGTGTTCGGATGCAGGGACTAAAGTTTAGTTGATGTCATATCGGATGTTACATAGGGTATTCGGATACTAATAAAAAAACAAATTACAGATTCCGTCAGAAAACCGCGAGATGAATTTATTAAGACTAGTTAATATGTCACTAGCATATATTTACTGTAGATTTATTGTAGCACTTCAAATCATAGACTAATTAGACTTAGAAGATTCGTCTAGCAAATTAACTGCAACATGTGTATTTAGTTTCGTAAATAGTCAATATCAAACACCCCCTCAGTCTCGGCTTCATGCGCGTCAGCGCGCCTGCCGTAGCTACCTTTCCGGCGTTCCCCGCTCCCGCGCGTCCCATCTCACCAGACAACCAACCTTGCAGGAAAACGCCGGGGAAGTGCGGACCATCTCTCAAACAAAGGCGGCTCAGTTTAGATCCAGAAAATTTTGTAAAAAAATAGTAGATTTTTTGTCACATCGAATCTTTAGATGTATGCATGAAGTATTAAATATAGATAAAAAATAAAATTAATTACACAGTTTAGACGAAATGGACGAGAGGAATCTTTTAAACCTAATTAGACTATAATTGGACACTAATTGTTAAATAACAACGAAAATACTACAGTTGTATTTTGCCAAAAAAAATTTGGCAACTAACAAGGCCAAACTAGCCAATGCAGCCAGGGAAACATGCGTGAACAATGCCATTACGGCGAGGTGATGGCGCTGTGCAGGAGGGGGGCAAACCCATGTGCGCGGGTCGGCAGCGGCATCGGTGGGGCCGGCAACATCGCAGCATTGCAGGGCACAGACGCGACGTGAGACTGCTATGGCTCCGCGCGAAGCAAGGCCGCGGGTGTGTTTTGTTTCCTGAAAAGGTAAAAAAAAAAAAGTACGGTAGCACGTTTTTGTTTTATTTGATAAATAATATCCAACTGTTGATTAATTAGAGTCTTGTTTAGATTCTAGAATTTGCCTCCCAAATTCACTATGCAGAATTCCTATTCCCTATCACATCAAAATGTCGGCACATATATAAAGTACTAAATATAGATGAAATAAAAAACTAATTGTACAGTTTTGTTGTACTTTGCGAGACGAACATTTAGAGTCTAATTAATCAAGATTTGGATAATTATTACCAAATAAAAATAAAATTGCTACAGTGTGACGTGACGTTTACTATGCAGATTTTGGACCCAAACTTGGTTATCTAAACAAGGCCTAGGTTCAAAACGTCCGTCTCGTAAAGTACATCCAAACTGTATAATTAGTTTTTGATTTCATCTACATTTAGTACTCCATGTATGTATCGCAAGTTTGATATAACGAATTTTTTTTTAAATAATACGTTTTTGGTGGAACTAAACACAGCCTGCAGCTGTAGCAGCACAGCTATGGGGCAGGGAGCGACAGAGCGGCCGCGGCGCGTAGCGAGCACGGCCAGCCGGCCAGTGCGGTGCCACCACGGTAGCGGCAGCCGAGGTAGCCACGTCACGGCCAGGTCATGGCCAATGACAAGCTCGGCCGGCCGGCTCCAGCCACGCGTGCACACGGGCGTGCGACCAGCCTAGTTTAGATGCAAAATTTTTTTTTTGCAAAAGAACAGTAGATTCCTCGTCACATCGAATTTTTGGACGCATGCATGAAGCATTAAATATAGATAAAAAATAAAACTAATTACACAGTTTAGACGAAATAGACGAGACGAATCTTTTAAGCCTAATTAGATCATAATTGGACACTAATTGCCAAATAACAACGAAAGTGCTATAGTTGCATTTTGCCAAAAATTTTGCCAACTAAACGAGAGCTTGACAATGAGCCACGTCAGGTGACTGCACTCATAGGCCAGGCCGACCGAGACATGTTACATGCATGATTTTTAAAGCATCCTAAAAACTAAACCACCGAAGCTAGAACCAACCCATCTTCACTATGCCAACTACGGCACAACGGACTACTCACAGAAGCTAAAACATGACACCCTGCCTAGCCCAATTTCGCAGAACAAACTCGCCAACATTACACTATCACACTATTTTCCAAGTTGAGAATTTTCTTAGTCTTTGAGCTGGATTTGTTTTCAAGTTGCATTTTTAAGCTATTACAATTACGAGCTAACACTATAATTTTACCGAGGCAGAAGATGCATTGTGATCTACCAAACTTGTACTTCAAATTTTATTAATGTGTCATATATACGTTCTATAGCATTTTTGCTCACAAAATTTTGGTTTTCAACCCTACTTGATATAACATACAACATGGAATAGCTTTTCATTTAACTTTTTTATTGATTAAGTTACAAGACTTTATCTACACAATTGATCACATGCATTAACACATAAACGTGATGCTCATGACATGATTTAGCAAGTTGTTTAAGCGGTAACACCGAGGGTGTTACAGAACTCCAGGTGAACTCGCTGCCACGATCCGTCCTCAGCACGCGCAGCTTCTTCCTAGCCTCTGCTTCAGCTGGTGCCTAGAATAGCCTGATCGCTGTTGTCTCCTCGTCCTTGCTCATTAGGAGCTATAGCCACATGTAGCGGCTGCAGTTGTCCATGAACAACAAGAAGTAGCGCCGCCCACCGTGCGTGGTTGGCATGACTGGCCCACAGAGGTCGCCGTGGATGAGCTCGAGGGCGTTCATCACGTGATACTTGGCTGCCTTTGGGAACGGCACTCTGCTTCCCTGCCAAGGTAGCTATCACACAGCTTGCCGGCATGCTTGATATTAGGCAGCCCGCGCACCATCTTCTCTAGTTGATCGAGCGTGTCAAAGCTGAGATGGCCGAAACGGGGGTGCCACAGCCACGACTCCTCCATGCGCTACGCCGCCAGACACACCAACTGCTCCACCTTCAAATCGAGCAAGTATAAGTGGTTTTGGGATCGTTTTACCTTGGCGAATAGCCGCTTCTCTCAATCCCTGATCTTGAAGATCCATCTCTTGATCAGCACCTCGCACGTGCGCTCATCTAGCTGCCCGATGCTGACAATGCTTGAGCACAGCTGGGGGATGTAGTAGACGTCTGTCAGCACGCGGTGCTTGCCATTCTAGCACCGGAGCCACCTTCGAGCCACCCCTGAACCTCACGGTCCCTGTCACGCTGCCATCAAGCTCGGAGGAGGCCGCCTTAGAGCCGGTCATGTGATTGCTGGCCCAGGAGTCCAGGTACCACCTCCGTTCCAACTCATCCCCACTCATCCGAGATGGACATGGAGACGTTTTACACCAAGCTCAACCGCAATCCACATGCCGTGGAAGCAGGCCTCGTATTCTGCAGCGTTGTTAGATGTAGGGAAATAAATCCTGAGGACGTAGCGGAGTTGTTCGTTGGTTGGTGAGATAAAGAGCACGCCTGCTCCTGCACCATCAATGTTTAGAGAGCCATCGAAATACATCTTCCAGTATTCGATTGGCCCCTAATCGGGAGGTGCACTAAGGTCTGTCCATTCGACGATAAAGTCCACCAGAACTTGAGACTTGATGGATGTGTGACCCTGGAACTCGATTGAATAAGGGCATAATTCCATTGCCCACTTGATGATGCGTCCATTAGCGTCCTTATTTTGAATGATGTCTCCCAATGGAAAATTAGTCTTAACCATCACTTGATATCCGTCGAAGTAATGCTTCAACTTTCGGGATGTAATCAGTATGGCGTAGATCAGCTTTTGAACTTGCGGGTACCTGGCTTTGGACTCATTGAGCACTTCGCTGATGAAGTAAACAGGGCGCTGGACTTTGTACACGTGGCCGGGTTCCTCACGCTCGACCACGATGACTGTGGAGACCATGTGATCGGTGGCCGCAATGTAGAGAAGAAGAACGTCGTCTTTCAAAGGGGCTATAAGGACTGGAGGAGAGGTTAAGAATTCTTTGAGCTGTGTGAAGGCAGCGTCAGCCTCTTCCGACCAGACAAACTTCTTCGAAGCCTTGAGTAGCTTGAATAAAGGAAGACCCTTTTCACCGAGTCATGAAATGAAACGGCTTAAGGTGGCCATACATTCAGTGAGCTTTTGGATATCCTTGATGTTTTTGGGTGGCTTCATATCTAAAACAGCCTTTACCTTTATCGGGTTGGGGCGTATGCCATCGTGGCTGACGACGTTGCCCAATAATATACCAGATAGAACTATGAAGATACACTTCTTTGGATTAAGCTTCCATTGGTACTTGTTGAGAGCCGTGAAGGTACACTAGAGATTGTCGACTAGGGTGTGAGCCTCCCTAGTTTTCACGACCACATCATCGACGTAGGCTTCGACCAGGTCATCCTTGATCTCATTAGCAAGGCATTGCTAGATAGCACGCTGATATGTGGCCCCCGTGTTCTTAAGCCCGAACGACATAGTCATGTAGCAGTAGGTGCCGAATGGTGTAATGAAGGATGTCTTGATCTGATCGTCCTTGTTGAGAGCGATCTGGTGATAACCAGAGTAGCAATCAAGAAAGGACAGCAGCTCGTAGCTAGCTGTGGAATCTACGACTTCGTCTATGCAAGGTAAGCCAAAGGGATCTTTAGGGTAGTGTTTGTTGAGATTAGTATAATCAACACATATTCTCCATTCATTATTCTTTTTGCGTACAAGGACCGGGTTGGCTAACCAGTCCAGATGATACACTTCTTTAACAAATCTAGCTGCTAAAAGCTGGGTAACTTCTGCCCTAATAGCCTCCTTTTTGTCATGACCAAACCATCATAGCTTTTGCTTGATAGGTCTTGCGGTCTTCGAGATGTTCAAGGAGTGCTCGATCAGGTGTTGAGGAACACCGGGCATGTCAGCGGGTTTCCACGCGAACACACTTACGTTGTCCCTCAGAAACCTAACAAGCGCGTCTTCCTATTTAGGATCCAGGTTGGCCCCGATAAGGGCCATTTTGCTGGGATCGTCGTTGACCAGCTGAATCTCCTTATGCTCGTTGGACTTGATGTGCTTCTGCGGTGCTTGGCGCTCTAGGATCTCTAGTTGGCCGGTGGGAATCTTAGAGGCGTCGACCAGGGTTTGCTCCATGTGAATTGAGAGGTCGGTGGCCTCTGCCACCTTAAAGCTTTCCTCTTCACAGGTATAGGCAGTGTAAACATTGCCTCTGAGAGTAAGGACACCCTGCTCGGTAGGCATTTTGAGCACCAAGTAAGAGTAGTGTGGCACAACCATGAACTTGGTGAGCGCTGGTCGACCAAGGATGGCGTGGTAAGTACCCTCGAAGTCCGTGACCATGAAGTTGACGTAGTCGGTGCAGAAGTGGTTTGGATTGCCGAACTGCACAGGGAGCATGATCTACCCGAGAGGTATGGAGCTCTGTCCGGGAAAGACGCCCCAGAACTGTGCATTGTAAGGCTTGAGGTCAGCCTGAGTTAGTTTAAGGGTAGGCAAGCTGCTGCAAAATAGGATGTCGATGGAACTGCCACCATCCATGAGTATCCTCTTGAACCGGACGCTGTTGATGCAGGGGTCGAGGACAAGGGGAAAATGACCAGGTTCCAGAATTACCGCCCACCGGTTTACTCGGCCGAAGGAGATTTCGCGGTGGGACCAGGCCGGGAGCCTAGGATCAGAGATGAGGTCATCGTTGTTGACGACACTCAAGCAGGCCTACTTTAGTAGCTTGCGCTCGTGCTTGGACTCTAAAAACACATTTATGCTAAAGATGGAGTGGATGGTTTTGGTGGGATTGACATATTGGTGACAAGGATTTCTATCCTGTTCGTCATCATCGTCGTCATCACCGTCACGCCGTGGTCCATCGTCAATGGCCTTTGGAGCATCATTATTAGCAAGTTGCTTGGCGTAGATGTTCTTGAGGAAGCGACAGTTCTCCATGGTGTGATTAGACTTTGGATGGATCTGGCAGGGACCCTTCAAAGCTTTGTTGTAATCCTCTTGATAGTCACGGCAACTAGCAGGTTTCTTGACCATATTGACCTCATGGTCATCCTCATGGGGATGCTTGTCACGGAACCGCCCAAATTATAAGAACAAAAGTACAAAAATAATCGTCGGAGCAATTAAATTCCCGTACTTAAGCTCCTATAACTCTGGTAGTCTAATAAAATCATGAGGGATTTCAAACCAACCAACATACAAGCCAAGATCGTAGTGGTCCAACATAACAGGTCATATGTTACATCCATTTCATAAGTAACTCAACATATATCGGAGTTCAGTAGAGTTATTACAACTCAAGTTCAAAAGTAGTGGAAGCAAGTAGTTTGAAAACTAATATCACCTTAATTCAAATACATGCCAGTACCAAGGTCAATTTTCCATAAAAGCATGAGAGATAAGATAGCTCAGATGGATCATGCCCATGATCACACTCCGTCACTACAGCCAGAGTCTTCCAATTCTTGCAGTAGCTATGTTATACCACAACCTGCAACAAGTGGGAATAAACCCTGAGTACGAGAAGGTACTCAGCTAGACTTACCCGTCATAAACTAGAAATAATATGACACCAAGGAGTATGTAAGGCTTTCTCTCAGTGGGCTAGCTTGACTTATTTGCGAAAAGCATAAGTTATCATGAATAAACTAATTTAAGTCCTTTTGCATCATATTTATTATAACCTATTCAATCTAGGTAAGCACCTATGCTAAAGCAATCATTTGATTAACCATTAACATCAAAGGTTACCATCTCAGGTTTAGCATTTCCAACATTATCCACATAACCATCTGTGTTTCATCATTAATACTATGATGCCGTAACACGAGTCAAGTGCTCACTAACCGGGAGCGACGGCGATTCGAATCGAATTCCTATCCAGCTGGAGATTTATTCCTCACACAAACCATGCTTCCCTCGTCAGGGTTGCGTAGATCACCAATGACACTTTCCAAGAAGCCGCGGGATAACAATCATGGATCGCACTACCCAGGGACCGCCCGACTGCCAGGACACACCTTGGGCTCACTCTTCGCGTCCCCGTTACACCCCCTTCAACACCAGTCTGCCAACCCGAGTTTATCCCGGCTCAAAAAGTGTCACTAGATTCGCGGTCGAAAGGTACTTTATTCGGCCAGCTAAATGTGAGGCATGCGTTCAACATGACAAGAGGGACGAGCAACGATCGGTCCTTAATCGACACAGACGGAAACTACAAGCACTCCAGAACCCTGTCTGGTTGCCTCATACTTATTCCGTCCGGTCTCCAATTATCCATCAACACTTGGTTATTTCCAGGATATCATCCATTTCATAGCTAAAGTATTCCAATAGCCACCTATAATTGCAGGTGACCGGAAATCACCGATCGCTACCGGTCTAAGCAGGGCTAAGCAGTATTTTCGATCCTAAACCAAAATAGGATTCAAGGCATATTTCTGGGACAAGGAAGGGATATATATGCAACAAGTGTTTTCAATCAACTCCTATAACTTAATGCAACAATACATATATAACTTATATATACTCAATTGCTTTTGTAAAGTAGGAGGCTTAGAATGCTCCGGGGCTTGCCTGAGATCGAACACTGGGTTAGTGAATGACAGATGACACTCGCTTGGCGAGCATCTCCCATCCTGACACTTGCTTAATCCTTTCATCTTCGGGATAGGTCCACCAAACACCGTCTTTAGGTTTGGCCTCAACATCTCATCCTTCACGTGGTGCATCTAGCGAACCTAAATGAGATGCAAGATGCATGCGTATGAATATGATGGATGGTAACAAGAGATGCATCACATAAACATGCATGTAAACACACGATTAAGACATAGACACCAAAAGCTAATTAGCTAACCTCGCACAACCAATTAAAGAGGGCAAGAACATTAAGCATAACACAAGTTTGACAAGATCACAAGTATCTTAACTTGACCATCATCAAGGGTATAAGCCACACTTAGCAACACATGGAGTAAACAACCATAACTAGCATCTGACAATTTCTGGACTGCAAACAACATCTACATGTTTGGATCATAACTGGAGTTATACAAATCCAATAGCCATGCAACAAGACATTCTAGAAAGTTTATGAAATTGTCTATAATTCATCTTTAATCATCTTAGCATGATTCTTAAGTCAACCAAGTCAAACATGCATAATTACAGAATCTGGTCCAGAGATTTCAGAGAACAACTATTTCTGGAACCCAACTTGAAACAGTTATTAATCACAAAATATAAGGTCAAATGCCACCAAAATTTAACACAAGCTATATTAATGAGTTATCTACAACTTTGTTATAAGCATGTTTCTCAGAAAACATCATTTTCATGGTGCAATTACCAAAGTCCCAGAAACTGTCCAGGAAAGCATCAATTGCAAGAATAAATATTAACTTGCATTCCAAACATACATTTGGCCACAACCAATGTAACCATCATAAATTTCATGTTAAATTATCACCAAAAAGCATAGTGCTCATCATTAAATAATTTCTTTTAATGCATTTCTTAATTTATTTAAATAGCAAGGTGAAATAATAAACATATATCAAAAGTCCATAATAAAATCTATAAAAATTACAGTAGCTCTTACATACATCCAATAGTATACTGTACAAAATTTAAGCCATTTGGACATGTATATCAACCTCTATGAAAAAGACAAATTGCTATTACAAGAATTTATGTGAGATCAAGATACACTAATAACTCACTCAAATGGCAACCAAAATTCATGAAATTTTTATCATACATCAATCATCATATGAGTAGCATGTCACAAAAAGTTCACTTCATTTGGAGCCCTAGATCTGCAGTTATGAAAATGACAAATACAACTAGCATTAAAAACCTAGCTGCACAAATCCATTTTTACAGAGAAAACTTTAAACTAAAACATGCCATATTATAGATCTACTGCATAGAGAATTTCACAAGGATTCCAAAAAGTATTCATTTGCTATTTTACGATTTTTCTACAATTTACTATGAATTTTCAAAGTTCCTGCAAAAATAATTTCGAATCAGTCCTCGCGGCACTATTCACATGAGTCTATGACAGTGCAGAAAACCCCCTGAACTTGTTTTTCTCTTACACGTGGGTCCTTCTTCTTCTTCTTCCTTACGACGGACACACAGACGGATGGACGGACGGTCGGCTTCGGCGATCTCCGACGGCTCGGGTGCCAACGATGGCGAGGGCTAGGGCACCGAGGCACGACGGCGTTGGGCCGCACCTGCACCAGGCCTTGCCCCGACGGTCCGTAGCCTCCCGGCCATGCACGTGGGCGGCATGCTACGGCGGGCGGCGCCCTGCAGTGACGGCGCAGGCGGCAGCAACGGCGGCGAGCGGCTTCAGACGAGCACGCGCAAGACGGAGAGGAAGGTCATAGGGCTAGTGGCCGGCTTGGCTCGGGTGGTGAGCGCGCGAGGTTGCGGGCGACGAGCAGCTCCGCCCGCGGTGGCCATGGCGGGCGGCGCTCTGGTGCGCGCGTGTCGCGGCGAGAATAGGAGCGGGGAGGCGAATGAAGAAGCTCTGGGGCATCCCAACCACGCGGGCAGGAGTAGGCAGCAGCGGCAGAGGAGGTGAGCACGTGGCGGAGGTGGGAGCGCGCGGCATCCATGCGTGTGACCACGTCGGCATTAAATCGAACACTTGGCAGGCAGAGAATCGGGCGAGGTGGGAGGCCGATTTGGGCCAGCAGCAGGCCGATTTGGACCTCGGACCAAAAACGAAGTTTGAAGCCCACATGATACCCTTCAACTTACATTGAGAATTTCATCCATTAGGGCAACAGATTAGCAGCTAATTACCTTCCAAAACAGCAGTGTCAATGAATTAACAATTTTCACTTTGGGCTCCAATTCCCTAGCCAAAACTTGGTCAAACAGAATGCAACTTTTTCCTGTGCCTTCTCCATGGAGTTATGTCCAACTTCTATTTTTGGATCAAGTCAAGTTGCTTAACGAAAACACAAGAACGTGGCATGCCAATCATGATCGCCATTGAAATCCTAGACTTAGAAATATTTCTAAGTGCTGAAAAAACAGCAGCTAATCCAATCTTTGAGGCTCTATTTGACTAGGTTAGAGACCAAACTAGCTCTTGACCATTAAACAAAGTTTCTTCTACACAACATGAACTACAACTTTCATTTAAGGTCCAACATCAGAACTGGTATAGAACCAACATTTCTACTTTGACCAAAGTAGTATCGTGATAAAGCTTGAATTGTCTGTTTTGATCCATTGGAGCATTTTCTAGGCATTTACTCAACACGAACCTTTCTTGACTTTTGTTGTAGAGTCCATCTAGAGTCATTTGGGCAAGGTTGCAAGGTTTGGTTGATGACCTATATTTCCATCCACTTAATAATGCAATTCCAGCACTTAGTAAAGTCATTCCAACAATGATATAACTTATCATTTCATGTGACTTTTTGATTTCAAATGTCATGAAACTTTTGTAGTGACAAATATAAATAGGTACTAAGGTGAGACATATGAAGATATTGCAATAACACCACCCAAGCATATATCTTAAAAATGGACTATATGTAAAGCAAGAGTGCAACATCCAAGTTTAGGTTGGGGCTCGCTTCCATAGGCTTGGCCTTGACATCTTCATCACCACTTAAACTACCATGTTCGAGCTCAAACCCACTACTTAACTGGTGGCAAACACCTCAGGTGTTACAGCCCTCCCCCCTTAAAAGAATCGCGTCCTGAGATTCGGTGCGAAGGACCTTTCAAGGGAAGAGAAGCATGTTATCCAATTCCTACATCTGCAAGCGCATTAGGCTACTTAGCTTCAAGCATCAGATAGGCTAATTAGGCAAGACACTTTCTGATACTCGCTCTATGTAGAAACTTTTGTCTGAAGAATTTTCTTCACTGACTTCCATGAAGCATTGTTACTTTGGGAGGAAGCCAAGACAATTCGTTCATGGTGCACGGAGAGTACTGCGAGCATGGACTAATTACTGATAGCATTTACTTTTCTAGTGGCATAGCATGTACACTTTCGATAAGGGTTGGATCCATATATGATATAATCATTCTTTGAGGCTATCAGAAACCGTCTAACCAATAGACAATGTCTACACCGGTCATAGACTATTCACTCACTCAGATGCCAACTGATGGAAAAGTACATATTGCTCCACGTTTGTAGTTCTCTTTCTCTGATGCCAACACTATATTATATGAGTCTATTGAGGGAACAATGAAAGTGATAGCTGACTCTATCAGTTCTAGATTTCTGCCAAATGTTACCTAAGAAGATTCTCTTATACAAAGGCAACAGTTATCTGGGTTGAATCAGAAACAATCTCTTGAATAAAGACACATATAAAGTACCATAGGCACGTCAGCACTAGAGAACCATTACTGCAAAAGGATGATAGCTAGGTCTGAAAGACAACAAAAGTTGCAAGTATCCACCAAACTAGGGAACTAGTTCACCACTAAGCAGGTTGAGCATAATTTTCCTTCATGGTGCAGTTGTGTAACAAGTAGGGTTGACTTGCACTATGGCAAAACTAGCCATCTTGATCTATATTTGACATTGAGGCTTCCATTCTAATGCCAATCAAAACCTCAAAACCATAATCTGAAAATCTGTGGTTTGGCACCTTCCCAAATGCTTTCAACTCGCAATGGCACAATTTGACTTGTAGAACACCTTGATTGCTCACGCATTGCCAATCTAAGAGGGCAAAAACAAGGCACATCAGGGTGCAATTAGTCTTTCCAAGGGTACGGAGAGTTGTCTAACAGCAAGATACCTATCAACTGCAAGTTCTTGGCATGCATTACAAACATAACCTTCCAATGGAAAGGATGATCGCAGTCAACAGAGAAATCACCGATTCTGTACCCTTTTGTTTTCTGTTCATATAACATAACTACGGCTCCAATATGCACAAATATTGGTGGGCATATAGATCCATGGGTCTTCAAACTACTTCACCCAAAATTTAGCCCAAACGCACACCGTTGGACTATCCAAACAATCCATCTACCAAAATAGCTCTGTTCTGAAATGGTAGCCAAACAAGCTGAAAAGACATCTCTCAAATCCTATGTTTTACTCAACCAATACTCATACCCACTTAAGACATTGAAGATTCCTAAGCAAGGGATGAGGTTACCATGTTTAGGGTCACTCCAACTTCGTTTGAGTCACTAGCCTTTGGCTTGAAGATAATCGGGGTAGTGCCACAAAATTCTAGACAGACTTCGTATTCTTCTTTTTCTTTCGCTTCACATGTTGGGGTGTGTGTGTTTTGCACTCTCTGCTCTCTCTCATCGTAGCAAAAGCCTTTCTCTAGTCCTTCACTTGGCTAATACAATATGTTGCACTATGTACGTGATTGTCCAAGATGGAATTGACTTGATAGCACATTTGGAGAAGATGCAACACCTGCATTGCTGACCGACTTCATGGCCTCTTCGCTTACTATTGTTTGTTGAGACATAACCATCATAGCTATCGAAGAATCGTTACTTGGCTGGAGAATAACCTTCTTACTGGTAACTAATCAGCTGTCTCTCAATTCTCAAAGTTCCAACCTTTACTCTTGACCACCACAATGATTGCAGTCAAAGCACAAATGGATGGTCGCCATCGAAGTTCGCAGATAAACACCAGAGATGGTTGGTTTTGACTGTATGGCCATCATACACACACGGATCAAGACTTTGATAACTAGGTCAAATGCACAATGTGATGATAAATTCTTATCCCGTAGATAACTTATCCAATAATAAGTGTTATTTGCCCTTTTATCCAACGGGGATGACATACGTTGCTCAATTGATGACCGACGTCGTACAAGGACACTTCTGGAGAGTCACTCGTCTACCACCTCTTGTAGTCTGTTAATGTTTATGTCGGTGACTGTTCTTCAAAGGTCATCTTCTTAGCAACTTCAAGGGATATCTACTACATAAGGTCTAAGATATGAATCTTTAGATAAGATATAGGGAGATAACCAAGGAAAACGGTCACAAGAAATAACATATCGACTGTCGTTTCATAATGGATTATGAATAACAACCCTGATACCAGCGCGTGCTGAGCAGCACAACCTTGTGTGCGCGCCCATAGGAGGCTCTCGGTTTCGTCGCGGCACCATAGAATGCTAATCGTAACACCATTATTAAACGCACAAGCAAAATGGAATTTCAAGTGGCACCGATTGGATGGTAAGAACAAGCACCAGACAAGGGAGGAGTAGCAAGCAAGGGTAGTTACAAGGTTTAGAGTCAACAAGGAGGCGATTCAAAGATTAAAACACAGCGCAAGAGAACATAACTTAATTACCGAAGACAACTGAGCAAGGGTTCTCGGTTATTTCCACGCACGTCTTGCGTCCACCAAGGTGATTACCAGATGAAAGGTTCCGGTCATGTTGGACAATAACATGAGATCAAGACTAATAATGTTGAGAGATGTCAGAAGTTGAGATGGACTTAACAAACTTTCAAACAAAATGATACACCGATTGGAGATTAGGTTGATAAGATAGCCACCTGATTTTGTAAGCAAAGATTTCTAGATCAGACAACGAGAGATTAGCGTTGCTCGGATCATCTGTAGGAGAGACAATCGGGAGGTCCAACATGGAATTTGGTATGGTCTCCAAAACTTGGTAGGCAACAACCGTGGCCAAAATCGACGTTCGCTAGGACTTAACTTGGTTGGTCAATCGACAAGGGCATTCTCCAAAAAGTAGCGGATGTCCAAGGCCTAAGCAAACATATAAGGGGACTATGTTAGGGCCTACGGTTCAAGCAAGGCATGGATACACAAACAGTCAAGGGCTAGCAACCACGTCTACAGGCTCTGACTCATACGAGAGAATCTAATTAGAGACGACAACCCTACGATTACATAATGTGAGCGTTGTTCTAGGATAACGCATCTTCAACACTCATATGCTCACCGAGGACAAAAGAGGTGACAACTATGACACTACCTATATAACAAGCATCTACACAGCATCACAGTTTTAAGTGGACACTTGAGATTATTAGTCAGGTTAGCTTAAGCATCCAATAATAAGCAAAAGGCTCACACTTAACAAGAATTTATCCAACAAGAACTAATTACAAGTTTAGCTAAAACAAAAGCATGCTAAAGTAATCAACTTAGTGCATGCACATCAATCACAAGTTACTTATTTATTAGGACAAATGTGGGAGGAGCATAGTTATATGCACAAAGCAACAATCATGATGATGCATGCTTTGTCCTATTTGTCCTCACAAGATTGTCAGCCTAAGGTGGCAATCACGTTCTATGTCGGTGGCATAACACGCATTCTCTTGATATAGAGCTAGTCGTCAGCTACATTCAACTTACGCATTCATGGTTAGCGTACCTGCAGAAAATTTCATTGCAGCCCAACAACTCCCAATATAGCACACAATGAAAGCAATAAACTAAATACTCTCCATACATACATCCACTGATGCATATACTTCGGTATCATAGCTACCCAACAAATGTACCCACAATTAAGTACTTTCATAATTACATGGTTAAACATGTAATTATGTCAGTAACCATAGCTAACTCTCCCCTAGACCGATGGTTGAACGGTCATGCTCTCCTAGCTCACACTTACCTTGGCGTAGGTGCGACATTGCAAGAATGTAACTCTAGCGACATATATGACTATTTCATATATGAAGGTTACCACTACCATTCGACCACAGGGTAACGGTGCGGTCAAGTTATCACTCATACATACCTTGGCTTGAGCGTAGATGCAAAAATTTTAAACCCCCAAGTTAGTACTTAATTAAGCCACCTAAGGGTCCTTAATTGGGCATAAAGGAAATGACCACTGGCATACTTAGATTTAAAATTCAGATTTGAACAAACCTATATATGCAGTAGCTATAAGTTGTCAAAAACTGAGTTTTACAAACAAAAACCTTTGTTTTCAATACACATATGACATGTTTAGTGTTGAACCTTGCTCTGATACCAGCTGTCACGGAACCGCCCAAATTATAAGAACAAAAGTACAAAAATAATCGCCGGAGCAATTAAATTCCCGTACTTAAGCTCCTATAACTCCGGTAGCCCAATAAAATCATGAGGGATTTCAAACCAACCAACATACAAGCCAAGATCATAGTGGTCCAACATAATAGGTCATATGTTACATCCATTTCATAAGTAACTCAACATATATCGGAGTTCAGTAGAGTTATTACAACTCAAGTTCAAAAGTAGCGGAAGCAAGTAGTTTGAAAACTAATATCACCTTAATTCAAATACATGCCAGTACCAAGGTCAATTTCCCATAAAAGCATGAGAGATAAGATAGCTCAGAAGGATCATGCCCAAGATCACACTCCGTCACTACAGCCGAAGTCTTCCAATTCTTGCAGTAGCTATGTTATACCACAACCTGCAACAAGTGGGAATAAACCCTGAGTACGAGAAGGTACTCAGCTAGACTTACCCATCATAAACCAGAAATAATATGACACCAAGGAGTATGCAAGGCTTTCTCTCAGTGGGCTAGCTTGACTCATTTGTGAAAAGCATAAGTTATCATGAATAAACTAATTTAAGTCCTTTTGCATTATATTTATTATAACCTATTCAATCTAGGTAAGCACCTATGCTAAAGCAATCATTTGATTAACCATTAACATCAAATGTTACCATCTCAGGTTTAGCATTTCCAACATTATCCACATAACCATCCATGTTTCATCATTAATACTATGATGCCGTAACTCGAGTCAAGTGCTCACTAACCGGGAGCGACGGCGATTCGAATCGAATTCCTATCTAGCTGGAGATTTATTCCTCACACAAACCATGCTTCCCCCGTCAGGGTTGCGTAGATCACCAATGACACTTTCCAAGAAGTCGCGGGATAACAATCATGGATCGCACTACCCAGGGACCGCCCGACTGCCAGGACACACCTTGGGCTCACTCTTCGCGTCCCCGTTACACCCCCTTCAACACCAGTCTGCCAACCCGAGTTTATCCCGGCTCGAAAAGTGTCACTAGCTTCGCGGTTGAAAGGTACTTTATTCGGCCAGCTAAATGTGAGGCATGCGTTCAACATGACAAGAGGGACGAGCAACGATCGGTCCTTAATCAACACAGATGGAAACTACAAGCACTCCAGAACCCTGTCTGGTTGCCTCATACTTATTCCGTCCGGTCTCCAATTATCCATCAACACTTGGTTATTTCCAGGATATCATCCATTTCATAGCTAAAGTATTCCAATAGCCACCTATAATTGCAGGTGACCGGAAATCACCGATCGCTACCGGTCTAAGCAGGGCTAAGCAGTATTTTCGATCCTGAACCAAAATAGGATTCAAGGCATATTTCCGGGACAAGGAAGGGATATATATGCAACAAGTGTTTTCAATCAACTCCTATAACTTAATACAACAATACATATATAACTTATATATACTCAATTGCTTTTGTAAAGTAGGAGGCTTAGAATGCTCCGGGGCTTGCCTGAGATCGAACACTGGGTTAGTGAATGACAGATGACACTCGCTTGGCGAGCATCTCCCATCCCGACACTTGCTTAATCCTTTCATCTTCGGGATAGGTCCACCAAACACCGTCTTCAGGTTTGGCCTCAACATCTCACCCTTCACGTGGTGCATCTAGCGAACCTAAATGAGATGCAAGATGCATGCGTATGAATATGATGAATGGTAACAAGAGATGCATCACATAAACATGCATGTAAACACACGATTAAGACATAGACACCAAAAGCTAATTAGCTAACCTCGCACAACCAATTAAAGAGGGCAAGAACATTAAGCATAACACAAGTTTGACAAGATCACAAGTATCTTAACTTGACCATCATCAAGGGTATAAGCCACACTTAGCAACACATGGAGTAAACAACCATAACTAGCATCTGACAATTTCTGGACTGCAAACAACATCTACATGTTTGGATCATAACTGGAGTTATACAAATCCAATAGCCATGCAACAAGACATTCTAGAAAGTTTATGAAATTGTCTATAATTCATCTTTAATCATCTTAGCATGATTCTTAAGTCAACCAAGTCAAACATGCATAATTACATAATCTGGTCCAAAGATTTCAGAGAACAACTATTTCTAGAACCCAACTTGAAACAGTTATTACTCACAAAATATAAGGTCAAATGCCACCAAAATTTAACACAAGCTATATTAATGAGTTATCTACAACTTTGTTATAAGCATGTTTCTCAGAAAACATCATTTTCATGGTGCAATTACCAAAGTCCCAGAAACTATCCAGGAAAGCATCAATTGCAAGAATAAATATTAACTTGCATTCCAAACATACATTTGGCCACAACCAATGTAACCATCATAAATTTCATGTTAAATTATCACCAAAAAGCATAGTGCTCATCATTAAATAATTTCTTTTACTGCATTTCTTAATTTATTTAAATAGCAAGGTGAAATAATAAACATATATCAAAAGTCCATAATAAAATATATACAAAATAACAGTAGCTCTTACATACATCCAATAGTATACTGTACAAATTTTAAGCCATTTGGACATGTATATCAACCTCTATGAAAAAGACAAATTGCTATTACAAGAATTTATGTGAGAGCAAGATACACTAATAACTCACTCAAATGGCAACCAAAATTCATGAAATTTTTATCATACATCAATCATCATATGAGTAGCATGCCACAAAAATTTCACTTCATTTGGAGCCCTAGATCTGCAGTTATGAAAATGACAAATACAACTAGCATTAAAAACCTAGCTGCACAAATCCATTTTTACAGAGAAAACTTTAAACTAAAACATGCCATATTATAGATCTACTGCATAGAGAATTTCACAAGGATTCCAAAAAGTATTCATTTGCTATTTTACGATTTTTCTACAATTTACTATGAATTTTCAAAGTTCCTGCAAAAATAATTATGAATCAGTCCTCACGGCACTATTCACATGAGTCTATGACAGTGCAGAAAACCCCCTGAACTTGTTTCCCTCTTACACATGGGTCCTTCTTCTTCTTCCTTACGACGGACACACAGACGGACGGACGGACGGTCGGCTTCGGCGATCTCCGACGGCTCGGGTGCCAACGATGGCGAGGGCTAGGGCACCGAGGCACGACGGCGTTGGGCCGCACCTGCACCAGGCCTTGCCCCGACCAGAGACGGTCCGCAGCCTCCCGGCCATGCACGTGGGCGGCATGCTACAGCGGGCGGCGCCCTGCAGCGACGGCGCAGGCGGCATCAACGGCGGCGAGCGGCTTCAGACGAGCACGCGCAAGACGGAGAGGAAGGTCGTAGGGCTAGTGGCCGGCTTGGCTCGGGCAGTGAGCACGCGAGGTTGCGGGCGACGAGCAGCTCCGCCCGCGGCGGCCATGGCGGGCGGCGCTCTGGTGCGCGCGCGTCGCGGCGAGAACGGGAGCGGGGAGGCGAATGAAGAAGCTCCAGGGCATCCCAACCACGCGGGCAGGAGTAGGAAGCAGCGGCAGAGGAGGTGAGCACGTGGCGGAGGTGGGAGCGCGCGGCGTCCATGCGTGTGACCACGTCGGCATTAAATCGAACACTTGGCAGGCAGAGAATCGGGCGAGGTGGGAGGCCGATTTGGGCCAGCAGCAGGCCGATTTGGACCTCAGACCAAAAACGAAGTTTGAAGCCCACATGATACCCTTCAACTTTCATTAAGAATGTTCATCCATTAGGGCAACAAATTAGCAGCTAATTACCTTCCAAAACAGCAGTGTCAATGAATTAACAATTTTCACTTTGGGCTCCAATTCCCTAGCCAAAACTTGGTCAAACGGAATGCAACTTTTTCCTGTGCCTTCTCCATGGAGTTATGTCCAACTTCTATTTTTGGATCAAGTCAAGTTGCTTAACGAAAACACAAGAACGCGGCATGCGAATCATGATCGCCATTGAAATCCCAGACTTAGAAATATTTCTAAGTGCTGAAAAACAGCAGCTAATCCAATCTTTGATGCTCTATTTGACTAGGTTAGAGACCAAACTAGCTCTTGACCATTAAAAAAAGTTTCTTCTACACAACATGAACTACAACTTTCATTTAATGTCCAACATCAGAACTGGTATAGAACCAACATTTCTACTTTGACCAAAGTAGTATCGTGATAAAGCTTGAATTGTCTATTTTGATCCATTGGAGCATTTTCTAGGCATTTACTTAACACGAACCTTTCTTGACTTTTGTTGTAGAGTCCATCTAGAGTCATTTGGGCAAGGTTGCAAGGTTTGGTTGATGACCTATATTTCCATCCACTTAATAATGCAATTCCAGCACTTAGTAAAGTCATTCCAACAATGATATAACTTATCATTTCATGTGACTTTTTTATTTCAAATGTCATGAAACTTTTGTAGTGACCAATATAAATAGGTACTAAGGTGAGACATATGAAGATATTGCAATAACACCACCCAAGCATATATCTTAAAAATGGACTATATGTAAAGCAAGGGTGCAACATCCAAGTTTAGGTTGGGGCTCACTTCCATAGGCTTGGCCTTGACATCTTCATCACCACTTAAACTACCATGTTCGAGCTCAAACCCACTACTTAACTGGTGGCAAACACCTCAGGTGTTACAACGCTTGCCTCTGTAATCACTGTGGTTATTGGGCCACCGATCACGATTATCTTGGTGGTCGCGATTATTGTTGTTGCGCTGGTCGCGACATTCGTAGTTATTATTCAAACCACTGTCATCGAGTTTATCATCCCGACATGGTGGGTGCTCAGGGCATGATGACCCACCCACGTCTTCCTTAATGATCTTCTCGGCGTCATCAGCATCCGCGTAGTTCTTGGCAATAGCGAGGAGCTCGAAGACCATAGACGACCGTTTCTAGAGCAGCTTGCTTCTAAGGGCGTCGTGGTGGCAAAGGCCTTTGATGAAAGCTGAGACTGCTTCGTCATGAGTGATTCTTGGGATCTTGAGACGCATATCCGAGAAGCGTTGGATGTAGTCGCGCAGCGGCTCGCTTGCTCGGTCATGTATGTGCTCGAGGTCGTACTTGTTGCCCGGCTGGTCACATGTGGTGATGAAATTGTCGATGAAGACTTGCTGAAGGTCCGACTAGCTGTCGAACTAGTTCTTCGGGAGGCTGAGAAGCCATTGATGACCTGCCTGATCAAGAACAACTGGAAGATAGTTAGCCATTACATGCTCATCACCTGCGGCGGACCGGATGGTGATCTTGTTTAGCGTGACCCAGCTTTCAGGGTTCTCCTTGCCATCATATTTCTGGAGCTTCTCGAGCTTGAAATTCCTTGGTTAGACAACTTATTGGAGATGAGGAGTAAACTGTTTGAGGCCCGGTGGGCCATGTTCGGTGTCATACTGGATGCAACGCACATTCTCGTGGGCCTGGCGGTCATTAGCACGATTAGTGATGTGACTACGGACATCGCGAGGAGGAAGATGGTGACGGAGATCGTGAGGAGGGTTTTGGTCGACCTCCTGATCTCAATTGCCGTGACAATTGCGGTTGTTGTCATGACGACCTTGACCACCTTCTTGTCCGCCCTCGTTTCCACCGCCACCACCGCCGCCGCCGCCACCGCCACCACCACATAGGGTTTGGGTGGGGGCAGATCGTCGTGACGTTGGTGACTTGGATATTCTAAAGCGCGGGAACGGCGGCTCTGACTAGATGCGATGGACATGCTTGTAGCAGCTCGGGCTCGCTGGGCGAGCTCGATGGTTTGGCCCATGGCAGCGGTTAGATATGCTTTGATGTCTTCGCGGATCGCGTGGTTCTTGGGCGTGTCTGGTAATTGGTCCAGGTTGGCCATGGCAATGGCCACGTTAGCACTTGGGGTCCTAAAAACTTGCCTATCGCCTACTCTATCGAAGGCATTAGCCAGATCTCGAGGTCGGGGTCCCCTGCGACGTTCTTCTTCTTCTTCAGCCTCCAGGCGATGGTGTTCGGTGCGGTCGATGTTACGCTATTCATGAAGCTGCTGTTGCTCATCAGTTTCTCCCACGACTACGGGCTCATCATTGTTGACGTTGAGCACCATGTCGCCATGTCTTGGTGGGAACCTTGGGATCAGAGAGAAACCCGGAGGGTACGGTAGTGGATCTAGACCATATTCATCATCTTCGAGGTGTTGAGCCTCGGTGTGGACAGATCGTGTAGATCTAGTGCCGGAGTCACCATCCACGGGCAATGTATGAACTAAACCTTCATGATACTCCCGAATACCGACCATGTTGACGACGTTGCTTAGTGGTGGTTGAGGTATATTCAGGAAGTACAAATCTAAAACATAGTCTCACTCCGTGGGACCCATGAACAAATGAGGTGTACGATACGCGTACTTGGAAGCAGCGTTTTTCAGGCCATATGGGAGGGCCTGGCAATCCTCCATTGGGACTTGGTACTCAGAGAGCCTGAGGCCGGGTGTAGGAACCAGGCGAAGGTGTACCATACGTCCTTTAGGAGTAGCGGTGACCACTAGATCTGTATCTAGCCGTGTTGGACGGCGGACCCAAATTGGTCAAGAAGATCTATTATGGTGAAGTACCTACTCGGTAGATTGATTTTGGATTGAATCTACCAAAGTCAGGGTTTGCGAGATCTTGTGGCCAACTTGGTCGATAGCTTTGATCAGGTCAGTGTTGTCGATCACCCTTCCTTTGTAGCAGGGAAGTGGTCGACGAGTTGTTGGCATGGTCAGAACCGTTGCTGGGGTGATCAGAGCCGTAGCCAGCGTGGTCAGAGCCGTAGCCGATGAAGACGCGGTCGACGTAGATTGGATCTGTGCCTCCTCTGTGGTAGTGGTGGTGAAGCTGTTGACGCCAGTGGTCTAGGTGATCTGGCCAACGGTGAATGAGAGACCATCCACCATGGCCACGGAGTCAGGGATGATGACCATCTTGCTCGCCTGGGAAGCTGTACGCACACCCCCTACCTGGCGCGCCACTGTCGATGAAACGTGCTCGGTAGTCTACCAAGGGGTATGCCCAAGGTAGTGATTTGTTGGTAGGTAGATGCACAAGCTACAAACTAGATGGTGATGCAAGACATGGAACAAGATTTTATCTACGTTCGGCCACCGTGAGGGCATAATACCTACGTCCTGCGTCTGGTTTGTATTATTGTGTATGATGAGATGTGTTTTGAGGGGGTCCCCTGCCCACCTTATATAGTCCAGGGGGTAGGGTTACAAATCTGGAAACTAATCCTGTCCGGTTACAATTGCCATAGCTGGCCAGATAAGGATTCCTATTCTAACTGACCAGGATCTTGCTTGATCTCTAAGTTTGCTTTCCTTCCTTGCATGGGATGTCGAGCAGATCGACTAGGCCACACATCATCTTCTAGCGGGCTAGGCCCTTTGGTCCAGGCCAGACCAAGGCTAGCCATAAGGGTATAGGGGTTAATACCCCTATAGTGAGGTCTGCCTCCACCATCACCTCCACCATGGCTAGGGCAACCCTAGCACAGCGATGAACACCACTCTTGATGGCATCAAGGACATGGTGGCGCGTGTTCTAGAGGCGCTCCTCTCGGGCTCCCGGCGCAACTCCTAGGAAGTCAAGGAAAGCGTCCACTGCTGCACGGAGACGCTCTAGCTTCGGCATCGCCTCTGAGGAAAAAACCCCATTTCTATCAGACAAAAGCACAAAAGAAAACTAAAAACAAGGGGAAGAATACATACGAATGCCACGGTGATCGGCGTCCTCGAGCTGCTTGATGAGGGCATCCGCCCTCTCCTCGATGTCCGCAGCCACAGCATCCGCCAGTGCTCGCTCCTCCGCATCCTTCTCCATTGGCTCCGATGGCCTGAGCCACGATAGCAATGCGAAGGAGGCCACCGGCAAAAAGGCAGCCAGTGTTCAGCACACGGCCAGACCCGCCAAAGGCCCGGTCATCAACACGGTGGTGCTGCGCCACTGGAGGGCCATCCACCTCCTCAGACACCTAAGACCCCTTCGACAAGTCACCATGCTCCATCAAAACTAAGTAGGAAAGGAAGTAGAAATAGGGAAGGCAGGGATAGTGAAAGGGTCAGGCTCCAAGCCGGGTATAAATAGACCCCAAGCGACCGTTTGGTTCCATAGCCTCCCGGGGCAATCAATGTGGTCTCGATTCACGACCCATCGCCCTCTCCTCTCACCAAAACCATGACGTTCCAAATCATGAATTGGCACCCACTTTTTCCACCAACCTAGCCATGACATCTCCCATCCACCATAGTCAATTACCTCTGACAAAAACCACCACTGCACCCTTTCACCTTCCTTTCCACACAACTGATCATCAGTGCGTCCGTGGTAAAAGGAAAACACCCTTCACCAAGACTCACCTAGAAAGGCCTTCCTTGGGCCCAATAGGACACACAAAAATTGTACCAAGAACCGGCGAATGGTGATTGGGACAACCCACATACTTCAAGCCAAGTTTCAAAGGCGCATGGAGGAAATTGAAGGACTTGGCATGAAGAACCATTGCGAAGAGAAGGGGCTAGGGGCGGACCCCACCGCAACCAGCCAACGGCTGGTCAAGGACGCCTGTTCTCTGAAGAATTCCAACTTTCATAGAGTAAGGGCTTGGGGGCTGACCCCACCTTGTCAGCCTAGCGAACGGCCAAGGTTGCCCATAACTCTATGATCGTGCACTCGTATTTCAACCCTTGAAGGGGTACACTACCCCTCCAAGGCCTCGAGGGCTACACCCGATAGGTGCGCTCGTGCGCACCCACTAGAAAAATCGTTGGGAACACAAAACAAATCGCTCATTTCTATGCCTCTAGAGGAATAAAAACTTATTCCTCTAAAGGCTCGGGGGCTACTGTCGGGTACCAGTAAAATGAGGTACCCTATCTTCACCGCAAAACCATCCACCAAGGCAAATATTACAGCCCACAGTCCATTACAGCCGGCCTAGGCCTTATTCTGCTCAAAACTAAAGCCAAAGGATAAGCGCTCGAGCCTCCTAGTGCTCCTTCGCTTCGTCCGACCTCCCTCCGTCTCATTCGACCCCCGGGACATCATCCAGGCGCCCGAGCTCTGTGACATCATTGAGGCGCTTGGCCCCTTTGCACAGCTATTGCTTCGCTCAACCCCCCACTGTAACACACTGCCGCGGGGAATACACGGGCCCCTACCTTTTCCTGCTGTGGAATAGGAGCTCACCATGTCGTGCAGGATCACTTGGGAACTTGTAACACCTAATTCATGATCCGATCAAGGCTTCCATGGATCTTTCTTGCCCCCCATGGCAGTAACAGGAAGAAGCTACGCTACGCCACACCCTATCATGTCCGCCTCAATGGGGCAGGGAGCAATGGCCAACCAAGCCCCCACTATTTTGGCGGTGTAGCTTCAGGGCCATGAAATCTTCTTTTATCATGACACCATGTCAGGGTATGGCTTCGTCGTGTCATCCACAGCCATGGCATGCCACCACCACAATGATGACTGTGTGAATGCACGAATTGAGAGGAAAGCTAGCAACAGGGAGCATCTTAGGGCCTTTTCTTTCTATTTTCATACATCCAGATACTGTAACCCGACCCCTCCCTTTGCAAACTATAAAAAGGGACGGAGGGACCCTCGATAGGGAGAGATCAAATCGGTTAGACAACGCCCAACAGTGGCAACATACTAGACACACACACTCAAACACATGAACACACCCACTCACAGAGACCTGGGAGCCATCCCTCTCTCGACCAGCTTGTATCCCCTACTGCAAGCACCTTAGCGCAAGGCAACACGAGCAGCAGCGAGCACTAGACGTAGGGACATTCAACCCGAACTAGTATACATCTTGTGTCCACCCTGCACACCATCAGAGGCTTTGATGCGTAGCATCATTCACTTGTCACCGTTCTAGGCACCCCCCAGTTCTAGAACACCGACACGGCTATTTTAGCCCTTGGGGCTATAAAAGGAGTGTGTGGCCAGCCTTAGCATACACTTAGCACCCTTGGGACTTAGTGTCCATGCTTGAGGAGTGCTAGAAGAGCCTCTAACTCACTTGTGCTTACAAGATTGTGAATCAATTGCGAGTGAGTGATTCTAGTGTGATTGCATTGAGAGATTGCATCGAGTGGCACAAGGTGATCGAGTTGCAAGCCAGTGGTGCTTGTTACTCTTGGAGGTTGCCACCTCCTAGATGTCTTGGTGGTGGTCTCCGTCGAAGCCCGTGAGAAGATTGTGCGGTGCTCCAGAGAAGCGATTGTGAGGGTTATTGTGCTCACATCGCGGGAGTCGCGAAGAGCAACTCTAGTAGAGCGAGACGCGAAAGGCGACAAGTGGTCTAGTCGGGTCAAGTGCTAGAGCTTGTGGTAAGCACTCCATGTGGGAGAGTGTGACTTGCAGGTCACCACTAGCAAGAGGACCGGCGGTAACCTTGGAGCTTATCTCAACGGGGACTAGCATGTTGGCAAACACGTCAACCTCAAGATAAAATCAGTGTCTTAACCTTGTCATCCTGTTGGTTTGCATTCCCATCACACAAGCTTATAATTACTTTCATATACATTGTGCTTGTATAGTTGTTCTTGTAATTAGTTAGCTTGTGTAGCTCGCTAATTACCTTCTCGCTTGTGTAGTTATTGGCGGTCCTTATCGACACATTTATACCGCCAATATAAGTCCAAAAAGGAAAGAACTACATGTTTCTACACACATATACCTTTGCTACTAATCGAATTCCACTTGTACTAGAAGAATTGACACTATGTAGGAATCTACACCAAATACAAGTGGAATACATCGAAAAGGCGTCAATCGGGAAAGCGCAAATGACAAAAGAAGGGAAGAAGCCCAACCAGATGATCAAACCTAGGCCAGCCCACATCAGCATCAAGGCCCAAGCCTAGAGAGCAGCCCACCACGTGAAGGAGGAGCTGGACCAAGCCAGCCTAGGTGCAGGCGTCCTAGTGGCATAGCCATGACCCCCTCTGCCTCCTGGCACCACCTTTCGTGTCGCGGTGCAATAAATATAGGGGTTGGCGGTGCGAGGGTGTATTCGGGGAATATTCCCCCCAAACCGACCAAGCCACCCCTATATAAGAGAGAGGGGTGCCTCTCTCCACACACACACACACCACACTTCACACTACTACACTCAAGAGCTCCACCTCACTCTCCACTCTCTAGATTATGTGCATATTCATGTGCTTGCATTGCATAAGTTGTTAAATTTAATATGCATGCTTATGTGATGTATGCTAGTTGTAGAACTTGAATGATGATATGATAACTAGCATGCATAGAATAATAGCTAGACACTTGGTTTGTTTTTAAAGTAGTGCTAGTACCTTGCTTCTAATGTTGATCTTATGGGGTATCTAGTGTTTTTGTTTCCAAGTGATATCTAGCTACCATGGTGCTAAGGATGAACTTGAAGGTGCAACTCCGATTGGTATCATGATTCAAAGGTTTATTCTATACACCTTAGCATCATTGGTAGTAATTACTCTCCCACAACTCAAGTCTATGCATATGTGCATGCTTAGAATCAAACACTATAGCACATATGTAGGGGGAGCTAATACTACTAATTCGGGTTTTTGGTACTTGTCCAAATTTATTTACACATGGTAAAATTGCTTGGGCAAGCAACATGAATCCAAAAGAGCTTATTTTGCATACTTTGTTGAGTTGTCATCAATTAGCAAAAAAGGGGGAGATGGAAAAGTCCTTGTTTAGTTTTGGTAATTATGTGACAACCTTAGATGGACTAATTGTGTTTATGTGAGATACAAAGGAGATTAGTTCATAGGTACATGTGTGTAAGCAACATATGCCATGATGGTAAAGATGGCCTAGAGATGTTGCAAAGCTTACACATATGATGATGAAGGAGCTCATTGTACATGAGACATGACATTGAGTCATGTGATAAAGGTGGAGAAGATCAAGACATGACTTGGCTCGACGGACCAGTTGCAAGTGTGAAGGGCAAGTCGAAGGCTTCAAAGCAAGGGACCACGTGTGATGGTGAAGCTTGAGCAAGACTTGACACTGATGGACCGACGCAATGATGAAGAGCAAGTGAAGTCAAGATCGATGAACCAAATGATCACGTGATGATATGAAGTGGATCATATCATTGTTGATCGTGTTGGTGCATGTGTTGCATTGACATTGGAGGAGATGGAATAGAATGTGCAAGGCAAAGGTATAACCTAAAGGACATTTCATTTCACTGGTCAAGGTGTGTAGAGAAGTTTATGACCGGGTTTAAGATAGAAGGCTGTACTATCAAGAGGGGTAAACTTGTTTGCATATCGGTCATCTAGTGCCACTCGAGTGATCTAACTTTGCATCATTGCTAGGATCGAGTGGTGTGACAATTGAGTGATTAACTCCTTAAAAATGATTGTAAAAATGCTAACACACTTGCACATGATGGTGTACACTTGGTGGTGTTGGCACATTTACAAAGGATAAAGTGTTAGAGTTGTTTTTTATCAACTTAGAGAAGAGAGAAAGATTTTTTGGTGTGCTCCGAACTAAGTGATGGTTCTATATTTGGAATACTACCTTGATCCATTATGATTTGGATCAAGTATGCATGTGGGATGTGTATCCCTCTGCATAAGCTTTCCAAAATATCCAAGATCATCGAAATCAGAGTTTAGAGCTAAGAGATATGGTCATTTTAGTGGTGACAGTCAGTGACCGGATGCTGGACTAGACACTAGACCAGACACGCAGGTGCAGAGTCTGGTTGAGAGTCTAGTCAGTGTTTCTTTCATGAGCTAGAGCAACCGGACGCTCGGTGAGTTCGGGTAGTGATGACTTGACGCGTCTGGTCACTAAAAACGTCTCTAGAACCTCTCTAGAAGTGACCGGACTCTGAGAAAGTCGAGTCCGGTCATTTGTGAAAGGAGAGTCCGGTCATGAACTGAACAGAGGGCATGCTGCAAGCTGTTCTAACCGGACTCTAGCATGTTGATAGGACCGGACTCGTCTATGGTACTGTAGGCGTGTACAGTCATGACTTATGTGAGCACACACTGGCAATTAGCCGTTGGGATTAAACGGTCAAAACATGTGGTGGTCGAAGAGCGACCGGATGCTGCGACTAGACTCTGGACTAGACTATGCGGTGAGTCTGGTCAGTAAGTCCGATCAGTGCACAGAAATCAGGATAAAGGGGGTAACGGCTATTTTAGCCCTTGGGGCTATAAAAGGAGTGTGTGGTCAGCCTTGGCATACGCTTAGCACCCTTGGGACTTAGTGTCCATGCTTGGGGAGTGCTAGGAGAGCCTCTAACTCACTTGTGCTTACAAGAGTGCGAATCAATTGTGAGTGAGTGATTCTAGTGCGATTGTATTGAGAGATTGCATCGAGTGGCACTAGGTGATCAAGTTACAAGCCGATGGTGCTTGTTACTCTTGGAGGTTGCCACCTCCTAGATGGCTTGGTGGTGGTCTCCATCGAAGCCCGTGAGAAGATTGTGCGGTGCTCTGGAGAAGCGATTGTGAGGGGTATTGTGCTCACCCCATGGGAGCCGCGAAGAGCAAGTCTAGTAGAGCGAGATGCGAAGGTGAAAGGTCCTTGTTTGGTTTTGGTAATTAAGTGACAACTTAGGTAGACTAATTGTGTTTTATATGAGATACATAGGTGATTAGTCCACAGGTATATGAGATACATATGAGATACATAGGTAGACTAATTGTGTACTTTGCACACCAGGGAGCAACATATGCCATGGAGGTGGAAATGGCTTGGAGATGTTGCAAAGCTTGCACATGTGATGATAGAGAAGCTTATTGCACATGAGACATGACATTGAGTTATGTGATCAAGGTGGAGAAGATCAAGACATGACTTGGCTCGATGGACCAGTTGCAAGTGTGAAGGGCAAGTCGGAGGCTTTGAAGTGAGGGACCGCGTGTGACGGTGAAGCTTGAGCAAGACTTGGCACCGATGGACCGACGCAATGGTGAAGAGCAAGTGAGGTCAAGATCGATGAACCAATACAATCACATGATGATATGAAGTGGATCATATCATTTGGTGATTGGTTGGTGCATGTGTTGCATCAACATCAAAGAAGATGGAATAGAATGCGCAAGGCAAAGGTATAACCTAGGGTATTTCCATTTCACCAGTCAAAGGTTGTGTAAAGAAGTGCATGATCGGGTTTAGTATAGATGGTCGTACTATCAAGAGAGGCAAACTTATTTGCATATCGGTCGTCTAGTGCCACTCGACTGATCTAACTTTGCATCGTCGCTAGGATCGAGTGGCGTGGCAAGTTGAGTGGCTAAATCCTTTGGAAAAATGATTGTGAAAAATGCTAATACACATGCACATGGTGATGTACTTTTGTTGGTGTTGGCACATTTGCAAAGAAAGCGATGTTTGAGAGGTGGAGAAGTGTGGAGACTCGTTACGATTTAGTGAAGAAATGGAGGCGAACGGAGGTCACTGGTAGTGACTGAACGTGGTCTTAGCATGACCAAACGCATCCGGTGAGTGGCAGTAGTAGTCAGGTGTGGGACGCTAGGGCTTTGCACTAGCACATTCGATCGGTCACGGGACGGCACATCTAGTCAAGCCCTAGAGAAGCTATGAAGCATGCAAGGTCGATCGAACGCGGTGGCGTGTCAGGTCATGATTGATCGAACACGTCAGGTCATGAGTGGGTGCTTACTAGAAATGACCAGACGCTGGCACTGTGGTGTCCGATGCGTCAAGCGTGCGCGTCAGGTCGTGGTTTCACGCATGCGGGCTGTGTGTGACCTATGCGTCCGGTCTTGGCTAGCGAACGCATCCGATCGCTTGGTGACCATTAGCGCATGGTGATCGTTGGAGGACCGAGTGGCCGCAGTTGATTTCAGGGTGACACATGGATGGCCAGGAGCGATCAGATGCAGTGCAGCGCATCTAATCATATCGACCGACGCGTCAGATCACTGCAAAAAACGCCCAGTGAAAGGGTAACAGCTATATTTGTTCATGGGGCTATAAATACTTGTGGTGGCTGGCCTTGGGTAGCAGAGCTGAGCACACTAGAGCCTTGGTGGCTTATGTGGTGGTGCTTGGGAGCCCTCTAACTCACTCATGCTTGATAGTGTTCATCGTTTCGAGTGAGAGCGATTCTAATGCGATTGCATCATGAGGTTGCATCGAGTGGCACTAGGTGTTCAAGTTGCAAGCCGATGGTGCTTGTTATTCTTGGAGGTTGCCTCCTCCTAGACGGCTTGGTGGCTTGTGGCTCCGTCAAAGCTCGCAAGAAGATTGTGCGAGGCTCCGAAGAAGCTTTGTGAGGGGGATTATGCTCACACCATGGGGATCACGAAGAGCAACTCTAGTAGAGTGTGTTATTAAGCTACCACACTTGTGGTAGGTTCTTGCGGTGCCTTTGGGAGGCTCGGTTGTGGATGCCGATTAGCCGTCGAGCCATGAGGTGTTGGTCGACACAACGGGGACGTAGCTTGGTGGCAACCAAGTGAACCTCAAGTGAAAATCACCATGTTAACATTGTCTACTCTTCTCGATGGTTTGCATTCGCTTTACATAAGCATTGCATTTATATATATATATATATATATATATATATATATATATATATATATATATATATATATATATATATATATATATATATATATATATATATATATATATATATATATATATATATATATAGTTGTGCTTGTGTATCTAGCTAGATATCTTCTTACTTATATAGCTAGAAGTATCCCCTTTGCGTGACTAATTTGGTTTGTGTAACCTAGTTAGTCACGTTGCTTAGTTTGTATAGCTAAGTAAGTTGTGCTCTCTAATTTGGCATTGGTTGCCTTGTTATTGAGTATTGCTAGTGAGCTTAGGGGCTTTGTGCTTTTGCTTCACTAGTTGTGTAGGAGCTCCCTCGGTTTGCAAAGTACTAGTGTCATAGGTTTGTGTGATCTTGCTCCTAGAATTGGATAGGTGAGCTCTTGCTAGTCTGGCACCTTATTTGCTTGATTAGGATCTTTTATAAGGTGCTAAAGATATAGATAGAGGAGTATAGTCTTGGCTAGACCAATAGTTTTAATTCTGCACTTATTTTGGTTAGCTGACGCGATTAAGTTTTAAAAAGGACTATTCACCCCCCTCTAGTCCGCCATCTCGACCCTTTAGAAGGGCAACAAGTGTTTTGGCCGGGTCAAGTGCTAGAGCTTGTGGTAATCACTCCCACTAGGAAGAGGACCGGTGGTAACCTTGGAGCTTGTCTCAACGGGGACTAGCGTGTTGGCAAACATGTGAACCTCAGGATAAAATCATCGTGTCAACCTTGTCATCCCATTGGTTTGCATTCCCATCACACAAGCTTGTAATTACTTTCATATACATTGTGCTTATGTAGTTGCTCTTGTAATTAGTTAGCTTGTGTAGCTTGCTAATTACCTTCTCGCTTGTGTAGCGTAGCTCTCGTTGCATGACTAATTTGATTTGTGTAACCTTATTAGTCACATTGCTTAGTTTGTGTAGCTAAGTATTTTATGCTCTCTAATTTGTCATTGGTTGCCTTGTTATTGAGCATTGCTAGTGAGCCTAGGAGCTTTATGTTTTTGCTTACTAGTTGTGTAGGAGCTCCCTGGTGTGCAAAGTACTAGTGGCATAGGTTTGTGTAACCTTGCTCCTTGAATTGGTTAGGTGAGCTCTTGCTAGTCCCGCACCTTAGTTTCTTAATTAGGATCTTTGTAAGGTGCTAGAGAACATAGATAGAGGGGTGTAGTCTTGGTTAGACTGATAGTTTTAATTCCGCATAAGTTTCGGTTAGCCGGTGCAATTAAGTTTTAAAAAGAACTATTCACCCCCTCTAGTCCGCCATCTCGACCCTTCAGTGGTGCATCCTGTGCCTCCACGCCAAAGATAGCCAGAAGCACCGCCTTTGCTCTAGTATAAGTAGAGGGGTACCCCTCTCTAAAAACACACTCAACTTGCAATCCTCACTACCTTCTCTAGTAGTTGTAGCTTTACCTTTTAGTAGTTGTTTAGAGCAAGACAAAGCTACCTTAGAGAGCTTGACTCCTTGGAAGAAGAGATCTTTGGGTATAAATAGCATTATGAGTTCTTCCAAAGCTATACTCTCATATTATATTTATAGTCATACTTATGAACTAGAGTATGGTTATTGTGTTATGATCATGATATATGAACTAGTGCAAAATTTATGTGTCATGAGAATAGCACACTTAACTTTATGATTAACCAATCATATAACTTATATAATTGGAATTAGAGTAAAGTTGAGGTGGCGGTTTATCGTGCTGTTAGGTGTGCCCAAGTTCTTTACCTGTCGATCCGTAGGGTAGGGGACCCGAGAGAATTTAGGTAGTTTCTGTATATGCAAGCGTGGTGCTTGGGTATGGAGGGACAGGTGAATGCATTGTTCCTTTCCACGGTTGAGGGGTAGGCGGCAGGTGGTGACAGCCCTGTCCGTCTCTAGTATTCCCCCATGTTTGACTGGGGTGTAGGAGTCTAAATTGTCACATGAGGTTGCTGGTAGACTAGTACTCAGTGGCCTCCTGACCTGCTTCATACTTAGCTCTAATACTAATTATGTAACTTATATGATTATTAACTAATCTTTGTATGACTATACTAGACCAATGCCTGCTCGACTTAGAATTATTCTTTTATCCTTTCTCTTTATTTTATCCTTTGAGGTATGCCAAGTGTGTCTACTATCTTGAATATCACCGTCTTTACCCCTGTTATAAACATTGGTGTACTTGCAAGCATATTCAAGTTCATATCCATACTAGACTCTTAATCAAATGCCTTCCTTTGGAAAAATATAAATAACGATACTCTGAATACTTCTAGGTGAAATGCTACAATGATAGCTCCGAGCGTTTGCGGATAAATATCTAAAATTGTTAATGAACTATCAAGGCTATTTCTTAGTGGCATTGCTAATCATTAGTGATGATGCTAAGAAATGTCAACAAGCATTTCTGCCGCCGTTGCCGGGGATGGATTCTATCTCCATACTTGGTGATTGCGCTAAGAAATGTCAACAGTAAGCAGCTAGTTTACCAGCACACCCATACACACACACACACTTGGCTAGAGGTAGAAGACGAGATGAGCACAGAACACACACAGCCGAGCAGCAGCTATGCAGCTCTGAAAGTGGCTTTAGCTGAACTGAATTCCATTGACGTTGGGTGTAGTATATATACAACCTACAAGTACCATACTAGGTACAAAGGTACAACTACTACAGTGTCCTCTAGGACATGGCTGATCTCAGCCCACTACTTGGTATGGCTGAGGTATGCCAATACCAACTACTGTACTAACTAGTACTAGAAATGGCCTAATGCCTTACTGCTGCTACTGTGCATGAAATCAAAGAGAGATCAGCAGCAGGTTATGTCTTACAATAACAAATTCACAATTGCCATCGTTTGTTTATTACATAATCTTTGAGGGTAAATAGTATATAATATTAGATGAAGAAGCTTAATCTTGGTACATACCTTTTGAGAATGTTTATGGTTAGGTCTACTATTTACATACCTTTTTTAGTCAATCAATTTGAGGGTAAATACCCACAGAATTCTTGCAACATAATGTTCTAAAGCTTTTATTGCACGCAGCATTCTAACAGTGCATGTTAGAGGTGTGGATTTAAAGAATAAATCTAAT
The DNA here is from genome assembly GCA_020631735.1 of Saccharum officinarum. Classification (NCBI taxonomy): domain Eukaryota; kingdom Viridiplantae; phylum Streptophyta; class Magnoliopsida; order Poales; family Poaceae; genus Saccharum; species Saccharum officinarum. Next base: position 13,259,211 of record CM036212.1, on the reverse strand, counting down.
TGGAGAGGATGTCTACATCTGATTGATCTTGTTGGGAGTGAAAGAGTTGAGTGGTTTGAAGCAACTGGAGATAGATTAAAAGAAGCACAACATATTAACAAATCCCTCTCTTCTCTTGGCGATGTGATTTTTGCTTTGGCAGAGAGAAATGCTCATGTTCCATATCAAAACAGCAAGTTGACTCAAGTTCTACAAAGCTCTTTAGGTAATATATAGTTATTCCTCGCAAAAAAGTGGCACCAAATAGTTGTTATTGGTTTATGTATGCGGAGTTCGAAAAAAGTTTATGTATGCCATATTAATTACTTATATGATAATTCTCTTCTGTTTTCATGCAGGTGGACAAGCAAAGACACTAATGTTTGTTCACATTAATCCGGATACAGAATCATACTCAGAAACAAAAAGCACTTTGGAGTTTGCTGAACGGGTTTCTAGAGTTGAGTTAGGTGCCACAAGAAGCAACAAAGAGGTAAAGATATAAAAGAGCTACTAGAGCATATAGGTTTGGTGTCCTACGGTTATCTTGTTTCAGAAGTCAATCATTTTTGTGTCTAGGTTTCACATCTGAAAGGCACAATATCATGAAAATATGTGGAAATCAATGAACTCCTAAAGGACAAAGCCAAATCTAAAAGTTCATCGATAGATAGAAATGACAGTAGCCAACAGATCCGACTATCAGGTAAGGGATTTATGTTCTTAGTGACAGAATTTCATTATGCCCTCAAAAAATCATTGTGTGGTGAATGGAATCAGTAATGGATGCACTTCACCCTCTAATATATAAAGGTTGTGGGATCCAGGGGCGAAGCCTAGTAAAGACCCGTGGGTGCCCAAGCACCCCCTCCAATTTTAGAATCTCTTTAGGACCGACAAAATATGGCCCTATGGGCACCCCCAATGGCCCAACATGAGGCACCGCCACAAGCCCAAAAGCTTCCTTCTAGGCTCCGGCCGAAGCCACATAGCGACGGGAAGTTTCACTCGTGCGGCCACCCCGCGTGACGCTTCGCCTGACGACGTGACTTGCAGACGCTGGACGTGGGATTGCAGACGCCTCGGCTAGTCGCCCTCGCCTGCCTCGCTAGCTCGCTCTCCAAGCAGCCGCGAACGCCGCGCCACACGGTCCTACGGCCCGGCCGTGCCACCCCGGCGGCCAGCGCCGCCGTCCGCGAGCGTAGAGTCACCCTCGCTCAGTCGCTCAGTGGCCTAGGCAGCAGGTACCGAGCGTCCGAGCTAGAGCCGCCGTGGAATCATCGATTCCATGTCCATGTCCCCATCGCGGCATCACCCAGCAGCCGGTGCCCAGTGAGTGTTTATCCAGTTATCCTCAAGTTAATCCGCAATCAAATTATTTATATGTGAAATTGTGAACTGTAATTTGGTTAATCCCCAAGCAAATTATTTATACGCGAAAGTGTGAACTACAATGATTGTGACCTATTTATATGTGAAATTGGAACTGCAATTTGATTAGGATTTCTAAGAGGTAATGCAATGTATCTACTTTCATCAATAGATAATTCTATATTTCCTTTGTCAAATAAATGACTTAGATAATTCAAGGTCAATTAAGTAATAGTACTCCTAGGCAGGTGGCCAATTCTGTCTTGCCGCAGTCCACCCAGAGGAGAAAGAGAGAAGACCAAGTGGAGCGTGAACAGAATGTGAGAAAAGGATGACCGTGAGGTCTTTGTGCCCTAATAACTCTACCCATCATCGACTCAACCGCCGGAAGGATACATAAATACACATCGCATGAACAATTCGGCTGATAAGTGCACGCATTTAGTCCCTGTCGTTTTGTATACAACTCTAACGAGAGGGCTCCCTAAAGCCCCGAACACCCGTCTTGTTAGTTAAGTACCCTTCGCTGATTCGTCGTAAAAGAAAAATATTGTACTATTGCTGATAAGCCTAGAACCCTGCATCAGCGAACAGCGATTCAAACAAACAAACGTGTTCTAAACAGCCACAACGAACTGCAAACACTATCTTCTGGACGTAAACAAAAAGCTTAATGGACTGTCTCCCATGGTGTACAGTACACAGCTCTGCGTGAATGTGCTTTTGCTCTGAATTTGCACGGCTAAAAGGTCTTGATGGCTAGAGGGGGGTGAATAGCCTTTTAAAATTTTCTACAAAGACAAGCTAAACAAGTTTATCAATATAACAAGTAGCGAGATGCGAGTTTTGCTTAGCCTACGGGGTGTTTGCAAGCCACCTAACCAATTCACAATTCTAGTATATTTGCACTCAACTGCACAAGTTAAACCGAGAAGGTAACTACAACTACAACTAGCAAGCTACACAAAGGAGCTACTCTAGCAAAGCTAACTAGCTAGCAAAGTATTGAGCTAGGAGAGTTTCACCGAGGGGCGAAGTATTGAGCTAACCAATATGATCAACAATGAATACCAAGACAACCAAACACCGGGATCAATCAATCACAATATGAAAGCGATGACACGAAGATTTATCCCGAGGTTCACGTGCTTGCTGGCACGCTAGTCCCCATTGTGTCCCTCTTCACCACGTGGTTCGGTGGCTAATCGGTCTCACACTGAGCCTCTCAAAAGGCGCCACAAGAACCTACCAAATGGCAAAAGGTTGTGATGACATGAGCAATTCACTAACGTTACCTTTGGCGCTTCGCCAGGTAGGCACAAACCCATTACAATCACCGGAGGTGGCCAAGAACAATCACCAACTCTTGCCAACGCCTCCAAGCTGCTCCAAGCCGTCTTGGTGGTGGCAACCACCAAGAGAAACAAGAATCCCGCAGCAAATCAACCACCAAATGTCAACTAGATGCAATCTCACATTGCAAATGCACTTGGATCACTCAATCTCACTTCGAATATGCAAAGAAGCAAGAGAGATGAGTGGGAGGGGAGTTGCTTAGCTCAAAGTGCTCACAAGTATGTCAAATGTTCAAGAGAATGCGAGAGAGAAAGCTTTGAGCCGGCCAATGAGTATTTATAGATGTACCCCTTCGAATATAGCCATTAGAAACTTGAGACAGCTGAAGTCACGCTGACCGGACACGCTGGTCACACTGACCGGACGCGCCGGTCGCACAACGGCTAAGCTGTGAAGCACTGACCGGATGCGTTGGGATCGACCGGACGCGCTGGTCCCATAACTGACCAGACGCGCTGGTCAAGCCTGAGTAGCGCACAACGAAACAGCGACCGGACACGCTGCAGAACTGACCGAACGCCATAGTGCCAACGTCCAGTTGGAGTCCAGTAAGCTCCCTGAACGACCGGATGCGTCCGATCGACTATGACCGGACGCGCTGCGTGTCCGATCAACAAACTGAAATATGCGCAGATGTTGAACGCTGACCGAACACGTTCGGTCAAATAGAGACCGCGTCCGGTCACCTCTGTGACCTCCGTTCGCCTCCGTTTGATTTCCGACTTCCGGCGTAGTGGAAAATAGTCATTTCAACTCCTCAAAAACCCTCTCTACCGCTCAAACTCCACCGCCTTCGCAAACGTGCTAACACCACCAAGTGATCATGTCATGTGCGAGTGTGTTAGTATTTTCACAATCATTTTTCGAGGCGATATTAGTTCTATCCAAATGCATATGATTATGAAATGCACACCTAGAGGCACTTAGGAGTTCAATAGTCGTGTCATTCCCCTCTTTATAGTATGGCTATCTATCCTATAATGTAACCACACCCACTAGGTGTCTTGGTTACTAAAACACAACCCTTAAGCATATACCTTTGCCTTGATCACGTAGGGTTACGTCCAAATCCAAGTGTGGCCATCATGATCACCAAGTCCATCTTGCCACCAACCTTGGAATGTACTAATCCTCATATGCTACATACAACTCAGGCATAGGATTAGTACTTAGGCATTGTCACTAATTACCAACACCAAACATAGAGCTTTCAATCTCCCCCTTGTTGGTAATTGGTGACAAACCTTTCACAAAGATATTATGATAAAATTTTGATTGACCCCATGTCACATTGTCCAAGTATATTACCATGTGTAAGAATTATAGACATGTGATCATGAATTCAAATTGATAGCAATGGCTCCCCCTACATGTATGCTATATGTTTGGATTTTGGAAGCATACATGTTAGATAGGAAAGATTAGGAGCATTGACTACCAATAGGTGCTAAGTGTTTTAGATTATAGACCTTTGAAGCGTGATACCATCGGAGTAGCGATAAACACCATCTTAGCACCTTGTGTAGTTAGATACCACATGGAAAAGCACAAACATAACTAGAAACCTCGTGAGATCAACATTATAAGCAAGGTTCTAGTACCACTTTGAAAAACATGAAGCAAGAAAAATCTAACTACTTCCTATTCATGCTAGTACCTCAATACATCATTCAATTTATACTAGTAAGTCACCACACAAGCAATGTATCGGAGAAAAAGAAATGCATAACTATGCATCATACATATGAAGTGCACATGGAAATACAACATTCATGTTTAAGAGCTTGCTCCCCCTACTTGTGTGCTCGAAATTTTAGTTGATCCCCTTCTTTTATCATTTTCTCCCCTATTAGAATCTATCTTTGTGAACAACATTTTTCTTCCCCTTTATGCTTCTCCTTCTTTGAGTTCTATCTTTGTAAACAATATTTTCTCCCCCTTTGGCACCAATGACCACAAGGGACCAATTTTAGATAGAATATCATGTTGAATTATGGGGTGAGGATCAAGTTTGTGATTCAACCTAGATTGCTTGCATAAGTAAAATGCTTCGGTTTGATCCAAGGGCAAGCTTCTTCACACCTCACTAGAAGGGTTATCATGCACCATGTTGAAGCAAATATTTAGACAAGTGATCTAAATTAAACACTTAGGATCACAAGCTACTTAAATAAGTTATATGCTACCACTAGATCATACAAGTCATGGAAACAATAGTGTCACCATATAAACTTCAAATTCATTTGATTTTCATGAATAAGCCTAGAACATGTAAATTATGACTAGATGCACTAAACAAGTCCTTAGCATAGAATGTATGACATGTCAACCAATTGTACCTTAGGGCTCGAAGGAGAGGCATGTCATATATGGGGTGCATCAACTCATGTTGGAGAAGTCAAGTATGTTCAACTCATTCTTTAGCTTGTGAAATCTCTTCTAATCAAGTGGCTTGGTGAATAGATTGGCTAATTGATCTTCGGTGCCCACACTCTCAATAGCAATGTCACCCTTTTGTTGATGATCTCTAATAAAGTGATGGCCAACATCAATATGCTTTGTTCTTTGATGTTGAACCGGATTGTTGGTTAGCTTCACGGCACTTTCATTATCACATAGCAATGGCACATTCTTGAAATTGATTCCAAAATCCTTAAATGTTGCCTTCATCCACAAGATTTGTGCACAACAACTACCCGCGGTGATGTATTCGGCTTCGGCGGTAGATAGTGCAATACTATTTTGCTTCTTGGATGACCATGAGACAAGTGATCTTCTTAACAATTGACAAGTCCTGGAAGTGCTCTTTCTCTCCACTTTGTCACTGGCATAGTCAGAATCTGAATATCCAACTAGCTCAAAGCTTGACCTTTAGGATACCATAATCCAACATCTTGTGTATGCTTTAAGTACCTCAATATTCTCTTTGTTGCCTTCAAATGACTTTCTCTTGGTGAGGCTTGAAATCTTGCACACATGCATACACTAAACATCACATCGGGCCTTGATGCCGTCACATAGAGTAGGCTACCAATCATTGATCTATATAGATTTTGATCCACCATGTTGCCATTCTTGTCATTATCTAAGCTTCCACTAGTGCTCATTGGAGTAGTGATTCCTTTTGCATCTTCCATACCAAACTTCTTTAGCATATCCTTTATGTATTTGGTTTGGCTTACAAATGTTTCTTCCTTCATTTGTTTAATTTGAAGTCCAAGAAAGAAACTAAGTTCACCAATCATTGACATTTTAAATTCCTTTGCCATCATTTTCCCAAACTCATCACAATAATCTTGATTGGTTGAACCGAATATGATATCATCAACATATATTTGCAACACAAACAAGTCTTTCCCAATCTTCTTGGTAAATAGTGTTGTATCAACTTTGCCCATGACAAATCCTTTGGATAGCAAGAAGTCCCTCAATCTTTCATATCATGCTCTAGGTGCTTGCCTCAATCCATACAAAGCCTTCCTTAACTTGTATACATGGTTGGGTTTCTTGTCATCTTCAAAACTGGGAGGTTGCTCCACATACACCTCCTCTTGGATGTACCCATTGAGAAATGCACTCTTCACATCCATTTGATATAGCTTGATATTGTGAGCACAAGCATAGGCAAGTAAAATCCTAATTGCTTCCAATCTTGCAACCGGGGCATAAGTTTCACCAAAGTCAAGACCCTCTATTTGTATGTAACCTTGAGCCACTAGTCTTACTTTGTTCCTTACTACTATCCTATCTTGATCTTGCTTATTGCGAAAGACCCATCTTGTTCCAATGACATTATGATCCTTAGGCCTCTCAATTAGTTCCCATACTCATTTCTCTTGAAGTTGTTGAGCTCTTCATGCATTGCATTTATCCAATCCGGATCTCTCAATGCTTTATCAATGTCCTTGGGTTCTTCCATTGACACAAAAGAAGAGTAAGCACAAAAAGAAGCCAATCTTGATCTAGTTTGAACTCTCCTTTGTATGTCACCAATGATGGAATCCAATGGATGGTCTCTTGCAATATTAGTTGGTTGAAGCACTTGGACTTGATTGCTTGGATGTTGATGTTGATCATGAGTTGGAGATGATGAACTAGCCACTTGTTGATCTTGTTGCACTTGAGATGATGTACTAGCTTGATTTTGCATTAGAGAACCACTAGCTTGAGTGATTGGACTTTGGAGCACTTGATCTTTGTTGTCATCCACATCAATCACTTGATTTGGTCTAATATCACCAATATCCATTTCTTTCATAGCATTGGTAAATTGAGTTTCTCTCACATCATCTAAGTTATCTTCTTTATTTTGAGAACCATTGGTTTCATCAAACTCAACATCATGTACTTCAAGTTGTCCACTAGCCAAATTTCAAACTCTATAAGCTTTGCTAGTAGTTGAGTAACCAAGTAAGAATCCTTCATCACATTTCTTCTCAAACTTGGTCAATCTAGCACCCTTCTTCAAGATGAAGCATTTGCAACCAAATACCCGAAAGTATGCAATGTTGGGCTTTCTTCCATTTAAGATCTCATATGGTGTCTTCTCTAGGAACTTGTGGCAATAGAGGCGGTTGCTATAGAAGCAAGCCATGTTGATTGCTTCGGCCCAAAATGAATGACTCACATTATACTCATTCAACATTGATCTTGCCATATCAATTAAGGTTCTATTCTTCCTCTCAACTAGTCCATTTGATTGAGGTGTATACTAGGCCGAGAATTGATGTTTGATTCCAAGCTCATCACATAGCTCATCAACTCTTGTGTTTCTAAACTCACTTCCATTGTCACTTCTTACTTTCTTGATTGTGGTCTCAAACTCATTTTGCACTCTCTTGATGAACCTCTTGAATATGTCAAATACATCACTCTTGTCCACAAGAAAGAATACCCATGTGTATCTAGTGAAATCATCCACAATCATAAAGCCATACTTGTTACCACCAATGCTTATGTATGTAGTTGGCCCAAATAGATCCATGTGAAACTACTCAAATGCCTTGGAAGTACTCATAATGCTCTTTAATGGATGAATGTTGCCCACTTGCTTTTCGGCTTGACATGCACTACATAGCTTATCTTTCTCAAATGTGACATCCTTCAAGCCTCTAACTAAGTCATGCTTTACTAACTTGTTCAATTGCTTCATGCCAACATGACCAAGTCTTCTATGCCATAACCAACCCATACTTGATTTGGTGAGCAAGCATGTTGAAAGTTGAGTGTCACTAGCATTGAAATCAACCAAGTATAGATTCTCATATCTAAAACCTTTGAAGATCAAATTAGAGCCATCAACACTAACTATCTCCACATCATCAACACCAAATATGCACTTGAAACTAAGATCACATAATTGAGCAACCGAGAGAAGATTGAAGTTCAACTTTTCCACTAAGAGCACATTGGAAATGCTATGATCATTTGAGATTGCAATCCTTCCAAGAGCCTTGACATCACCCTTGCTATTGTCACCAAATGTGATGCTATCAATGCCACTATCATTTGATTTGAGAGAGTTGAACATTCTTGAATCACCGGTCATATATTGAGAGCACCCACTATCAAGCACCCAATGCCTTCCTCCGGCCTTGTAATTTACCTACAAAACAATTTAATGTCTTTTAGGTACCCATACTTGCTTGGGTCCTTGGAGGTTAGTCACTAAGCTCTTTGGTACCCAAATAGCCTTCTTCTTTGGACCCACAATTGGTGTACCAACAAACTTAGCATGCACACATTTCTCACCCTTGGTAAGCACATAACAAGAATCAAAAGGAATGTAAGGTATATTAGCATTTTTCTTGTTCTTGTTCATTTTGTTGCAATTAATCTCTAGATGCCCAACTTGCTTGCATCTATTGCAATAATGACCATTGCCCTTCACAAAGCGAGGCTTTAGAGTAGCAAAGGTCGCCTTGCCCTTCTTGGGAGTATAGTCTAAACCCTCTTTGTTAAGAGAGAATCTTTGGCTACCCAAGCATTTTAGCAAGCAGGCATCCCCACCATAGGCATTGCCTAATGCACGGGTGAGATCATCCACCTCTCTCTTGAGAGTCTCATTCTCAACCACAAATGATGAATATCTAGTAGTAGAGATAGAGTTGGTTGTGGTGGATGATGATGAGCTACATGAAGCATTAGTAGGACCAACAAATAAAGAATCATTAATAATATCACATGTTAGTCCAATATCACAAGTGACAATCACTTGCTCCTCCTTAGCTTCCTTCATGAACTTCTCCAACTTGAGGTCCTTTTCCTTGATGAGCTTAAGTAGAGTGGAGTGGGCTTCCTTAAGCCTAGTGTGAGCAACTTCAAGGTCCTCGTGGTCTTCCTTTAGACACTCACGAGAGGCCTCTAGCTCATCAAAGGATTTCCTAAGAGCTTTGAGCTCTTGTTCAATTCATTTGCACTCCTTACTCTTTTTTAGAGCAACAAGCTCCTCCATCAAGGAATCATTTTCATTGCTCTTGGCAATGAGCTCTTGTTCCAAGATTTTGTATTTCTTGGTGGTCCTCTTGTAGCCCTTGCTCATTTGATCTATTATGCCCAATAGATCATCCTTGGAGGAGTCCTCATCCTCCTCATCATCACTCCTACAACCATCACTAGCACAAGAATCATCATCACTATCATCATATTTTACCTTGGTAGACTTGGCCATAAGGCATGTCGATGTAGTGTCGAAGATGGATGGCTTGTTGGAGAGGGTGATGCTTGCAATGGCTCACCGAGTGGTCCTCTCATCATCACTAGAGCTTTCATCATCATCACTATCGGAGTTGTCACTATCCCAAGTGACCACATAACCACCACCCTTCTTCTTTTTGTTGAATGTGAAGCTCTTCTTTGCTTTCTTCTCCTTCTCTTTCTTATCCTTCTTGTTCTTTTTGAGCTTCAAGTCCCCATTATCAAATCTCTTATCTTCATAGGGACAATCCGCCACTATATGATCGGGGCTATTGCAATTGTAGCAAAGGGTCTTTGCCTTTATAGTGTCTCTCCTCTTCCTTGCCCCATATCCTTTCTTCTTCATAAATCTTCCCATCTTATGAACAAGGAGGGCCATGGTCTCATCATCGAATGGATCATCATCATCGCTCTCCACTTTGCTCTTGCCCTTAGAAGATGAAGCCTTGAATGCAATGGGCTTCTCTTGCTTGACCTTGGTCTCCTTCTTCTCTTCTACCTCATCTTCATTATCATTGTATTGGGCATCGGTCATGATATCTCCAAGCACATCGGTTGGTTTGACTTTGTCCAATCCTTCTCTAAAGATCATTCTTCTCAAGGTAGCAAACTTCTTGGGTAAACACATCAAGAACTTGTGTGAGAAGTCCTTGTCCTCAACCTTCTCCCCAAGCCCCTTGAGATCATTGACAATGACTTGGAGCCTATAGAACATCTCCGGGATGGATTCATCATCCTTCATCTTGAAAGTGGAGAACTTGTCCTTGAGCATATATAGTTTAGCACTTTTTACCATTGAAGTGCCTTCATATGTTTCTTCAAGCCTTATCCAAAGCTCATTTTCCTTTTTAAGATCTTTGATTTGCTCAAATACTTTGTCATCAATGGCACGGTAGATTATGTCAAGTGCTGCCGTGTTACATTGTTTGTTGATGCGGTCATTTGGAGTGAGATTTTCCTCATCAAGAATGATGTGTCCTTTGGTCACATCCCAAACCTTCTCATGTATATTGCCTAGATATTGCTTCATCTTCCTTTTTCAATGATCAAAGGAAGAGACGCCATCAAAGAATGGAGGCTTGCCATTAACATGATTGAACATAACTTGAGCCATCTTGCACCAAGGTTGTTAAGCCTTGCAAATGGTGACCACGACTCTGATACCACTTGAAAGGTCTTGATGGCTAGAGGGAGGGTGAATAGCCTTTTAAAATTTTCTACAAAGACAAGCTAAACAAGTTTATCAATATAACAAGTAGCGAGATGCGAGTTTTGCTTAGCCTATGGGGTGTTTGCAAGCCACCTAACCAATTCACAATTCTAGTATATTTGCACTCAACCGCACAAGTCAAACCGAGAAGGTAACTACAACTACAACTAGCAAGCTACACAAAGGAGCTACTCTAGCAAAGCTAACTAGCTAGCAAAGATAACTAAGAAGGTAATGCGGAGTTGAGTTAGGAGAGTTTCACCGAGGGGCGAAGTATTGAGCCAACCAATATGATCAACAATGAATACCAAGACAACCGAACACCGGGATCAATCAATCACAATATGAAAGAGATGACACGAAGATTTATCCCGAGGTTTACGTGCTTGCCGGCACGCTAGCCCTCGTTGTGTCCCTCTTCACCACGTGATTCGGTGGCTAATCGGTCTCACACCGAGCCTCTCAAAAGGCGCCATAAGAACCTACCAAATGGCAAAAGGTTGCGATGACACGAGAAATTCACTAATGTTGCCTTTGGCGCTTCACCGAGGTAGGCACAAACCCCTCACAATCACCGAAGGTGGCCAAGAACAATCGCCAACTCTTGCCAACGCCTCCAAGCTGCTCCAAGCCGTCTAGGTGGCGGCAACCACCAAGAGAAACAAGAATCCCGCAGCAAATCAACCACCAAATGCCAACTAAATGCAATCTCACAATGCAAATGCACTTGGATCACTCAATCTCACTTCGAATATGTAAAGAAGCAAGAGAGATGAGTGGGAGGGGAGTTGCTTAGCTCAAAGTGCTCACAAGTATGTCAAATGTTCAAGAGAATGCGAGAGAGAAAGCTTTGAGCCAGCCAACGAGTATTTATAGACGTACCCCTTCGAATATAGCCGTTAGAAACTTAAGACAGCCGAAGTCACGCTGACCGGACGCGCTGGTCACACTGACCGGATGTGCCGGTCGCACAACGGCTAAGCTGTGAAGCACTGACTGGACGCGCTGGTCGCGCAGACCGGACGCGCTGGGATCGACCGGACACGCTGGTCCCATAACTGACCGGACGCGCTGGTCAAGCCTGAGTAGCGCACAATGAAACAGCGACCGGACGCGCTGCAGAACTGACCGGACGCCACAATGCCAGCGTCCGGTTAGAGTTCAGTAAGCTCCCTAAATGACCGGACGCGTCCGATCGACTATGACCGGACGCGCTGCACGTCTAATCAACAAACTGAAACATGCACAGACGCTGAACGTTGACCGTACGCTTCCGGTCAAATAGAGACCGCGTCCGGTCACCTCTGTGACCTCCGTTTGCCTCTGTTTGATTTCCGACTTCCGGTGTAGTGGAAAATAGTCGTTTCAACTCCTCAAAAACGCCTGAATCTCGCCTCGCAAGCTCAGCCGGAGGGAGAGAGGACCCCAAACCCTCTCTACTGCTCAAACTCCACCGCCTTCGCAAACGTACTAACACCACCAAATGATCTTGTCATGTGCGAGTGTGTTAGCATTTTCACAATCATTTTTCAAGGCGATAGTAGTTCTATCCAAATGCATATGATTATGAAATGCACACCTAGAGGCACTTAGGAGTTCAATAGCCGCGTCATTCCCCTCTTTATAGTATGGCTATCTATCCTATAATGTAACCACACCAACTAGGTGTCTTGGTTAATAAAACACAACCCTTAAGCATATACCTTTGCCTTGATCACATAGGGTTGCGTCCAAATCCAAGTGTGGCCATCATGATCACCAAGTCCATCTTGCCACCAACCTTGGAATGTACTAATCCTCATATGCTACATACAACTTAGGCATAGGATTAGTACTTAGGCATTGTCACTAATTACCAACACCAAATATAGAGCTTTCAACGGCTAACCCTGGACCGCTAGAGCGCTCAGTACTGCTCCTTCCGTCCATTTATATATGTCATTGTTGGTGTGCGGGCTATAAGTTTGACTCGATTTATAGAAAATACGTGTAACATTTGTATCTCCAAATAAATTTATGAAAAAACTAGATTCAAAGATCTTTCCAATCATACTAATTATGTACTATAAATATTAATATTTTTTAATATATACAGTTAAAGTTGTTTCTCGGAAAGCGCAAACGACAAATATTTAGGGATAGATGGAGTATACTAGTACCGGTATGGATACCGATAGAGAGACAGGAGACCATGCTAGCCAGCCATTTCACTTTCGATTTTTCTTTTTGATAATACGCGTATCTATATTAGATTGTAAGGAAGACGTACAGATACACGTACATAGACCGATGCATACAACAAGGATACAGGGATAACAACCAACCTACATAGAGGCCCCTACAAAAGATGGAAATAAACTACAAGTCCTTTGGGGTCTTTGCATCCTCCCGAAATGCAATCCAACGCCAGATTCCGCTGCCGCCGAAGTCGTTGGAGGAAGCCTGTGAAGATAGCTGGCCGCCGCAGACCAAGACAAGTGCCATTGCACCAAGGCTTTGAATAGAGCCGCAAAAGATGTCCACCACAAAGGGGAGCCAAACCACCAAGGAAGAGCATCGGGGACGCACCCCACGCCGTCTTGGCCTTGCATCTGAGCTCATCGCCGAAAGACGATGGAAGAAGAGGTCAGATCCACATATCTGTCGAGCACATACCCACCTCCTCTGCATCCCAAGCACCGCACCGTAGTCGACACGAAGCGCGTTGCTGGAACTGCCGCCTTGCCGAGATGACATGACGGCAGACCACGCAGACTCCTATACAGGCCCCAAGCTCCTCGACGGTGCCGGAGCAGAGCACCACTGAGATGGGGAAGAGCCAAGGACATTATTCCATGGCATTGTAGCCGCCACTGCCTCGACTGCGCCATCGGAAACCCAACCCTAGATAACCTTGGACCTAATCTACACCGCCAGACAGATAGCCACCGTTCCCACACACATCCGAGGGCCAGAAGCATCGGCGGCGGCATGCTTCACCGAGTTGCCGAGTTCGGCAACCATGGTGCCCAGACAGGGCCACGGAGGCCTGAGCTTGCAGATGTGCGGAGATTTGGCCTCGAGCAACAACCCTCCCAACCTAACAGTGAGTTCTTCCCCCTCCCATCTTCCTGTTCTTTTTTTTAACCTAGCCTGCAACTCTGTAACTCAAAGATACATACCTGAATGCTCTAGATGTACAGGTTCTTGTTTTAGTGTTTTAGCCAAGGCTCAAGTTTTTTTATGTGTAGCTTTTTACTAAAGAAGGAATGCTTGTTCTTGCTCTGATAATAGTTGGCATATCTCTCTTGGCCCAAAATATTATTGAGCACCTAATTGTTGTGCTGCTCTAGAACAGATGGTTTTTTAACGCCTCCCGTCTGGGTACAGCTGTAGTATCTGCTCATGTATAGACTCACACCAACCCTATACACACACCACACTCACACTACGCGTACATAAATAAACCTACAACTACACTCAGAACACATCTCGTCCTTCATAAAATCACCGGGTCTATCCATGGCTCCGTAGACGATGGGCATGTCGTATTCCCTTTGTAGCTCTACGCGTGAAAGACAACAAAATTTATTAGGGACACACCCCGGTGAAAGACGTGAGTGCGATTCCAAGGAATCGAACTCGCGCCGGCTGCACGTGTAACACCCAAATTTTAGGAGTAACAAATTTTAAATAATTTAGAGAAAGGGAATTAAAATTTTGAAAATTATTTGGTGATGCATTCATGCTGTTGCATTTATTTTATTTTGTGGTGTGGATATATTTGTTTTATTTGATTTGGTTTAGGAAAATTTGATTTGAAAATGTGTTTGGAAAATTAGAAAAAGAAAAGAAACAAAAGAAAAAAAAAAGAAACAACTTACCTTCTTACCTTCTTGGCCCGAAGGCCGTCGAACGGCCTGCTTACCTCCGCGCCTGCCCGCGTGGGCCGATCAGCGTCCTGGCCCAGCAGCCGAGCCAGCCCAAGTCTGCAGCCACGCGTTCATCATGTCGCTGACCGCTGGACCCCACATGTCAGTCGTCTTCCTCCTTCCGTGTTCGAGCCGGACTCCGAACCGGAGTACCGCCGCCGCCTTTCTCGTGATTTCCCGGAGAGTCTTACCCGAACACGGCAAATAGAGGTTATAAATAGGACGCCTTGACCTTCCTATTTCCGTTTTCCATCTAAAATCGTGAGTTCCACCGCAAGAAGTTGAGTTCTAGGGCTTGAGTTCGTTTGAGGACGGCGGTCGTTCGGGTGGGGTGCCTTCGGGTGAATCGGAGGTCAAACTCGTCGCGTTGGTGAGTCCGCACTCGTCTCCTCTAGCTTCTTGTGCTTTTCTTTTGGTTGGAGAGGCTTCGAATCGAGTTTTTGAAGATCACCGTCGGTCGACAATGGCGCCACCGTCCCCTTGTTGCCGCGCGTCACGTATGGTCTATCGTAGCTAGTTCTTAATGCCTAGATGAGTTCGCACGGAGCTTCTCTACCGTTTGGACCAAACGCGGGCTCGAATGGTGGTCTCGGTGGGGAGGTTCACCATCTCCGGCCATGGAGGAGTCGCCGGCCATGGGGAGCCGCCGGCCGGACCTGGGAAAGAGGATCGGTTTCTTCACTGTAGAGTTGCAGGTGATTGTGAGCCGTCCGTTCGCTGATCAACGGTTAGGATTAGAAGATACCCCTTCGCGGGGTAGATTTATTAAAGAGCCCCTGGACTTCTTCATAATAGAACCCGCGGTCCATAGCGCAATATCCTGAATCCGTTTTCCTGTTTTGAAAGCGTATTTTCTCCCGGATAAGTCAAAAATATGTTTTCAGGTATTTACAGTTTTGCCACTAGAATTGTTTTGGTCATAAAATCTTCGTTTTAACTCCGATTTGATCCGTTCAAGTTGCGTTAGGTTCGTATTTGCGGGCTCTACATGTTAGTGTAGTTGTACAGTCAGTTTTGATAATTTATTTTTCGAGGTTATAATTAAGTATTTAATTTATCTATAGGAAATCTTAGAAAATTCATAACTTATACGTTTTAACTCCAAATTTGGTGATCTTTGCGTCTGTGTGATCGTAGAAACATGTAGAAGAGTTTTATAAACTTTTATTACTGTTTTACTACTGTTGGTGTACTGTTCTAATTATATCTCTTTGTTTGCTTCGTGTATGTTTGATTGGATGCATGTATGTGTTGATTGATGATCGAATATAGAAGGTGAGCAGTATTTGGACGATTCGGAGTATTACTTTGAGCCAAGTCAACAGTATCACTTGGAGAGCTTTGATCAAGGCAAGTATAACACAGGACTATCCTTGTTACCTATACATCAAATTGTCCTACATATGCATGTGCTTACCTTGACAACCTTAGAGATTATAACTTAGTGATTGTTATCTTGATTCCTTGTCAACCTTGGGAATGCATATGGGTAGCTACTGCTAGTGTTTAAACTAAGAACAATGATCTTGTAATTTGATTAATGGATTAAGCAATCAACCTTTAAGATGATTCTATTACTGTTAAAAGGGGCTAGAGCATGTGTATTATTTTGATGCTCTGGTTTCTCTCCATAAGGACTTATCTGTACATGATTATCCGGGATATACAGTACAGCTGTGAGGGCTATATGGCTCTGGCTTTAGTTGTTCAAGAGACCTTTTCTAGCTTGTTAGTGGTTACCTTAAATGGCGTAAGAATGGCTTGCCACTTTGGGTGTAGTGCGAGCCCCTGGCCTAGTGTGTATAGGCTGCGGTTGTTGTGCCACAGGGAAGGGGGGTTCTACATCTGCCTGCCGAGTGAATCTAATGGCCCTAACTTGTTAGACGAACTTTTGAGTGGCTTTATATGGTTCTCGGGTGTTTGGGCTTGATCTCCCCACTCATTTGGAAATCATGACTTACAGTGAAAGTGTACACCTCTGCGCAGAGTTAAAAACTGGTATACTAGCCATGCTCACGGATACGAGCGGCCTTGGAACGTCTACAGAATAGTTGATCACCATTGCTATATCATGTTTAATTATTGTTGATTATTATTATGCTCATGTTAATGCTATTCGTTATCATTATTACAATTGATCATTGGTTCTTTAATGGGAAGTGGTTTATCTTGATGCTACTCAATTGCTAATATATGATTAAAAGCTAAATGCAGTTAAACAGTGTCTAGCCTTTTTGAGCCTCATGAACCCTGTGTTATATTTGTGGAGTTCGACATGGACTCACCCTTGCTATTTCCACCATAACAGATGAAGATATAGAGGAAGATTATCGGAATGAGTACTAGTCTTGGTGTCAACCAGTCAACCGTGTCCCTGTGTGGAGTTTCCGCTGAAGAACTACTATTAGTTATTATTACCTATCGTTCAAGACTATGTCTTAAATACTTATTCGTTATGTAATAAGCACTGTGATGGTACTTTGTAATTTGTCAACTTATGTGTGCGACTGTTTCCTGGGGCGCACATGAGTCTTTTATGCATCCTATTTTTGTCCTTAAAAATGGGTGTGACAGATTGGTATCAGAGCCGTGTTGACTGTAGGACGCAAGCCTAGTTAGAATGGTCGTTAATAGCCTTCATATTTCACTTAATTCATGCTTCCTCTTTTCACCTTGTTAATTAGTAAAGTTTTATGCTTCCTCTACTTTATTCTATTGTGAAAATACATTGATTCTATCTAATCTATGTCTAAATCTTGTAGATGCCTCCTCATCCCCGTTTGTCAGCTGCACAGTACGTTGCCCATTTCAAACCTCAGGAGCCATATGAAGATGGTGATCAAGAGCTATCTGATGCTGAATCAAGAGTTGGTGATACACCAATGGAGAATGTAGTTATGGGGTGGACTACGAAGTTTCATATCATGGTTCCTAAAGCTGATGCTTTCTTCCATGACATGTTGACAAGAACCTTGGACAACTACTACTATGACTGGGAAGCTACGCTGGAGTATCATAGTGCAGAGTATAGTCATTCATGGATGGATTCCTATTGGGAAACAGAGTTATGGGTTAAGAAAAGGGATCCTACTACTAAGGAGCCTAAGGTGGAGTCAAAGTTCATTACCAGAGTGAGCCGGGCAACTATGGAGATAAGCATGGAGGATGTCGCTTTCAATGCATTTGTTTACTATCATGGTCTACGCTCGGACAAGACGTTAAAGGGTGCACTCCGGCATTTTCCTTGTTTCCTACATGACAAGGGTATTTGGACCGTGCCGCCTGCAGATGATTCTTCCTTGACTTTACAAGCTACGGTGGGATTAGCTCGTGAATTGGCTCTCCATGAGGTGGATTTGAAGGATGAGTTGCTGAAGGAAAAAGAACTTAAGGAGCAAGCTTATAAGGAGATTGATCAATTAAGGGCGGAGTTAGGTCGTCCCAAGATTTATGAGAAGCTTAATTAGGCAATAGGAAAAATCCCTATGTAATAGGAACGATAGTAGTTGCGAGTTAATTTTAAGTTTGGTTTGTTTTAAGAGTCAGTTTGTGGTGTGAACAATTGTGTGATTGATGGATTGTTATTATGATAATGTGTGATTTGGATCTTTGTAATGTGTGCTGGAGTTCTGTGGACATGCCTACAAGTTCCATGGTTAAGAATATTAAGTTTGATCAAAATATATTAGTTGAATATGAGGTTAACTTAGTTCTGTCCTTTGCTGATTTTTGGATCAGTCTGGGATGTTTTAGAAATAACTTAAAATCCGTTCATGAGAAATTTAAGAAATTTTACTGGGAATAATTAGACTTTTATATCTTTCCAACCCCACAAGAATCACTTTAATATCTATTATAAGTTAAGAGATATACCTGTTCCAAGTTGGAGTTACTGCACAGTCTGGAATTCTGAAACAGTTTCGGTTAAGTTCAGTTTTTGGCCAATTTATTGACAGAATCAGAAAAAGTGTTGTGAACAAAAGTTGTAGATAATTTTGTAAGCTTTCCAACCATGTAAAGATCATCTGAATTGGACGTCTGTAGCTCGAGATATGACAGTTTTACTGAGTTGCTGAAATTGGAGTTCGCCCAGAAAAATCAGATTTTGCTTATCTATTGAATACATCATCTCGGATTGTACTGAATTTCAATTTCTGTGTTTTTGGAAACAGATGTCAGGCAGAGGTCGTGGCAGAGGTCGTGGAGGTGCTAACCTACCCATTACTATGGAGGAACTCATGCAAACTCAGAACCAGATGATGCAGATGTTTATGCAGCACATGCAGAACAATCCCCCTGCAGGAGGACCACCGCCTGTGCAAGTGAGGGATAAGCGTGGGGAATTTTTGAAGGGACGCCCTCCAGTATTTTCTCATGCTGCTGATCCTTTAGAGGCAGATGATTGGGTGAGGGCAGTGGAGAAACAGCTGAATATAGCCCAATGCAATGATATGGAGAAGGTGTTATATGCATCTGGTCAGTTACAGGGGACAGCTCAGACTTGGTGGGAGTCGTATCAAGCTGCACGCCCTGACAATGCTCCTCCTATCACTTGGAATGAGTTTGTTAGAGATTTTCGAGCTCGTCATATTCCTGAAGGTATAATTGAGCTGAAGCAGGAAGAATTCAGAAACCTTAGGATGGGACAGATGAGTGTTAGTGAATATCATGATAGATTTACCCAGTTGGCTCGCTATGCTCCTAATGAAGTGAGGGAAGATGCAGACAGACAGCGTCTTTTCTTGAAGGGAATTTATTATGATCTTCGCTTGCAGTTGAAGGGGAACAACTATGCTAGTTTTCTAGAGCTGGTAAACAAAGCTATTGTGCTTGATAATGAGCGCAGAGAGATGGACAGGAAGAGGAAGATGAAGGTACAAGGCTCAGGAAGCAACAACCGTCAGCGCACTAATTCTCAGCATGGTTTTCATCAGAAGTTTTAGGGACCGGTTAGTCAATGGAATCGCAATCCGAATCAGAGGTGGTCCCAGAATTGGCAAAGTAATCAGTCACAACAGCGTTCATCATATCCACATCGTCAACAGTATCAGCAGACTGGGCAACAGACTCCTCACACTGGAAATTCAAATGTTACCCCCATGAAGAATAGTGCCCCCAACACGCCTACTAGATGTTTTGTCTGTGGTAAAGAGGGGCATATGTCTTATCATTGTCCTGAGAAGCAGAACCAGCAGACTCCTCAGAGCCAGAAGAGCAGCCAGAGGCAATCTGATACTGGAAGGGTGAATCACGTGTCTTCTGATACAGCTCATGATGCACCAGAAGTTATGATTGATACGTTCAATGTACATTCCACTCCCGCAACTGTTCTTTTTGACTCTGGAGCATCTCATACATTCATATCCAACATATTTGTAAAAATGCATAGTATACCCATGCTAGCTATGAAAGAACCTCTATTAGTAAATTCACCTGGAGGTACCATGCAAACCAGTAATCGTTGTCTTCCAATTAGTATGGTATTAAGGGGGGTAGAGTTTAAGATAACTCCTATAGTGTTGAGGACATCTGGTATTGATGTGATATTGGGTATGGACTGGATGAAGTCAAATCAGGCAGAGATTCAGTGTCAGCAGAAAGTAGTAGTTGTGACTGCACCTAATGGAGATAAAATCAATGTGGATGTAGCAGTGCAGAAGCAACCAACCGCTGTGGTGAATCAGCTTGAAGATACTATTAAGGAGAATTCAGTGATTGAGGAATTTCCGGATGTCTTCCCTGATGAATTGCCAGGTATGCCACCTGATCGAGACATTGAATTTCTTATTGAATTATTACCTGGAACTGCACCTATAGCCAAACGACCATATAGGATGGGAGTAGATGAATTAGAAGAACTTAAGAAACAAATTAAAGAATTACAAGATAAAGGTTTTATTAGACCTAGTTCATCACCTTGGGGAGCACCAGTTATTTTTGTTGATAAGAAAGATGGTGGTCAGAGGATGTGTGTTGATTACCGGTCACTAAATGAGGTAACTATCAAGAATAAGTATCCTTTGCCCAGGATTGATGACTTGTTTGATCAGTTGAGAGGTGCTTGTGTGTTCTCTAAGATTGATTTACGTTCTGGTTATCATCAGTTGAAGATTCGTGCTTCTGATATTCCAAAGACAGCTTTTACTATGAGGTATGGATTGTATGAGTATACTGTTATGTCATTTGGATTGACCAATGCACCTGCATACTTTATGTACATGATGAATAAGGTGTTCATGGAATATTTGGATAAGTTTGTGGTAGTGTTTATTGATGATATACTGATCTTTTCCAAGACAGAAGTAGAGCATGCTGAACATTTGAGGTTGGTGTTGCAGAAGCTTAGAGAGCATAAGTTGTATGCGAAGCGAAGTAAATGTGAGTTTTGGTTGAAGGAAGTTTCTTTCCTTGGACATATTATTTCTAATGGAGGGATATCAGTGGATCCAGGTAAAGTAAGGGATGTATTAAATTGGAAGCCACCTGTTGATGTTAGCGAGATTCGTAGTTTCTTGGGATTAGCTGGATATTACAGACGATTCATTGAAGGGTTTTCTAAACTTGCTAAACCTATGACATCTCTGTTAGAGAAGAATGCCAAGTTTGTGTGGTCAGATAAATGTCAAGCTAGTTTTGAGGAATTGAAGAAGAGGTTGACTACAGCGCCTGTTTTGGTTTTGCCAGATTTGAGTAAGAAGTTTTCTATTTATTGTGATGCTTCTCGTCAAGGTTTGGGATGTGTTCTTATGCAAGAAGGCAGAGTTGT
This sequence comes from Saccharum officinarum, assembly GCA_020631735.1. Lineage (NCBI taxonomy): Eukaryota > Viridiplantae > Streptophyta > Magnoliopsida > Poales > Poaceae > Saccharum > Saccharum officinarum. Next base: position 13,237,922 of record CM036212.1, on the reverse strand, counting down.
GGCTTATGCATCTAGGCAGTTGAGAAAGCATGAGTTGAATTATCCTACACATGATTTGGAGTTAGCAGCTGTAGTTCATGCTTTAAAGATTTGGAGACATTATTTGATTGGACATAAGAGTGATATATACACTGATCATAAGAGTTTGAAGTATATTTTCACTCAGTCAGATCTGAATTTGAGGCAACGCAGATGGTTAGAGTTGATTAAGGATTATGATATTGAGATACACTATCATCCTGGTAAGGCTAATGTAGTAGCTGATGCTCTTAGTAGGAAAAGTTATGTCAATGAGATACAGACATTGTCTATGACTAGGGAGTTATGTGCTGAATTTGAATATTTGAATTTGGGAATTGTTACTAATACAATGGAATTAGTGATAGAGCCTACCTTAGAGCAAGAAATCTATAAGGGTCAGTTGAAGGATGAGAAACTAAAGATGATAGCGGAAGATATAGTGATTGGTAAGTCACCAGGTTTTCGGATGGATGATAATGGAATTTTGTGGTTTGGAAAGAGGTTGTGTGTACCTGAGGATCAAACTGTTAGACAGGCAATTCTTCGCGAAGCTCATGAGTCAGCTTATTCTATTCATCCTGGTAGCACTAAGATGTATTTGGATCTGAAACAGAAATATTGGTGGGTTGGATTAAAGCGAGATGTGGCTGAGTATGTGGCATTGTGTGACACTTGTCAGAGGGTGAAAGCAGAGCATCAGAGACCTGCTGGATTGTTGCAACCAATGAAGATTCCTGAATGGAAGTGGGAAGAAGTTGGTATGGACTTTATAGTGGGGTTACCTCGTACTCAGAAAGGTTATGACTCTATTTGGGTGATAGTAGATCGATTAACCAAAGTTGCTCATTTTATACCAGTTAAGACTACTTACCGTGGACCAAAATTGGCAGAGTTGTATATGGAGAGGATAGTATGTTTGCATGGAGTTCCAAAGAAGATTGTATCTGATCGAGGATCGCAGTTTACGTCGCATTTTTGGAAAGCTGTGCATGAATCATTGGGAACAAAATTGAATTTTAGTACAGCATATCATCCACAGACAGATGGACAGACTGAAAGGACCAACCAGGTATTAGAGGATATGTTGAGAGCTTGTGCATTGCAATATGGAACTAGTTGGGATAAGAGCTTGCCTTATGCAGAATTTTCTTACAATAATAGTTATCAACAGAGTCTTAAGATGGCACCGTTTGAAGCTTTGTATGGACGTAAGTGTAGAACTCCATTGTTTTGGGATCAAACAGGTGAATCTCAGGTGTTTGGTACAGATGTTCTTAGAAACGCAGAAGATCAAGTGCGAGTGATTCGTGAGAATTTGAGAGTAGCACAATCTCGTCAGAAGAGTTATGCTGATAATAGGAGAAGAGATCTAGTTTTTGAGGTAGGTGATTATGTCTATTTGAAGGTGTCACCTATGAAAAGTGTGAAGAGGTTTAACATGAAAGGTAAACTAGCACCAAGGTATGTTGGACCATTTAAAGTTATTACTAGACGTGGGGAAGTTGCTTATCAATTAGAGTTGCCTGAGAATTTATCTGGAGTACATGATGTGTTCCATGTTTCACAACTTAAGAAGTGTTTGCGTGTGCCTGAGGAGCAGATACCTTTAGAAGAATTGACTGTTAAGGAAGATCTTACATATGAAGAGTTTCCGATTAAGATTTTGGAGACTGCTGAGAGAGTTACTCGAAGTCGGGTTATTAAGATGTGTAAAGTGCAGTGGAATTGATATTCAGAGGCAGAGGCAACTTGGGAAAGAGAGGATGAATTGAGGAAATCATATCCGCAGTTGTTTGAGTAAGCAGTTCAATCTCGAGGACGAGATTCTTTTAAGGGGGGTAGAATTTGTAACACCCAAATTTTAGGAGTAACAAATTTTAAATAATTTAGAGAAAGGGAATTAAAATTTTGAAAATTATTTGGTGATGCATTCATGCTGTTGCATTTATTTTATTTTGTGGTGTGGATATATTTGTTTTATTTGATTTGGTTTAGGAAAATTTGATTTGAAAATGTGTTTGGAAAATTAGAAAAAGAAAAGAAACAAAATAAAAAAAAAGAAACAACTTACCTTCTTACCTTCTTGGCCCGAAGGCCGTCGGACGGCCTACTTACCTCCGCGCCTGCCCGCGTGGGCCGATCAGCGTCCCGGCCCAGCAGCCGAGCCAGCCCAAGTCTGCAGCCACGCGTTCATCATGTCGCTGACCGCTGGACCCCACATGTCAGTCGTCTTCCTCCTTCCGTGTTCGAGCCGGACTCCGAACCGGAGTACCGCCGCCGCCTTTCTCGTGATTTCCCGGAGAGTCTTACCCGAACACGGCAAATAGAGGTTATAAATAGGATGCCTTGACCTTCTTATTTTCGTTTTCCATCTAAAATCGTGAGTTCCACCGCAAGAAGTTGAGTTCTAGGGCTTGAGTTCGTTTGAGGACGGCGGTCGTTCGGGTGGGGTGCCTTCGGGTGAATCGGAGGTCAAACTCGTCGCGTTGGTGAGTTCGCACTCGTCTCCTCTAGCTTCTTGTGCTTTTCTTTTGGTTGGAGAGGCTTCGAATCGAGTTTTTGAAGATCACCGTCGATCGACAATGGCGCCACTGTCCCCTTGTTGCCGCGCGTCACGTATGGTCTATCGTAGCTAGTTCTTAATGCCTAGATGAGTTCGCACGGAGCTTCTCTACCGTTTGGACCAAACGCGGGCTCGAATGGTGGTCTCGGTGGGGAGGTTCACCATCTCCGGCCATGGAGGAGTCGCCGGCCATGGGGAGCCGCCGGCCGGACCTGGGAAAGAGGATCGGTTTCTTCACTGTAGAGTTGCAGGTGATTGTGAGCCGTCCGTTCGCTGATCAACGGTTAGGATTAGAAGATACCCCTTCGCGGGGTAGATTTATTAAAGAGCCCCTGGACTTCTTCATAATAGAACCCGCGGTCCTTAGCGCAATATCCTGAATCCATTTTCGTGTTTTGAAAGCGTATTTTCTCCCGGATAAGTCAAAAATACGTTTTCAGGTATTTACAGTTTTGCCACTAGAATTGTTTTGGTCATAAAATCTTCGTTTTAACTCCGATTTGATCCGTTCAAGTTGCGTTAGGTTCGTATTTGCGGGCTCTACATGTTAGTGTAGTTGTACAGTCAGTTTTGATAATTTATTTTTCGAGGTTATAATTAAGTATTTAATTTATCTATAGGAAATCTTAGAAAATTCATAACTTATACGTTTTAACTCCAAATTTGGTGATCTTTGCGTCTGTGTGATCGTAGAAACATGTAGAAGAGTTTTATAAACTTTTATTACTGTTTTACTACTGTTGGTGTACTGTTCTAATTATATCTCTTTGTTTGCTTCGTGTATGTTTGATTGGATGCATGTATGTGTTGATTGATGATCGAATATAGAAGGTGAGCAGTATTTGGACGATTCGGAGTATTACTTTGAGCCAAGTCAACAGTATCACTTGGAGAGCTTTGATCAAGGCAAGTATAACACAGGACTATCCTTGTTACCTATACATCAAATTGTCCTACATATGCATGTGCTTACCTTGACAACCTTAGAGATTATAACTTAGTGATTGTTATCTTGATTCCTTGTCAACCTTGGGAATGCATATGGGTAGCTACTGCTAGTGTTTAAACTAAGAACAATGATCTTGTAATTTGATTAATGGATTAAGCAATCAACCTTTAAGATGATTCTATTACTGTTAAAAGGGGCTAGAGCATGTGTATTATTTTGATGCTCTGGTTTCTCTCCATAAGGACTTATCTGTACATGATTATCCGGGATATACAGTACAGCTGTGAGGGCTATATGGCTCTGGCTTTAGTTGTTCAAGAGACCTTTTCTAGCTTGTTAGTGGTTACCTTAAATGGCGTAAGAATGGCTTGCCACTTTGGGTGTAGTGCGAGCCCCTGGCCTAGTGTGTATAGGCTGTGGTTGTTGTGCCACAGGGAAGGGGGGTTCTACATCTGCCTGCCGAGTGAATCTAATGGCCCTAACTTGTTAGACGAACTTTTGAGTGGCTTTATATGGTTCTCGGGTGTTTGGGCTTGATCTCCCCACTCATTTGGAAATCATGACTTACAGTGAAAGTGTACACCTCTGCGCAGAGTTAAAAACTGGTATACTAGCCATGCTCACGGATACGAGCGGCCTTGGAACGTCTACAGAATAGTTGATCACCATTGCTATATCATGTTTAATTATTGTTGATTATTATTATGCTCATGTTAATGCTATTCGTTATCATTATTACAATTGATCATTGGTTCTTTAATGGGAAGTGGTTTATCTTGATGCTACTCAATTGCTAATATATGATTAAAAGCTAAATGCAGTTAAACAGTGTCTAGCCTTTTTGAGCCTCATGAACCCTGTGTTATATTTGTGGAGTTCGACATGGACTCACCCTTGCTATTTTCACCATAACAGATGAAGATATAGAGGAAGATTATCGGAATGAGTACTAGTCTTGGTGTCAACCAGTCAACCGTGTCCCTGTGTGGAGTTTCCGCTGAAGAACTACTATTAGTTATTATTACCTATCGTTCAAGACTATGTCTTAAATACTTATTCGTTATGTAATAAGCACTGTGATGGTACTTTGTAATTTGTCAACTTATGTGTGCGACTGTTTTCTGGGGCGCACATGAGTCTTTTATGCATCCTATTTTTATCCTTAAAAATGGGTGTGACAGCACGCACGTCGGCTCTGCAAGCCGTTCTCTAGAACACATGGTTTTTCCCATGGAGCATTAACCTAGGGTCGTCCTCGTCCCATCATTGGTCCTGTTTATCTGGCTTATAATTTGTCTTTTTTTGCTTTTTTTAGCCGAAACAGTATTTTTCTCTCACAACAAATCAACTAACAGTGTTTTTCAGCCAGCTATCAGCACAACCGTTCTATTCATCTGGCTTATAATTCATCTTTTTTTTACTTGTTTTTTCAGACGAAACAGTATTTTTCTCTCACAACAAATCAACTAACAGTATTTTTCAGCCGGCTTATCAGCACAGCCGAACGGGGCCATTACTCCCATGGTCCATGGATCGATTTTTGTTGCCACCACTAACCACCCGCCATCTGCGACTGGTTCTTACCGTGCTGCACGGGTGCATCGCATCCTGCACGCCCGATGCCCATACATATCTACTTATATACTACACCCTCCGTCCAGTTAATTATACAATTATGGGAAACGTGTCGTTCAAACTGTGTCAATTTTGATCAAATTTATAGTAAAACGTATTAACATTTATGTCTCAAAATAAATTTATTATGAAAATATATCTCATAACCAATCTAACGGTACTTATTTTGTCTCATAAGAGTTAGTATTTTTTATATAATTTTAATCAAAATTTGCGATGGCTGACTTCTCGGGATGTGAAAATTGTATATTCATTGGGACGGAGAGAGTATATATATATATATATATATAGCACGCGTAGATACAGGGACGGTTGTTGTTACTGTTACCCTGTAGCGCTTCTGTCGTTTCCTTCTGCTCCCCTCCACGTCGCCCATGCTGGAAGTTTCCAGGTCGCTCCCGGAGACCCGGACCTGGAAGAGCCCGACACCCATGCGTAGAAGAGCTCGACACCAAGGAAAAAAAAACTTCCTGATAAAACTATATATATATATATATATATATATATATATATATATATATATATATATATATATATATATATATATATAGCGCTGGCTGATGAATACTACTAGCCATATTGAGGCCTTGTTTACTTCCCCATCCCAACCCAAAATATTTCTTCTTTCACCTATCACATCAAATCTTTCGACGCATGCATAAAGCCTTAAATGTAGGTAAAAAAGATAATTAATTGCATAGTTTGTCTGTAAATGTCGGGACGAATCTTTTGAGCCTAGTTAGTACATGATTGGACAAATTTTATCAAATAACAACGAAAGATGCTACAGTAACTTTTTACCTACTTTTCGCGAAGGGAACATACCCTGAGCGCGCCGATGGCCAAAGACAGACGACAGTCCCAGCGGTAGAAACTAAGCATATTTTTTTTTATAGTAGCCACGTCAACAAACAATGATGAGTACTCCCTCCGTCTAACAAAACAAGCAATTATGGGAAGCGTGCCAGTCAAACTGACTCAAGTTTGACCAAGTTTATAGTAAATAGTATTAACATTTATGTCTCCAAATAAATTTATTAAAAAAATATATTCTATAACTAATCTAATGATACTTATTTTGTATCATAAATATTAGTATTTTTTTATATAAATTTAATCAAAGTTTAAACTGTTTGACTTCTCGAAAAGCGAGAATTGCATGTTTTTGTGGACGGAGGGAGTACAAACTACCCCACCCATTAGTGGTTTCTTTATGTAATAAATGTTGCATTTATTTCTCCCCTCTCCCTCTCAAACACCATCTTCTTCCCCAGAGGCCCAGACTGGACTCCCCTCCGGTTGCATCCTCTCTCCGAGGCGACGGCGAGCGCAAGCACGAGCGGGACGGCCCTGGCGCAAGCAGGGTGCAGCGGCGCGGCGCGAGCGGGGCGGCGACGGCGGACGCAAGCTCGGCAGCCGCGGCAGACACCAGTAGGCACGGCGGCGCGGCGCGAGTGGGGCAGCCACGGCAGACGCGAGAGGGGCGGCCGCGGCGCCATGCCTGCTCGTGTCTGCAACGGCTGGGGCGGTGGCCGGGGCCAGCAAGGCGGACACGGCCGCGGCGGAGCCGGCAAGCTGGACAGGCACGACCGTTGCAGCGCGGGTGAGCATGGCGGATGCGGCCGCGGCAGCGCGGGCGAGCAGGGCGGGCGTGGTCACGGCGGCGCAGTGGAGCAGGGCGGACACGTTCGCGGCGGCGCGGGCAAGCTCACGGCCGAGGGTGAGCGTGCAGTGAACACGAGAGGCTGTGCAATCAATACCATGCAAGCCGGTCGTTTCTCCCCCACGCGAAATTGGCCATTTCTTGGTTGGTTGGAAGCTGCACAAACTCCGTTTCTTGCAGGAGAAACGACTTCTTCCTTGATCTCTCTTTTTCTTCGTTAATTTTCTTGCCATGTCGTATTTTCGCTTACGTGGAGGCCTCTTAAACGCAGATGGAAATGACCTCTTAGAGCATCCACAGTGGGAGGGTCGAAGCCGGTGCGATACAATAAATGCTAAGATGGAACCCGGTCCTATACACTGCAACCATGGTTCGACGAAGGACCGGCTCCTTCGAATGGAACCTGGGTCGAATAAATAAAGAACTCTTTCTTGGCATTGCTGCTCGCGCAAAGGAGAGGAGGGTGCATCTGATTTTGGACCCACGTATAAACTCATGCTAGGTTCGATACATTGCTGATAGAAGAACATGTGACGTCTAATCAGTTGTGGGCTCTAGTTAAGACCCAAGGACGGGTTGACACGTGGACGCTCTTAATTGGCGTTGGGACTGCCCTAATGAAAGGCAGCAGAATTTATACTCCAATCAGGCTGCGGTCCCGAGCTGGAGCGTCTGATTGGCGTTGAATGCAAAGTCAGCATACAGTAGACAGAATGCACATAAACAGTAACGAATCAATGCTTGCAAACGGTGGCAAGAGCATTGAATGCAAAGTCACTGTGTACTGACTTTGCATTCACTGCCCCAGTGTGGTCCGAGCTGGAGCATCTGATACAGCCTGTTTGATGCCGGTCGCTGCCCGTCATGCCCAGAGTGCGGCAGGCCGCACGTGCGGTGAAGTTTAGCTTGCCACGTCGTTTGTATTTTTTAAGTCAACGAATAGAATTTTTCTTTTATAATAAATCAGTAAATATTACGATTTTTTAGCTAAACCAACGGGACAACGGTTTGTGGCGGCATTTTGCTCTGTGTCTTTCCATGGATGCCTCGTTTATAACGCTAACCAAACGCTCTCTACGATTTCTGTTGCTCGCCTAACTGTGGCGTGGCGTGGCCAGAGACCAAACACGCCCTAAATTCAGCTGCCTTTCATTACTGCGCTTTAGTGGACGTGCTGTCTGCTGTCTCTGGCCACCGGCGCTCGATACGATGACTGTTCATGCGCATGTCATTGGGACTGTTCATGCGCATGTCGTTGGTACTGTTCATATACATGTTATTGACACTGTTCATGCGCATGGTTGGTACTGTTTATGTGTATGTCATTGGTACCGTTTATAGACCTGTCGTCTGGGCACTGTTCAACATGAACGGTCACTGAGATGCTACACAGCCACAGAGTTATAGGTAGATTCATCAGGCAGCGCTCTCTCTCTATATAGTTTTATATATTGTTTTATCAGGAAGTTTTTTTTTTGTGTCGGGCTCTTCTACGGATGGGTGTCGGGCTCTTGGAGGGAGTCCGGGTCTCCGGGAGCGACCTGGAAACTTCCAGCGTGGGCGACGTGGAGGGAAGCAGAAGGAAACGACAGAAGCGCTACGGGGTAACAGTAACAACAACCGTCCGGGTATCTATGCGTGTATATTTTATAGTTTTATTATATGGTAGTACTTCTAGATCGGTATGGGCATCGGGCGTGCAGGATGCGATGCACCCGTGCAGCACGGTCAAGAACCAGTCGCAGATGGCGGGTGGTCCCTGGTGGCAACAAAAATCTATCCAGTGTCAACAACGAAAGGAAAAGATTTTTTCTCCTTTCTCGAAAGGCGAAAAGTAAGGTGCTCGTCCCCACCACCGGCGGTCTCTTCCACCTCCGATAGCCCGCTGGGCGTCGCGAGGTGGTAGAGACTGTATGTCTCTTGCCAGCTGGTGGTATAGGTCATAGGTTAGGTCCTAGTGTGTCTAGGGTTAGGTTTTCAGGCGGCGTCGGGGAGACGGTGGCGGCGGTGTCGTTTTGAAATAAGTCCTCCTGGGTTCTTCCACGCCTCGTCGGCGCTCCGCTCCGGCACTGACGGCGAGCCCGTGGAGGAGGTGCTTCGCTTGTGAGGTCCCTTTTCAGGAGTCCGTTGGCGGCGCCTCGTTGTCTCGAAGAGGCGATGTGGTTGCTGGTCTTTTGCTTGGAGGTTGCGGACGAAGTTGTGGGTCCTGCGGCAGCTTGGTGGTTGGATCTGGCTCGAGCTTCCCGCGGCGGCGATTGTTGTCGTCGGCGAGTTCGGATCCAAGGTCGAAGGAGCTCGAGGCGCGCCCCAGCCGATGTGCATTCAATGATAGTTCATCTCATCCTTGGGGACGAGTGTCTACTGCTGCTCTCTTCAAAAGCCTTTGTGTGATGGGGCTCCTCCAGATCTGAGGTGGCCATGGCGTCTTCTATAATGACGACAGCTTGACGGCGGCGAGCGAAGGAGGCTTCTGGCGATTTTGGGAATCACAGGGCCCGGGGTCCTCAATGTAATTTCCATTTTCTTTAGGGGCCTTTTGTGTAAGTTGGATGGGACAGCTGTTCATGTATCCTTCTCATCCGTATCTGTATTTGTACGTGTATGTATACATTTTCCTTATCCAGTAATACAAGTACGTTTTCTAAAAAACAAAAAACAAAAATCGATCCATGGACCATGGGAGTAATGATGGGGCGAGGACGACCTTGTTGCCGGACAATGTCGTGTTGCATCTTGCATGCAAGACCGTGGCCGCTCCTTGAAAGGACATTGTCATTATATTTTATTACTATACTGGTTGAGTGCCCGTGCGTTGCAACGGTAGCTAAAGATTAGAACAAGGCATACAATTATCAGACTCAAATAAAATTGTCAAAATGATAGATTATTAGATTTTTTATTAAGTTACAAAAGCTCAAGCGGTTCCTATGTACCCACCTTTTATGCAACAGATAGATGACTTTAGATGTATCAAACTGTTGCAGTGATCACCACGAGATTATGTACTCACAGCTCAAAAAAAGTGAAATTAGTCTAGTACTCAACTTAACTTGCTTCAACCACCAAGCAAAATGCTCGTGGGAGGCTGAAGAAACCACTGTGAGCTGCAAATGCACAAGGCACATCTCATCCAATTAGCATGTCTATCAATGCAACCAGCGATTTACGCAAGCCAGGTGGCATAGAGGCGCCGCAAACTAAGGCCTGCGCTCGTCAGCCCTAGTGTCCTCACATGTTGTGGACCTGGGTACCATGAGTGCTGCGCTTGCACAATGACATCCATGACGGCAGGGTCTCATCATGAGCATCGGTGCCACTTACAGCGTGCCACTGTCATGCAAGAAAAGAAGCTAGCCCCATGTTTAGATCACCTCAAAATTCCAAGTTTTTTCACTCTCTCTCCATCACATCAATTTTTAGCCGCTTGCATGGAGTACTAAATGTAGGTAAAAAAAATATCTAATTACACAGTTTAGTTCAAAATCACGAGATGAATCTTTTGAGCCTAGTTGGTCTACGATTGAACAATATTTGTCAAATAAGACGAAAGTGGTACTATTCATCAGGTTGAAAAAATCTTCAATCTAAACCAGGGCTAGCATAAGTAATCTGGTATAAATTCAGTCAAGAGTGGCATTAGTAAATAAGAAAGAACAACTGCATAAACATCTCGCATCCAAATCATTATCCCAGCCCTTGTTTAGATTGGGAAAAAATTTCAACCCGATGAATAGTATCACTTTCGTCTTATTTGACAAATATTGTCTAATCGTGGACCAACTAGGCTCAAAAGATTCATCTCGTGATTTACAACTAAACTGTGTAATTAGTTATTTTTTTACCTACATTTAATACTCCATGCAAGCAGTTAAAAATTGATGTGATGGAGAGAGAGCGAAAAAACTTGGAATTTTGATGTCATCTAAACAAGGGGCCAGTAAAGAGGCGCTGGTGGTATATTGTGATTTTGCCAACACATGTCCCACTAACCTTGCTGCTTCGATTTGACAGACAAATAACCTAGGGTAGATGTACCTGCACATGAATATCACCTCTTAGTGAATGTCTTACAAAGTGATACTGGTTGGTATTAAACTGGGGAATCAGCAAAGAATCCAACAACAAAGGTAAAATATGTTTTTCCAATGGTGCAGGAGAGCCACTATTTTCCATTGAATTAACCCAATGGTGCAGGAGAGCCGCTATTTTCCATTGAATTAACCCACAATTGCTTGGAATGTACCTTTTTATAGTATTTAATTGTCCAGGAGTCGTACAGTAACAATTAATAGTTGAAATTTTCTAAACAACAATAACATGAATCTACAGTATAAAGCAAAACAACTATAGGCTTGGTATAAATAGGTAGCCTAAATGACACTATCATGCTTTCTTTCTTGCTGTTGTTTGTTGCCTGGTGCTCATTTTTTACTTTTCAAAGAAGACAACATCTCTAAAACTACAAAGAGAAAAAAATGCACAAGCTCTGGTATGTAACTAACACCGTATTGGTCTAACAAAATAGACATTCAGTTCTGTTTTTTTGTGAAGAAATATCCAGTGCTGAAATAATTGTAACTGCATTAAGCAAGAGAAGAGACACAACTGTTTCCATTATTTTTTTATTTTTTGCAAAGACATTAGGATCTTTAGTCTGCCAAATAAATAGTTGGTTTAAACTGTCGGGATACACTGTCAATTGGCTAGCTTATGGAAAATATAAGTTTTCTTTCAGGAAAAGCTGGTAAGTATCAACTCTGCCAATTCGATAGAAGAATTCATAGAGATCAAGGGCCTTTTTCGCATTAGTCAAAGATGCTCAAGGGACACTAAAATAGATCTTAACTCAAAATTTTAAAAATACACAAAAATTAATGTGTGAAGAATTGCTCACCTTTATTGTTTAATTGGGTACCGGAGTGCTCCAATTCGCATCAGCCAAAGATGCTCAAGGGACACTGAAATAGATCTTAACTCAGAATTTAAAAAATATACAGAAATTAATGTGTGAAGAATTGCTCACCTTTATTGTTTAATTGAGTATTGGAGTGCTCCAATTCGCATCAGCCAAAGATTCTCAAGGGACACTGAAATATATCTTAATTCAAAATTTAAAAAATGCATAGAAATTAATGTGCGAAGAATTGCTCACCTTTATTGTTTAATTAAGTACTAGAGTGTGCTCCAATAGTATTTCTAGCTCTTATAATCTGCAGTCAATAATCAAAGCATATAGATGTCAGTTAATTTTACTAACTCCCACATATTGTAGAACATATTGTTGATGGAATAATGGAAAGCAGTTCATATAGGATGTCTTGCATAACAACATGTGAACCTACAGTTGCACTTCCAGACTTCTGAAAATGTTTAACTAATCACAAACACAGTATCAGAGGCATCACATGTATCTTCCTGTTGCAGCAGTTGGTAATTTTAAGTTTGCTTGTGTATGTTTTCAGAGCTTGCATAAAGGTTCCAAGGTTCAAAGCCTGTCTAGTGTCAAACAAGAACACATATTCTAATTCAACTAAAGCACACATGGACAATTGTGAACCATTAATTTATAGCCTTCTTAGTAGAATATATTTTCAGTTTTGATATTTGATATTTAAGAAGTAGAGGGAGCAGAAGCATGTATTTTCAGTTTTGCTAGAAAACAAGCTGAGCTAGCAGCAGCTACTGTTGAGTAGTTTTATTATTCAACGAGTGTAGGTTTTGTCACATTGCTGCAGTTATCAACTGCATGTTCAGTTTTAAGAGACTACATAATTTGAGTGAGTGTATGTGCTACAGACTATAGGTCAATGCTAGTGCCAATACTGCTGGGAGCAAATAGCTATGAGACTTGTCATCACATTGCTTTTATGAGCATGTGTCTGTCCAAGCTTGTAAAATAACATTATTACTCAAGTTAATCATCTTGAATATATTTTCAGAAAAGGATGTACATAAAGCAATCTAGTATAGCTAAAAGCAATTATAAAATGTAAAGACAAACTTATAAGTTGTAGAAATTACGACAACTCACTGGGTTTGTCCTCACAGCCGCAGAATTGTATATCTAAGCTTAGAGCCCGAGGACTCACCGCTAGGAACCTTTTCCTTGCCTTTACCCTTGGGAGGCGTCCAACGCTTCCTCTTTTTGTTCCCATTCTGAACCATCATCACATGATTGGGATTCTTCTTAATGCTCTCCTCTGCTGTTTTTAGCATCCCATGCAATTCACTCAATGTTTTCTCCAAGCCATTCATCTGAAAGTTCATGATAAAAGGCTCGTAGCTCGCCGGGAGCGACTGGAGAATGACATCAGTAGCCAGGTCATGGTGAAGTTCAGAACCAAGTCTGTCCAAAGTCTCGATGTAACCAATCATTTTGATCACATGAGGACTGACCGGACTACCTTCTGGCAGCTTGCACGCAAACAAGGACTTTGAGATGTTGAACCTCTCAGTCCTGGCTTGGTTCTGAAACATCCCACGTAGCCCCTCGATCATAGTGTGAGCATCCGTATGCTCATACTGCTTTTGCAGATCAGAGGACATAGTGGCGAGCATCAGACAGCTGACGTCAAGTGAGTCATTGCAGTGTTTCTCATAAACTCTGCGTTCAGCAGCAGTGGAACCATCAGGGAGATCATCAGGATATGGTTGCTCAAGAACATACTCCTTTTTCTCTTGCCTGAGAACAATTCTCAGGTTGCGGTACCAATCAATAAAGTTTGTTCCATTCAACTTTTCTTTCTCAAGAACAGATCGCAAATTGAAAGTGGAATTGTTACTGGCAGACATGATCTACAACATTAAAATAAAGCAAGATTTTAGCACTATGTTTATGTAAAGACTTTCATTAACTAATTTAACAAAAGACAACCTACTATATCAAAGTCATCTTCCCTCTAATGACATATAGTGGTTCAAGATCCATAATCACTAAAATCCTAGTGAGCTTTGGCATCACGGCTAGAAAAAAATAGTGACATAGGTAAGCAACAGATTGCTAATCATATCTCTATACGACTCTTGTTTGTCGGGTGGCATCCAATGCCCCGGCCCCAACACTATGCCTTAAAGCCCAAAACTTTTTTGATAGCTTTGCTGAGTTAACCAATACTGTGCTTGTAAATGTCCGACATCCACCCTATACAAAATGATAGCTGAGGGTACTCTACTTTGGTAAACCTACCACACAGCGATCAAAAAATTATAGGTGCAGCTATTGGTAAAAGGCATGAAAAAACTCAACTTTTCTGAGGGGAGCTATTCTACCATGACAAAACATCCACCATATGTAAAGCATGAAAGAATAGTATGACAGGAAAGTAAACATCACAGGCATATAATCATATTATATTGTGAATAGTATGGCCTCTTTCATCACAATGGGCTCCATCGCCATGGCTCCAATGTGACCTCCATTGCCATCCGTCCTGTCTTGTGGTGATCAACATCGCCATCATGCTCGAAGCCTCCATGGATAGATACTAAACTATTACATCTAATAGCTAGTGAAATAATTACATGAGGATTCAAACATCACAAGTCGACACGCAGGTCGTTATACAATAATGGTGCAACCTCAACCCGGTTGTGTTAACTTGCGACACGCAGGCCGCACAAATTATCACATACATCATCACATGACATTGAGGCCATACCATTCACATCACACCCTACAAAAACAAGTTAGGCGTACGACGTGTTCTACCAAAATAGCGCTTAGGAAGCCGCTATAACTGGAAAGCAACGGCGGTCCCTATGGAATCCCTATGAAAATCTCATCGGAGTGATCGCATCACCTCAAATCCGAGCCATTCATAATGCCTCAATTTTCACTAGGTCAATCACATTGACCGTGCAACTTTTGCACTTGAGAAGACTGCATCTACACATGACCTCGATCTGTTGGTTCAATCTACTGACTATGCACACAGTTAGTCCCTTGTGGTGATTCCAGCCGGTAGGGACATGTCGTATGCACAACAGAGAATGAACACAAACTAATCTTTTTGGTCACATGCCGCAATCATCTTGCTCCTATTTTAACCCCTTATGACCAATTGATCCAATCAAACCGTGCAAGAGTAATAGATCCAATCTACTACAACAACATATCACATATATGCTAATGATCCAGACCAAAAACTACGCAAGATGGCTCTGATACCACTGTAGAGAAACGGGTAGGCTACGCTAGCTAATCTACCGCGTACATCCAAGAAACTTGCGAGTAGGAGATCATAGATCGTTACCACTAGACGCACAGCGCAGCGGAAGAAGTCGCGCGTCGGTGTGGATGAAGTAGTCGATCACGTCCCACGAACCGAGCTCCTCGTCCTTGATCCCAGCAGCCGATCAGCGCAGCAGTCGCAGCAGCGCCTCTACGGAGTCCACACGTACGGGGATGGAACGCCGGGCGTCGGTGTGCTAGCACCGTGCGCACGGCAAGGGCGGCGGCCGAGAAGGGAGGGTGCGACTAGGAGGGGAGGCGCGGCGACTGATCATCGGCGCCCCTAGCCCCTCCCACATATATATAGGGCGTACAAATGGGCTTCTATCTCATAGGCTCATTAGTAACCCTAATCCCTTTTTGGATCAATATCCTCTTGGGCCTTTAATCCGTATTGTGATGATGGGCTCTCGGGCATATCACCAACAATCTCCCACTTGCACTAGAGACAATCATCTATGCAAGTTTTCCAACATTCCAAACCCCTTAAGTGTGTGACCCGTTAGGTTCATGTGTAGATGGTTGTGAGTGGAAACCATTTCCGAATCACTAGTCAATAGCGGCACCTAGCAGGGCATAGTGACTCACAAATACACATAAAGATCATATCGGCCGAACCTTAGATATACTCATACACTGATCCTTTTGCCACACGATACCAGTCAAGCTCAAGGCGAGATGCGTGCCACTCTTGTGATAGCTCGACCATTCTCTCGATCTAATAGTGGATTCTATTCATGACTAACCTTTAGTCATTATGATTAACTCTTTAATCACTTTGGCATGGCCATGCACTTTCTAATCCATCTATCTCGAGGGGCCCAGAGATATCTCTCCTGTTATCTAGGAGGGGCAAATTCCATCTTGATCCGCACACATCCCATTTCATGTTTCATGATACACCTGTAAGCTACTTTTATAACTACCCATTTACGGAGTAGCGTTTAGCAACCCCAAGATGCACCACTACACACAGTGAGAAACAATGGCAATCTCAGGTCTAAGGATCCAGTAGGTATAACACTCAAGAACAACTGATGGCACATTCAAAATAACAATCCCAGTATTGTCTTGGAGTGGGTCAATCCAACACCATGTTCACTAACATGTGTCCACATCATTAATCTGATATCTCCATATCTATGATCCGTGAAACATGATCATCAATTAATGCATGTGCTAGTCTCTACGTCGTTATTGTCCCACATAACGACATAAACTAGGGATAATTTAGAACAACATCATTACAAACAAAGAGTTTCACGATCAAGTCACGTACTTGATAATCAATATAAATGATAATCATCCATGGAACAAATAACAATTATTTATTATTACATAAACATACTCATGACATAACACTCTCCCACGCACAATAGAATCACTTATGTAAGTATCTAATACCCATAGACCACATGTGCGCCTCATGCTTTGGTTGTGGGAGAGGCTTTGTCAATGGATCAGCAACGTTTGAATCCGTGTGCACCTTGCAAATCTTCACATCACCTCTCTCAACAAAGTGACGGATGAGGTGATACTTCCGTAGTATATGTTTGGACTTCTTGTGTGATCTAGGCTCCTTTGCAAGCGCAATGGCACCATTATTATCACAATAGAGGTCCACTGGACTGGACGCACTAGGAACAACACCCAACTCAGAAACAAATTTTCTGATCCAAACTGCTTCTTTTGCAGCTTCGGAAGCTGCAATATACTCGGCCTCTGTCGTCGAATCAGCCACCGTATCTTGCTTGGAACTCTTCCAGCTCACTGCCCCACCATTGAGGCAGAAAACAAATCCGGATTGCGATGCGGAGTCATCTTTATCTGTTTGAAAACTAGCATCGGTGTAACCCTTTACAACGAGCTCATCTTCGCCTCCAAATATTAGGAACATATCCTTAGTTCTTCTCAAGTTCTTAAGGATACCCTTTACAACTGTCCAGTGATCTTCACCGAAGTTTGATTGGTACCTGCTCGTAACACTTAGAGCAAAAGAGACATCTGGGCGCGTACAAAGCATAGCATACATGATGGATCCTATGGCTGAAGCATAAGGAATCGCACTCATCCTCTTTCGCTCATCAGGTGTCGTAGCACACTGACTCTTGCTTAGAGTAACGCCATGTGACATTGGCAAGAAACCTTTCTTGGAATCTTGCATATTGAACCGATTCAATATCTTGTCAATGTACGTGTCTTGGCTTAATCCAATTAGCCTTTTTGATCTATCTCTATAGATCTTTATCCCCAGAACGTAAGCCGCCTCTCCTAAATCCTTCATCGAAAAACTCTTTTTCAATGAGGTTTTAACGGCTTCAAGCATTGGAATATCATTTCCGATCAGCAATATGTCATCTACATATAGGACCAGAAACACAAGTGCGCTCCCACTAGCCTTTTTGTAAATACAAGGCTCTTCTTCATTCTTGATGAAGCCAAACCCTTTGACTACTTCATCAAAACGAATATTCCAACTCCGAGATGCTTGCTTCAATCCATAAATAGACCTGTGAAGCTTACATATTTTCCCAGCATTTTTAGGATCAACAAAACCTTCAGGCTGTGTCATATACACATCCTCGCTTAGATGTCCATTAAGGAAAGCAGTTTTGACATCCATTTGCCATATTTCATAGTCATAATACGCAGCAATTGCTAGGAGAATCCGAACAGACTTTAGCATTGCGACGGGCGAGAAAGTTTCCTCATAGTCAACACCTTGAATTTGTCGGAAACCTTTCGCCACCAATCGTGCCTTATAGATGTGAACATTTCCATCCATATCTAACTTTTTCTTAAAAATCCACTTACAATCGATAGGTCTCACACCGTCAATTGGATCAACCAAGTTCCAAACTTGATTGTCATGCATGGATTTTAATTCGGATTCCATGGCCTCAAGCCATTTGTCGGAGTCGGGTCCCATTATTGCTTCCGTGTAGGTCATGGGCTCATCATTTTCCATCAATAATACGTGGCGCTCCTCCGTGATAAGGAGGTTGAGCTTGTCAGTTGCGCGACGTGCCCTTATAGACCTTCGTGGGGCTGGTGCCTCAACTACAGGTTGTGCAACATCTTGCACTTCCCGTGGCTCTTCAGTGGGTGCTGAAACAGTTTCGGGTGTTTCCTGAATTTCTTCAAGCTGCACCTTGCTCCCACTAAATCCTTTTGAGAGAAACTCCTTTTCTAAGAAAACACCATTGCGAGCGACAAACACTTTGCCTTCCGCTTTATTGAAAAAATAGTATCCTTTGGTTTCCTTAGGATACCCCACAAAGAAGCATTTGTCTGACTTTGGAGTGAGCTTATCTGACATCAAACGTTTGACATAAGCCTCACATCCCCAAACTTTGAGAAAAGATAATCCGGGACGTTTCCCAGTCCATATCTCATATGGTGTCTTCTCAACAGACTTACTTGGAACCCTATTCAGTGTGAACGCAGCAGTTTCAAGAGCATAACCCCAAAATGACAATGGAAGATCGGCTTGGCTCATCATCGACCTAACCATGTCCAACAAGGTTCGGTTCCTCCGTTCGGATACCCCATTCCATTGAGGCGTTCCAGGCGGAGTTAGCTGCGGAACGATTCCACATTGCTTCAAATGATCACCAAATTCAAGGCTCAAATATTCACCTCCACGATCCGATCGCAGAAACTTAATTGTCTTGCCTAATTGATTTTGTACTTCACTCTGAAATTCTTTGAACTTATCAAACGATTCAGACTTGTGCCTCATCAAGTAGATATAACCATATCTACTAAAGTCATCAGTAAAAGTAATGAAGTACTGAAAACCACCTCTGGCTATTGAGATCATTGGTCCACATACATCGGTATGTACAAGTCCCAACAAGTCACTTGCCCTCTCACTATGACTAGTGAAAGGCGCTTTGGTCATCTTCCCAAGTAAACAAGACTCGCACGTGTCAAATGATTCAAAATCAAATGAGCTCAACAAACCATCTTTATGGAGTTGTTCAATGTCTAATAGTGGATTCTATTCATGACTAACCTTTAGTCATTATGATTAACTCTTTAATCACTTTGGCATAGATCATGTCTGCCAGTAACAATTCCACTTTCAATTTGCGATCTGTTCTTGAGAAAGAAAAGTTGAATGGAACAAACTTTATTGATTGGTACCGCAACCTGAGAATTGTTCTCAGGCAAGAGAAAAAGGAGTATGTTCTTGAGCAACCATATCCTGATGATCTCCCTGATGGTTCCACTGCTGCTGAACGCAGAGTTTATGAGAAACACTGCAATGACTCACTTGACGTCAGCTGTCTGATGCTCGCCACTATGTCCTCTGATCTGCAAAAGCAGTATGAGCATACGGATGCTCACACTATGATCGAGGGGCTACGTGGGATGTTTCAGAACCAAGCCAGGACTGAGAGGTTCAACATCTCGAAGTCCTTGTTTGCGTGCAAGCTGCCAGAAGGTAGTCCGGTCAGTCCTCATGTGATCAAAATGATTGGTTACATCGAGACTTTGGACAGACTTGGTTCTGAACTTCACCATGACCTGGCTACTGATGTCATTCTCCAGTCGCTCCCGGCGAGCTACGAGCCTTTTATCATGAACTTTCAGATGAATGGCTTGGAGAAAACATTGAGTGAATTGCATGGGATGCTAAAAACAGCAGAGGAGAGCATTAAGAAGAATCCCAATCATGTGATGATGGTTCAGAATGGGAACAAAAAGAGGAAGCGTTGGACGCCTCCCAAGGGTAAAGGCAAGGAAAAGGTTCCTAGCGGTGAGTCCTCGGGCTCTAAGCAAAAGCCAGCACCTAAAGCCAAACCTGGCCCCACTTCTGAGGATGAATGCTTCCACTGTCATGAAAAGGGACATTGGTCAAGGAACTGCAAGAAGTACTTAGAAGAAAAGAAGAAGAAGAAGGGAAGTGAGACTTCCACTTCAGGTATAAATGTTATAGAAATTAATATTGCATTATCTTCTAGTGAATCATGGGTATTTGATACTGGATCGATGATTCACACTTGCAAATCATTGCAGGGTCTAAGTGAGACTAGAAGGTTTGCACGAGGCGAGTTGGACGTTCGTGTCGGCAATGGCGCAAAGGTTGCGGTGTTGGCGGTCGGCACCTACCACTTGTCTCTACCCTCCGGATTAGTTTTGGAATTAAATAATTGTTATTGCATTCCTGCTTTGAGCAAGAACATTATTTCTTCTTCATGTTTGGAAGAAGTTGATGGTTTTAAGATTGTAATAGAGAACAAACGTTGTTCTATATTTTGCAATGGTATTTTCTATGCTCATTGTCCATTGGTGAATGGATTATATGTTCTTGATCTTGAGGATAAATCTGTCTGTAACATTAATACTAAGAGGCTTAGACCAAATGATTTGAATCCCACATTTATTTGGCATTGTCGCTTAGGTCATATAAATGAGAAGCGCATTGAACAACTCCATAAAGATGGTTTGTTGAGCTCATTTGATTTTGAATCATTTGACACGTGCGAGTCTTGTTTACTTGGGAAGATGACCAAAGCGCCTTTCACTGGTCATAGTGAGAGGGCAAGTGACTTGTTGGGACTTGTACATACCGATGTATGTGGACCAATGAGCTCAATAGCCAGAGGTGGTTTTCAGTACTTCATTACTTTTACTGATGACTTTAGTAGATATGCTTATATCTACTTGATGAGGCACAAGTCTGAATCGTTTGATAAGTTCAAAGAATTTCAGAGTGAAGTACAAAATCAATTAGGCAAGACAATTAAGTTTCTGCGATCGGATCGTGGAGGTGAATATTTGAGCCTTGAATTTGGTGATCATTTGAAGCAATGTGGAATCGTTCCGCAGCTAACTCCGCCTGGAACGCCTCAATGGAATGGGGTATCCGAACGGAGGAACCGAACCTTGTTGGACATGGTTAGGTCGATGATGAGCCAAGCCGATCTTCCATTGTCATTTTGGGGTTATGCTCTTGAAACTGCTGCGTTCACACTGAATAGGGTTCCAAGTAAGTCTGTTGAGAAGACACCATATGAGATATGGACTGGGAAACGTCCCGGATTATCTTTTCTCAAAGTTTGGGGATGTGAGGCTTATGTCAAACGTTTGATGTCAGATAAGCTCACTCCAAAGTCAGACAAATGCTTCTTTGTGGGGTATCCTAAGGAAACCAAAGGATACTATTTTTTCAATAAAGCGGAAGGCAAAGTGTTTGTCGCTCGCAATGGTGTTTTTTTAGAAAAGGAGTTTCTCTCAAAAGGATTTAGTGGGAGCAAGGTGCAGCTTGAAGAAATTCAGGAAACACCCGAAACTGTTTCAGCACCCACTGAAGAGCCACGGGAAGTGCAAGATGTTGCACAACCTGTAGTTGAGGCACCAGCCCCACGAAGGTCTATAAGGGCACGTCGCGCAACTGACAAGCTCAACCTCCTTATCACGGAGGAGCGCCACGTATTATTGATGGAAAATGATGAGCCCATGACCTACACGGAAGCAATAATGGGACCCGACTCCGACAAATGGCTTGAGGCCATGGAATCCGAATTAAAATCCATGCATGACAATCAAGTTTGGAACTTGGTTGATCCAATTGACGGTGTGAGACCTATCGATTGTAAGTGGATTTTTAAGAAAAAGTTAGATATGGATGGAAATGTTCACATCTATAAGGCACGATTGGTGGCGAAAGGTTTCCGACAAATTCAAGGTGTTGACTATGAGGAAACTTTCTCGCCCGTCGCAATGCTAAAGTCTGTTCGGATTCTCCTAGCAATTGCTGCGTATTATGACTATGAAATATGGCAAATGGATGTCAAAACTGCTTTCCTTAATGGACATCTAAGCGAGGATGTGTATATGACACAGCCTGAAGGTTTTGTTGATCCTAAAAATGCTGGGAAAATATGTAAGCTTCACAGGTCTATTTATGGATTGAAGCAAGCATCTCGGAGTTGGAATATTCGTTTTGATGAAGTAGTCAAAGGGTTTGGCTTCATCAAGAATGAAGAAGAGCCTTGTATTTACAAAAAGGCTAGTGGGAGCGCACTTGTGTTTCTGGTCCTATATGTAGATGACATATTGCTGATCGGAAATGATATTCCAATGCTTGAAGCCGTTAAAACCTCATTGAAAAAGAGTTTTTCGATGAAGGATTTAGGAGAGGCGGCTTACGTTCTGGGGATAAAGATCTATAGAGATAGATCAAAAAGGCTAATTGGATTAAGCCAAGACACGTACATTGACAAGATATTGAATCGGTTCAATATGCAAGATTCCAAGAAAGGTTTCTTGCCAATGTCACATGGCGTTACTCTAAGCAAGAGTCAGTGTGCTACGACACCTGATGAGCGAAAGAGGATAAGTGCGATTCCTTATGCTTCAGCCATAGGATCCATCATGTATGCTATGCTTTGTACGCGCCCAGATGTCTCTTTTGCTCTAAGTGTTACGAGCAGGTACCAATCAAACTTCGGTGAAGATCACTGGACAGTTGTAAAGGGTATCCTTAAGAACTTGAGAAGAACTAAGGATATGTTCCTAATATTTGGAGGCGAAGATGAGCTCGTTGTAAAGGGTTACACCGATGCTAGTTTTCAAACAGATAAAGATGACTCCGCATCGCAATCCGGATTTGTTTTCTGCCTCAATGGTGGGGCAGTGAGCTGGAAGAGTTCCAAGCAAGATACGGTGGCTGATTCGACGACAGAGGCCGAGTATATTGCAGCTTCCGAAGCTGCAAAAGAAGCAGTTTGGATCAGAAAATTTGTTTCTGAGTTGGGTGTTGTTCCTAGTGCGTCCAGTCCAGTGGACCTCTATTGTGATAATAATGGTGCCATTGCGCTTGCAAAGGAGCCTAGATCACACAAGAAGTCCAAACATATACTACGGAAGTATCACCTCATCCGTCACTTTGTTGAGAGAGGTGATGTGAAGATTTGCAAGGTGCACACGGATTCAAACGTTGCTGATCCATTGACAAAGCCTCTCCCACAACCAAAGCATGAGGCGCACATGTGGTCTATGGGTATTAGATACTTACATAAGTGATTCTATTGTGCGTGGGAGAGTGTTATGTCATGAGTATGTTTATGTAATAATAAATAATTGTTATTTGTTCCATGGATGATTATCATTTATATTGATTATCAAGTACGTGACTTGATCGTGAAACTCTTTGTTTGTAATGATGTTGTTCTAAATTATCCCTAGTTTATGTCGTTATGTGGGACAATAACGACGTAGAGACTAGCACATGCATTAATTGATGATCATGTTTCACGGATCATAGATATGGAGATATCAGATTAATGATGTGGACACATGTTAGTGAACATGGTGTTGGATTGACCCACTCCAAGACAATACTGGGATTGTTATTTTGAATGTGCCATCAGTTGTTCTTGAGTGTTATACCTACTGGATCCTTAGACCTGAGATTGCCATTGTTTCTCACTGTGTGTAGTGGTGCATCTTGGGGTTGCTAAACGCTACTCCGTAAATGGGTAGTTATAAAAGTAGCTTACAGGTGTATCATGAAACATGGAATGGGATGTGTGCGGATCAAGATGGAATTTGCCCCTCCTAGATAACAGGAGAGATATCTCTGGGCCCCTCGAGATAGATGGATTAGAAAGTGCATGGCCATGCCAAAGTGATTAAAGAGTTAATCATAATGACTAAAGGTTAGTCATGAATAGAATCCACTATTAGATCGAGAGAATGGTCGAGCTATCACAAGGGTGGCACGCATCTCGCCTTGAGCTTGACTGGTATCGTGTGGCAAAAGGATCAGTGTATGAGTATATCTAAGGTTCGGCCGATATGATCTTTATGTGTATTTGTGAGTCACTATGCCCTGCTAGGTGCCGCTATTGACTAGTGATTCGGAAATGGTTTCCACTCACAACCATCTACACATGAACCTAACGGGTCACACACTTAAGGGGTTTGGAATGTTGGAAAACTTGCATAGATGATTGTCTCTAGTGCAAGTGGGAGATTGTTGGTGATATGCCCGAGAGCCCATCATCACAATACGGATTAAAGGCCCAAGAGGATATTGATCCAAAAAGGGATTAGGGTTACTAATGAGCCTATGAGATAGAAGCCCATTTGGTACGCCCTATATATATGTGGGAGGGGCTAGGGGCGCCGATGATCAGAGGCCATACTATTCACAATATAATATGATTATATGCCTGTGATGTTTACTTTCCTGTCATACTATTCTTTCATGCTTTACATATGGTGGATGTTTTGTCATGGTAGAATAGCTCCCCTCAGAAAAGTTGAGTTTTTTTTTCATGCCTTTTACCAATAGCTGCACCTATAATTTTTTGATCGCTGTGTGGTAGGTTTACCAAAGTAGAGTACCCTCAGCTATCATTTTGTATAGGGTGGAT
Organism: Saccharum officinarum; assembly: GCA_020631735.1. NCBI lineage: Eukaryota > Viridiplantae > Streptophyta > Magnoliopsida > Poales > Poaceae > Saccharum > Saccharum officinarum. The sequence continues at coordinate 13,213,469 of CM036212.1, read as the reverse complement.
GTCGGACATTTACAAGCACAGTATTGGTTAACTCAGCAAAGCTATCAAAAAAGTTTTGGGCTTTAAGGCATAGTGTTGGGGCCGGGGCATTGGATGCCACCCGACAAACAAGAGTCGTATAGAGATATGATTAGCAATCTGTTGCTTACCTATGTCACTATTTTTTTCTAGCCGTGATGCCAAAGCTCACTAGGATTTTAGTGATTATGGATCTTGAACCACTATATGTCATTAGAGGGAAGATGACTTTGATATAGTAGGTTGTCTTTTGTTAAATTAGTTAATGAAAGTCTTTACATAAACATAGTGCTAAAATCTTGCTTTATTTTAATGTTGTAGATCATGTCTGCCAGTAACAATTCCACTTTCAATTTGCGATCTGTTCTTGAGAAAGAAAAGTTGAATGGAACAAACTTTATTGATTGATACCACTGTAGGGAAACGGGTAGGCTACGCTAGCTAATCTACCGCGTACATCCAAGAAACTTGCGAGTAGGAGATCATAGATCGTTACCACTAGACGCACAGCGCAGCGGAAGAAGTCGCGCGTCGGTGTGGATGAAGTAGTCGATCACGTCCCACGAACCGAGCTCCTCGTCCTTGATCCCAGCAGCCGATCAGCGCAGCAGTCGCAGCAGCGCCTCTACGGAGTCCACACGTACGGGGATGGAACGCCGGGCGTCGGTGTGCTAGCACCGTGCGCACGGCAAGGGCGGCGGCCGAGAAGGGAGGGTGCGACTAGGAGGGGAGGCGCGGCGACTGATCATCGGCGCCCCTAGCCCCTCCCACATATATATAGGGCGTACCAAATGGGCTTCTATCTCATAGGCTCATTAGTAACCCTAATCCCTTTTTGGATCAATATCCTCTTGGGCCTTTAATCCGTATTGTTATGATGGGCTCTCGGGCATATCACCAACAATCTCCCACTTGCACTAGAGACAATCATCTATGCAAGTTTTCCAACATTCCAAACCCCTTAAGTGTGTGACCCGTTAGGTTCATGTGTAGATGGTTGTGAGTGGAAACCATTTCCGAATCACTAGTCAATAGCGGCACCTAGCAGGGCATAGTGACTCACAAATACACATAAAGATCATATCGGCCGAACCTTAGATATACTCATACACTGATCCTTTTGCCACACGATACCAGTCAAGCTCAAGGCGAGATGCGTGCCACCCTTGTGATAGCTCGACCATTCTCTCGATCTAATAGTGGATTCTATTCATGACTAACCTTTAGTCATTATGATTAACTCTTTAATCACTTTGGCATGGCCATGCACTTTCTAATCCATCTATCTCGAGGGGCCCAGAGATATCTCTCCTGTTATCTAGGAGGGGCAAATTCCATCTTGATCCGCACACATCCCATTCCATGTTTCATGATACACCTGTAAGCTACTTTTATAACTACCCATTTACGGAGTAGCGTTTAGCAACCCCAAGATGCACCACTACACACAGTGAGAAACAATGGCAATCTCAGGTCTAAGGATCCAGTAGGTATAACACTCAAGAACAACTGATGGCACATTCAAAATAACAATCCCAGTATTGTCTTGGAGTGGGTCAATCCAACACCATGTTCACTAACATGTGTCCACATCATTAATCTGATATCTCCATATCTATGATCCGTGAAACATGATCATCAATTAATGCATGTGCTAGTCTCTACGTCGTTATTGTCCCACATAACGACATAAACTAGGGATAATTTAGAACAACATCATTACAAACAAAGAGTTTCACGATCAAGTCACGTACTTGATAATCAATATAAATGATAATCATCCATGGAACAAATAACAATTATTTATTATTACATAAACATACTCATGACATAACACTCTCCCACGCACAATAGAATCACTTATGTAAGTATCTAATACCCATAGACCACATGTGCGCCTCATGCTTTGGTTGTGGGAGAGGCTTTGTCAATGGATCAGCAACGTTTGAATCCGTGTGCACCTTGCAAATCTTCACATCACCTCTCTCAACAAAGTGACGGATGAGGTGATACTTCCGTAGTATATGTTTGGACTTCTTGTGTGATCTAGGCTCCTTTGCAAGCGCAATGGCACCATTATTATCACAATAGAGGTCCACTGGACTGGACGCACTAGGAACAACACCCAACTCAGAAACAAATTTTCTGATCCAAACTGCTTCTTTTGCAGCTTCGGAAGCTGCAATATACTCGGCCTCTATCGTCGAATCAGCCACCGTATCTTGCTTGGAACTCTTCCAGCTCACTGCCCCACCATTGAGGCAGAAAACAAATCCGGATTGCGATGCGGAGTCATCTTTATCTGTTTGAAAACTAGCATCGGTGTAACCCTTTACAACGAGCTCATCTTCGCCTCCAAATATTAGGAACATATCCTTAGTTCTTCTCAAGTTCTTAAGGATACCCTTTACAACTGTCCAGTGATCTTCACCGAAGTTTGATTGGTACCTGCTCGTAACACTTAGAGCAAAAGAGACATCTGGGCGCGTACAAAGCATAGCATACATGATGGATCCTATGGCTGAAGCATAAGGAATCGCACTCATCCTCTTTCGCTCATCAGGTGTCGTAGCACACTGACTCTTGCTTAGAGTAACGCCATGTGACATTGGCAAGAAACCTTTCTTGGAATCTTGCATATTAAACCGATTCAATATCTTGTCAATGTACGTGTCTTGGCTTAATCCAATTAGCCTTTTTGATCTATCTCTATAGATCTTTATCCCCAGAACGTAAGCCGCCTCTCCTAAATCCTTCATCGAAAAACTCTTTTTCAATGAGGTTTTAACGGCTTCAAGCATTGGAATATCATTTCCGATCAGCAATATGTCATCTACATATAGGACCAGAAACACAAGTGCGCTCCCACTAGCCTTTTTGTAAATACAAGGCTCTTCTTCATTCTTGATGAAGCCAAACCTTTTGACTACTTCATCAAAACGAATATTCCAACTCCGAGATGCTTGCTTCAATCCATAAATAGACCTGTGAAGCTTACATATTTTCCCAGCATTTTTAGGATCAACAAAACCTTCAGGCTGTGTCATATACACATCCTCGCTTAGATGTCCATTAAGGAAAGCAGTTTTGACATCCATTTGCCATATTTCATAGTCATAATACGCAGCAATTGCTAGGAGAATCCGAACAGACTTTAGCATTGCGACGGGCGAGAAAGTTTCCTCATAGTCAACACCTTGAATTTGTCGGAAACCTTTCGCCACCAATCGTGCCTTATAGATGTGAACATTTCCATCCATATCTAACTTTTTCTTAAAAATCCACTTACAATCGATAGGTCTCACACCGTCAATTGGATCAACCAAGTTCCAAACTTGATTGTCATGCATGGATTTTAATTCGGATTCCATGGCCTCAAGCCATTTGTCGGAGTCGGGTCCCATTATTGCTTCCGTGTAGGTCATGGGCTCATCATTTTCCATCAATAATACGTGGCGCTCCTCCGTGATAAGGAGGTTGAGCTTGTCAGTTGCGCGACGTGCCCTTATAGACCTTCGTGGGGCTGGTGCCTCAACTACAGGTTGTGCAACATCTTGCACTTCCCGTGGCTCTTCAGTGGGTGCTGAAACAGTTTCGGGTGTTTCCTGAATTTCTTCAAGCTGCACCTTGCTCCCACTAAATCCTTTTGAGAGAAACTCCTTTTCTAAAAAAACACCATTGCGAGCGACAAACACTTTGCCTTCCGCTTTATTGAAAAAATAGTATCCTTTGGTTTCCTTAGGATACCCCACAAAGAAGCATTTGTCTGACTTTGGAGTGAGCTTATCTGACATCAAACGTTTGACATAAGCCTCACATCCCCAAACTTTGAGAAAAGATAATCCGGGACGTTTCCCAGTCCATATCTCATATGGTGTCTTCTCAACAGACTTACTTGGAACCCTATTCAGTGTGAACGCAGCAGTTTCAAGAGCATAACCCCAAAATGACAATGGAAGATCGGCTTGGCTCATCATCGACCTAACCATGTCCAACAAGGTTCGGTTCCTCCGTTCGGATACCCCATTCCATTGAGGCGTTCCAGGCGGAGTTAGCTGCGGAACGATTCCACATTGCTTCAAATGATCACCAAATTCAAGGCTCAAATATTCACCTCCACGATCCGATCGTAGAAACTTAATTGTCTTGCCTAATTGATTTTGTACTTCACTCTGAAATTCTTTGAACTTATCAAACGATTCAGACTTGTGCCTCATCAAGTAGATATAACCATATCTACTAAAGTCATCAGTAAAAGTAATGAAGTACTGAAAACCACCTCTGGCTATTGAGCTCATTGGTCCACATACATCGGTATGTACAAGTCCCAACAAGTCACTTGCCCTCTCACTATGACCAGTGAAAGGCGCTTTGGTCATCTTCCCAAGTAAACAAGACTCGCACGTGTCAAATGATTCAAAATCAAATGAGCTCAACAAACCATCTTTTTGGAGTTGTTCAATGCGCTTCTCATTTATATGACCTAAGCGACAATGCCAAATAAATGTGGGATTCAAATCATTTGGTCTAAGCCTCTTAGTATTAATGTTACAGACAGATTTATCCTCAAGATCAAGAACATATAATCCATTCACCAATGGACAATGAGCATAGAAAATACCATTGCAAAATATAGAACAACGTTTGTTCTCTATTACAATCTTAAAACCATCAACTTCTTCCAAACATGAAGAAGAAATAATGTTCTTGCTCAAAGCAGGAATGCAATAACAATTATTTAATTCCAAAACTAATCCGGAGGGTAGAGACAAGTGGTAGGTGCCGACCACCAACACCGCAACCTTTGCGCCATTGCCGACACGAACGTCCAACTCGCCTCGTGCAAACCTTCTAGTCTCACTTAGACCCTGCAACGATTTGCAAGTGTGAATCATCGATCCAGTATCAAATACCCATGATTCACTAGAAGATAATGCAATATTAATTTCTATAACATTTATACCTGAAGTGGAAGTCTCACTTCCCTTCTTCTTCTTCTTTTCTTCTAAGTACTTCTTGCAGTTCCTTGACCAATGTCCCTTTTCATGACAGTGGAAGCATTCATCCTCAGAAGTGGGGCCAGGTTTGGCTTTAGGTGCTGGCTTTTGCTTAGAGCCCGAGGACTCACCGCTAGGAACCTTTTCCTTGCCTTTACCCTTGGGAGGCGTCCAACGCTTCCTCTTTTTGTTCCCATTCTGAACCATCATCACATGATTGGGATTCTTCTTAATGCTCTCCTCTGCTGTTTTTAGCATCCCATGCAATTCACTCGATGTCCATTAAGGAAAGCAGTTTTGACATCCATTTGCCATATTTCATAGTCATAATACGCAGCAATTGCTAGGAGAATCCGAACAGACTTTAGCATTGCGACGGGCGAGAAAGTTTCCTCATAGTCAACACCTTGAATTTGTCGGAAACCTTTCGCCACCAATCGTGCCTTATAGATGTGAACATTTCCATCCATATCTAACTTTTTCTTAAAAATCCACTTACAATCGATAGGTCTCACACCGTCAATTGGATCAACCAAGTTCCAAACTTGATTGTCATGCATGGATTTTAATTCGGATTCCATGGCCTCAAGCCATTTGTCGGAGTCGGGTGCGCTCCCACTAGCCCTTTTGTAAATACAAGGCTCTTCTTCATTCTTGATGAAGCCAAACCCTTTGACTACTTCATCAAAACGAATATTCCAACTCCGAGATGCTTGCTTCAATCCATAAATAGACCTGTGAAGCTTACATATTTTCCCAGCATTTTTAGGATCAACAAAACCTTCAGGCTGTGTCATATACACATCCTCGCTTAGATGTCCATTAAGGAAAGCAGTTTTGACATCCATTTGCCATATTTCATAGTCATAATACGCAGCAACTGGGAAACGTCCCGGATTATCTTTTCTCAAAGTTTGGGGATGTGAGGCTTATGTCAAACGTTTGATGTCAGATAAGCTCACTCCAAAGTCAGACAAATGCTTCTTTGTGGGGTATCCTAAGGAAACCAAAGGATACTATTTTTTCAATAAAGCGGAAGGCAAAGTGTTTGTCGCTCGCAATGGTGTTTTCTTAGAAAAGGAGTTTCTCTCAAAAGGATTTAGTGGGAGCAAGGTGCAGCTTGAAGAAATTCAGGAAACACCCGAAACTGTTTCAGCACCCACTGAAGAGCCACGGGAAGTGCAAGAATCCCACATTTATTTGGCATTGTCGCTTAGGTCATATAAATGAGAAGCGCATTGAACAACTCCATAAAGATGGTTTGTTGAGCTCATTTGATTTTGAATCATTTGACACGTGCGAGTCTTGTTTACTTGGGAAGATGACCAAAGCGCCTTTCACTAGTCATAGTGAGAGGGCAAGTGACTTGTTGGGACTTGTACATACCGATGTATGTGGACCAATGATCTCAATAGCCAGAGGTGGTTTTCAGTACTTCATTACTTTTACTGATGACTTTAGTAGATATGGTTATATCTACTTGATGAGGCAAGTTTTATCTCCTCCTTCTCCTCATCTCTGTCGACGGTAAAGGAGAAGGGTGGAATCGTCTTCTCCATGGCGGCTTCGTTGAAGATGAGGGCGACAACATCGGCGTCAGCATCTTCATCGACATGACGACATGGAGACTTTGGTTTCCGGACGACGGCATCAAGGCGGAGATGATGTCGCCGTCATGGAATAATTTTCTCCGGTCTTTTCTCCGTTTTGTTGTGGTTAGATCTGGCCACGATGAAGGACTAGGGAGAATAATTTTCAGATCAGTCTTCCTCACTCTTCGGTGGCAGAAAGAAGAAGAAGAAAGACACCAGAAAGAAGAAGTTCCTCAATTCCGCCTACAGGAATGTTGGCCGTTGTGGGGATCCATTGTTTTTAATAAGTTTTTCCCAGTAAATCGAGTCATTAGGGTTAGCGTCTCTCCATGCCAAATTACTTGGTACTGGAGTTTTATCTCCTCCTTCTCCTCATCTCTGTCGACGGTAAAGGAGAAGGGTGGAATCGTCTTCTCCATGGCGGCTTCGTTGAAGATGAGGGCGACAACATCGGCGTCAGCATCTTCATCGACATGACGACATGGAGACTTTGGTTTCCGGACGACGGCATCAAGGCGGAGATGATGTCGCCGTCATGGAATAATTTTCTCCGGTCTTTTCTCCGTTTTGTTGTGGTTAGATCTGGCCACGATGAAGGACTAGGGAGAATAATTTTCAGATCAGTCTTCCTCACTCTTCGGTGGCAGAAAGAAGAAGAAGGAAGACACCAGAAAGAAGAAGTTCCTCAATTCCGCCTACAGGAATGTTGGCCGTTGTTCGTTGGGCATTTGTTCTCAGGCCATTTGCCGAGTGTTTGCCTGTGCGGTCATCCATACTGCAAAGCATTTAACAGGTTAGGTTTTGAGTTGTGCTTTTCACAGCGTGGGTACTATTTTGTAATCCAGAGTGCTTGTAATGTGTTGATGTACCCAGCTATCATATAATATAATTCTTCTTTCGTCGCAAAAAAAAAAAAAAAAAGGTTGAAAGGAGATATTGATTCAGTCTGAGGATGAAAAGTATAGCCATAAAGTCAACTAGCAGGGAGGCCCATGCTTGGGGGGGGGCTGTTCATGGCATGACATGACACGGTTTTATGACATGATGATGACTGTTTATGTGTATGTCATTGGTACTGTTCATGCGCCTGGTGTTGGCTGTTCATGTGCATGTCATTGGTACTGTTTATGTGCGTGGTTGGTACTGTTCACGCGCATTTCGTGGTACTGTTCATGGCATGGCGTTTGGGCACTGTTCACACATGAACAGTGATATAGGTGACTGACATGGTATACAGCCATAGAGTTATAGGTAGATAAGCGAGGAGAAAATGGTAGGCTACTGAACAGGATGTCTCTTTATATAGAAAAAAGAACATAATGGCGGCTCCCCTATTACAAAGTTCGTCTGATCCATTCATCATACACACTACAGTATGAGCACGTCACAGGTAGGTCTATCAAGAGATAATGCAATAACCTTCCTATAATAAATCAATTATGTCCATTACAAAACAGGACTGGAATGCAACCTCCAATAAATTCCAGAGATTTATTTATTTCCATTTTCTATTTCATCCTGCGAAACATAAACCAGTTATCGAGATAGGAGCTGTCTGTGAGTAACCGACATGGTGAAACACAAACCTGAAATTATACAAGCCTTCTAAAAGTCTAAAACTCTGAAACATACAAATTATCCACAATGGCAGTTTACCAAACACATTTCAGCCTAGGTGATCTACTCCCTTACCACATCAATCCATCTGATCTGTGAGCCTAATTCCTCTAATCAGATTTTAATTTTTTCACTATAAAATATGCCCCATATTAACCATGGCAAAACGTGTGTGATCACTAATCTGCAGCTATATTACAAAACAAAAACGTATTCAGATGAGGGGAGTTACCTTACGGTTGGAACTGCAGGACTCAGAACGGATGGACCTCGCCACCATGCATGCCTCCCCCAACCTTGTTGTCGCTAGACCCTGGAGGGCGATACTAGCCGCCGACGATGCGTGAGGCAGACAAGGCCCGAGGTTGAGCAGGCGGCCGCTGGACACGGCCCTGCGGAGGAACGGAGCGCCAGAGCCGCGACGCCGTGCGATGGCTAGAACAGGGGCGCAGGGTGGGGGTGGCTCGATGATGATGCTAGGCTCCGGTGGGGGTGGTTGGAAGCCATCGGGTGATGGGGCAAGATGAGCAGGCCGACGTCGTGGAGGAACCGACAGTGGCGGCGTCCTTGGCCGCGGTTGAGTGCGTCATCAGCTGTGGAAAGCGGGCCAGGGGCGGGAGCAGAGCGGCGGTTCTGCTCGGCGTTGGCGGCGCCCTTGGCCTTGGAGAGCAGGGTGGGGGCGGGAGCTGGGCGGCGGTTCGGGCCGGCAGTGGTGGCGCCCTTGGCCTCGGAGGGCGGGGGTGGGGGCGGGCGCCGGGCGATGGTTCGCGCGGGGAGCTGCGGAGGTAGGCGTCGTGGCTCGGGAAGGCGCAGCGAGACGACAAAGGAGGGAAGGAGCTACAAGCGTGCGGGGGAGGGGGTGGGAGGAGGTGGGTGTGGTGCGCAGGTTGCGTGGCTCATGTCGGTCATGCCGGGTGGGGGATTAGTCGGAGCGGGGATTACCACGGGAGGGGGGCGATTACGGAGAGGCGGTCTGATTAGGACCGGGGTGATGCGATCAGACGATAACCTCCGGGCCTTTTTAGTTGTAGAAGAGATTGCGAATTAACAGATGCGATTTCCAATTTCCCAGGTGCATGTCTAATATTCATACGCATTTTTTATTACAATAATTATCATTTTCTTCCCTAAATAATTTTGGTCAGGACCATGCGAAATAAATGTGGATACACGCGTCTCGATTCCGAAAGCTTTTATCCAGGGCGTCCAGCCTGTGTGGTTTTTTTGCTAATTAATTTTTTATTATTCTCCATATTTAACTATGACGCGGATGGGGTAATTTTTATTACAAATATTATCATTTGAAGCTATAAATAATTCGGTCTCCACATGTGCGTAATAAATTTGCTATAATAGTTACCGGTGTGTCCGGTATCCAGTCAGGCTATTTTTTTATTACTACTATTTTTTATTACTAAGAGTTTCATTTTAGTCTATAAATAATTCCGTAGTCAAATTGGCTAAGAGTAACTATTTCAAAACACTTGAAAACTCTTGAAAACCATTGCAAATATATGTAACACCAAATAAAACACTAGTAACATACGTGTGAAACATATGCAACATCTAGATAAAACACTTGCAATGAATATTAAAAAACAGATGAAACATTTGAAGCATACACTTGAAACTTACATTTATACTCATTGCAACATGTGCAACATCATGTTCTACTTTTACAACGTCAAGATGAAATACTTACAACATCCGGATGAAACATCTGAAACACTTAAAACATAAGTTTGCAATATGCGCTGCACAAATGTCACCATGCTAAAATTAGAGGGGAATAATTGTTCCGTAACCTTTGGTTAGATGCCGCAAGGAGGAGAGCCGCGATGAGGAGGCGGTCGCGAGGGCGCCGAGCGGAGGAGGGACTGCATTTCCTTACATAAATAATTCCATCTTGGCCTATGAGCAGTAAATTTCTCTATGCTAATCAACGGGGTGTTCGGTCTCCGGTCAGACTTTTTTTTATTGTTAATAGTATTGTTTTGTTACATAAATAATTCTATCCTGATCTATGAGCAATAAATTTCCCAATGCTAAGCACCGGCGTGACCGGTCTTCGGCCAGACTTTTTTTATTACTGATAGTATCATTTTATTAAGTAAATAATTCTATTCTGGCTTTTGAGCGGTAAATTTGCCTAAAGTTGGCTATGTTGATTATCGAGGCGTACGATATTTGGATGAGGTATTTTTTCTTACTACTGTTATCATTTGCTCCGATAAATAATTCCTAACAGGCCCTTGCGTAGTAAAGTTGCTGTAATAGTTGCCAGCGCGTCCGGTATCTGGTCGGGCTATTTTTTATTACTAATATTATCATTTGGGCCTATAAATAATTACATCTAGACCTATATGTAGTAAAATTTGCTATAATAGTCACCGGCATGTCTGGTCTCTAGGGAGGATATTTTTTATTACTAATAGTATCATTTGGACATATGAATAATTCCACCGGGGCTTGTGAGCAGTAAATTTGCTTGAGATAATCAACGGGCGTCTAGTATCCGAAACAGATAATTTTTATTACTAATAGTATCATTTGGGCTTATAAATAATTACGACCGGACCTGTGCATATTAAAATTTGTTGCAATAGTCACCAGATTGTTCGGTCTCCAATTAGACTTTTTTTTATTACTAAGAGCTTTATTTTGGTCTATAAAAAATTCCATTCTAACCCGTGAGCAGTTAAATTGGCTGTCTAGACATCCCGGCATCTGGTCTCCGGTCAGGATATTTTTTATACTAATGCTGTCATTTGGGCATATAAATATGAGCAGTAAATTTTCATGTGATAAATAATGTTCCATCTGGTATCTAGACAAAGGTAATTTTTATAACTAATAATATCATTTTGCCCTGTAAATAATTCCATCATGACGTGGGCAGTAAAATTGGCTGTCATAGACACCCAGGCGTTCGGTGTCCGAAAAGGTAATTTTTATTACTGGTATTATCATTCCGGCCGGGTCTGTGAGCAGTAAGTTTGCATGTGATAATCAATGGAGCATCTGGTATCCCGTCAATGTAATTTCTATTACTAATAGTATCTTTTGTGCCCATAAATAATTATGTCTAGACTTGTTAGCAATATAATTGTCTATGATAATCAACGAACGAGGTAATTCTTATTACAATAGTATCATTTGGGCCTATAAATAATTTCATTAAATCTGTGCGTAGTAAATTTTGTTGTAATAGCCACCGACGTGTTTGGTATCTGGTCAGTCTATTTTTTATTACTAAGTATTATTTTGGTCAGTAAATAATTCTATCATGACTTGTGAGCAGTAAAACTATTATTACCATTGTTTAATAAATAATTCCGGATGGGTCCACACGGAGTTAAACTGAAAGGGGAAGGCTATCAAATACGCTCGAACAGGGACACCCTATTTACCATACAAAAAAAATAAATTATTCCTGATAATCACATACTTTAGTTTCCAATGCACAGCCAACGTCAGATGCCAATAGACGTATGATATTTACATTTAGCAAGATAGAATACTGATGCAATGACCATATATTACAAAAAGCGAGTTAAAACTGGATATCCAAAAGCCCTGTTACTCCCAAGACATTTGATCAAATAGACTCGGTCGTTTTTGGCAGTACATTCATCCAGCACACGGAATCATCCTGCACATGGAAAACCACCGTTTGATCTTGAGCACATTGTCCAATAGCGTTGGGCCCGTTCGGCTGTGCTGATAAGCCGACTGAAAAACACTGTTAGCTGATTTATTATGAGAGAAAAATACTGTTCCGACTGAAAAAACAAGCTGAAAAAGACAGATTATAAGAACAGGGCCGTTATGCTTAGCTTGCTGTTCTGTCACCTTCTATCCTTCACTTAAATGGTCATGCGTGCCTCTGTGAACTGGTGGAGAAAACAGTACAATAGTATCATTTGCTGTTGTAGGAACTTGATCTTGAGCACATTGTCCAGTAGCGTTATGCTTAGCTTGCTGTTCTGTCACCTTATCCTTCACTTAAATGGTCATGCGTGCCTCTGTGAACTGGTGGAGAAAACAGTACAATTTGGATAATAAAATGAAACACACACTATAGTTTCTGGAAGCATATTACTCCTAGTAGTTATGAGTAATTCTCTAGACATGCTCGAAACGAGAAGATTAGGCGAACATTCTCTAGAAAAAAAGGGGCAACCCAGTAGTTATCTGGATACATGAAACATTCAGTCATAAAATGAGATCTGAATATATTCATCCTTTTGTCTAGGTAAATAAATACACACATTCTAATTATCAATTAAAACTGAACTTACATTCAGAACTAAGAATAAAACTAAGGCCCATTGAAATAATTCCTGCCAGTCTTGCTACATGAGCAAATGAGCATGTTAAAATCCCATCGATCTTGCTACATGAGGATACGAGCAGGTTTCCACCAGTCAATCATAAAAGATATCCCTACCAGGGATATGTTAATTAATTAGATAATTTACAGATTAAAACCAGAATATAAATCATGTAAAACAGATAAACTAGATCAAGTATGTATAGCATACTAGCATGACAGATCAACATATTGGATATTATGAACGATAACATACTAGCATGACAGATCAACATATTGGATATTATGAACGACATGATTAGATGACGAGAATTATACCTGCCAACTGTAGCTGTAGTCGTTAGTGATGCAGATGGTAGTGATGATGGAACGAGGTTGATGTCGAAGTCGTTGATGTTGAAATCGTCGTCGAAGTCGTCAATGAGAGGTGGAGGAAGAGCTCGACGTAGTTGACGACAAATACGTCGGGACGTAGCGCCGCCTGACTTGGATGGAAGACGACCCATTGTGAAAGTTGGGAGCAGTCTCGCGGATAGCGCTTCCCAAAAATCTTATTCGCCTTCTCCCGGTGCAGGATCGCAAAGACGAGGGATCTGGAGACCTGCTCTCCCAAACGCCGGTGCACGCAGACGATCGGGATGGATAGACTACGGTGGCAGCACAGTAGCGAGAAGAAGAAAATTCTATTTGACTACCTTAGGATTTTCCAACTAGAATTCTCAATAGTAGTTTTTGGTGTGTCTATTCTCAAGAGGATTGGTATGTATATATAGGGAGGAAAACTCACTATCTCCACAACAATTAGCAATATAGTACTAAGAGATGTTGCACCTCCTACCTCTACATACGGGTTTAAACATTAAAGCCCATTAGGGAACACAGATATTGGGCTTTTGAGATTTATTAGAATTTCTTCATATGAATTTAGGGAAACTATTCATATAAATTCTAATAATCCCCCACTAGATCTCAACTGCCCATTATAGATATTTTTCTTCTCTCACTACTATTTATATACTAGTGTTTCAACCGAGACTGTTAAGTTGAACATCCGCCTAGAACTTCAAGTTACACTCATTTACAACTTGAACAATGGACTACGCCTTGAATTGCAAGTTTTGTGCAAACGAGTTTCACTCAAAGTCAAACTAGTACCTGGCTACCAGTAGCCTTCCCTGTGGGTGGAGCATATACGTCATACTCCTTGGTCTCTTCATGAGCTTACTAGAGATCACCCAATTCTCATAGACTGCGACGTTTTACAGTCAGACTCATATAGGTATGTTCTTTCAAGAATGCTCTGCAGGACAACACCTTCGCTTGTTAAAGCCAATAGAACATATTAAGGCATTCGCCAACCTTCCTTACAGTGTCTCATCGCTATGAGAGTATTGCATCTTCACATAGAGAGGGTTATAATTATACTCTCCTCAGTTCGCCAATAGTTTGTTTTTCTCATATCCTTAGTCACGGGATCTCCGATCAAAAAGGTTGGGTTACTACTACTGCAAACTCACATGGGTCTCATACCCATCTTCCTTGATGCGATTTCTATCACATTTCGCGATAGCCCTTTTGTAAAGGGATCTGCCAGGTTTTTGTCTGTTTGCACATAAGTCACAACTATTACTCCAGAGTTTCTTAACTTCCTAACATACTTCAAACGTCTTTTAACGTGTCTTGTTGACTTCGCATTATCCTTAGCACTATTCACTTTAGTTATTACTGTTTGATTATCACAGTTCATAAGAATAGCCGGTATTGGTTTTTTAACCACCGGCAAGTCAGACAAGAGCTCACGCAGCCACTCTGCCTCTACAGAAGCTATATCCAAAGTAGTAAGTTCTGCTTTCATGGTTGATTTAGTCACAATAGTCTGTTTACAAGACCTCCATGACACTGCGCCACCTCCAAGAGTAAAAACATACCCACTAGTGGTGTAGATTTGATCAATATTAGGAATCCAGTTCGTATCACTATATCCCTCTAGCACAGTTGGGTGCCCAGAATAGTGAATCTCAAAACTTATAGTACCTTTGAGATAATGTAAGACCCTTTCAAGTGTATGCCAATGATCATTACCCGGGTTGGACATGTACCTACTCAACTTGCACACGGCAAAGGAGATATCTGGTCTAGTTGCGCTAGCTAGATATATGAGTGAACCAATTATCTGAGAATATCTTAATTGATCTCTAGCAATCTTCTTATTCTTTCTCAATGTCACACTAGGATCATAAGGTGTTGGAGAAGGCTTGCTATCTATAAAGCCAAACCGGCTCAATACCTTCTCAATATAGTGAGATTGTGATAAGGTAATCCCATTATCTTCCTTAATCAGCTTAATGTTTAGAATTACATCAGCTTCTCCTAGATCTTTCATATTAAAACTCTTTGACAAAAAAGACTTGACCTCATTAATAATATCAATGTTTGTTTCAAAGATTAGAATATCATCAACATATAAACATAATATAACAGATTGGCCCTCACCATGTCAATAATACACACACCTATCAGCCTCATTAAAAGCAAAGCCCGCACCAGTTAAAGTAGTGTGAAACTTCTTATGCCATTGTTTAGGTGCTTGTTTAAGCCATACAAAGACTTCAATAACTTACACACCTTATGCTCTTCACCTTTTACTACAAACCCATTAGGCTGATCCATATAAATCTTCTCATCCAACTCTCCATTAAGGAAAGCTGTCTTCACGTCCATTTGATGAATGAGAAGACCATATGAGGCAGCCAGAGAAAGTAGAACTTGAATAGTGGTCATTCTAGCAACAGGTGAATAAGTATCAAAGAAATTCTCACCTTTCTTCTGGGTATAACCCTTAGCCACAAGCCAAGCCTTATACTTGTCAATAGTACCATCGGGTCTAAGCTTCTTCTTGAACACCCACTTACATCCGATTGGTTTACAACCAAAAGGTAGTTCAGATAGCTCCCAAGTTCCATTAGAAAGAATCGTGTCCATCTCACTATGAACAACTTCTTTCTAATCATCTGCATCTGGAGATGCATATGTCTCTGTAATAGAGGTAGGAGTATCATCCACAAGATACACAATGAAATCATCATCAAAGGATTTTGTAATCCTTCATCTCTTGTTCCTCACGGGAACTTCATTGTCATTCTCCTCAAGGACTTCTTCAGGTGGTTGATCAAATGACTCAACAGGAGACTCAATAGGTATAATAAAATCAGGAGCTATCTCAGAGGAAAATCTAGCATTGCTACATATATCTTTCATAGGGAATATATTTTCAAAAAATGTAGCATCACGAGATTCAAAAATTGTATCCACATGCATATCAAGAACTTCAAATTTTACTACTAAAAATCTATAGACAATGCTATGGTGAGCATATCCTAGAAAGACACAATCCACAGTCTTCGGTCCAAGCTTACGCTTCTTAAAAATTGGAACATTGACTTTCGCTAAACAACCCCACGTGCGCAAATATGAAAGTGATGGTTTCCTTCCAACCCAATTCTCATATGGAGTTGTCTCTTTATTTCTGTTTAGAATTCTATTCAGGACATGACTCGCAGTCAATAAAGCTTCCCCCACCATGCCTTAGATAGACTAGCAGTGTTTAACATGTAGTTCACCAAGTTAGTCAGCGTGCGGTTTTTCCTCTCGGCAATCCCGTTTGATTCGGGCGAATACGAAGCTGTCCTTTCATGAATAATACCATGTTCCGCACAAAACTCATCAAATAATATAGGAAAATATTAACCACCACGATCTGACCTTAGATGTTTAATTTTTCTTTCTAGTTGATTTTCAACTTCAGCCTTATAGATTTTAAAGTAGTCTAGCGTTTCATCTTTAGTTTTTAGCAAGTAAACATAGCAAAATTTAGTTGCATCATCAATTAAAGTCATGAAATATCTCTTTCTACCTTTTGTCAACACACCATTCATCTCGCAAAGATCAGAATATATGAGTTCTAAAGGTGCCAAGTTTCTCTCATCCGCTGTCTTGTGAGGCTTTCGAGATTGCTTAGATTGCACACAACTATGACACTTAGAACCTTTGGCAATAGTGAAATCTAAAATTAAACTCAAGCTAGATAAATGTGACATCAAACCAAAGTTTACTTGACATAAACGAGAATGCCAAACACTCAAACTTCATTAATTGTGCCACAAATATGATTCACTAACTTATTACAAAAATCTACCAAAGATAAGCGGAACAAGCCTCCGCAATCATAGCATTTACCAATAAATTATCCATGCTTAGACATAACTACTTTATTGGACTCTAACACTACATTAAACCCATCTCTCAAAAGAAGGGAGACACTAACAAGGTTTTTGTGTATAGTAGGGACATGCTGCACATTCTTCAGCTGCACGATCTTTCCTAAAGTAAACTTCAGATATACCGTGCCAACACCATGAACAGAAGCATGTGATCCATTCCCCATCAGGACGGAGGAACCTTGGAGCCCATGGTAAGAAGAAAACAAAGAGATGTCAGCACACACGTGAATATTAGCACCTGTATCAACCCACCAACTTGGAGATTGAAACACTGAAAGTACAGTAGAAAAATTACCATACCCGTCATCAGCACTGCTAGCAGTCATGAGGTTAACTTTCTTTTTCTCTTTCTTGTCCGCTCGCTCCGGACAATCTTTAGCAAAATGACCAAGCTCTCCACACGCGAAGCAAGGTAACTCTGCTTTGTCTTTCTTCTTCTTCTTCTTGAAGGCAGTATTTTGTTTAGCATTGAAAGCAGGTTGCTTAGGCTTTCCCTTGTTCTTGCCATGATTTCTCTGGATGAAGTGGGCACTAGCTTTTTCCTTGTTCCCCTTCTCAATATTGTCTTTAGCCCGAGCTTTCTCCACAACATCAAGAGATGCTATCAGGTTTTCAACTGATATTTTCTGTCTCTTGTGTTTAAGACTTATGGCGAAATTCCTCCATGAAGAAGGCAATTTAGCAATAATGCACCCAGCCACAAACTCATCGGGTAAGACACATTTCAGGAGTTCAAGTTCCTTAGCCAAACGCTGAATCTCATGAGCTTGCTCAACTACTGATTTGTTAGCAACCATCTTGTAGTCATTAAAGCTCTCCATGATATACAACTCTTTGCCTGCATCTGATGCACCATAGGTAGCATTCAGATGATCCCACAAAGCCTTTGCATCTTTTATGTGCATCATCGAATCAAACAGATGATCTGAAAGCACATTACGCATAGCTCCCACAAATATTGCACTTGCTTCCTAGAATTTTCTCATATCTTCATCAAAGATATTTTCCTCAGGCAAGCCATCTTTGACCTAGAAAACTTTCATGGCAGTAAGCCAATCCATGACCTTGACAGACCACTTCTTAAAATGCGCACCAGAAAACTTTCCAGCCTTAGCGCGTCAATGAAACTAGCCATAGATAATTCTAGAAACAACCTATAATAAGGTTTTTAGATTGTTAATTAATTAGACAATTTCCAGATTAAAACCAGAATATAAATCATGTAAAACAGATGAACTAGATCAAGTATGTATAGCATACTAGCATGACAGATCAGCATATTGGATATTATGTATGATAGCACACTAGCATGACAGATCAGCATATTAGATATTATGAACGACAAGATTAGATCACGAGAATTATACCTGCCAACTATAGCTGTAGTCGTTGGTGATGCAGATGGTGGTGATGATGGAACGAGGTCGATGTCGAAGTCGTTGATGTTGAAATCGTCGTCGAAGTCGTCAATGAGAGGTGGAGGAAGAGCTCGACGCAGTTGACGACAAATACGTCGGGACGTAGCGCCGCCTGACTTGGATGGAAGACGATCCATTATGAAAGTTGGGAGCAGTCGCGCAGATAGCGCTTCCCAAAACCCTTATTTGCCTTCTCCCGGTGCAGGATCGCAAAGACGAGGGTTCCAGAGACCTGCTCTCCTAAACGCCAGTGCACGTAGACGATCAGGATGGAAGACTACGGCGGCAGCACAATAGCGAGAAGAAGAAAATTC
The DNA here is from genome assembly GCA_020631735.1 of Saccharum officinarum. Taxonomy (NCBI): domain Eukaryota; kingdom Viridiplantae; phylum Streptophyta; class Magnoliopsida; order Poales; family Poaceae; genus Saccharum; species Saccharum officinarum. The sequence continues at coordinate 13,194,900 of CM036212.1, read as the reverse complement.
TATTTGACTACCTTAGGATTTTCCAACTGGAATTTTCAATAGTAGTTTTTGGTGTGTCTATTCCTAGGAGAATTGATATGTATACATAGGGAGGAAAACTCCCTATCTCCACATCAATTAGCAGCAGCATGGAGATAAGCATGGAGATAAGCAAACCATCACCTGCAGGTTTCAGTTCAATGTTTTAGCATGATATGTGTATGTGCATGCTAAAGGTATGGAGGGCACTGAGATACATCTGCACACGTGAGAATGGCTAAAGCATAAGCACACAAACACATACTACACCATCCGATTCAAACTTCCACACGTACCTGGCCAGAAATCAACTGTAACAAAGAGAGGTGCTGCTGGGATCCACCACGCCCACACACCACACCATTCGCTCTGCCAGCCATGCCGCCGCCTTTGCTTTGCCTAGCGCCGCCACGTGAGCTTGCAGAAGCCGCCGCCGCCGCTAGATCTAGGGAACAGGGCTACAGGCACACATGCCACTGACAGAAGTGCCCATAGAGGAAGCACAGATGCTGCCATGCGTAGGACCTCTAGTTAGCCTAGAAGGGGGTGAATAGGCCTGTTAAAACAAAACTTGAGCAACGTCAAATTCAACCCGCGGCACTACCGCTCTGACCCCGCGGCACAGCCGAGCTGCGGCACTGTCGGGCCAGAACAGCGGCACTGTCGTACCTACAGACAACATCGAGGCACAATTCAAAATCTATGAATGAAAATTTAGATCGGAGAATTTCCTGAGGTTCTTGTAGGTATGTTGTTCACAGATCGACAACAGAAGATAGTAGCACAAGTGTATACAAGTAGATCGACTCAAACTCTAGAAATCACCTCAACAACAATATGAAATGCAATGAAGTAAATCAAGCACAAGGTGACACAAGTATTTGTCCTGTGGTTCAGCTCGCCACCAAGGCTTGCCTAAGTCTGCATTGTTGAGGTTAGCCACTAAGGCTTAGGGCTTTGCAACCCTTCCTCGTTCTCAAGTCAAAAGACTTAACTCTTGGGATAAGGGGTGAGTTTACTAGCTTCAAGAGGTGGTTACAATCCTCCCGGGGCTGCCACACAAGTTGGCAAGCTCCACGGACGGTGCTCTAGCTGGCTAGGAGCAAGCTCCAAGAGTAACAAAAATAATCCATCGGCTAAAATGCGAACCAAGTGCTCTTAGGCTTTGGGAATCAATGGATCTACTCTCTAATCGAGTTTTAGAGCCTTTTCTCTTAAGGATTGATGGGGAAATCATAAAGGAATGCTTGGTAGCTCAAGGTCACCAATGGAGAAGAGAGAGAGTGAGCACTATCTGTTCTGGTCGGTCTGAATGGCCAGAGGTCGAAGAAGACCTTTGTGAGGGAAGAGAATACCTCCCTTGGTCCCAATGGTCAGATAAGTCACAAAAGTGCCACGGCCTATCTATGGCAGTGCCACACTACGACATAGGTGTCACACCCGGTTTTAAGAACAAAACCAGATACACACCATATGTGAGCCCAGGAAGTCAAATCTCACATATAGCTACAAATAAAGGTAATATCAAATGACAATGCTTAATATATAACGTACTTATTATAAAAAGATATAACCTTAGATATCAAACAGCGGAAAGATAACTCCGGTCTTCAGGTGAAGACTCCACTCCACAGGGACAACTGACTGGTTGATCACAAGCCTGTCTGCTCCAATTTTTGGAAATCTGGTACCCATCCGGGATTTTTCCAAAATATTGAAAATAAACAAGCGTGAGTACATTTCGTACTCCACAAGCATAACATGGGGATTCATGAGGCTCAAAAGGCAGACACAGTTTACTGCATTTAGCATTTTAGTAAGTCACATTTTGTTATTGATCAATATCAAATTATGCTTAAGCTCCCAAATTAACCCACATGATCATATACTAGAATTAAATAGAGTCATTGATCAACATTATATCATCATCATCGTCATCATCATCATGATACCATCATAGTTCACCACGAACAACATCTTCACAAGTGACCATTTATTCTGTGAGTTTTCCGGGCCGCTCGTGACCGTGAGCACGGCTGTTATAACAGTTTTAACACTCTGCAGAGGTTGTGCATCTTTACCCGTGAGTCGTGTTGCCCATATGCCCGGGTTAATTACTCCCATAACACTTCCAAGGTGAGCGGGCAGGGTACACTATGAAGCCTTCCATAGGTCTCGTCTAACAAGTTAGGGCCGCGAGGTTTCCTCGGCAGGCAGATATAGAGAACCCCCTTTCGATGGCACAATTCCCGCAGGCTATACACATCAGAACAGAGGCAGTTCTATACCCAAAGTGGCAAGCCCCTCTTGCGCCCTTTCGGGTAACCTCTAACAAGCTAGAAAAGATTCTATTACTGAGCTAAAGTCAGAGCCATATGACTCTCACGGTTGCACTGTATGTCCCAGCTTTTGCCCTACAGACAAGTCCTTACGGAGAGTTTAGGGCAACATGATCGACATCATTTGCACCATCACCCTATATTTCAATCATTACCATCATGTTTATCCGTTTGTTCCATTAATCGTAGTATTGATCATGTTTGAATAGAGCACTAGCATTCTACCCATATGCAATAAAACACATAGGTATCGAGATATAAGTCATAAATGGCTAGGATGTCCTTATAGTCGAGCAATATTAGACACATGCATAATGAGTAGATTATATAATGAATAGGAATCAAGGAAGGCCCATGCTATACTTGCCTTGGTTCACGAACTGATGCTGGTCCTGCTGCTCCTCGCACGCGTCCGGATTTCCGACGTACTCCTCACCGTCTGAACTCGAACGACACGAAGTACAACACGCAATTCGGAGCAGACATACAAGCAAAACATGGCTACTATTAAGACAGTACACCAACAATAAATAAATCTGAATAAAATGTTTACCAAAATCATCTACGTCTCGCTACGATCACATTGACGCGAATTGCACGAAAATCGGAGCTACAACGCAAAAGTTACGAGACATTTACTATTCCAGAAGCTAGCTATTAACTAGATTTATTTGAGAAATTCAAAAGCTATTAACAGGTCTAACAGTAGCACTATTGCGTAGATTATGAAATTACGAATCTAACGCAAGTTGAACGGGTCGAATCGGAGCTAAAACGACGATTTTATACACGTTTTACTGCAGTGGCAATTCTGTAAATAAATTGAAAACATTTCGGAATTAAAATAAAACAAATTCGGGAAATTCCTATCTGGCCGAGGACTGCGGGTAAAATAGGAAGAAATCCGAGGGCTCTTTAGCAAGAAGACCCGCGAAGGGGTATCGGCTGCCCACAGCCGTTGATCACACGATGAAGGGCTAGGAAAGAAAAGGGGGGAGGAAAGAGAGATGGCCGGCCGTCGGACCCAGAGAAGAAAACGGCGGCGCCGCCATGGAGCTCGCCGGAGCTGCTCGGCCGGGCACTCCAGGGCTCAAATCGCCAAACCAAATACATAGGGAGGATGCGGAGGGGATGGGGGTTCCATTTTTGCCACTAACGCGGCCGGGGAAAGGCTCGAGGGCCACCCGCCATGGCCGGCCATGGAAGAGCTCGCCGGAGCTCACGTAGGACGGCCCTAGAGACCACCAAACGCCACGGGAGAGGGACGGGGAGAAAGAGGAGAACGCGGGGGTGCTCACCGAGCGGACAACCGGAGTCGAGGCAGCTCGGGGCGAAGACCGACGGGGTGGCCGAATGGTGCTCCGGTGATGCGCCGCTGCGGGCTTCGTGTGCTCAATAGAGTGGGGTTGGAACGGGAAAAACAGCAGGGGGAGGCGGTGAAGGGGGTTGCGGCTCCCTTTTTGAAGAGGTAAGGGCGCGGGGCGCTCCCACGCGCGGAGGTCGTGGGCGCGGGGGCGGTTGCGGCTTGACCGGCGTTCGGAGCGGGAGGTTGGGGAAGAACGCGCCGACATGCGGGACCGGGCGGTCAGCGACTGCGGGAGAGTGGGCGGCAACTGCTGGCCGAGATGGGCTGGGCCGCGGCCCAAGAGAGAGTGCGGGAGGGCGAGCGGGCCGAGGGGAGGGAGATGCGTGCGGGCCAAGGGAAAACGGCCTACGGGCCGAAAGTGAGGGAGGGAAAAGAGAGTGAAAGATTTTTTTTTTTTTTTTTTCCTTTTCAAATTCTAAATTGATTTTCCAAAACCAAATTTCAAATGATTTTTAAACCTTTAAGCAATGGAATAAAAAGCAGTCACCACAATAAATAAAATGCATCGGCATGTGTGCATCAACATGTAGCTAACCTTATGATAAATTTTAATTTCACAAAAATTTATTATCTCCTATATTTGAATGCACACTCACATAACTAATTAATTCATATTTAGCTATTTTAAAACAAAGCAAAATTTTAGGGTGTTACAATTCTACCCCCTTAAGAGGAATCTCGTCCTCGAGATTCGGAAGACGGTGATCAAAGAGATTTACATGCTCTGCCTTTGGATCTTCTTCATTTTCTCATAACGATCACGTTGTAGCTTTGCACGTTGTTACAACCTTGCTCCTAATTGCTTGATCAACTCTTAAGCACAATCCCTTAGCCCTTTATGCCATTCCTCCAATTGACCTTTGCAATTCCTTTTGTTCCAAGGTGATCACTATTAATTACCAACTTTGTAGTGTAGGTGACACCACTCAAGTTTCTCACACAACTCAACCTTGGTGTCGCCCGAACCTCCCCAGCTCACTCTTTATGCTAGGAGCATCAGCAACAACTTTTGCTTCTCCGGACGATAACACACTTCCATGTCATAATCCTTGATCGCTCTAATTCATCGATGATTTCATAAGATCAAAACCAACTTAGCGAAGATATCCTTTAGATTCTTACGATCCTTGTGGATGTCACCCTTATATCCAAGATTATGATGCCTTTAATGAATCTCTGACGATATCTTCTATTCCTAGGAAAACTTTAAATCTCACTCACATCTCGCATCCTTTGGTGGGTTCCAACTCAACACATCATTAGCTTTCTTAAGTTTCCCATAATTCCACCATTTGAGATAACTTATCCAAGTAGAGATCTTCCTTGAATCAAAAATTTATTGCCATAATTGATGTCGCAACGAGTTTTCCGGGTCTCCATAGAACCAACTGTAGATGAACCATATCTCCTTGCCTTGTCATTGTTGCTGACTTGTCTTGGGTATGGTGAAGTTCAAACACCCAACTGTGCTTGATGGTGACTTCTCAACCATAGGGATAACTAATTCTTCCAGGTGGAGTACTTGAATGTAAGAAACATTCATCTTGTTACTTCTTCACTCGGCTACCCCCCTTAAGAGAGATCAACTAGGGGAACAACAAAGGGTAGCTTGCATCTTCTTCCAAGTGAGTTAACCATCATAATGACCTTATGATATCCCACAGAAACTCATGTGCATAAGTAAGAACAAGAAGTCTGAAATTCCTCATGAGTAGAAAAACAGCAGTGCAGGAAAACAGCTGTAACTCCTATTCTGTTAATCCAAATGAAGTTGTAGTTTATACTGTTGGAAAGCTGTTCAAATCCTCTACAACTTTTGTATAGAACATTTTTTTCTGATTCCAAACATAATTTGGTCGAAAACTGTGCACCACAAAAACTACTCCAGGTTTTAGACAGCACAGCCATATCGTCTTGTGATTTTCTTAAATCCCAAATCAAAACAGCTATGGAATTGATTCCAGCGGCAGATGAAACATACAAGAGTCTTCTTTTATCTATAAAAGTTTCATAACTTTTGGATGTCCAGATTTGGAGATATATCATGATGAACACAGACTGCTTTAGAAAACAGGATGGATAAAACAGGAGAAAACCAAAACCCGCATATTTACTTCATTAATCCTTATGCCTTAGGCCTATAGACTAAATGAAATTGTGGAAAAATTCCCACAAGATCATTACAATCATTACAAAGATCCAAAACAAGCACATGCACAATGAAAAATCAACAAGCAATTAAGGTGCATACTTCAATCATTGACTCAGCTTGCGATGCTATCGTTCTATTCATATTAAGGGCAAATATCCTAAAGCTCCGCTTCCGATGTCACAGGAAGATGGTAAGAGACAAGATTCTAAGAGCATATCAAAGCAAGGAGTGAAGATTAGAACAAAGGCTTAAACAAGTATCAAGGAGGAGATGAATATCAAGGATAAGGAAATAATAGAGGAGGAATATCAAGGTTTATAGAACAAGGGTCTTATAGCAGTTCCTAAACCTTAAGATGGCCAATTTCTAACTAGGCTTGCGTCCTACAGTCAGCATTGCTCTGATACCACTTTGTCACACCCGGTTTTAAGAACAAAACCAGATACACACCATATGTGAGCCCAGGAAGTCAAATCTCACATATAGCTACAAATAAAGGTAATATCAAATGACAATGCTTAATATATAACGTACTTATTATAAAAAGATATAACCTTAGATATCAAACAGCGGAAAGATAACTCCGGTCTTCAGGTGAAGACTCCACTCCACAGGGACAACTGACTGGTTGATCACAAGCCTGTCTGCTCCAATTTTTGGAAATCTGGTACCCATCCGGGATTTTTCCAAAATATTGAAAATAAACAAGCGTGAGTACATTTCGTACTCCACAAGCATAACATGGGGATTCATGAGGCTCAAAAGGCAGACACAGTTTACTGCATTTAGCATTTTAGTAAGTCACATTTTGTTATTGATCAATATCAAATTATGCTTAAGCTCCCAAATTAACCCACATGATCATATACTAGAATTAAATAGAGTCATTGATCAACATTATATCATCATCATCGTCATCATCATCATGATACCATCATAGTTCACCACGAACAACATCTTCACAAGTGACCATTTATTCTATGAGTTTTCCGGGCCGCTCGTGACCGTGAGCACGACTGTTATAACAGTTTTAACACTCTGCAGAGGTTGTGCATCTTTACCCGTGAGTCGTGTTGCCCATATGCCCGGGTTAATTACTCCCATAACACTTCCAAGGTGAGCGGGCAGGGTACACTATGAAGCCTTCCATAGGTCTCGTCTAACAAGTTAGGGCCGCGAGGTTTCCTCGGCAGGCAGATATAGAGAACCCCCCTTTCGATGGCACAATTCCTGCAGGCTATACACATCAGAACAGAGGCAGTTCTATACCCAAAGTGGCAAGCCCCTCTTGCGCCCTTTCGGGTAACCTCTAACAAGCTAGAAAAGATCCTATTACTGAGCTAAAGTCAGAGCCATATGACTCTCACGGTTGCACTGTATGTCCCAGCTTTTGCCCTACAGACAAGTCCTTACGGAGAGTTTAGGGCAACATGATCGACATCATTTGCACCATCACCCTATATTTCAATCATTACCATCATGTTTATCCGTTTGTTCCATTAATCGTAGTATTGATCATGTTTGAATAGAGCACTAGCATTCTACCCATATGCAATAAAACCCATAGGTATCGAGATATAAGTCATAAATGGCTAGGATGTCCTTATAGTCGAGCAATATTAGACACATGCATAATGAGTAGATTATATAATGAATAGGAATCAAGGAAGGCCCATGCTATACTTGCCTTGGTTCACGAACTGATGCTGGTCCTGCTGCTCCTCGCACGCGTCCGGATTTCCGACGTACTCCTCACCGTCTGAACTCGAACGACACGAAGTACAACACGCAATTCGGAGCAGACATACAAGCAAAACATGGCTACTATTAAGACAGTACACCAACAATAAATAAATCTGAATAAAATGTTTACCAAAATCATCTACGTCTCGCTACGATCACATTGACGCGAATTGCACGAAAATCGGAGCTACAACGCAAAAGTTACGAGACATTTACTATTCCAGAAGCTAGCTATTAACTAGATTTATTTGAGAAATTCAAAAGCTATTAACAGGTCTAACAGTAGCACTATTGCGTAGATTATGAAATTACGAATCTAACGCAAGTTGAACGGGTCGAATCGGAGCTAAAACGACGATTTTATACACGTTTTACTGCAGTGGCAATTCTGTAAATAAATTGAAAACATTTCGGAATTAAAATAAAACAAATTCAGGAAATTCCTATCTGGCCGAGGACTGCGGGTAAAATAGGAAGAAATCCGAGGGCTCTTTAGCAAGAAGACCCGCGAAGGGGTATCGGCTGCCCACAGCCGTTGATCACACGATGAAGGGCTAGGAAAGAAAAGGGGGGAGGAAAGAGAGATGGCCGGCCGTCGGACCCAGAGAAGAAAACGGCGGCGCCGCCATGGAGCTCGCCGGAGCTGCTCGGCCGGGCACTCCAGGGCTCAAATCGCCAAACCAAATACATAGGGAGGATGCGGAGGGGATGGGGGTTCCGTTTTTGCCACTAACGCGGCCGGGGAAAGGCTCGAGGGCCACCCGCCATGGCCGGCCATGGAAGAGCTCGCCGGAGCTCACGTAGGACGGCCCTAGAGACCACCAAACGCCACGGGAGAGGGACGGGGAGAAAGAGGAGAACGCGGGGGTGCTCACCGAGCGGACAACCGGAGTCGAGGCAGCTCGGGGCGAAGACCGACGGGGTGGCCGAATGGTGCTCCGGTGATGCGCCGCTGCGGGCTTCGTGTGCTCAATAGAGTGGGGTTGGAACGGGAAAAACAGCAGGGGGAGGCGGTGAAGGGGGTTGCGGCTCCCTTTTTGAAGAGGTAAGGGCGCGGGGCGCTCCCACGCGCGGAGGTCGTGGGCGCGGGGGCGGTTGCGGCTTGACCGGCGTTCGGAGCGGGAGGTTGGGGAAGAACGCGCCGACATGCGGGACCGGGCGGTCAGCGACTGCGGGAGAGTGGGCGGCAACTGCTGGCCGAGATGGGCTGGGCCGCGGCCCAAGAGGGAGTGCGGGAGGGCGAGCGGGCCGAGGGGAGGGAGATGCGTGCGGGCCAAGGGAAAACGGCCTACGGGCCGAAAGTGAGGGAGGGAAAAGAGAGTGAAAGATTTTTTTTTTTTTTTCCTTTTCAAATTCTAAATTGATTTTCCAAAACCAAATTTCAAATGATTTTTAAACCTTTAAGCAATGGAATAAAAAGCAGTCACCACAATAAATAAAATGCATCGGCATGTGTGCATCAACATGTAGCTAACCTTATGATAAATTTTAATTTCACAAAAATTTATTATCTCCTATATTTGAATGCACACTCACATAACTAATTAATTCATATTTAGCTATTTTAAAACAAAGCAAAATTTTAGGGTGTTACAATAGGCGCGCTTCAGGTGCGACAGTGCCGCACCAAGCTAGACAACAAGGGATAGACAGAAGTTGAGCTGACTGTCTTGGCTGAGCAACTGAGGATGTATGTGTATGAGATTGATCACTTGGTTGCACACTTTAACAAGTTTATTATGTCCCCCTTTGTAATACAACATTTCTATACTCAAATTCAAAATATAAAAGAATTTAAACCTTCTTTGAGTTTGAAGCTATCTGAAACGATCTCGATTTTCCTCGAAGAGAAAATCCATAGATACAATTTATAATGCAGTAGATCACGAGAGCAATCCATCACATTATCAATTATCAGCTGATATCATAGTCATACATCGTAGATTACAAGTTACAAGGCTTTACAACACTGGTTAACACACCTATTACATCGATTAAAATAGCGGAAGCACACACATCTTCATCAGAGTCATTGTAGCGCATCGGCGGGTGAAGGCTCCTCCTTCACGGCAGTCATCAGAGTTGGCGTAGAACGTCAGCGGGTGTAGATTCCATCTTCTCAACCACACTTGAGCGTAGGCATGAGATCGTCTACTCCTAATCCAAGTCCTCGTGGTCGTCGTAGATTTCGTCCAAACCTGTCCAAAATCTATCAGTACGATTTGTACTGGCCACTGTCTCCCACCCTATGCTTTTGCGTATGCTTTGTGGCAAGTGGAATGCAAGGGTAGAAGAAAAGGCCTATATATAGTTGTAGGTTTCCTATGCAAGTTCAACAAGATTTTATAAAAATAGTTCATCAAGTTTTAATCTATCTCATCCACACGTTCTCCCATCCCATCACACACATCTCACCACACTCTCATACTCTCTAGGCGGCAAGGACGACTTCTGCTCGTACCTTGCCTCAACGGCCAAAGCCGGATCCAACACCAAACCCAGGGGAAAGGTAGAAAGGACTCCTCTCTCTAATCAAGTGAAGCGTAGGTCATAGGAATGTCCATATCCGTGGACGCGGCTATACGTATAGATCGATCAACTCTGCAGAGCGTGTACACCTGGAAATCCACAAGATCACCATCATCGGTGGTGCCCCGCCTAGGATGATGCCGACTGCCTCCCAATCTACGACGACCAAGTTATCGGCACCACGTGCCTTCAAACCTCACACATGTACCGACTAGCGTGGGAAGTAAGGGGTATATTTCATAGAGGTCAACTTTCCATGCTCGGGGAGGCTAGTTTGCGGCAGAATTCAAGGCGGGAAGGGAAACAAGCGTCAGCTTCTAGAGTCCTATATCTGACTAGATGTTTGGCTTCTAAACTAGTGTTTGGTTCTATAGGTCTCGTCCTAGGGTCAAGTATGGCTCTGATACCACATGAAATGATCTTGATTTTCCTCGAAGAGAAAATCCATAGATACGATTTATAATGCAGTAGATCACGAGAGCAATCCATCACATTATAAATTATCAGCTGATCTCACAGTCTCAGCGTTTTGGTGGACACCGAGGTGGCCCAGGGCTGAGTGGTAGGGTGGTACCGTACCGGTTGGGAGGCAGTCGGCATCAGGCTAGGCGGGGCACCGCCGATGATGGTGATAATTGAGAACTAGACCTTGGGGGCTTTGCGGTTTGCTTGGTACGTGAGACGGGGGCAGACGGCGGCGTCTCCACGCGTGATTCACTCGCGATCGACCGAGGGGAGCTGGGTTGCTGTGCTCGTGCTGGCGCTGGGCTAGTGGCTCACTGCTGTGGCTTCGGTTAATATCCAAGGCAGGCTAACTACGAAGAACTAAAGGAGCTGCTGCGCGCGGTTGGGCCAGAAGAGGAGCTAGGCTCCGGTACTTGCTGCTGGGGTATTTGTACGTACATATACACGTATAGAGCCTGGTGGTGTACGTGATTGTCTGCGCACTTCAGCTTGTACTCGTGGTAGGACAACTCTGTGGAAACTACTGGCACCAAGGGGGCTGCTACTTCTATACGTGCTTCACGTTAGCAGACAATTTGGCACAGGACATGCATGCTCGTGTAACACCTGCTTGCTGGTCGTGCGGCCAAGAGGTAGGCCACGAGCTGGGCTAGAGGGAGATGCAGGAGGAAGCTTTGGCCCGAAGATTTAAGAAGAGGTTTTCTATTTTTCTACACAAGGATTTTAGAAAAAGGCTACTTCCAAGCACAACAACACAAGAACCAACTCAGAAACACGAGCACACTCCTGCAAACAATTCTAGATGAATGCAATAATTTTTAGCAAGTTCTCCTTGGGCTGACTCGGGTTTGACATAGTAACTATATGATTCACACGTTGCAGGAAAAATTTTAAAAAGCTCGTATTTTGGTTGCATGAAAACCCGGGATGTTACAGTCCACCCCTTACAGGAATCTCGTCCCCGAGATTGAGGGGTTACTGCACTCGAAGGAGGTCTTGTTAGTCCATCTGAGGTCGATGGCTTTACTGGCATTATACTTGCATTTAATGCAAAAGGGTTTTTGCGATGAAGCTTTTGAAGTGAGGACTTTTGGAAATTCCGTTTTCACAATATCTTTTAAATGGAGTAGATCATTTTTATAAAAGAGGAAGAGTACTTTCGCAAACCAAGTTCAATTCTTTCCTTTGAAACCATTTTGGTTGTAATCGAGGGTTTTCGGGAAGCATGTTTGAATACCAGTTGAAAGTATTTTGAAGCACTGAAATTTTTGTATAGCGACCCTTTTAAATGTCATTTCTGAAAACTCTTTTTCTTTAATCAACGTTTTTTTTGAAAGCAAGACACTTTAAGTAGTGTTTGTTTCAGACCGAGATTTTTTTTTTGCAAGATAGGGAAACAACTAGAATTAGTTTTTACTTGAACCAAAATCCATTTTTAAGTTGGTTTTTAATTTCAAAATTAAAACCTTGTAGATTTGCAAGGTACTTTGGAGAAGTTTTTTTTGATAGGTATTCATGAACCCATTTTTGGAAAACACAATTTTTAGAAATCCGCCTTTATTAAAGTTTTGAAGGACATGCACAGTGATTTGGAATACCCTTTTCGCAAGGTATTTTAAAATAGAAGCAGAGTTCCAAAATATTTGAAAGGGGCCAAAAGTTTTGATTGGAGCAGAACTTTCCACAAATTTTTGAAAGTCATTTTTACTTCAAACAAAAAATTTGTTTTGGCAGAACTTTGGATTTTGATATCTCTTTATTAAAACAAAATGGGATATTTCACAGAAGGTTTCGAAACACAAACATTCTTTGATTTGAATAAAATTCTTTTAAAATGGTTGTTTTTGAAGTAAGGTTTTTGAAAAGCTAAGCTTAGGATTGACGATGTATGTGGGTACCACTTAGAAGCGATCACAGTCACGTACCTCGATACCTGCATACGCCCGGCAGTAGCCATGTGGATGCATCACACATGGGACCCCAAGTTTCGTAGCGGCACCAAGGGTTATGATCACGACCCGCTACCAATTAAGTCCCCGTCAACAACTCGAAATCCCAAGCTAGTGGGAGGGGAGAGTTTTACGAAAGGACGAGGAAAAGCCTTTGTAAAATGGTTTTGGAAGTCATGTTTTGGAAAACATAGTTTTAAATCTTTTGTTTCGCAATTCTTGCAAGGAGGAAGGTCACAACCTTTAGATTTTGAAATCAAATCAACACAAAGATAATTGAAATAGGTTGTAACCCGCTTTGGTTTTTGAAACTCAAATCAAAACTGTTGAATTTTTGGGTCAAAATAGTTTATTGGAAGAGATTTCTAAAAACACTTTAAATAGATTTTCAGTTTGTGAAATCAAAACTTTTATGGAAGGGTTTTTATTTTTTTTGAAAACCTCTTTCAAAATAATTTTTCAGAAACATTTGGGCCTTTCGAGAGGGGAAGTTTTAGAAATCAATTCAGGTTTATACATTTTTTTTACAAACGGGCTTTTTGGAAAAGATGTTTTGAAATAGCGAGTATATGGAATTTGAAATCATTTTGATGAAAACGTTTTGCAAATACCGGGGTTTTTCCTAAACTTTTCATGACATGCAGCTTTTGAAATTCTATTTGAATGATGGGGGAGGGTGAGTTGCAAAACTTCTGAAAAGCATGTTGAAATCCATGCAAGTTTTTGGAAACAAAATCCTTTGAAAGCTTTTGTTTTCTAAATCGAAACACTTTTCTTTTGGAAGATTTCAATCAATAGATTTTGAAACTTATTTTTGTTTTGAAAACAAAGAGTTGCTTCCCTTTTTTTTGAAACAATAGTAGTTTGAAGATTATTTCAAACCATTTCTCATTTGAAAGGTAAAGCTTTTGCAATCGAATTTTTGTTTTCAGAAACCTTTTTCCGAAGCAACACTTTGAAACTAGATTTGGAAAGTTAATTTTGGTTTTGCTAAAATTTTTGGAAGGATTACAAACAAAATCTTTTCACCAGGGTTTTGTTTATAAATCAATTGCAAACCCCTTTGTGAAAACAAGGTTTGTTTTGAAAAGAATTTGGCTCCTAGGTTGAAATCAAAAGCTTTTAAAACAAAACTGAGCCAAGGATTTTGGTTTGAAAACATTTTGTTGATTGAAAAGCAAAACTTTTGTTTTTCGAAAGTGAAATTCTAACACTTTTGAGAAGGGAACGAGTTTTCAAACTGTTTCACAAAGAGCTTTTGAAATCAAATCAGGTTGAGAAAAGAATTAAAACTATTTTTCTTTTGAAATAGGAAAACTTTTAAGAAGTTTTGAAGCTCGTTTTTCCTTTGAAATAGAAACTCTTTTGCTAAAGAGGAGACTTTTTGAAACAACGGAGGGAGGGCAGTTTTGAAAATGCATTTAGTTGGAAGCCAAAATAGTTTTTGAAATAGTTTGGTAAAGACATGATGCTTCAGATTTATATTTTAACTCTTGTTAGTCGGGGGGTCACTTATCCAGTCATAGGATGGCATTGGGTTTGGCCAGCTAGGTTATCCGGTACCTGGAGTCTCACATACACAAAATAGCTTCTACAGCTTACACTCAAACAATAAGAAGCATAAGAATCACAACAAACACAAGATCCAGGCAATCAAGCAGCATTACAATCCCTATATGCATAATGTTGGGAGAAGGCGACTCCTAAACCTTCAAGCCTCACACATGTACCGACTAGCGTGGGCAGTAAGGGGTATATTACATAGAGGTCAACTTTCCATGCTCGGGGAGGCCAGTTTGCGGCAGAATTCAAGGCGGGAAGGGAAACAAGTGTCAGCTTCTAGAGTCCTACATCCGACTAGATGTTTGGCTTCTAAACTAGTGTTTGGTTCTATAGGTCTCGTCCTAGGGTCAAGTATGGCTTTGATACCACCTGAAACGATCTCGATTTTCCTCGAAGAGAAAATCCACAGATATGATTTATAATGCAGTAGATCATGAGAGCAATCCATCACATTATCAATTATCAGCTGATATCATAGTCATACATCATAGATTACAAGTTACAAGGCTTTACAACACTAGTTAACACACCTATTACATCGATTAAACTAGCGGAAGCACACACATCTTCATCAGAGTCATTGTAGCGCATCGGCGGGTGAAGGCTCCTCCTTCACGGCAGTCATCAGAGTTGGCGTAGAACATGAGTGGGTGTAGATTCCATCTTCTCAACCACACTTGAGCGTAGGCACGAGACCGTCTACTCCTAATCCAAGTCCTCGTGGTCTGTCACACCCCAAAATTTCTAATTTTGGGTTGTGCTTGGAAAATACTAAATAAAATAAATGTTTTAATATTTGGATAAAATTTCCTAAGTTTAGTTTATGATAGCATCAATTAGTTATAAAAAAATAAGAATCTTTAAATTTTTCTAAACTAATTTGACGGGCTTTTGTTTGATGTGGTGTTTGCTCGTTAACTCTTGTGTGTTAAGAGCGAATAAAGTCTTTCAAAATGCGTTTAGTGGATCAATCTTTCTTCTCCAGCACGTCTTTATCTTTTTCTGCAATCAATATTCCTGGTTTCTCATCCTAAGTTCTCATTGGGAGTTTCCTAAAATCTTTTCTTTATCACGCAAATTATTCCTATCAGTTCCTTATGTGTCAATCAATCTCAGTGAACTCTTCGGGAATTGTTCTGGCTTTTTCTGGAGCTAGTTCACGCTTTTCTGCGAGCGTTATCTAATTTTTAGATGCTCCAAAATATCTTTTCATGAGGTCCAAACACTTTATTTTGGTTCCTTATGTTCCATAATGTCTCTGAGAATTTTCCCTAAATTTTCGGAGCCTTCGAGGTATTTTTCGTGGCTTAAAATTCAATTCTGGACTTTTCTAGAATTATTTTATCCATGAAATTAATTAATTCCGAAAATAATAAAATATCTCAGATTTCCTCATGCCCAAAGGCCCATGTCTTTATTTACTAATGGGCTTTAATAATTAATTAGGCCTATTAGTAAAGATGGATGGTGCAACGTCATTTAGCATCATATCGCTAGTTGACATGGAGGTGGAGAGTATTCCTACCTATATATACGTACCTATCCCTTGGGTAAAAGCACACCAAAACTACCGTAGAGGAGCCCCTAGTTTGGGAAATCTCTCGTGTAGTAAATTATATTTTTCTCCTCGTTCTTGTGCCGCCGCCGCAAATCCTCGTTGCCGCACGACGATCTACACGACCGCAACTCCGTTACTGCCGCCATCGACGCTGTTTGGTGTTTCACTACCGTCAAAATCCGCAGGTGTGTGTTTTCTCTCCTTCTCGCTCTCTATGTTGCGTACATGCTCGCCACACTTGCCAAGCTGCCTAGCTAAGATCAGCGCTGCTGTACGTTGAGCCTTCGCGGACATCCCCGATGCCCCGTCGAGCTCGCGAGACCGAGATACACAACCCCATGTCCTCTGTTGAAGAAGACAATCTGGATGCTGGCCGTACACCACCAGCCAGGAGCCGTGCGTGCTGCAATTACTTGCTAGCATGATGACATCGTCATGATATCACCCATGCTTTATGGCCGTTTTTTCTTTAGAAAAATAAATCCCGAAATACAATAGAAATACGTATACATATAATCTTGTTTAGGTCATATCATTTATGTTTTACGTCCGATTCGAGTCGTTCAAGTCACGTTAGATTCATGTCGTCGCGCTCTACACGGTAGTGCTAATGTTTGTCATGTCTTATAGTTACGAATTTATTGATTGAAATACTAATATGATTACTAATAATTTAATAGCTTTTAATTAGAAAACGAATTAGGGTTGCGATGCTGTGCGTGTCGAGTCGTGATTGTGCCGATGTAAACTACACATGAGTAATGATGTTTATCATGTCACTTGATTATGAATTTATTAATTTAAATAGTAATTAGATTAATATATTTATTTAATAACTTTTCAATTAAAAGAAATTCTGGTTTAAATTTGTTCTTGTTGTTTTGCAATAGTGCCGATCGAGGTTATGTGTTAGCAACAACGTTTGACATGTCTTACATCCTTAAAATTTATAAGTTAGATATTAATTTGATTTATGCTTGTGCAATTGAGTTTCTAATTAAACGCAACACAGGCAGTCTGTTCTAAATTAATGTTAATCTAATTAATATTAAACTAAATGTTTCTTTTGAATTATAGGATGCTTAGTTCAACCTTGAAACATAAGTGCTTTTCGTTCAGTTGCCACATGTTTTCTATATATATAGTTCAATATTAAATTGATTAATACGATTAGTGTACAGTATATTTTAAATTAAAATTTGCTTAGCCTAAATACGTTACATACATGATAGACTTGTGTAGATAATTTCATATTACAGTACGTATCTGCTCTTCATAGTTATATGACTTTAATCCTCAAGCATTTATTCGTTTGAAATATATTTTGCTCCAATTAAGTTGCGTTAGAGTCGCATCGATGTTCTCTATGCAGTAGTACTAATGTTTTTCATGTCATATGCTTTTTCATATATATAGTTGAGTATTATATTAATTAATATGTTTGTTATTAGTTTTATAATTAAAAATAATATATAATCTTGTCATGTTAGTTCTTTGTAACTAAGCATGAACTTAGCTAATGGTAACTTAAAATATGTTTAAATTATAATTTACTTAGCCCAACCACATATCTCATATAATTGGAATAATTGTTCTCACATGTTCTTTTATCTCTGCAAAGTCGGTAATACTTATAAATAAAATATGACCAGGGTTAAACCTAGTTTTATAATTCAATTGATTAATCTAATTTTACAATATTTCTTCAGAATGTTTATCACCTTATTTCAATAACTAAAATGTATTAAGTTTATAGTTTGTCTTCTCCGATATGTTGTAATCGTCTCGATAGTCGTGTGTCCTCTTTAATGGTAGCTCCGTTATCCGTCGTTCTTGCATTTTTGTGACTGTAGCAACGTACCGTGTCCTTTAGTGCGTTCTCTTTTAAAGTGTTTCTTTTGTTGGATGCATGTTCTTAGATGTGTGTATTGTTTGTCTATTTGCGTTGCTTGGTTGCTGCGAGTAGAGGAAGCGTGGTTCGTCAGCGCTGAAGGCTAGGAGCTGAGGACTGACAGTTGAAGCAAAAGTGGAGACTGAAGGATAGCAACTGGAGATTCTGAACAGCTAACTTTGGGAAAAAAAGGCAAGTATAGCATGGGATTATCCTTGTTATTCTATTCACAATAAGCAAATAATATCATTATGCATATATTCCTTGATAAGGATGACTTAGTGTTGATCTTATTCCTTGATACCTATTATACTGCATGGATTAGTATTGCTAGTGCTCAACATGAACTATGATCATGTAATTTGACTAATGGAATATGCAATAAACATTAAAAGATGATTTTATTACTGTTTAAGGGTACTAGAGTATGGGGTTACTTTGGTGCTCTTGTTACTCTCCATAAGGACTCATCTATAAGCGAAAATCCGGGATTTACAGTACAACTGTGAGGGCTAAAATGGCTCTGGCTTTAGTCATATAGAAGGAACTTTTCTAGCTTGTTAGAGGTATTCCTTTATGGCGTAAGAATGGCTTGACGAATCGGGTATAGTGCGGCCTCTGTCCTCATGTGTATAGGCTGCGTGTTATTGTGCCATCAGGAAGGGGGGCTCTACATCTGTTTGCCGAGTGAAATCTAATGGCCCTAACTTGTTAGACGAACCTTCGAAAGACTTCATAGTGAACCCTGCCGACCTTCCTTGGTAGTGGGTCAAGAGGCTAATCACCTCGGGCGAAAGGGTAAATCACGACTCACAGTGAAAGTGTACAACCTCTGCAGAGTGTAAAACTGTTATAACAGCCGTGCTCACGGTCACGAGTGGCCTTGGACCCTTATGGAATAGTTGATCATTAATAATGGATATGTTTTTGCTATTCGTTAATCATTTCACATGGATCATATGTTTATTGTTTATATTGAGACACTTTGATATCATTGATATACTGAATTAATGCTATATAAAAGCTACATGCTGATAAACCTATGTTATGCCTTTGAGCCTCATGAACCCCATGTTATATTTGTTGAGTTCGACATGGACTCACTCTTGCTATTTCCACCACACTTCAGTGTGTAGTGAGGTGCTGCTCAGAAAAAGAATAAAGAGGTAGTGGAGTTTCCAGAAGTTTTTCAGAAGTGTTTGGCATATGGAACCCCCAGTCAGCCGTCCCTATGATGTTGGAGCCTGAAGAAAAGATTAGTGACCGTTCCGTGACACTCTGATAGTTGTAAGTGTTAATATAGTATGTTTTCCGCTTTATATAAACATTGTTTTGATACTTTTTCATTCTGACATATGTGTGGACTTCCTGGGCACACATATGATTAGCCTGGTTTTGTTCTTTAGAAAACCGGGTGTGACAGAGTGGTATCAGAGCGGTGTTGACTGTAGGACGTATGCCAAATAGCTCTGAACGTATTCTAAAACTTATTTTACTATAAAACTATTTTCTCATCCCTTGACTCATTGATTTTGACTATTTCTTATTCCTTGTCTTGTTGTATCCCTTCCTTGATAGCTTCCTTTGAGCTATTATTTCTTACTCCCTTGGTTTTTGATTTGTGTTGTTTTTACCAAAAGTTTTCTGATCTCATCTTGTTCTAAAGTTCGATGGCTTTTCATCATCTATAATCTACCATTTAGGATGACCACCATTGTTGAAAAAGCACGTGTAGTACCGATGATGTGATTGGTGCATTGTTTTGCCTGATGTGTGCTTGTATTGTTTGATGTGATGCCTTTGTGTTATCCTTGTTCTCATGTTTCAAAGGTGGCTCGAAAGGTATAAGTCTTGAGGAGTAGCTCGATCCATGTTAAGTGGGGTAGTGTCATTTTCTATCCTACTTATCTTTCAATCGATCCTAAATCTTGCCATTTTTCTCTAACATTGTCCTTGCCTACCATTGGTTGTCATGTTGCCTTCTTTATCTCATCTTAATGGAGGATTAACACATGAAGAACTCATCAATAGTAGTAAGCCTTAGAGAAAGTGTTGCCTTCAATGACATCGCCAGGTGGAACAAGATCTTTGTTAAGTGGGGTAGCGTCCGCTACCATCATTAATATCAAGCATCTCATGTCATGAGAGAAGAAGACCTAAAGACCAATCGCTATCATAATATCATCTTTTACTACTCCTTGCCTCTTAACTAGTCTCACCTTCTTGCCATCAATCTTTACTTTTTCTTATCAACATTTGACAACTTTTGACCATTGTCCTTACATCTTATAAATCCTAATTCAAGGACCTACAAAGACTTGAAGATCAATTTATCCTTCTCACTGGTCTCCCTGAATGGTAAAACGGAAGACTAGTCTTTATCTTTCTTCAACCAATGCTAGTCTGTCACTTTTTCATGATGTCTCATAAATCTTGAATCCAGGAGTTTTGAGCACCTTAGGATATCTCTTTATCTCTTACGTTATCTCTTGCTAATCTCCACCCTTGTTTTTATACCTTATAAAGTGAAGACTCGATGATCAACCTTGATATATCTTTTCAATCTCCTTTGATCTTCCTTTTCGCCTATATTGACATTCAATCCTTTGACCCTCAGTCATTAGCTCGAATCAATCTTAACGATCAATCCAATGTTCTTTTGTCAACCATTGATAATCCTTGACGCTTATATCAGAACTTGTCAAAAGTCTCGAAACAACCTTATTGGTCTATTTTGTCTTTCTCCCTAGTCTCTTCGAATCTCGGGACGAGATTCCTGTTAAGTGGGGTAGAATTGTCACACCCCAAAATTTCTAATTTTGGGTTGTGCTTGGAAAATACTAAATAAAATAAATGTTTTAATATTTGGATAAAATTTCCTAAGTTTAGTTTATGATAGCATCAATTAGTTATAAAAAAAATAAGAATCTTTAAATTTTTCTAAACTAATTTGACGGGCTTTTGTTTGATGTGGTGTTTGCTCGTTAACTCTTGTGTGTTAAGAGCGAATAAAGTCTTTCAAAATGCGTTTAGTGGATCAATCTTTCTTCTCCAGCACGTCTTTATCTTTTTCTGCAATCAATATTCCTGGTTTCTCATCCTAAGTTCTCATTGGGAGTTTCCTAAAATCTTTTCTTTATCACGCAAATTATTCCTATCAGTTCCTTATGTGTCAATCAATCTCAGTGAACTCTTCGGGAATTGTTCTGGCTTTTTCTGGAGCTAGTTCACGCTTTTCTGCGAGCGTTATCTAATTTTTAGATGCTCCAAAATATCTTTTCATGAGGTCCAAACACTTTATTTTGGTTCCTTATGTTCCATAATGTCTCTGAGAATTTTCCCTAAATTTTCGGAGCCTTCGAGGTATTTTTCGTGGCTTAAAATTCAATTCTGGACTTTTCTAGAATTATTTTATCCATGAAATTAATTAATTCCGAAAATAATAAAATATCTCAGATTTCCTCATGCCCAAAGGCCCATGTCTTTATTTACTAATGGGCTTTAATAATTAATTAGGCCTATTAGTAAAGGTGGATGGTGCAACGTCATTTAGCATCATATCGCTAGTTGACATAGAGGTGGAGAGTATTCCTACCTATATATACGTACCTATCCCTTGGGTAAAAGCACACCAAAACTACCGTAGAGGAGCCCCTAGTTTGGGAAATCTCTCGTGTAGTAAATTATATTTTTCTCCTCGTTCTTGTGCCGCCGCCGCAAATCCTCGTTGCCACACGACGATCTACACGACAGCAACTCCGTTACTGCCGCCATCGACGCTGTTTGGTGTTTCACTACCGTCAAAATCCGCAGGTGTGTGTTTTCTCTCCTTCTCGCTCTCTATGTTGCGTACATGCTCGCCACACTTGCCAAGCTGCCTAGCTAAGATCAGCGTTGCTGTACGTTGAGCCTTCGCGGACATCCCCGATGCCCCGTCGAGCTCGCGAGACCGAGATACACAACCCCATGTCCTCTGTTGAAGAAGACAATCTGGATGCTGGCCGTACACCACCAGCCAGGAGCCGTGCGTGCTGCAATTACTTGCTAGCTTGATGACATCGTCATGATATCACCCATGCTTTATGGCCGTTTTTTCTTTAGAAAAATAAATCCCGAAATACAATAGAAATACGTATACATATAATCTTGTTTAGGTCATATCATTTATGTTTTACGTCCGATTCGAGTCGTTCAAGTCGCGTTAGATTCATGTCGTCGCGCTCTACACGGTAGTGCTAATGTTTGTCATGTCTTATAGTTACGAATTTATTGATTGAAATACTAATATGATTACTAATAATTTAATAGCTTTTAATTAGAAAACGAATTAGGGTTGCGATGCTGTGCGTGTCGAGTCGTGATTGTGCCGATGTAAACTACACATGAGTAATGATGTTTATCATGTCACTTGATTATGAATTTATTAATTTAAATAGTAATTAGATTAATATATTTATTTAATAACTTTCCAATTAAAAGAAATTCTGGTTTAAATTTGTTCTTGTTGTTTTGCAATAGTGCCGATCGAGGTTATGTGTTAGCAACAACGTTTGACATGTCTTACATCCTTAAAATTTATAAGTTAGATATTAATTTGATTTATGCTTGTGCAATTGAGTTTCTAATTAAACGCAACACAGGCAGTCTGTTCTAAATTAATGTTAATCTAATTAATATTAAACTAAATGTTTCTTTTGAATTATAGGATGCTTAGTTCAACCTTGAAACATAAGTGCTTTTCGTTCAGTTGCCACATGTTTTCTATATATAGTTCAATATTAAATTGATTAATACGATTAGTGTACAGTATATTTTAAATTAAAATTTGCTTAGCCTAAATACGTTACATACATGATAGACTTGTGTAGATAATTTCATATTACAGTACGTATCTGCTCTTCATAGTTATATGACTTTAATCCTCAAGCATTTATTCGTTTGAAATATATTTTGCTCCAATTAAGTTGCGTTAGAGTCGCATCGATGTTCTCTATGCAGTAGTACTAATGTTTTTCATGTCATATGCTTTTTCATATATATAGTTGAGTATTATATTAATTAATATGTTTGTTATTAGTTTTATAATTAAAAATAATATATAATCTTGTCATGTTAGTTCTTTGTAACTAAGCATGAACTTAGCTAATGGCAACTTAAAATATGTTTAAATTATAATTTACTTAGCCCAACCACATATCTCATATAATTGGAATAATTATTCTCACATGTTCTTTTATCTCTGCAAAGTCGGTAATACTTATAAATAAAATATGACCAGGGTTAAACCTAGTTTTATAATTCAATTGATTAATCTAATTTTACAATATTTCTTCAGAATGTTTATCACCTTATTTCAATAACTAAAATGTATTAAGTTTATAGTTTGTCTTCTCCGATATGTTGTAATCGTCTCGATAGTCGTGTGTCCTCTTTAATGGTAGCTCCGTTATCCGTCGTTCTTGCATTTTCGTGACTGTAGCAACGTACCGTGTCCTTTAGTGCGTTCTCTTTTAAAGTGTTTCTTTTGTTGGATGCATGTTCTTAGATGTGTGTATTGTTTGTCTATTTGCGTTGCTTGGTTGCTGCGAGTAGAGGAAGCGTGGTTCGTCAGTGCTGAAGACTAGGAGCTGAGGACTGACAGTTGAAGCAAAAGTGGAGACTGAAGGATAGCAACTGGAGATTCTAAACAGCTAACTTTGGGAAAAAGGCAAGTATAGCATGGGATTATCCTTGTTATCCTATTCACAATAAGCAAATAATATCATTATGCATATATTCCTTGATAAGGATGACTTAGTGTTGATCTTATTCCTTGATACCTATTATACTGCATGGATTAGTATTGCTAGTGCTCAACATGAACTATGATCATGTAATTTGACTAATGGAATATGCAATAAACATTAAAAGATGATTTTATTACTGTTTAAGGGTACTAGAGTATGGGGTTACTTTGGTGCTCTTGTTACTCTCCATAAGGACTCATCTATAAGCGAAAATCCGGGATTTACAGTACAACTGTGAGGGCTAAAATGGCTCTGGCTTTAGTCATATAGAAGGAACTTTTCTAGCTTGTTAGAGGTATTCCTTTATGGCGTAAGAATGGCTTGACGAATCGGGTATAGTGCGGCCTCTGTCCTCATGTGTATAGGCTGCGTGTTATTGTGCCATCAGGAAGGGGGCTCTACATCTGTTTGCCGAGTGAAATCTAATGGCCCTAACTTGTTAGACGAACCTTCGAAAGACTTCATAGTGAACCCTGCCGACCTTCCTTGGTAGTGGGTCAAGAGGCTAATCACCTCGGGCGAAAGGGTAAATCACGACTCACAGTGAAAGTGTACAACCTCTGCAGAGTGTAAAACTGTTATAACAGCCGTGCTCACGGTCACGAGTGGCCTTGGACCCTTATGGAATAGTTGATCATTAATAATGGATATGTTTTTGCTATTCGTTAATCATTTCACATGGATCATATGTTTATTGTTTATATTGAGACACTTTGATATCATTGATATACTGAATTAATGCTATATAAAAGCTACATGCTGATAAACCTATGTTATGCCTTTGAGCCTCATGAACCCCATGTTATATTTGTTGAGTTCGATATGGACTCACTCTTGCTATTTCCACCACACTTCAGTGTGTAGTGAGGTGCTGCTCAGAAAAAGAATAAAGAGGTAGTGGAGTTTCCAGAAGTTTTTCAGAAGTGTTTGGCATATGGAACCCCCAGTCAGCCGTCCCTGTGATGTTGGAGCCTGAAGAAAAGATTAGTGACCGTTCCGTGACACTCTGATAGTTGTAAGTGTTAATATAGTATGTTTTCCGCTTTATATAAACATTGTTTTGATACTTTTTCATTCTGACATATGTGTGGACTTCCTGGGCACACATATGATTAGCCTGGTTTTGTTCTTTAGAAAACCGGGTGTGACATGGTCGTCGTAGATTTTGTCCAAACCTGTCCAAAATCTATCAGTACGATTTGTATTGGCCATTATCTCCCACCCTATGGTTTTGTGTATGCTTTGTGGTAAGTGGAATGCAAGGGTAGAAGAAAAGGCCTATATATGGTTGTAGGTTTCCTATGCAAGTTCAACGAGATCTTATAAAAATAGTTCATCAAGTTTTAATCTATCTCATCCACACGTTCTCCCATCCCATCACACACATCTCACCACACTCTCACACTCTCTAGGCGGCAAGGACGACTCCCGCTCGTACCTTGCCTCAACGGCCAAAGCCAAATCCAACACCAAACCCAAGGGAAAGGTAGAAAGGACTCCTCTCTCTAATCAAGTGAAGCGTAGGTCATAGGAATGTCCATATCCGCGGACGCGGCTATACGTATAGATCGATCAACTCTGCAGAGCGTGTACACCTGGAAATCCACAAGATCACCATCATCGGCGGTGCCCCGCCTAGGCTGATGCTGACTGCCTCCCAACCGGTACGGTACCACCCTACCACTCAGCCCTGGGCCACCTCGGTGTCCACCGAAACGCTGAGACTGTGAGACATAGTACCAGGCCCCCAAGGTCACTACACTGTCTTAGGAGGGTGTGGGCCCCCATGCCCATACCTCCCTACACTATCACCTTTCAACCGAGTAGTAGTGGCACCGCCCTAATCAGTCGGGTAATCATCTCCCGCCCATCGGGAGCGAGTGGTGTGCACGAAGGGTCCTATGATTCCAGTTCTCAAGACATACCAGTCCTTAAGGGGACCGGACATGATATCTTCTCAAGGGGATAACCAACACCCCATGCCTCGACGGCACCTCCACCGGGGATAACCAACACCCCGTCTGCTCTCACATGACCCGCCATAGGTACCTCTCACGAGGGATGCCTAGGTCGCACCCCTCCGGCATGACTTGCCCCAAAGACTCGTCGTAGGATCCTGTCCGATCGACTCAACCCTCACCACACACCCAAGACGCACGCCAAGCTCTCCCCAAGTTCATTATCCAGTTTTACCAAGTTATCGGCACCACGTGCCTTATCTACTCACGTTATCCCTTCACCAAGCATCACAACACAGGTATAATGCATAGTGAAAGTAAAGTAGTAAGTAGAATGCAAGCGTCTAGCCTAACAGCGGGTGTGCAAGGGAATAGGTTGCGACAAGATAATGGCTTACAAGCAGTCTACCATGCAACCTATCACAGTTCAATTGCAAGAAAGTAAAGCACTAGCATCTATATGTAGCATGTCTAATAGGTTCTACGAGGTTGGGTGGGACGTGGAACACCTGTTAAATGTCGTATCCGAGATCCTCGGTGCACTTGTAGTCGCACTCCTCCATGGTCCTTCCTCCATCCACATGTCCTTCCTCCATCGGTTCCGATCCGATCATCGCTATCCTTGACGCAACTACCTCGATACCGCGACAAGCAAAAGAGCAATCAGACCACTAACCTAGAAAGACTGTGGAAGAAGAGGCAACATGGCACAGAAAGACAGCTACACCGAAAGAATGCAACAGGAAGAACGACTTAGCCCTCTCGGCGGATGTCCGATCCCTAGGCCAAAGAACAAGAGTGGTGATTTGCTAAGTACAAGCTTAAGCCTTAGCCTAGCCAGTACTTCCTGGATCGATCGTGTCAACCTGTACGGCTTAAATAGAAATGGCATAGGCCTTAGCCCATCCTAAGCAAACACCATGGCTTGTGGCTTTCAATCCATTCGTCATAGAGAATGACGAGAACCAAAAGGACTACAAGAAAGAGAAGTTTCGTTCTCTCTCAATCCGAACGGCATTATATTTGACGAGAACCAAGAGAGGGTAGAACGGGGAGCGAAGAGAAGAGGGGCGGTCTACTTCTCCCAATACCCACGACACGGCAAAAGACGATGTAACAGAACCGCCCAATTATATGAGATTAAGTAGGAAATCATCCAACGGAAGGACAATTTAACAAACTTAAGCCCGTATAACCTGGTAGTCCGTGAAATCTCGATGGATTTCAAACCATTTCACATAACAGCCAAGATCGTACTAAGTTTAGCGGTCACCATCATAAGTTACATAAATGTTCGCGGCATAAAATACATCGGAGTTTAAACATAGTTATTACAAACCAGGTTCGAATAAAAGTAGCGGAAGCGGTAGTTCAAATCACGCACACACACAATATTTTGAAATAAAGTGCCAGCTTGTGATCATCTCCAGCAAAAGCATCAGACTAGAAGTAGCGAATGACCATTGCCCATGGTCCTAAGCTTCGCCCATTGCAGGATAGAGGCAGTTGATACAGTAGCCGTAGTACATCTGCCCATCTGCAACAAGTGGGAACAAAGCCCTGAGTACGAGAAGGTACTCAGCTAGACTTACCCGTCATAAACCAGAAATAAAAGACACCAAGGAATCATGACAAGCTGTCTGGTGGGGTAGCTGACTCATTTGCAAAAGGCATTTTTAGCATTTAGGAAAACCTTTACAAAAGCTTTGCATCAAGTTAAATCTTTATTAACCTATCAACTACATTTTCACCTGTACTAAAGTAACATGTAATTTAAACAGGTAATGATAACCAATGATCATTAACAACTTCCATTATGTCATAATTCATATAACTGTCCAAGTGTTCCATCAATATTACTACGATGAAGTAGCTCAAGTCAAGTGTTCACTATCCAGTGAACGATGGCGATTCGAATCGATTATTAACCAGCTGGTAAGTTATTCCTCACACAAACCTCACTCACCCGCTAAAGTGAGGTGTTGGTCACTGAGTCAACCATTCAGGTAAAGACGCGAGCTTGCCAGGAACCACTTGTACCCGGGGGCCGCCCGACTGCTCTTTGGCCTTATCATCGCGTCCCGTATCCTGCCACTACTGCTCTGGTACAGTGCGTTGCGGGCAATCCACTCGGCCCGAATAATCTCCCAGTTTCGCGGTCGGAAGGTACTTTATCCGGCCAGCTAAATGTGAGGCATGCGTTCAACATGACCCGAGGGACAACAACGGACGGTCCTTAATCGACACAGACGGAAAACACTACAGTCTGAAACCCTGTAAGTTTCCGCCCGGTCTCAAATTCATTTCACACTTAGTTATACCCTGACTTCATAGTCATCCAAGCAGATCAAGGTAACCACCTATAGCTCGCAGGTGACAGGAAATCACCCGACTTCTACCGGTCTAAGCCAGCTAAGCATTTACTCGACTGCGGATACCAGGGTAACAAGGATATAGTATAACAAAGGTAAGCAAGGTATAATGCAGCAACGTTTGCAAGCAACTCCTAAACGTAATGCATCAAATTAAGTAAATTTAACAATAAATTATTTGCAAACCAGGAGAGAAATGCTCTGGGGCTTGCCTCTCTCAAAAGAGCTCGGACGGTGGTCGGGGCACTCGGGGAGCTCTTCACCGACCTCCTCTTCGGCTTCTGTCACCTCCTGCTGCTGTACCTTGAGCTGCTCCTCTGGCTCCTTGGGTAAGACGACTGGGTTCTCGGTTTACGATCCTGTATGATGCAATGCGCGTAAGTGATTATGCAAGCGTGCATCGAAGGATATGAATGCAATGAATATGTTGAAATGCAAGGTAGTTAACATCATCCAAGAAACTATACACTACAAGCACATGTCATCTACTGCATTCTCTTCTACTACTAACATGTCAAGTTAACATATCTTATGAAATGCTTCAAAGATACACCAAAGCTTTACTAATTTCTTAATCACACTTAAAGCAACACTTGCTTAAACCCTAAATAATAATAGGTTTGAATAGCAACATATATTTCCGATGCTCCTAAAAATCTAAGAAAATTATAGTAGCATAATACTACCCTAAACAGACTACCATAAAAATTTCATGACATTTGGATAAGTAAACTATCCTGTACAAAAATGACAAGCTCTAGCATAAAAATGAGTATGAAATTACTTTGTACTATGAAAAGTGTCAAAAAACAGAATTAATATTTTTCCTAGGTTCTTCATGGAATATAATGACTGTACAAAAATTATCACATGCATGTTTTATACAAAGTTTGTTCTCTAGCAAAAATAACAAAAATCAGCCATAAAAGGGACTTGAACTACTTCTCCAAAGTTTTCCACAGCACATGCATGAAACATATTTTTCCTAAGAAGTACATGATATAATAAGATTAACAAACTTGAAATCATATTTTTCTGATACATATAGGATTTACTAACCATTTTACAAGATATCAGCAATATCAAGAATTAATTAAATATCTACAGAAAAGTATCCCAAAAAAGACATGCAATATTTTTATATTGTAGATCAGGTTCCAATGAGTCTATAGAAATTTATTTCACAATTTTTGGAGCTCAAATGAATACAAAAACATTTTTCCACAATATTTTTCATCATGAATAATAAAAGAAAACAGAAAACGATTTTTATTATTGAAACTGGGCCGGCCCATGGAAATAAACCGGCCCGCGGCCGTTTTTGGCCTGAGTCACGCGCGCGGGGGAAAGAGCGAGCAGGCCCGCTTGGAGGCGCGGCCCACAGGGCGGTGGCCCAGTGAAGCCGACGGGGGGAAAGAACAGGGCGTTCTCGTCGGTGTTCGGAGCCGCGACGGCGCGGCGGTGGCCGACGGCCAACTGCCGCTCCAGTGCTCGAACGAGCGAGGCAAGGGGCGCAAAATGGCCGCGGAACAACGGTGAACTCGTGAGCGGGGTTGAAAGACAAGGGGGTGGTTGGAGGTGCCGGTGACTAGAGCGCGAGCGCGGCGGCTCCGTCACCGTGGCACGGCGAAGAAGTCAAAATGATGCCCTACCAGAGTGAGCAAGAGGACAACGAGGCTCGTTCGGAGGAGGCAAGAGGGTGGCGGAGCTCCGTGCATGAGTAATCGAGCTGCGGTGGACTAGCGTCGCCGGAACACGGCGGCGGAGGATGGCGGTGGTGAGCGGTGCTCCCGCTCGGGTTCTCCGGAGGAAGGAGAAAGGGAGCGAGCGAGCGGGCGAAATGATGGAGGCCGAGCATGCACTGTGCTTTGAGGTGAAATGCGCTGGGCCACGCGCGGCCACGCGGGGTGGCATCGCCGGCAGGCGGCCGCCACGCGGCGAGCGTGTTCTGCCGCGGCGCCAGCGAGCCGCGCGCGCGTGGGAGCGGGAGGGGGAAGAGAGGCCGGCTTGGGCCGGGCCGAGGCGGGGAGCAGGCGCGGGCGCATGCGTGCAGAGGCGGGCCGTTTCTGGCTGTGGGCTAAAACCGAGGCGGCGGCCTGCTAGGTTAGTTTTTGATTTTTTTCAAATTTCTAAATTCAAACCAATTTCAATACAGTTTTCAAACCTCATTTTAATCAAGAAAAGGACCTTTTCTGAAAATGACCCAAAAATAAAAGTTGCTTAGAATTTAATTCTCTCCAACTTTGATTAAGGGGCCAACTAAAAATTCCCAACAGATTTTGATTTTTAGAATAAAAGCTAATTTAGGGAGGATTTTTGAATATTTTCAAATAACATTTTTAAAACAAATCTTTGACAAAACTTTGAGTGATTTAGTGGCTCCAAAAATTTCACCTATAATTCTAAGTGATATGAAATTTATAGTTGCACAAATTTGATGAATGTCATTAGCACATTATCACAACATGTTATGTAATACTAGTTTCCACATTTTTATTTTATTAAAGGTACACCCTAAGCACATATAATTATGAATGCCATGACATGTGCTCATAATTGTAATGCAAATGCTTGCGTAACACCGGAGTGTTACAGCCCTCCCCCTTATAAAAATCTCGTCCCGAGATTTGGGTTACGAACCATTTATTATAAAAATCTTCGTATGCTTTTTGTAGGTATTCACCCGTTTCCCAAGATGCATCTCTCTCATCATGATGACTTCATTGTATCTTATATGTTTTCACCACACTGTTTTGAGTAGCCCTTTCTTTGAAATCCAAAACTCGAATTGGCTGCTCACGATACACCAGATCTGACTTAAGTTTTATGCCTCGAGGTTCAATTATTTCCTCTCGAACGCGCAAACATTTCTTGAGATGTGATACGTGAAAAACTAGGAATATAGCACCCATTGATTCTGGTAATTCCAATTTATAAGCCACTGGACCCTTCCTTTCTAAGATTTTGTAGGGTCCTACAAATCTGGCGGCAAGCTTCCTGCGTATTCCAAACCGCTTCTTCTTCATTGGCGTGACTTTTAGATAAACATAGTCACCAACTTCGAACACAAGTGGTCTCCTTCTCTTATCCGCATAACTTTTCTGACGTGACTGAGCTGCTCTCATATTTTGCTGAATGATATGAACTTTCTTTTCGGCTTCTTCCACAAAATCAATACCATAATACCTTCTTTCCCCTGGCTCAATCCAGTTTAAAGGTGTTCTACACTTTTGGCCATACAGAGCCTCAAATGGTGCCATCTTGAAACTTTCTTGATAGCTATTATTATACACGAATTCTGCTAAAGGTAACCACGACTTCCATGAACCTCTGGAAGACAACACATAAGCTCTTAACATATCCTCCAAAACAGCATTAACTCTTTCAGTCTGACCATCTGTTTGAGGATGATAGGCAGTGCTACGAATCAGACTAGTTCCCAAACCTTTGTGCAAATGCTCCCAAAAGTGAGCAGTGAACTGTGACCCTCTGTCAGACACGATAGTCTTCGATATGCCATGCAATCTCACAATCTCTACAATATACTTCTCGGCATATTGAGGTGGTCTATAAACTGTCTTGACAGGCAAAAAGTGAGCTGTCTTGGTAAGACGATCCACGATTACCCAAATCGAATCATGTCCTTTCTGAGTAGTGGGCAAATCTGTGATGAAATCCATACTTATATCGTCCCACTTCCAACTAGGTACTGACAAAGGTTGCAACAATCTAGCAGGTTTCATGTGAATAGCTTTCACTCGACAACATGTGTCACATCTGGCTACATAAGCTGCAATTTCCTTCTTCATCTTTGTCCACCAATAGCGAGGCCTTAGTTCTTGATATATTTTACTACTGCCAGGATGAATGGACAACTTAGAGTGATGGGTTCATCCATAATTTTATTCTTAAGCTCTCTATCCTTTGGAATAACAAGACGGTTGTCGAACCACAACACGTCCTGCTCATCCACTCTGAAGTGTTCTGAAGGTTCTTCTTTAATTTTCTTTTTGATGTGGAATATCCCTTTATCTGCTTTCTGACCTTCTATTATCTTACTCTCCAAGGTGCAACTGATCTGAATACTATGTAACACGACAGGGTGCATTAGATTAAAACCATCTTCGAGTAAGGGTTGCATATTCAGACAATGTGACTTTCTACTCAAAGCATCAGCTACCACATTGGCTTTCCCAGGGTGATACTGTACATTCAAGTTGTAATCTTTAATTAGTTCTAACCATCTTCGCTGTCTCATGTTCAATTCTGGTTGGGTGAAAATGTACTTGAGACTCTTATGATCGGTGAAAATGTTGCACACATTACCAAGTAAATAGTGTCTCCAAATCTTTAAGGCATGCACCACGGCGGCAAGCTCAAGATCGTGTGTCGGATAATTGATTTCATGTTTTCTCAACTGGCGGGAGGCATAAGCAATGACTCTTCCTTCTTGCATCAGAACACAGCCTAATCCTATTTTTGATGCGTCACAGAACACATCAAAGGGTTTCTCGATGTCTGGCTGTGCAAGAACTGGAGCAGTGGTCAACAGTTTCCGCAAGGTGTGGAAAGCTATCTCACACTCCTCTGTCCACACAAACTTGTGATCTTTCTGTAACAGACTTGTCATTGGCTTGGCAATCTTCGAGAAGTCTGAGATAAAGCGACGATAGTAACCAGCTAATCCTAGGAAACTCCTGACTTCTGGCACTGTGGTTGGAGTTTTCCAATCCATAACCTCTTGCACTTTGCTCGGATCTACCGAAACTCCATTCTCAGATAGAATATGACCAAGGAAAGGAACTTTCTTCAACCAAAATTCACATTTGCTGAACTTAGCATACAACTTATGATCTCTCAGTCTGGTCAAGACAATTCTCAGATGCTCTTCATGATCTTTCTCATTCTCAGAGTATACTAAAATGTCATCAATGAAGACAACTACAAACTTATCCAACTCTGGCATGAAAACCGTATTCATCAGATACATAAAGTTTGCAGGAGCATTTGTTAAGCCAAAAGACATAACAAGATACTCGTACAACCCGTATCTGGTAGAAAAAGCGGTTTTCGGGACATCTTGTGGCCTGATCTTTATCTGATGATACCCTGATCTTAGGTCTATCTTGGAGAATACCCTAGCTTTAGCCAACTGATCAAACAAAATGTCGATATGAGGCAAAGGATATTTATTCTTGATAGTTATAGCATTAAGAGGTCGATAATCTACACATATTCTTAGAGTACCCTCTTTCTTTTTCTTCACGAACAAGGTAGGACATCCCCATTCAGACTTACTCGGTCGAATAAACCCCTTCTTTAACAGTTCTTCTAGTTGCTTCTTCAGCTCAGCTAACTCATCCGGAGGCATCCAATAGGGTCTCCTCAAAATAGGAGCTGTCCCGGGGATCAACTCGATTCCAAACTCAACATCTCTATCTGGAGGAAGGCCAGGTAACTCGTCTGGAAACACATCCAGGAACTCACACACTACCGGGATCTGGCGGATAGGAACAACTTCCATGGCACAGGTCACACTCACAAGGTTTGTTCTTTCGGGCAATGGTACCTGAAAAGTACCCTCTCCCTGGGGATCCTTAAGGGTAAGCAACCGACTGCTTGTATCTATGACTGCCCCCCCAGTTCTTCATCCAGTTCATTCCTATTATTACATCCAAAACTAGTCCAGGCATAACTATCAGGTTCACTCAGAACTTCCGACTACCTAACTCAAGGGTTGCCCCTCTAACCATCATCAGCCCCGGCTGAACTTATACGATAACCATAACTCAATTCTGTGCATAGTTGTTCATGCTTCCGTGCAAATGCTTGACTCATAAAAGAATGCGAGGATCCAGAATCAAATAGAACAACTGCAGGGTGATGGTTAACAAGAAACTTACCGGCAGTTATAGGCTCTCCCTCAGGAATCTCATCAACGGTGGTATGGTGTACACGGGCAGTATAAGTCTATTGCTTCTTTTTAGGCGGATAAGGGCAGAACTTTGAAAAGTGGCCTGGCTGACCACAATTGTAGCGGGGCCCCTTCACTGTACCAGCAGATCCTATAGCTCCCTTGGAGTTGCTCTGTTCTGCAGCTGCGGTGATCTTTGCTGGCGGCACGACCATCTTGTACGGCTTCTGTGGTCCCCTGTAGTTCTGGGTTTTATGCTGTGGTGGCCGAAACCTTGCACCAGGTGCGGACGGACGATAAGAAAGACGGTTTGCAGTGACAACTCTAGACTAGGATGGTCCTGACTCAAACACCCTCTTGCGATTCTTAGATGCAGTGTAGGCGTTGTTGTTCTTTTCTTGTTTCAAACAATCACTGATAAAGTCATTGAACCTGGCGCGGGTATTGGTACCCACATGCTTCATCATTAAAAGGATCAAGATGCCCAAGAGGGGGGGTGAATTGGGCTTTTCTAAAAATTAATTGCAAGAATTAAATCCTACAAGCCAAACTTCACCCCTAGTGCCTACTTGTGTTCCTTGTGTTTCTACCGATAAAAGTTAAGCACCCTAAGTTCCAATCCTAGACTAGCAAGGCAATTCTAGGAAAGTAATCAAGCAATGAAAGTAATGCAAGAAAGTAAATGCTTGAAAGTAAGGGATAGGAACACGATGATGTTTTGCCGAGGTATCGAAGAGTCGCCACTCCCCACTAGTCCTCGTTGGAGCACCCGCGCAAGGGTGTAGCTCCCCCTTGATCCGCGCAAGGATCAAATGCTCTCTACGGGTTGATTCTTCGACACTCCGTCACGGCGAATCACCCAAAGCCGCTCACAACTTGAGTTGGGTCACCCACAATCTCGTCGGATGATCACCGAACTCCCAATCACCACCAAACCGTCTAGGTGATGGCGATCACCAAGAGTAACAAGCTAGAACTCTCACTTGACCACAACAAGTCTAATGAGAAGATGGATGCACACTTGCTGGACTCTTGTCACTAGAGAGGATTCTCAAACTTTGATTCGCAAATCTCAATCCTCACTATGGCTCTTGCACTCCCTTGCACTTCAAAGATGTTTCTCAGCTAAACAAATGAGCAAGAGACCTCTAAAAGAGGTGGAGGGGTTGTATTTATAGACCCCTCAGACAAATCCAACCGTTACCTTTCGAAACAGCCAGACGCGCACTGACCGGACGCGCCTGTCGATATGACCGGACGCGCCGATCAGTTGTAACGGTCGAAAACAGAAACCTGTACTGAGAGACCGGACGCGCCGATCTGTGCTGATCGGACGCGCCGGTCTGAGATGACCGGACGCGCCGATCTGGGATGATCGGACGCGTCTGATCATGCAAGAGCTCTCTGGAAAATTTGACCTGACGCAACACCGTGTCCGATCATAGGTGACCGGACGCGTCAGGTCACCATGGAACCTTACTGGAACATGACCGGACGCACCGGTCTTTTTCACAGTCGCGTCCGATCTTTGCTGTTTACCCTCTGGAACACGTGTCAGCCTGACCACCGCGTCCGGTCAGTCAGCCGAAAATGTAGTTAAGTCTTTGTACTGACCGGACGTGTCCGGTCATGACCAGGACCGCGTCCGGTCATAGGTAAACGGCTCAAACGTCTTCCAAACGCAATGCAACTTGAACCAAGTTGCTTCTAACTGTACTCTGAGCTTTTCTCGAGCTACCTAGTGCTAAGTTTCACAAGTGTGCACCACACCTAAACATAAGACTTACCTAGGTCAAGCTACTCGCTCATGCCCCTCTTCATAGTACGGTCAAAGGAAGAAACAGAGATCCTAACGACTATTCTAGATGTATCTCAACACGTTGACATCCGGAACTAACCGTCCTTAATCTTATCGTTGATCCTTTGAAAACCGAAACGATTTCCATCAAGGGACATGACTGCCATATTGCTCAAAGCAGTTATCATCTCCATGACCTAACTTACCGATGTTTCTGCAAAACACACGTTAGTCAGGGTAATTATGTGTTGTCATTAATTGCTGAAACCAACACGGGGGCCTAGATGCTTTCAATCTCCCCCTTTTTGGTGATTGATGACAACACTTAGATTCAGAATATATGAGTTGAGGTTTTCGATCATGCTTGGTTCACATAAGCATACAGCTGTAAGCACAAGGGGTTAGACAATGCTTATGTGTTCCAAGCCAACTGAGTGTACTTATAAGATAAGACATGAAAGGTTAGTACACATAGAAAATAGCTCATATGAAATTGGAGAAAGGCACGGAAGCACAACCTTATGAGCTATAAACAAACACGTGATATGATTTAAAGCTGTGATTAGGTAAACCATAAAGATTTTAAGGTATCTTATAAGATCACATGTCACACGAATGCAATTACTATAAAGTAAACATGATGCATGAGAGTAGCACACAAGAAAAGAACGAAAACCCTAACAAAAAGCTCCCCCTAAGCTCCCCCTGAATCTACTCTCTCTCCCCCTTTGGCATCAACCGCCAAAAACTAATCTAAGGATCTGACGGAGGAACAGACGGAGTCGAGTCAGGTGCTGAGGAGCGCGGAGTGATCACAAACTGTGAGATGTCTCCCTCGGACTCGGAGCTATCTGGCTGACCCTCTGAAGGAGCATGTGGCTGTGAAGCGGTCTGGGTCTGATTAACAGGAACAGGAGCTGCCAAAGTAGTGATAAGTGGAGCAGTCTCTGTGACCTGAGCCTGAAGTGAGCCAAAAGCTAGGGGATCTACAGAGGCAACTGACGACGGAACAGTCTCTGTAGTGCTTGTCCCTATCACTGGAAGGAGAACTGCCTCTAAAACTGACAACCCTGATGAAGTAGCAACTATGGTGTGCGAGGGCGTCGGCTGACCAGTCAACTCGCTATATGTGGCACTCAGATCAAAGAACGGTGTGCCGGTCAACATGTGAGGGCGAGGCTGGTCTGAAGGAGTAAACCCCGTCTGAATGGGCGTGTAGCTCGGGGACTGGAATGACTGAGGAACCTGCAGCTGTGGAGATGTGAACTGAAAGCTCGGCTGATCCTGACTTGAAGGTCCACTGAATGGTAAAGCTGAAGTCAGGATAGATGCAGGTGGAGGAGCCCCAACTGTGACAAGGTGACGCAGAAGCTCCAAGTACTGCTGCTGGCTGGCTGCACTTTGTCGCTGCATCTCATACTGCTGACGCTGCATCTCGACCTGTTGGCGCTGTATCTCAAGCTGCTGTCTTTGGAACTCATCCTGTCGAGCCTGTATCTGTGCAAACGCAGCAGCTGTGTCCTGAGCCTGTCTCTGTAGCTGAAGCTCCTGTCGCTCCTGTGCCTGGGCCAGCCTCTCAAGTATAGCCACCATGGCTGGGTCTGAGCGGGAGGCTGAACCAGAACCACCGGCCTCGTGGTCATGAGGCCGAGGAGACCGATACCTGGGGATGGGCTGATAGTCCTCGTCAGTGCTGTCAGAGACCTCATCCTCAGCTATATCAGCGGGCTGAGCATCTAGATCTGCAAGTTCTGCCTCAGCAAGACCCTATATGGTCGCATCCTGCTCAGCCGCTGTCTCAGGCACCTCAGGTCTCTCTCTCTGTCCTGGTGCAGGGGTCTGCTCTCTAGTAACTGAAACCCACAGCTGACGAATATCATACTCAGGAAAAGCAGTAGTGGTTTCAGTTAACTCAGCACTTATTTTTGAAGGCAGCTCCAGTGCAGATCTGATGATGAAACAGATCCAATGAGCATAGGGCAGCTGATGGTGTCCCTTGAAGCCTTCTGCCAGGGTGTCCTCCATCTCACTGACCATAAGATCCCAAATGTCAAAAGGTGTCTGTGAAAGAAGGTGGTGAACAACCCAAAGCTGCATCCTGGTCAGTCTCTCTCTGTAACCAAATCTAGGAAGAAGAGTGCGTCTGACAATAGCATCCAAGACTCGGGCAAGCGGTGTCAGACTGGCAGGTATACGACGAGACCCTTCGCCAAAAGGCTCACGAAAGCAGGGTCGGATCAGGTCTATAGGTGGCACAGAACCACCATGAGGGCGTCTAGGTGGAGCTGTCTGACCGAAGTAGAGCTGGTGGATCTTCGTGTCTTAAGCTAGGAGTCTGAGAATCTCCCGTACTCTGGAGCTGTACAGTCTGCGGTCACGGCCTCTGAATGCAAAGTGTATGAACTCATGGGCTGGATCAATCCATAATGAAGCATAGAATTCCCTAACCCAAGTGACACAGTATGCACCTGTCCGTCCAAGAAAATCTGACATGCCTGGTAGATAGGACAGGTGCAAACGTAGCTGCTCACCCACTACCTCAATAAGTGACTCTATGCGACAGACCCTTTGTGGTCGAAAAGCAATGCCACTGTCAACAAGAGCTCTGTAAAAGTCCTCCTGGAGAGGAGTATAGAATCCCTCTGAAGCTCTGGAGTCTCTCTGAGGTGGGAACCACCGACTGACCTTAACAAATCTCAAACTTTGCACCTGACGTGCAGTAGCACCACTCAGGTCAAAGTGCTCAACTGGGGGTGTACCTCTAGCTCTCGGAGGTGGACGTCCTCCATGACGCTGGCCCTCTGGCCTGGGAGTCACCGGAGTCCGTGTGCGTGTGGAGCGGCGATGTGATGGAGTCTAAGCTGCATGTTCCGTTGTCCCCTCTAAAAGTGCGGTAGGTGGATCAACTGACATAGTATCTTCATCCATTGGCACTTCTGTGCCCTCAGTGGTCTCAGTGGTCTCTGTACCAAGCTATCGTCCTTCAAGATGAAAACGACTGTCTCCAATGCATATACCACTGCTCCTGCCACCCCTCTCTACTGCATCTGCTGCATCTGGCCACTGCCTAAGCTATCTCTGCATCAGTGAGAGTCTTTTTCTTCTTTCTGGCCATGATCTTTATGCACTTACCACGCGCAACCTCAGACAGACGAGGAGGACTGTCGTCCTCATCACTAGGAGCACCACCGGCATTCTTGCAACGAACCATGCTGTCACCCTGTCGGAAAACCTCTAAAAGATGATGTACTGACACTTGAGAGGCTTGGCCTCAGTCCGTATCCGCAGGCTTGGCCTCGGATCCAATCAACAGGACAGCAGTCACCCCGACACACCGACAAACTCGCTGAAAAGACGGAATAGATGGATCTACTATAAGCAACATATATGATCTAAAGGTACGAAACCCTAGAGGTAGCAAGCATATAAGATAAGACGTGAAACGAAACTCGATGGCTACCTCGGATCGACGAGAAAACGGTGACTAGGTTGCGAGACTTCCCGACGTACCGGACGAGCGCTGATTCGCCGAAACATAAGTCGATTAGGGTTAACGAAAAACAAAATTTCGACAAACCCTAATACAAAGATTAAGGAGGTGCGAAACAACCTCGGAGCGAAGACGTCGCGCGAAGGACGATTCGACGACGAACAAACGTGACACGGAGGTGCGAACCCTAGGGTTAGGGCCACGCGCGATGGACGAAGATCGAGGATGAGGATGATGGCAGGGACTGGCCGGAGGTCGAAGATGGTCTCAGGCAGCCGCAGCAGTGCCTCACGGCGGTGGCGGCGGCGGCGGCGGCGCGGTGCGGCGGCTGCGTGGGCGCTGGAGGAAGCGGGTCGCGCGCGAGAGAGGAGAGGCCGCAGGGTCGGGCGGTGGCGCAGATGCGAGCGGCAACACGGCGCGGTGGAGGTCTCCGGCGAGCGGCGGCGCGACGCGTTAGGGCACGGAGGCGGCGGTTGCAAGTGTACGGGTGAAAAAAAACGAAGAAACGCGAAAGATTATATGAGGGGTTAGATCCGCTCGAAACGCGATGACCAGACGCGGTGGTTGATATGACCGGACGCGGAGAGGCAGCGTCCGGTCACATTCCAGTAAGCTCCTGGAATGACCGGACGCGTCCGATTATCCGCGATCGGACACTGACAGCGTCCGGTTTTGATTTGCCCGGAAAACTGAGACGGATGACCAGACGCGGTGGTGGTTACCGGGACCGGACGCGATGGTCAACAGGGGCGCGTCCGGTGCAGCGTCCGATCACTAGATCAGGAGACAGTCTTCAGGATGACCGGACGCGCTGGTGGTCGCCGGGACCGGACGTGGTGGTTAAGCAACACTACGTCCGGTGCAGCGTCCGGTCCAGCGTCCGGTCACTGTTTTTCACCCTTTTTCATTCCGAACTTAGACGCGACTTCTCCCAATCAAGTTCCAATTCAAAGAGACACAGATAAACACCAATTGGAACAAGATATGAGTGACCTCACTCAAACCCTCAAGTTTCTCAAAATAGATTGCCTTAGGCTAATATTATTTTTAGGAAAAATAGGCAACAAACACCCGAGGAGCAACGTATGGCCATGCAATAGAGCTTTTGAACCCTTGGGAGCGTCAAAATGCTCTCTCTACCCATGGACGAACACAGAGGTTGCTCAAAACATAACCAAAAAGGAACGACCAAACAACAACCATGCATATGCAATGCAAAACAAGTAAGTAAGAAAAGCTAGGTTGCTTGTCAAGTTTGATCCACGGTTAGGCTTCTTCACTCCTCCAAAGGAGGGTTATCGTAACCATGTTAGTCAAGCCCTAGATGCATTGCGGGTAATTAAACATGACATATAATACAAATGCAATGCAAGGGACAACACAAGCTCATCTTTTAAAGTTACTAGAATCAAGCACATTTAGTTCACTTCTCAACCTACAAAAAGTAGCTTCATCCAAAGGTTTAGTGAAGATATCCGCTAATTGATTCTCACTTCTTACACCTTCTAGTGATATGTCATTTTTAGCAACGTGATCTCTTAGAAAGTGGTGGCGGATATCAATGTGCTTGGTGCGAGAGTGTTGTACCGGATTATTAGCAATTTTAACCGCACTTTCATTGTCACATAAAAGCGGCACCTTTTTAAGAACAACTCCATAGTCTAGGAGGGTTTGTTTCATGTATAGGATTTGTGCACAACAAGCCCCCGCGGCAATGTATTCCGCCTCGGCGGTGGACAAAGCCACACTATTTTGCTTTTTAGATGACCATGATACTAAGGATCTCCCAAGCAAATGGCACCCTCCGGATGTGCTCTTTCTATCAATTTTGCAACCGGCATAATCCGAATCGGAGTAGCCAACTAGTTGGAATCTAGCTCCTTTGGGGTACCATAGTCCGATGCTTGGAGTATACTTAAGATATCTTAGGATTCTTTTTACGGCACTTAAGTGAGGTTCTTTAGGGCACGCTTGAAAGCGGGCACACATGCACACACTAAACATGATGTCGGGCCTAGATGCGGTAAGGTATAATAAGCTACCAATCATAGAACGGTAAAGAGTTTGATCGATTGGTTTACCTCCCTCATCTAGGTCGAGATGTCCATTAGTTGGCATTGGGGTCTTGATTGGCTTGCATTCTTCCATCTTGAATCTTTTGAGAAGATCCTTGGTATACTTCTCTTGAGAGATAAAGATCCCTTCTCTCATTTGCTTGACTTGAAACCCAAGGAAGAATGTTAGCTCACCAATCATTGACATCTCGAACTCTTTTGACATCAATTCACCAAATTCTTTGCAATAGTCTTCATTTGTTGACCCGAAGATGATATCATCAACATATACTTGACAAATGAAGATCTCTTCTTTGAATTTCTTGGTGAATAGTGTGGTGTCAACCTTCCCAATGGTGAAGCCCTTCTCAATGAGGAAGTCCCGAAGGCGCTCGTACCACGCTCTAGGGGCTTGCTTGAGCCCATATAGCGCCTTGGACAACCTATAAACATGATTAGGATATCTAGGGTCTTCAAACCCGGGAGGTTGTTCAACAAAGACTAGTTCATTTATAAAGCCATTTAAGAATGCACTTTTCACATCCATTTGATATAGTTTCATATCATGATGTGATGCATATGCAAGTAGGATACGGATGGCTTCAAGTCTTGCAACGGGTGCAAAAGTCTCTCCAAAATCAAGACCTTCAACTTGAGAGAACCCTTTTGCCACTAGTCTTGCCTTGTTTCTTACCACTACCCCTTGATCATCTTGCTTATTGCGGAACACCCACTTGGTTCCAATGACTCTTGCACCTTTTGGATGCTCTTCAAGTGTCCATACTTGATTTCGGGCGAAGTTGTTCAATTCTTCATGCATGGCATTCACCCAATCCGGATCTTGAAGAGCTTCTTCTACATTCTTAGGTTCAAGACAAGAGACAAAAGAGTGATGTTCAACAAAAGAATTAAATTTTTGAGATCGAGTCATTACACCCTTTGTAGGACTCCCTATGATGAGATCTTGTGGATGTGCTTGAAGTAGAGGTGAGTTTCTTCGATCAACCATTTGAGGGGTAGGATGAGGAGCATCAACGTCTTGTGCTTGTGCCTTGGCTTGATGATGAGAGACATGGGTGTCTTCATTTTCAACTCTCTCATTCTTGTCATCATCTTGAGGCACATATGATGATGATGGTGGATTGACAATTTGTACATCGTCTTCATCATCTTTAGGCTTGATGTCACCTACCGGCATGTTCTTCATGGCCTCCCTCAATGGTTCATCACCTACATCATCACAATTCTCAATTGCTCCTTGGGAGCCGTTAGATTCATCAAATTCCACATCATATGTTTCTTCAACCAAACCGGTGGAGTGGTTAAATACTCTATATGCTTTGGACTTTGATGAGTAGCCAACAAGAAAACCAATATCACAACGTCTTTGGAACTTCCCTAGGTGTTGACGCTTCTTGTAGATGTAGCATTTGCAACCAAACACCCGGAAGAATGAGACGTCCGCTTCTTCCCATTTAGCAACTCATAAGGGGTCTTGCAAAGGAACTTTTGTAGGAAGAGGCGATTTGAAGCATAGCATGCGGTGTTGATTGCCTCGGCCCACAATTTTCCGGTGTATTGTACTCATCTAGCATTGTTCTTGCAAGAGTGATCAAGGTCCGGTTCTTCCTCTCAACTACACCATTTTGTTGAGGAGTGTAGGTTGATGACACTTCATGCTTGATTCCAATTTCATCACAATAGGCTTCAATATTGGTGTTGTCAAACTCTTTTCCATTGTCACTTCTAATCTTCTTTATCTTGACTTCAAATTCATTTTGAGCTCTCTTTGCAAACTTCTTGAAGCAACTTGCCACTTCGGATTTGTCATGAAGAAAGAAAGTCCAAGTGTATCTTGAGAAGTCATCCACAATCACAAGACAATAAAGATTTCCACCCAAACTCTTGTAAGTTGTAGGACCAAACAAATCCATGTGAAGGAGTTCTAGCACTCTTGATGTTGACATGTAGGCTTTGGTTGGATGAGTGTTTGCAACTTGTTTGCCGGCTTGACATGCACTACAAGGTTTGTCCTTTTCAAACTTTACATCCTTTAAGCCTCTTACTAGTTCTTTCTTCAATAGTTTGTTGAGAGTGTTCATTCCAACATGAGCAAGCCTCCTATGCCAAAGCCATCCAAGTGTGGTCTTGGTGAACAAACATGTCATCAAGTTTGCATCTTCGGAGGTGAAGTCAACAAGATAAAGATTGTTGTATCTAAAACCCTTGAAAATCACTTGCTTGTCATCTATCTTGGTAACAACCACTTCATTTGGACCAAACAAGCATTGATAGCCAAGATCACAAAGTTGCCCAACGGATAGTAAATTGAAACTCAATGAAGCAACATAGAGCACATTGGAGAGAGAATGATCATTTGATATTGCAACCTTGCCTATACCCTTGACTTTGCTCTTTGAATTATCCCCAAATGTGATCTTGTCTTGACATACCCCATCCTCTTCAAGTGAGGTGAACATACGAGGATCACCGGTCATGTGTTGTGTGCAACCACTATCAATCACCCAATGAGATCCACCGGTCTTGTAGTTCACCTACACACAAGAGATCAAGCCTTTTGTTTAGGGACCCAAACTTGAGAGGGACCCTTAACTTTTTCAACTAGTGATTTGGCAACCCAAATTTTCTTTGGCCTATTCTTGTTAGGAGGACCCAAGAACATAACTTTCATCTTTCCACTAGAGTCCTTTCTAAGCATGTAGTGAGCATTGAAAGCAAAAGGTCTAGCATGCTTGGGCAAGGGTTGTGGTGGTGGGGTTTTGCACTCATGAGCAAAATGACCTTCTTGTCCACACTCAACACATCTCTTTGGCTTGGGCTTTGACTTGCTTTGTTGTTGTTGAGTTTTGACCTTCTTCTCTTGATTTGCCAAATAGCCAATGCCACTCCTATCCAACTTCATGACGGTGTTCATGAGTAGCTCACTTTGCAAATGTTGGCCTCTTGTGAACTTGCTTAGGCCGGTCTTGAGATGCTCTTTCTCTTGCTTGAGCTTCTTGTTTTCTTCAATAAGTGACTCATTTGAAGCTTGCTTTTCAAGAGCCAACAACTTCTTGTTCTCAACTTTAAGCATCTCATTTTCATTCTTGAGCTTGACATACTCATCATAGTCATTGGCCTCAACCACACTCTTGCCTTTGCCGCTAGAGCCTTGCTCAAGGTTCTCAATAATCAAATCATCACATGATGTGGCTATATCAATCTTAACAATTTGGTTAGTAGCATCATGTGTCTCAAGAGCTAGCTCATTAGCAACAATAAGAGTATCATAGTTGATTTTCAATGTAGTATATTCTTCTTTTAGAGAGTTGAGTCTAGTCATGAGTTCACCATGCTTCTTCTCAATTTTATCATGTTTATCTCTAAGCTCCTTGTTAGAGGTTTTGAGCTCTTTGAGAGAAGAAGACATAGTTTCATTTTGATCTATGAGCTCATCCCTAGTCTCATGTGCACTTTCAAGCTTAGATGAGAGTGTTTCATTTTCATGTTGAAGCTCTTCATTTTCATTTCTAGTCCTCCTTATGATTTTAGAATATTTGTTTAACAATTTTACTAATTCATCAT
This sequence comes from Saccharum officinarum, assembly GCA_020631735.1. Classification (NCBI taxonomy): domain Eukaryota; kingdom Viridiplantae; phylum Streptophyta; class Magnoliopsida; order Poales; family Poaceae; genus Saccharum; species Saccharum officinarum. The sequence goes on along the minus strand of CM036212.1, from coordinate 13,150,370 downwards.
AAGAAGGTGCATCATATTCATCATCACTATCACTATCATCACTATCACTATTTTGTACCTTTCGATCACCTTTAGCCATGAGGCATAGGTGGGAAGTGGATGATGACGGTGAGGATGGCGGTGAAGATGGTGATGAAGACGTTGATGACGATGATGATGGCCCAACCACAAGTGCGGCGATCTTCTCTTTTCCATCATCACTTTCATCGCCGGAGGACTCACATGATGATTCAATGTCGGTGAGCCAATCACCAACAATATAAGCCTTGCCTCCCTTCTTCTTCTTGTAGAACTCTCTTTTCTTGCCATCTTTCTTCTTGTATGGTTTGTTCTTTCTTTTATCATCTTCTTCTTCACTTGAATCATCTTTCTTGCCCTTGTACTTATTCTTGTTCTTGTCTTTTGGAGGCTTTGGGCATTGATGAGCTAGATGGCCAAGTTCTCCACAATTGAAGCAATCCATTTCGGAGATTGGCTTCCTTTTGGTACTAGTGAAGAATTTCTTCTTCTTGCCATCGAACTTGATGCCACTCTTGTTGAGCTTCTTTAGCATCTTGGTGGTTCTTCTCACCATGAGTGCAAGTGATTCATCATCAATATCACTCTCACTTGTGCTCTCTTGCACTATCATGGCTTGGCCCTTTCTTTTTCTTTTCATAGCTAGCTTTGAAGGCCAAGTCCTTTTTCTTGGAAGATGATGAACCCTCTTCCGAGTGAGTGATGTGCATGTACATCTCATGTGCATTGATCTTTCCCAATACTTGAGTCGGTGTTGCGGCGGAGAGATCACTTTGGTGAAGTACGGTGACAATATGTCCATACTTCTCAACGGGAGAACACTCAAGATCCTCCTTGCAACATCCGATTGACTCATTTTAGTGAGTCCAAGAGCATTGAGATCTTCCAAGAACATTCAAGCGAGTGTACATTTCATTAGCACTTTCTTTAGGAAGCATCTCAAAAGAATTAATTTTCTTTAAAGCAATATGATAGCGTTCCTCACGCTCACTCTTAGTTTCCTCATGGAGAGCACAAAGATTCTCCACAATTCATGAGCGTTTTTGGCATTACGCACACGATTGAAGATATCTTTGGCCTAGTGCCCGGTAGATTGCATTTTTTGCTTTTGCTTCCA
>CM036212.1:13068603-13149135 GCA_020631735.1 Saccharum officinarum | reverse complement strand
TCTCTGTAACCAAATCTAGGAAGAAGAGTGCGTCTGACAATAGCATCCAAGACTCGTGGCAAGCGGTGTCAGACTGGCAGGTATACGACGAGACCCTTCGCCAAAAGGCTCACGAAAGCAGGGTCGGATCAGGTCTATAGGTTGCACAGAACCACCATGAGGGCGTCTAGGTGGAGCTGTCTGACCGAAGTAGAGCTGTGGATCTTCGTGTCTTAAGCTAGGAGTCTGAGAATCTCCCGTACTCTGAGCTGTACAGTCTGCGGTCACGGCCTCTGAATGCAAAGTGTATGAACTCATGGGCTGGATCAATCCATAATGAAGCATAGAATTCCCTAACCCAAGTGCCGCAGTATGCACCTGTCCGTCCAAGAAAATCTGACAGCCTGGTAGATAGGACAGCAACGTAGCTGCTCACCCACTACCTCAATAAGTGACTCTATGCGACAGACCCTTGTGGTCGAAAAGCAATGCCACTGTCAACAAGAGCTCTGTAAAAGTCCTCCTGGAGAGGAGTATAGAATCCCTCTGAAGCTCTGGAGTCTCTCTGAGGTGGGAACCACCGACTGACCTCAACAAATCTCAAACTTTGCACCTGACGTGCAGTAGCACCTCTCAGGTCAAAGTGCTCAACTGGGGTGTACCTCTAGCTCTCGGAGTGGACGTCCTCCACGACGCTGGCCCTCTGGCCTGGGAGTCACCGGAGTCCGTGTGCGTGTGGAGCGGCGATGTGATGGAGTCTGAGCTGCATGTTCCGCTGTCCCCTCTGAAGGTGCTGTAGGTGGATCAACTGACATAGTATCTTCATCCATTGGCACTTCTGTGCCCTTAGTGGTCTCAGTGGTCTCTGTACCAAGCTATCGTCCTTCAAGATGAAAACGACTGTCTCCAATGCATATACCACTGCTCCTGCCACCCCTCTCTACTGCATCTGCTGCATCTGCCACTGCCTGAGCTATCTCTGCATCAGTGAGAGTCTTTTCTTCTTTCTGGCCATGATCTTTATGCGCTTACCACGCGCAACCTCAGACAGACGAGGAGGACTGTCGTCCTCATCACTAGGAGCACCACCGGCATTCTTGCAACGAACCATGCTGTCACCCTGTCGAAAACCTCTAAAAGATGATGTACTGACACTTGAGAGGCTTGGCCTCAGTCCGTATCCGCAGGCTTGGCCTCGGATCCAATCAACAGGACAGCAGTCACCCCGACACACCGACAAACTCGCTGAAAAGACGGAATAGATGGATCTACTATAAGCAACATATTGATCTAAAGGTACGAAACCCTAGAGGTAGCAAGCATATAAGATAAGACGTGAAACGAAACTCGATGGCTACCTCGGATCGACGAGAAAACGGTGACTAGGTGCGAGACTTCCCGACGTACCGGACGAGCGCTGATTCGCCGAAACATAAGTCGATTAGGGTTACGAAAACAAAATTTCGACAAACCCTAATACGAAGATAAGGAGTGCGAAACAACCTCGGAGCGAAGACGTCGCGCGAAGGACGATTCGACGACGAACAAACGGACACGGAGGTGCGAACCCTAGGGTTAGGGCCACGCGCGATGGACGAAGATCGAGGATGAGGATGATGGCAGGGACTGGCCGGAGGTCGAAGATGGTCTCAGGCAGCCGCAGCAGTGCCTCACGCGCGGCGGGCGGCGGGCGCGCGCGGCGCGAGCGCGGCTGCGTGGGCGCTGGAGGAAGCGGGTCGCGCGCGAGAGAGGAGAGGCCGCAGGGCCGGGCGGTGGCGCAGATGCGAGCGGCAACACGGCGCGGTGGAGGTCTCCGGCGAGCGGCGGCGCGACGCGTTAGGCACGGAGGCGGCGGTTGCAAGTGTACGGGCGAAAAAAAACGAAGAAACGCGAAAGATTATATGAGGGGTTAGATCCGCTCGAAACGCGATGACCGGACGCGGTGGTCGATATGACCGGACGCGGAGAGGCAGCGTCCGGTCACATTCCAGTAAGCTCCTGGAATGACCGGACGCGTCCGATTATCCGCGATCGGACGCTGACAGCGTCCGGTTTTGATTTGCCCGGAAAACTGAGACGGATGACCGGACGCGGTGGTGGTTACCGGGACCGGACGCGGTGGTCAACAGGGGCGCGTCCGGTGCAGCGTCCGATCACTAGATCAGGAGACGGTCTTCAGGATGACCGGACGCGCTGGTGGTCGCCGGGACCGGACGCGGTGGTGAAGCAACACTGCGTCCGGTGCAGCGTCCGGTCCAGCGTCCGGTCACTGTTTTCACCCTTTTTCATTCCGAACTTAGACGCGACTTCTCCCAATCAAGTTCCAATTCAAAGAGACACAGATAAACACCAATTGGAACAAGATATGAGTGACCTCACTCAAACCCTCAAGTTTCTCAAAATAGATTGCCTTAGGCTAATATTATTTTTAGGAAAATAGGCAACAAACACCGAGGAGCAACGTATGGCCATGCAATAGAGCTTTTGAACCCTTGGGAGCGTCAAAATGCTCTCTCTACCCATGGACGAACACAGAGGTTGCTCAAAACTTAACCAAAAAGGAACGACCAAACAACAACCATGCATATGCAAAACAAGTAAGTAAAGCTAGGTTGCTTGTCAAGTTTGATCCACGGTTAGGCTTCTTCACTCCTCCAAAGGAGGGTTATCGTAACCATGTTAGTCAAGCCCTAGATGCATTGCGGGTAATTAAACATGACATATAATACAAATGCAATGCAAGGGACAACACAAGCTCATCTTTTAAAGTTACTAGAATCAAGCACATTTAGTTCACTTCTCAACCTACAAAAAGTAGCTTCATCCAAAGGTTTAGTGAAGATATCCGCTAATTGATTCTCACTTCTTACACCTTCTAGTGATATGTCATTTTTAGCAACGTGATCTCTTAGAAAGTGGTGGCGGATATCAATGTGCTTGGTGCGAGAGTGTTGTACCGGATTATTAGCAATTTTAACCGCACTTTCATTGTCACATAAAAGCGGCACCTTTTTAAGAACAACTCCATAGTCTAGGAGGGTTTGTTTCATGTATAGGATTTGTGCACAACAAGCCCCCGCGGCAATGTATTCCGCCTCGGCGGTGGACAAAGCCACACTATTTTGCTTTTTAGATGACCATGATACTAAGGATCTCCCAAGCAAATGGCACCCTCCGGATGTGCTCTTTCTATCAATTTTGCAACCGGCATAATCCGAATCGGAGTAGCCAACTAGTTGGAATCTAGCTCCTTTGGGGTACCATAGTCCGATGCTTGGAGTATACTTAAGATATCTTAGGATTCTTTTTACGGCACTTAAGTGAGGTTCTTTAGGGCACGCTTGAAAGCGGGCACACATGCACACACTAAACATGATGTCGGGCCTAGATGCGGTAAGGTATAATAAGCTACCAATCATAGAACGGTAAAGAGTTTGATCGATTGGTTTACCTCCCTCATCTAGGTCGAGATGTCCATTAGTTGGCATTGGGGTCTTGATTGGCTTGCATTCTTCCATCTTGAATCTTTTGAGAAGATCCTTGGTATACTTCTCTTGAGAGATAAAGATCCCTTCTCTCATTTGCTTGACTTGAAACCCAAGGAAGAATGTTAGCTCACCAATCATTGACATCTCGAACTCTTTTGACATCAATTCACCAAATTCTTTGCAATAGTCTTCATTTGTTGACCCGAAGATGATATCATCAACATATACTTGACAAATGAAGATCTCTTCTTTGAATTTCTTGGTGAATAGTGTGGTGTCAACCTTCCCAATGGTGAAGCCCTTCTCAATGAGGAAGTTCCGAAGGCGCTCGTACCACGCTCTAGGGGCTTGCTTGAGCCCATATAGCGCCTTGGACAACCTATAAACATGATTAGGATATCTAGGGTCTTCAAACCCGGGAGGTTGTTCAACAAAGACTAGTTCATTTATAAAGCCATTTAAGAATGCACTTTTCACATCCATTTGATATAGTTTCATATCATGATGTGATGCATATGCAAGTAGGATACGGATGGCTTCAAGTCTTGCAACGGGTGCAAAAGTCTCTCCAAAATCAAGACCTTCAACTTGAGAGAACCCTTTTGCCACTAGTCTTGCCTTGTTTCTTACCACTACCCCTTGATCATCTTGCTTATTGCGGAACACCCACTTGGTTCCAATGACTCTTGCACCTTTTGGATGCTCTTCAAGTGTCCATACTTGATTTCGGGCGAAGTTGTTCAATTCTTCATGCATGGCATTCACCCAATCCGGATCTTGAAGAGCTTCTTCTACATTCTTAGGTTCAAGACAAGAGACAAAAGAGTGATGTTCAACAAAAGAATTAAATTTTTGAGATCGAGTCATTACACCCTTTGTAGGACTCCCTATGATGAGATCTTGTGGATGTGCTTGAAGTAGAGGTGAGTTTCTTCGATCAACCATTTGAGGGTAGGATGAGGAGCATCAACGTCTTGTGCTTGTGCCTTGGCTTGATGATGAGAGACATGGGTGTCTTCATTTTCAACTCTCTCATTCTTGTCATCATCTTGAGGCACATATGATGATGATGGTGGATTGACAATTTGTACATCGTCTTCATCATCTTTAGGCTTGATGTCACCTACCGGCATGTTCTTCATGGCCTCCCTCAATGGTTCATCACCTACATCATCACAATTCTCAATTGCTCCTTGGGAGCCGTTAGATTCATCAAATTCCACATCATATGTTTCTTCAACCAAACCGGTGGAGTGGTTAAATACTCTATATGCTTTGGACTTTGATGAGTAGCCAACAAGAAAACCAAAATCACAACGTCTTTGGAACTTCCCTAGGTGTTGACGCTTCTTGTAGATGTAGCATTTGCAACCAAACACCCGGAAGAATGAGACGTCCGGCTTCTTCCCATTTAGCAACTCATAAGGGGTCTTGCAAAGGAACTTTTGTAGGAAGAGGCGATTTGAAGCATAGCATGCGGTGTTGATTGCCTCGGCCCACAATTTTTCCGGTGTATTGTACTCATCTAGCATTGTTCTTGCAAGAGTGATCAAGGTCCGGTTCTTCCTCTCAACTACACCATTTTGTTGAGGAGTGTAGGTTGATGACACTTCATGCTTGATTCCAATTTCATCACAATAGGCTTCAATATTGGTGTTGTCAAACTCTTTTCCATTGTCACTTCTAATCTTCTTTATCTTGACTTCAAATTCATTTTGAGCTCTCTTTGCAAACTTCTTGAAGCAACTTGCCACTTCGGATTTGTCATGAAGAAAGAAAGTCCAAGTGTATCTTGAGAAGTCATCCACAATCACAAGGCAATAAAGATTTCCACCCAAACTCTTGTAAGTTGTAGGACCAAACAAATCCATGTGAAGGAGTTCTAGCACTCTTGATGTTGACATGTAGGCTTTGGTTGGATGAGTGTTTGCAACTTGTTTGCCGGCTTGACATGCACTACAAGGTTTGTCCTTTTCAAACTTTACATCCTTTAAGCCTCTTACTAGTTCTTTCTTCAATAGTTTGTTGAGAGTGTTCATTCCAACATGAGCAAGCCTCCTATGCCAAAGCCATCCAAGTGTGGTCTTGGTGAACAAACATGTCATCAAGTTTGCATCTTCGGAGGTGAAGTCAACAAGATAAAGATTGTTGTATCTAAAACCCTTGAAAATCACTTGCTTGTCATCTATCTTGGTAACAACCACTTCATTTGGACCAAACAAGCATTGATAGCCAAGATCACAAAGTTGCCCAACGGATAGTAAATTGAAACTCAATGAAGCAACATAGAGCACATTGGAGAGAGAATGATCATTTGATATTGCAACCTTGCCTATACCCTTGACTTTGCTCTTTGAATTATCCCCAAATGTGATCTTGTCTTGACATACCCCATCCTCTTCAAGTGAGGTGAACATACGAGGATCACCGGTCATGTGTTGTGTGCAACCACTATCAATCACCCAATGAGATCCACCGGTCTTGTAGTTCACCTACACACAAGAGATCAAGCCTTTTGTTTAGGGACCCAAACTTGAGAGGGACCCTTAACTTTTTCAACTAGTGATTTGGCAACCCAAATTTTCTTTGGCCTATTCTTGTTAGGAGGACCCAAGAACATAACTTTCATCTTTCCACTAGAGTCCTTTCTAAGCATGTAGTGAGCATTGAAAGCAAAAGGTCTAGCATGCTTGGGCAAGGGTTGTGGTGGTGGGGTTTTGCACTCATGAGCAAAATGACCTTCTTGTCCACACTCAACACATCTCTTTGGCTTGGGCTTTGACTTGCTTTGTTGTTGTTGAGTTTTGACCTTCTTCTCTTGATTTGCCAAATAGCCAATGCCACTCCTATCCAACTTCATGACGGTGTTCATGAGTAGCTCACTTTGCAAATGTTGGCCTCTTGTGAACTTGCTTAGGCCGGTCTTGAGATGCTCTTTCTCTTGCTTGAGCTTCTTGTTTTCTTCAATAAGTGACTCATTTGAAGCTTGCTTTTCAAGAGCCAACAACTTCTTGTTCTCAACTTTAAGCATCTCATTTTCATTCTTGAGCTTGACATACTCATCATAGTCATTGGCCTCAACCACACTCTTGCCTTTGCCGCTAGAGCCTTGCTCAAGGTTCTCAATAATCAAATCATCACATGATGTGGCTATATCAATCTTAACAATTTGGTTAGTAGCATCATGTGTCTCAAGAGCTAGCTCATTAGCAACAATAAGAGTATCATAGTTGATTTTCAATGTAGTATATTCTTCTTTTAGAGAGTTGAGTCTAGTCATGAGTTCACCATGCTTCTTCTCAATTTTATCATGTTTATCTCTAAGCTCCTTGTTAGAGGTTTTGAGCTCTTTGAGAGAAGAAGACATAGTTTCATTTTGATCTATGAGCTCATCCCTAGTCTCATGTGCACTTTCAAGCTTAGATGAGAGTGTTTCATTTTCATGTTGAAGCTCTTCATTTTCATTTCTAGTCCTCCTTATGATTTTAGAATATTTGTTTAACAATTTTACTAATTCATCATAAGAAGGTGCATCATATTCATCATCACTATCACTATCATCACTATCACTATTTTGTACCTTTCGATCACCTTTAGCCATGAGGCATAGGTGGGAAGTGGATGATGACGGTGAGGATGGCGGTGAAGATGGTGATGAAGACGTTGATGACGATGATGATGGCCCAACCACAAGTGCGGCGATCTTCTCTTTTCCATCATCACTTTCATCGCCGGAGGACTCACATGATGATTCAATGTCGGTGAGCCAATCACCAACAATATAAGCCTTGCCTCCCTTCTTCTTCTTGTAGAACTCTCTTTTCTTGCCATCTTTCTTCTTGTATGGTTTGTTCTTTCTTTTATCATCTTCTTCTTCACTTGAATCATCTTTCTTGCCCTTGTACTTATTCTTGTTCTTGTCTTTTGGAGGCTTTGGGAATTGATGAGCTAGATGGCTAAGTTCTCCACAATTGAAGCAATCTATTTCGGAGATTGGCTTCCTTTTGGTACTAGTGAAGAATTTCTTCTTCTTGCCATCGAACTTGATGCCACTCTTGTTGAGCTTCTTTAGCATCTTGGTGGTTCTTCTCACCATGAGTGCAAGTGATTCATCATCAATATCACTCTCACTTGTGCTCTCTTGCACTATCATGGCTTGGCCCTTTTTCTTTTTCTTTTCATAGCTAGCTTTGAAGGCCAAGTCCTTTTTCTTGGAAGATGATGAACCCTCTTCCGGAGTGATGTGCATGTACATCTCATGTGCATTGATCTTTCCCAATACTTGAGTCGGTGTTGCGGCGGAGAGATCACTTTGGTGAAGTACGGTGACAATATGTCCATACTTCTCAACGGGGAGAACACTCAAGATCCTCCTTGCAACATCTGATTCACTCATTTTAGTGAGTCCAAGAGCATTGAGATCTTCTACAAGAACATTCAAGCGAGTGTACATTTCATTAGCACTTTCTTTAGGAAGCATCTCAAAAGAATTAATTTTCTTTAAAGCAATATGATAGTGTTCTTCACGTTCACTCTTAGTTTCCTCATGGAGAGCACAAAGATTCTCCCACAATTCATGAGCGTTTTTGGCATTACGCACACGATTGAAGATATCTTTGCCTAGAGCCCGGTAGATTGCATTTTTTGCTTTTGCATTCCACCGGTCGTATTTCTCCTCGTCACCACTTGGGTTAGCGGGATCCCTTATGGGGGGAAGCCCTTCGGTTGCGGCTCTAAGGCACCCAACATCTATGGCTTCGAGATACGCCTCCATACGAATTTTCCAATATGGAAAATCGTCTCCCTCAAAGGTGGGAGGTGGTCCTTCCCCATTAGACATCTTGCTCTAGGCGGTAAAGCCTAAATTTAGAGCAACACGGCTCCGATACCAATTGAAAGGATCAAGATGCCCAAGAGGGGGGGGTGAATTGGGCTTTTCTAAAAATTAATTGCAAGAATTAAATCCTACAAGCCAAACTTCACCCCTAGTGCCTACTTGTGTTCCTTGTGTTTGTACCGATAAAAGTTAAGCACCCTAAGTTCCAATCCTAGACTAGCAAGGCAATTCTAGGAAAGTAATCAAGCAATAAAAGTAATGCAAGAAAGTAAATGCTTGAAAGTAAGGGATAGGAACACGGCGATGTTTTGCCGAGGTATCGAAGAGTCGCCACTCCCCACTAGTCCTCGTTGGAGCACCCGCGCAAGGGTGTAGCTCCCCCTTGATCCGCGCAAGGATCAAGTGCTCTCTACGGGTTGATTCTTCGACACTCCGTCACGGCGAATCACCCAAAGCCGCTCACAACTTGAGTTGGGTCACCCACAATCTCGTCGGATGATCACCAAACTCCCAATCACCACCAAACCGTCTAGGTGATGGCAATCACCAAGAGTAACAAGCTAGAACTCTCACTTGACCACAACAAGTCTAATGAGAAGATGGATGCACACTTGCTAGACTCTTGTCACTAGAGAGGATTCTCAAACTTTGATTCGCAAATCTCAATCCTCACTATGGCTCTTGCACTCCCTTGCACTTCAAAGATGTTTCTCAGCTAAACAAATAAGCAAGAGACCTCTAAAAGAGGTGGAGGGGTTATATTTATAGACCCCTCAGACAAATCCAACCATTACCTTTCGAAACAGCCAGACGCGCACTGACCGGACGCGCCTGTCGATATGACCGGACGTGCCGGTCAGTTGTAATGGTCGAAAACGGAAACCTGTACTGAGAGACCGGACGCGCCGATCTGTGCTGACCGGACGCGCCGGTCTAAGATGACCGGACGCGCCGATCTGGGATGATCGGACGCGTCTGATCATGCAAGAGCTCTCTGGAAAATTTGACCTGACGCAACACCGCGTCCGATCATAGGTGACCGGACGTGTCAGGTCACCATGGAACCTTACTAGAACATGACCGGACGCACCGGTCTTTTTCACAGTCGCGTCCGATCTTTGTTGTTTACCCTCTGGAACACGTGTCAGCCTGACCACCGCGTCCGATCCTCTCAAGGACCGCGTCCGGTCAGTCAGCCGAAAACGCAGTTAAGTCTTTGTACTGACCGGACGCGTCCGGTCATGACCAGGACCGCGTCCGGTCATAGGTAAACGGCTCAAACGTCTTCCAAACGCAACGCAACTTGAACCAAGTTGCTTCTAACTGTACTCTGAGCTTTTCTCGAGCTACCTAGTGCTAAGTTTCACAAGTGTGCACCACACCTAAACATAAGACTTACCTAGGTCAAGCTACTCGCTTATGCCCCTCTTCATAGTACGGTCAAAGGAAGAAACAGAGATCCTAACGACTATTCCAGATGTATCTCAACACCTTGACATCCGGAACTAACCGTCCTTAATCTTATCGTTGATCCTTTGAAAACCGAAACGATTTCCATCAAGGGACATGACTGCCATATTGCTCAAAGCAGTTATCATCTCCATGACCTAACTTACCGATGTTTCTGCATAACACACGTTAGTCAGGGTAATTATGTGTTGTCATTAATTGCCGAAACCAACACGGGGGCCTAGATGCTTTCAATCATCTTCAGACTTAACCCTCTCTTGAAACTAGCAATTCTCTTTGCATCTGTGTCGACCATGTCTGGAGCATAGTGGCACAAGCTATTAAAGGCATGCAGATACTGTGTTACAGTCTTGGTACCTTGATTTAAGGCCAAGAACTCTCTGAGCTTCATCTCAACCAACCCTGGGGGAATATAAACTCCTCTAAACGCTTCAGTGAATTCTCTCCAAGTAATCTGGGCATTGGGAGGAAAGGTGGTGCGGTGATGCTTCCACCACATCCCTGCCGGTCCTTGTAACTGATGTGCAGCATATTCTGTTTTTAGTACTTCTGTCAGTCTCAACACACAAAACTTATCTTCCATAGTGTTGATCCATTCTTCAGCGTCGAGTGGCTCTGCTGCTTCCTTGAAAACTAGCGGCCTGGTGTCTATGAAATCCTTGAAATTGCTGTACTGGTTCACCCCATGGCCACCACCTTGATTATTTCCTCTCTAAACATTTTCAGCGATGGTACGCAGAAAATCTTCCATATTCCTTTGTGACTGCTCGGCGTTGCGCTGGCTTCCAAGGAACTGTGCGAAGAATACCTCTGCAGTGAGCGGTGGAGGAGGGGGCAATTGTGGCTCTAGCTATGGCTCCTGGTGATTGACGTTGTTTGCACCACCCCCACCAGCCCCTGCACCGTTGCCACCAGTTTCAGCGGTCTCATACGTGGCACGACGAGTGTTTGCCATCTGCATATTTCAGCAACAAGTAATAATTGAGCGAAGTGGTAGTAATTGTATTCGAATGAACAATCATGCCATACTGAATTTATTGGAGAGAACAAGTCATGCAATAAAACAGAGGCACAATAATCACATTCCAATTAAAACAACATCACTAATCAAATTACTTCGAATGCAACATCGCGTTCCATACAACCACGTTGCCAGCATACATACACTGGACTTTTATGCGTTCGAGCATCACATACACAACCAAGATTCAAAAGATCGTCAATCTCAAGATCGAACAGGATACAACACGATACATGGAAACCAAAAGAAGGCCATCGTGACAGAGCCTATCACTAACACAAGGCAACTAGCCTACTCCTCGGGGCCATTGTCGAGGTCGGAGGCATCACCATTGCTACCATCAGTAGCGGCGTCGTCGTCGACGTCCATCTGGGCGGCGTCCGGAGGAGCATACGGGCCCATCCCATTGTAGAGGGCATGAAACTCTTCATGCAAGTTGGCATTATATCATTCTAGCTCCTCGACCCTCTGCCTCAGAAGGTCCCTCTCGTTCCAGGCTTCATTCCTTTCCTGCACTAGCTGTCCCATCATGCGGTCTGCATTTCTATTGGCCTGAGTCAACGTCTGTACCCGCTGCATAGCACTCTCACCTCTCTCGAGAGCCCGATCTCGCTGCAAGCTCATGTCGGCCAACTGCTCCTGCAAGCTAGCTATAGCACGTGCTTGCTTCTTCTGCTTCCTTGCTTCAAGCCGGCCATTGCCACGCAGACCAGTCAAGGTCCAATAGGTACTCTCAAGACCTTGGTATGCTCTGATGGCTGCATATATGGCACTCATTGTGTGGTTGTCGCTAGCCCGTCCTTCACTTGGGCCTCTAACCAGGGCACTTCCTTGTGGTTGCACCCAAATGGCATCACGAGGATCATCTCTCGGGAAAGTACCGTCCAAAGCTGCTGCCAACTCATTAGGAAACCTGCTCATTATGTCTCGGATGACGTGAAAGGTTGCACCCTCTGCACCCTCAACTGGAGTGCGTCCTTCAAACTCCAAATGCCAACCATCCCATTCTGGCGCATCACCAAGAGTAGGGACGGTGATTTCCACTACCGCAAGTCCATCCTCAGCTAACTGGCTCTCACTCCAGGAGTACACCGGCTCTTGACCCTATGGGTACCCCACATCATGGAGCACTCTCCAAAGCAAGGTGGGCATGCCAAACTCACTTAGAAAAGTGTCCGTGCTGCGGCGCTCCCGCGGGGCCATCTGGTGACGGGGTGCTCTTCCGCCAGTGGACTTACGAGCAGTCTTCTTCGTGCGGGCCATCTGTAGCACAAGTTTTTAAATTACCCAGTGAGAACATATTTTAAGTTGATGTCACTTTTATCAAACTGGGATAATCCTTTTATAAGGGGAGGAATGCATGTTATGAATAAAATGCACAGGCAATATGATGCATGCGCGAGTCTTACGTTCTCACAAACTTAGAAAATAAAGACATCTAACGATGAATTCGGTGGCATACAACGATCTCTCATATACGTAACTAATTCGATCTACACGATAAATGCTGTTATGTACCTGTAGAAAATTCATTTCAGCCCATTCCCCATGAATGCATGAAAGCAGTAAATCTACCTACACGCTCTACACGAATCCCCAGATGCGTGTACAACGGTAGTAACTACCCAAACACATCGTCCTATTGACGGCATCGCCTCAACGGACAGAACACCCACACATGCGATACTTTCATAAAAACATGTGTAAAACATGTAATTATTCTAGTATCATATAAGCACTCTCCCTAGATCGGCGGTGTATCCGATCATGCTCTCACAGCTCACACTTACCAAAGCGTAGAGGTAACTGATCCATACATTACCAATCAATTAAGTGGCACTCATACAATAGCACGCCGTATGAGCAACGAAAGAGAAATATGGTGCAAGATCCCCAAGTTAGTACTTAAATAGCCACCTAGAGTCCTTAACTGGGCATACAGGATATGACCACTGGCACACCTTTAGTTTTAAAATCACACTTTTTAAACATAATTTTGTTTTAAATACACTTATGAACAGTAATCACGTTAAACCATGCTCCGATGCCAGCTGTAACAGAACCGCCCAATTATACGAGATTAAGTAGGAAATCATCCAACGGAAGGACAATTTAACAAACTTAAGCCCGTATGACCCGGTAGTCCGTGAAATCTCAACGGATTTCAAACCATTTCACATAACAGCCAAGATCGTACTAAGTTTAGCGGTCACCATCATAAGTTACATAAATATTCGCGGCATAAAATACATCGGAGTTTAAACATAGTTATTACAAACCAGATTCGAATAAAAGTAGCGGAAGCAGTAGTTCAAATCACGCACACACCCAACATTTTGAAATAAAGTGCCAGCTTGTGATCATCTCCAGCAAAAGCATCAGACTAGAAGTAGCGAATGACCATTGCCCATGGTCCTAAGCTTCGCCCATTGCAGGATAGAGGCAGTTGATACAGTAGCCGTAGTACATCTGCCCATCTGCAACAAGTGGGAACAAAGCCCTGAGTACGAGAAGGTACTCAGCTAGACTTACCCGTCATAAACCAGAAATAAAAGACACCAAGAAATCATGACAGGCTGTCTGGTGGGGTAGCTGACTCATTTGCAAAAGGCATTTTTAGCATTTAGGAAAACCTTTACAAAAGCTTTGCATCAAGTTAAATCTTTATTAACCTGTCAACTACATTTGCACCTGTACTAAAGTAACATGTAATTTAAACAGGTAATGATAACCAATGATCATTAACAACTTCCATTACGTCATAATTCATATAACTGTCCAAGTGTTCCATCAATATTACTACGATGAAGTAGCTCAAGTCAAGTGTTCACTATCCAGTGAACGATGGCGATTCGAATCGATTATTAACTAGCCGGTAAGTTATTCCTCACACAAACCTCACTCACCCGCTAAAGTGAGGTGTTGGTCACCGAGTCAACCATTCAGGTAAAGACGCGAGCTTGCCAGGAACCACTTGTACCTGGGGGCCGCCCGACTGCTCTTTGGCCTTATCATCGCGCCCCCGTATCCTGCCACTACTGCTCCGGTACAGTGCGTTGCGGGCAATCCACTCGGCCCGAATAATCTCCCAGTTTCGCGGTCGGAATGTACTTTATCCGGCCAGCTAAATGTGAGGCATGCGTTCAACATGACCCGAGGGACAACAACGGACGGTCCTTAATCGACACAGACGGAAAACACTACAGTCCGAAACCCTGCAAGTTTCCGCCCGGTCTCAAATTCATTTCACACTTAGTTATACCATGACTTCATAGTCATCCAAGCAGATCCAGGTAACCACCTATAGCTCGTAGGTGACAGGAAATCACCCGACTTCTACCAGTCTAAGCTAGCTAAGCATTGACTCGACTGCGGATACCAGGGTAACAAGGATATAGTATAACAAAGGTAAGCAAGGTATAATGCAGCAACGTTTGCAAGCAACTCCTAAACGTAATGCATCAAATTAAGTAAAGTTAATAATAAATTATTTGCAAACCAGGAGAGAAATGCTCTGGGGCTTGCCTCTCTCAAAAGAGCTCGGACGGTGGTCGGGGCACTCGGGGAGCTCTTCACCGACCTCCTCTTCGGCTTCTGTCACCTCCTGCTGCTGCACCTCGAGCTGCTCCTCTGGCTCCTCGGGTAAGACGACTGGGTTCTCGGTTTGCGATCCTGTATGATGTAATGCGCGTAAGTGATTATGCAAGCGTGCATCGAAGGATATGAATGCAATGAATATGTTGAAATGCAAGGTAGTCAACATCATCCAAGAAACTATACACTACAAGCACATGTCATCTACTGCATTCTTTTCTACTACTAACATGTCAAGTTAACATATCTTATGAAATGCTTCAAAGATGCACTAAAGCTTTACTAATTTCTTAATCACACTTAAAGCAACACTTGCTTAAACCCTAAATAATAATAGGTTTGAATAGCAACATATATTTCTGATGCTCCTAAAAATCTAATAAAATTACAGTAGCATAATACTACCCTAAACAGACTACCATAAAAATTTCATGACATTTGGATAAGTAAACTATCCTGTACAAAAATGACAAGCTCTAGCATAAAAATAAGTATGAAATTACTTTGTACTATGAAAAGTGTCAAACAACAGAATTAATATTTTTCCTAGGTTCTTCATGGAATATAATGACTGTACAAAAATTATCACATGTATGTTTTATACAAAGTTTGCTCTCTAGCAAAAATAACAAAAATCAGCCATAAAAGGGACTTGAACTACTTCTCCAAATTTTTCCACAGCACATGCATGAAACATATTTTTCCTAAGAAGTACATGATATAAGAAGATTAACAAACTTGAAATCATATTTTTCTGATACATATATGATTTACTAACCATTTTACAAGATATCAGCAATATCAAGAATTAATTAAAGCTCTATAGAAAAGTATCCCAAAAATGACATGCAATATTTTTCTATTGTAGATCTGGTTCCAATGAGTCTATAGAAATTTATTTCACAATTTTTGGAGCTCAAATGAATAAAAAACATTTTCCACAATATTTTTCATCATGAATAATAAAAGAAAACAGAAAACGATTTTTATTATTAAAACTGGGCCGGCCCGTGGAAATAAACCGGCCCGCGGCCGTTTTCGGCCTGAGTCACGCACGCGGGGAAAGAGCGAGCAGGCCCGCTCGGAGGCGCGACCCACAGGGCGGTGGCCCAGTGAAGCCGACGGGGGGAAAGAATATGGCGTTCTCGTCGGTGTTCGGAGCCGCGACGGCGCGGCGGTGGCCGACGGCCAACTGCCGCTCCAGTGCTCGAACGAGCGAGGCAAGGGGCGCAAAATGGCCGCGGAACAACGGTGAACTCGTGAGCGGGGTTGAAAGACAAGGGGGTGGTTTGAGGTGCCAGTGACCGGAGCGCGAGCGCGACGGCTCCGTCACGGTGGCACAGCGAAGAAGTCAAAATGATGCCCTACCGGAGTGAGCAAGAGGACAATGAGGCTCGTTCGGAGGAGGCAAGAGGGTGGCGGAGCTCCGTGCACGAGCAATCGAGCTGCGATTGACTAGCGTCGCCGGAACACGGCGGCGGAGGCGGAGGATGGCGGTGGTGAGCGGCGCTCCCGCTCGGGTTCTCCGGAGGAAGGAGAAAGGGAGCGAGCGAGCGGGCGAAATGATGGAGGCCGAGCGCGCACTGTGCTTTGAGGTGAAATGCGCTGGGCCAAGCGCGGCCACGCGGGGTGGCGTCGCCGGCATGCGGTCGCCACGCGGCGAGCGTGTTCTGCCGCGGCGCCAGCGAGCCGCGCGCGCGTGGGAGCGGGAGGGGAAGAGAGGCCGGCTTGGGTCGGGCCGAGGCGGGGAGCAGGCGCGGGCTTGCGCGTGCGAAGGCAGGCCGTTTCCGGCTGTGGGCTGAAACCGAGGCGGCGGCCTGCTAGGTTAGTTTTTGATTTTTTTTTCAAATTTCTAAATTCAAACCAATTTCAATACAGTTTTTAAACCTCATTTTGAGCAAGAAAAGGACATTTTCTGAAAATGACCCAAAAATAAAAGTTGCTTAGAATTTAATTCTCTCCAACTTTGATTAAGGGGCCAACTAAAAATTCCCAACAAATTTTGATTTTTAGAATAAAAGCTAATTTAGGGAGGATTTTTGAATATTTTCAAATAACATTTTTAAAACAAATCTTTGACAAAACTTTGAGTGATTTAGTGGCTCCAAAAATTTCACCTATAAATCTAAATGATATGAAATTTATAGTTGCACAAATTTGATGAATGTCATTAGCACATTATCACAACATGTTATGCAATACTAGTTTCCACATTTTTATTTTATTAAAGGTACACCCTAAACACATATAATTATGAATGCCATGACATGTTGTGCTCATGATTGCAATGCAAATGCTTGCGTAACACCGGAGTGTTACAGACGAGGCATCGGAAGAAGTGACTCATAAAAGAATACAAGCGCCCAAACAACTTGTAGGGTACCAAGACCTAGGTGCACTAAATGCACTAAGACATCCCTAAAGTTCTCAGCGATGCGGTTATCACCGTAAGAACCAAGGAGACGCTACGGTCTACAAGATACAAGCATGCAAGGGCTTAGGCACGACAACCAAAAGACGGGTAAAGACATAGGATTCACCCTCCTTTGATCCACACGCCATAGCAACGACGGGAATCGAAAGGATGGAATCAAAAGAGAAACAAACACCAAACAAGCAAGGGACTCAACCCACACGAGTTGGCCTCCAACAGTCTTACAATGGTCACCTCCTAATCCTTATCCCACTAGGGTAAGTCATAGAGGACTCAGTGGTGCGGATGATAACCGCATCAGTATCGATATCGTGTCCCAAATGACCACATCCTATGGACAAAGATAAGATCTAACGATCGTAATCTGATGGGGTCAACCAAAGCACGAGAGACAAGACATGCTCGGCGTTACGGCCATGGCGAGATGAGCTCGCGATCGCAACGTTCGAACACTCATTCTCTCGACCGGCTCGAAGGCACGGTCCTCAAGCATCAACCAAAACACAACAGATTGACGACCCAAACACGATCGCTAGACAAGAACCAAACCACATGACCACAACGGACGGAGTAGCACATACCCCTAGCGACCAAGAGAAATACATAGATGATAGACCGGCGGCGAAGGCACAGCACAGGATATATATAGATGATAATGATCAATTGTGATAGGGTATACAGGAACAAATAAATGGAGAGCTAGGAAAAAGGGATTTCGTCGACGTCGGAAACGGCGTCGGCTAGGGTCCGACCTTGCTGCAAGGAGGTGGAGGGCTGCTGTGGCTTGCCCCGGAACATGGCAGCAGGCGGCCGAGAGACGACAGAGCTTCAGTGTTGCAGATCGGGGCAGCCACACCAAGGGAAATGGGGCGTAGCCTCCCTGTAAGGCAAAAATTCACGGCACGAAGGCCGGACACAAGGATGGACATGGCAAGGTGGTGCTGTCGTCCTCCGGCATGGTGGTGTTGCGGGGTCGCTTCCTCTCTGCGATAGTGGGAAACAGCGGCACGAAGGCCGGGCTCAGGTGTCAACACAGCAGGAAGAGAAAGGTTAGGGGCTTTGGGTGCTAGGGCTCACCATGGACAACAGTTGGGCGCTGTAGGGGTGGCGTTGGAGCATCTCGTCACCGTTTTGGAGCAGGGGGCTCAGGTGTCAACACAGCAGGAAGAGAAAGGTTAGGGGCTTTGGGTGCTAGGGCTCACCATGGACAACAGTTGGGCGCTGTAGGGGTGGCGTTGGAGCATCTCGTCACCGTTTTGGAGCAGGGGACCAACGGCGCACGGCTGCGACGAAGGATGACGAAGGCTTGGCCGTCAGGGTGGTGTCCGCTCCCTCGGCGCGACGCGGAGAGCCCGCGGACACGTCGCAGAGGAGGCGGCACGGCTTCGGTTTGTCGCTGCAGAGACGGTTGCACGGCCAGGCGGAGCGGCTCAGCGTGGATGAAGCAGAGGAGCACGGCACGGTGGTGCCTCGCGGTGGTGTGGCCGCGGCGTCGTGGTGACACGGCTGCGGGACGTCGGGTGCGCCCACGCGGTGGAGCAGGGGAGGGGAACATCGAGGCACGGTGCTCAGCGTGGTGCCGCGGTCGTAGCTTGGCGAGGCGGAGCACGGCTGCAGCACTAAGGTGGCGCGGCTGCGGCACTGTGGTGGCGCGGTCGGAGCAGCGAGGTGGTGCTCGTCATCTGCTGCGCTGGTGGAGCAGAGGCGGTGGAGCCCCGAGACGGAGCAGGCGCTCGGCGTGACGAGGAGACAGTGGTGGCCGCAGCCGTCGTGGCGAGGTGGGCGCTGGAGAAGGCAGGGTGCTGCTGCTGCTGTGCGTTCCAGACTGCGACGTCGAGGCGACTTGGGCATGCTTGCTAGTGACGTGGGCACGGCTACATCGGCGTGACGAGGCCATGGACGGGGAGACGGCGTTGAGGTCGCCACGGCGTCACGGGCTGAGGCGACGCCGTGGTCAGAGGCGTGGAGGCCGGCGAGCTCCTGCAGAGCAACTCGTTGAAGCACAGCGTCACGGCGACGTCGACGCGGTGCGGGCGCGCTCATGGCCGGCCGGGTCGCGGACGATGCTCGGTCCGGCGCGGAGGAGGACGGCGCGGTCCGGCCTTGGCTGCGGCGACGCACCGGTGCGTGGTGGTTTGCGGTGGCATAGCTCGGCATAGTCGCCGTCGAAGTTGAGTCCGAGGGCGGCGAGGCAGGGCGTGCCATCGTGGGGGCGCGGCGTGGGCGTCGACGAGGTCAACGACGCGCTGGCCGTGGTCGTCGCTGGCATGGCGGCAGCGGCGTACATGGCGACGGGCGGAGGAGGAGCACGTGCGTCGGGCTCGGCTTGCGGCTAGCGAAGCAGGGCGGCGCTGCGCAGCGGAGGAGAGGAAGGTGCGGCAGCCATGGGGAGAGAATGGAGAGACGGCGGCTGGTGAAAATGGAGAGGGGCAGCCGCTACGACGCGTTTTATAGGCGCGACGCCTAGGGCGCCGTTGTGATGGACGGCTGCGCATCGGCGTCCGTACGCGGCGGTGCACGTGGCCGACATCCACGGGCGGAGGAGAGGCGTGGGGTTGGTTAGCGAGGCAAGAACGCTCGCGAAGCGGAGGAATCCGGGCGGCTGCGCCCTGGCTACGTCGTGGTGCGTCTACGCGGCGCGGTCAAGGCAGGGCCCGTGCTGTCGTCACGCATGGGTATCCGATGGGGGCAGCTGGCTCCTGCTGGGCTCCAGCAGCGGACGGAGAAAGGAGGTGCGCTGCTCTGCTTCTCGCCTCGTACCAGAAGCGAAGAGGCCGACGGCGTCGGTATGGAGAAAGAAAGGAAACGGCGAGAAACTGAAGGGAACAGAGGCTCTCGGCTTTCTCCCATGCTGTGGCTAACGAGCGGGGCCCAGAACTCTGCACAGGGCTATGCACCAGCGGTGGTGGCTTTGCGGTTTGCTTGGTACGTGAGACGGGGGCAGACGGCGGCGTCTCCACGCGTGATTCGCACGCGATCGACCGAGGGGAGCTGGGCTGCTGTGCTCGTGCTGGCGCTGGGCTAGTGGCCCACTGCTGTGGCTTCGGTTAATATCCAAGGCAGGCTAACTACGAAGAACTAAAGGAGCTGCTGCGCGCGGTTGGGCCAGAAGAGGAGCTAGGCTCCGATACTTGCTGCTGGGGTATTTGTACGTACATATACACGTATAGAGCCTGGTGGTGTACGTGATTGTCTGCGCACTTCAGCTTGTACTCGTGGTAGGACAACTCTGGGGAAACTACTGGCACCAAGGGGGCTGCTACTTCTATACGTGCTTCACGTTAGTAGACAATTTGGCACAGGACATGCATGCTCGTGTAACACCTGCTTGCTGGTCGTGCGGCCAAGAGGTAGGCCACGAGCTGGGCTAGAGGGAGATGCAGGAGGAAGCTTTGGCCCGAAGATTTAAGAAGAGGTTTTCTATTTTTCTACACAAGGATTTTAGAAAAAGGCTTCCTCCAAGCACAACAACACAAGAACCAACTCAGAAACATGAGCACACTCCTACAAACAATTCTAGATGAATGCAATAATTTTTAGCAAGTTCTCCTTGGGCTGACTCGGGTTTGACATAGTAACTATATGATTCACACGTTGCAGGAAAAATTTAAAAAGCTCGTATTTTGGTTGCATGAAAACCCGGGATGTTACACTATCAACATTTGTAATTGTGGGTTCTCCGTTTCGTATAACATCCTCGATTCTTAGTTCCCTGCTTGTCATCTCGATAAATCTCATTAGTCCTTTTAATTGTGTGGTCATTATCACCAAACCCCACAATTAGGGCTGGATTGCACTTTCAATCTCCCCCTTTTTGGTGATTGAAGATAACCCAATTAGAGCTTACAAAAGATATAAAATATAACTAAGATTTTTCAAGCATGGGTGTAGAGCTTCCCCCTAAATATGTGAATAGAGAATTGAATTCTCAACTTGGCATAAGAGGCCAAAATTCACATCTTTAGTAAATGTGATGGGGCTCCCCCTACATCCATGCTCCTGTGGGGTGCTGCACACTGTGTCAAGTATATAATCATGATGCAAAGACAATTCATGCTCAAGAAGGTTTGCTGAGATAGCTAGGTGCGGCACTGTCGCTCCTTAGCTGTAGCACTACCGCAAAGCGGCACTGCCGCATTTGCTGCGACAGTACAGATCAGATCAAGCACCACACAATAGTTTATATATATAAGAGAGCATTCTAGCACAAATATATGATAGGCTATAGCATAGAAATGATACATGTCCATATTCGATATAAGTAGAGTACTTAGTGTCGGGGTTATGACCCCGGGGTGTCTTAAGGTATCGATTAGTTAGCAGTCCATGTGGCCTGCAACTCATCGGGTCAACAATGGCCCAAACGACCAAGGCCTAGCGAGGATGAGTACGCCAAACCAACGCCTAGGCCAAGGTCGGTCGCGACCCCTTCTCCTGCCTTAGCCACACGGAGGACATGTGTTGATATTAGTTACGCACACGAAAGAATCTAAGAGAAATAATCCGCAAGCGCACAGATATCGGTGAGCACTTCACTCGGGAGATATTTCCAGAGTATCGTATTTGTTTTATTCACTAGAAGAAAGCATGTGATGACTAACCTAAGTCTATACTTAACCCCTGGGCCGCACTATAAGGTAGCGAACATATAAGCAATTAGAGACGACTACGACGACAGTCTAGTTTCAACCTATGGTAAGCTATGCAAGTACTACTCTATGGGGACATACTGAAGGAAAAGAGACACCACAAATGATGCTTAACCCTGGCACACAAATCCTACGAATCCTTCTAACGGGATGTGGGGTACAAAGAAAGCAACGGGATTGTCACGTCCCGTGCTACTACCACGGATCCGGCCAGACAGGGGGCATCTACAAGTATCCTAGCCTAAGCACCATGCTTATGCTATAGATGATTACTCTACCCTCAACCAAAAGAGAATAAAGTAAACTCGTAAACTATAGAACAATAATAACATTGTACTTACTATTATTAGAAGTTGAAGCACCAAAGAATCTCAGAACCAAGCCCCGAGTTAGGGAGACTTGATCCCGTAGGTACAAGCCAAAGAGGAGACACCGACATGTCGGGCTTCCTCCAACTCTCCCTCTACTCTATCTCTCTCAATCTAGAAGAAGAACTCTAATCTCACATAGAGACTATAAAACTAATCTCTCTTGAATGCTAGGCTCTAGAGAGGAGATCCATTCAAGGGACCCCACTCAGCTGATCCTCTCTGGAAATAATGAATTAGGGTTTCTAAGGATTGCTCCTTCAGGGTCTAGGGGCCTTGCTTATATAGCCCCCTAGGATGCACGATAGCCCTTGGATCAAACCGACTTTAATCAACGGTGATTATTGATCCTCAAAGGCGGTGGAGGCATGATCCACGAGATTTGACCTGATTGGTCCATGTAGGTGGGCGGGCGCCCAAGAAGGTAGGGTGGGCACCCTGCCACCATGGCAGATCAGCCTCCAGTTCATTCCAGTGCCTTCTCGTGTCTTCTATAGTCTTCCTTCACGTGCGTGGGTCTTTTCTCTCTATGTAAACATGACATGTGGGCCTTCCTTGGTTCTTTTCAGTTGACACCCTACAGAAATAGACATTCACCAAAACTCATGGAATTCTATCAGTGAACCCCCTATATCTATGTGGTATTTGCTTTTAGGTCCTTTTTCATGTTTGGTTGACGGTTAAAATTGACACTTATCTACCGTCAACAACTCCCCTAAGCTTACCCTTTGCTCGTCCCTAAGCAAAGATAAACTCAGTGATGGATCAGGAGTTGCTACAATGCTTTTATGCCTCAAAAGTACACATGTGTTCAAACAAGAACTCTCCTTCGGATTAGAGTGAACTATCCTGACTTTCAAACTTACCCATATTACCTTCCACCATGGGGCTTGTAGCCATCACTTAGGTCTTGAGCAGTTGAAAGACAGAATGGTTAAGTCAAGCGCCATGTTTCTAGCTCTTTGATCAACCATTATTCCGGAGTTTTGAAGATTTTCAAATAAAACTCAAAGATTCCTTTGTGTGACCCTCTCAAGTCTCTCATTTGTGGTATTTGTGGATCCTTACCAAGGCATTAATGGTGTATGCCTTCTCTCTTCTCTCAAGATATGTGGTATTTTTGGTATAAGGCAGAGTAACATTATGCCTTCTCTCTCTCATCCTATAACTAATAGGCTTATGTGGAGCTCATAGGTGGGGAGACAACTAATACATACTTGCAAACATTTATTGCACAATCAAACCATGGATCCAGAGGAATGAGTCTAGCCATACAGTCAAATCAAGATATGCATATGTGTGGTACTAAGTATATGGGTTGAATGGGTATATAGTGATAGTGGCAAATGGTGATGATGGTAGATGCTTGTATGAATGAAGGGGTAAAGGGATGGTGAATACCTAATTCTACTTTTGCTCCTTTGAAGAAACACATACCTCTTCTTTGAACTTTGAAGACTTTGGGGAGAACTTGGAATGCTCAAAATTCCTCTATGTTGGGACATTTGTCCTCTTGCTTTTATTTTTCTTTTCCTTTCTTTCTTCTTCTTCTCTCTTTTTTTTGAACGGAGCACCCAAGTCTCTTTTGGAAATATTGATGGAGGTAGTAACAAAGGGATATTTGGAGCTTTATTGGATAACAAAAGGGCTAGCAATGAATGAAGGGAAATTTTTGATGCTCACTCTCAGTGTAGGAGTAGAACAATTATGGGATGTGTCTAAATAGAAAGTATGTGGATGCGTACTTTCAGGGTAGAAGCAGCATATATGGGTGGAGTGTACGTGATCTTGATTTTAACCGCATGACCAATCCCTAAGGATCGACACAGCTTGACCATACTCAATGCTCACAAGCAGTAAATATAAGTGAAAGTTTTTCTAGTCTAACAAAGCATGTATATATGGCTATGGTAGGAATTCAAGCTCTCGTCATACATGAACTCATCATACAACATTTTTATGTTTTTCAAAAGATAAAATCTCTAGAACTCTAGTATCTCTAGGAGCAGGATAAATAGTAGCTCAGACCTTGCCATATCATATCCACCAACTACCTAGACTTAGATCAAGCATTCGCTACCCATGAGTTTCAGGTTCAGAGCAAATCTTAGATCAAAATAGTTGTGTCTAAAAACTCAGGAGAGTTCGAGGTTGAAAACTAGGTACTTGAAAGGAATTATGGCAGAGCAACTATTCATCATCTCCATGCAAGAGATTATTGAGAGACTCCTCTTTTATTATCAACTTTTTTAAGAACAAAAGCAAACTAGACACACCCTTTTTATTTTGTTTCTATTATTTTAGACCATCATTATTACTAAATAAGAAAACTCA
This sequence comes from Saccharum officinarum, assembly GCA_020631735.1. Lineage (NCBI taxonomy): Eukaryota > Viridiplantae > Streptophyta > Magnoliopsida > Poales > Poaceae > Saccharum > Saccharum officinarum. Next base: position 13,124,961 of record CM036212.1, on the reverse strand, counting down.
TAAAGAATTTAGTAAAACTGAGAAAACAAAATACTTAGCTGGATACATGGGGTGCTTTCCCCCAAGCTGGATGTTGATGTAGTCGTTCAATCTTGTGAAGTAGCAGACTGGCAGCAGGGGTGTTCTTCCTCCTCTAGTGGAGCATTAATTGAAGTTGATGATTGTTGAGATAGTGCTCTAGTAGTGGATAGAACATCCACTTGCTTGTCGGTTCTTCTTGGTCCTTCAAATCCTGTGGAACTCAAATAGACAACAAAACTTGTGGAATATATTAAGCGTTAGTGGTTGACCACTCAAGCCTTAATTGTCCAGAGCTTTTGAGATTTGTTCTTTATTCTTTCAAGCAGAGTTTCAACAGGATTTCTCTCAAATAATTTTTATATTTTTATAATGCTAAAAAAGTATAACAAGATGAATGTGTATTTATTTTTATTCTATGCCACCACAGTGAATATTCCTATGAGTTTTTACATGCCACAAAATTATTCACATGGGGCTTATAATTTATAATGCAGCAAAGCAAACAAATAAAATTTTCTTTTCTTTTCTAATGCAATGCTAATGCAGAAAAGTAAACATGCAAAAAAGGAAAATGATTATGCAAATGCTCGGAAGTAAATATGCAAAAAGGGAAACTAATTAATGTAATGATAAAAGGATAAATATGGATAACTACCAATTTTACCTTCTGTCAAGGGTTCAGTGTTTTAAGTCCTCTGAACAGGACCTCTTAACATATTCATTCTGTAGGTGCATCATCTGATCCTATAGTAGAGACCTTAATAGCTTGCACCTCTTGAGATGGTGTCACCCATGTTCCTTGTTCTTCCAGCAGTTTGAAGTGAAGTATTAGTTGTGGAAGCTGATAGCATCTTGCTCAGCGTGCATGTTCGTAGGTTTAGGACTTTCACTTGTAGGATTCTTGAGGAGTTGACAAACTCCTCTGCTATTTTGTTCAAAGTGTGTCCTGCTCATAGAGATAAGGCAGAGATCAAGTGCATGGGCTCTGTTGGTGGAAAAACACCAACAAAACCAAAAGTTTATTCTTCTCTAACCTTTGGTGAATTGAGCAAGATAATTTTGATGTTTATGTGTTTTGCTCGAACTTAACACGGGTGATAGGATTAATGAATAATTGTAGGTGTAGCATTTAAAACATTTGGCAGATCAGATTACTCAACCTTATAGAAGGATAGTCTATCTATGCATATTGTGTAATGATTTTATGATTATGATAGTCATATTCTAAAGATAAGATGTGCAACATTTTTAACTCATTGAATTAAGACTTTGAGATTAAGAAAGTGGTGACAGGAACAAAGATTAAAGAACTAAATATGTTGAGTTAATTAGGTTAGATCAAGAAAGGTTGTAACTCAAATATGGTTGGTTCTTTATTTATGTTATACCAGAATCAAAGAAAAGCTTTTCAAAGTACTGATCACTAACCTTGGGATATTACCTTTAATGTTGGATCATGCTGGTACTGTGATACCTTGTGGGAGCTTTCCATTGTTGGTTGGTCTTGTGTCTTTGCTCATGCGTTGACTGTCTTCTGTTGCACTCCTTTTTTTCTTGTCTTTAGTCATGCCATCTTTTGTTCTCTCTTTAATTTGTGCTAAGACATTTAGCTCTTCTTATTGTTTTATTCCTGCATATCATTAGTGGACAACACATACCCAAAGGAATATACAAGCAATGACAAGGGCATTATTGTCAAAAAGCTAAGGGTCACTTTTCTATGCTACAAAAGAATTTGTTTGAACATGCTAGCATAGAACATTCACTATTACTTCCTTTCTACAGGATTGATTTTATCATATATTTGATTCTCATATATTGGCATTATGAAATAACTCAAACTTATAGAAATAAAGCAAAGTAAATTGAGAGATTGCAAACTAGTGTGTGGAGCGATGAGAGCATGAGAGGAGGAGGAGCTCGATTGGTTCATCTTGAGGAGTTGGCCTTCCTTCCTCATGCGTCAGCTTTTCAATCTAGGAAGTGAGGGTGCAGAAAGTTGCATACTCTTCTCTTGTCAATCTTTCTTGATTTCCGTTGGTTAATAATTGACAAGAGAATGCAACTACAACTCAAATGCCTCCATGATGGTTTTTGTCTTAAAGTGGCATGATGGAAATTTGTTCACCTACTTCCATGGAGTGCTTTGATTGTGGATCTTGTTTTATGGCACTCTTCTTCTTTCTCTTTGGCTACGAATGAGTTGTGTCTCCCTTGTCTAAGATTATTGTGTCTCTCTTCATCTCCAGTATTAGTTTATCTCAGGACTTTCCCAATTTGAATTTGGAAGTTTCTCTGTAGAGGTTAGTCTAACAAAATATACCATTGTCTATAATAGCAGTTTTTAGTTCAATAACCAAACTAGACTCCATGTCTAATCAAATTAAGGAAGGTTGTTTAACATAAGCACCACGCTTAATTTAAAAGCCAATAGAAGTATGTGCAGTACTTCCAAACCAACACTTACTAGGGTAGACAAGGGTAGCATGAAAGTATTATAGAGATTTACTCAAATAGTGATGAAAGAGCATGATTGTTGTTTAGCAATTTTAGCATGTCTTAAAGGTAGAGATAACCAAGACAACGTAGCAACATGGCCAAAGATGTATTATAGAAGTATATTCCCCCAAGCTTGAATTTTGCAAAAAATCAAGTTTGGATGAATGTAATTCAATGTTGCATAATGATGGGTTGGACATACCTTGCATTTGTCATTCCTTCAATCTTTTTGCTCTAAACCTAGAAAGTTAGTGACAAGAATACCCGAAGGAATATTTTCACAATTATAACTCTATGCTCATTTCACAAGGGCAGCACAACATAAAGGTGAACACTTATGTTATGGTTTGAATAGTGCATGTTTTAGGACACTAAGCTTGTCCTTAGGAAACCTTGAAGATGTGATTTGGTGAGGTGGTTTTCCCTCCAACACCAATTTATGTGTACTATCTCAAGATTCAACACAACGAGATCTGCAATATCTATGATAAACATATGCGTCTACAACCACCCTTTCAAAATTCTTAGGAACAAGGAGCATGAGGGGATTGAAGATCTCGTGTGGGGCAATGTTAGAGAGAGACTAAGTGAATCAGGAGATATCTCATATGAGCAAGGATTTAATGGGGTCTTTATGAAGTAGCTTCCTTGCTCATTGAAGTCTCCATCATTTCTAGCTTCCAAGGTTGATTTATCATAAATGTCCAAAATTTCCCTTGGATTGCCTCTCAATTTGGTCTCATATAAGGCCTCGTCCACACATTCAATGGTAATAGCACATAGGTTTTTAATGCGCTTAAGCCATTGATGTTGCTCTTCTCAATCCTTCTTATGGTCTAGATGATTCCTATACATTGGATATCTCGGTGGATTTCTAGGATCACCATGAGTCTTTGGAGGAAGAGCATAGGGGGAGTCATAGGGGTCAAGGATGGGTTTGAATTTTACATCTGGTGAGGGCATAGAAGGGGAAAAGATTGGAATGGATTCTAGATGATTTCGCTCTCTTTCTATGGCATCACTTAACATGTCATCCTTGAGTATTTCTAAGTATCCTTCAAAGGGATTGGATTTGAAAAGCTTTCTAAGAGATCTTTTCTTGAGAATATTCAAACTATATGCACTAAAAGGTCTCTTATGAAGCGGGAAGTTTAAGCTCCTCCCAAAATCGTCATTGGAAAGGATTTCCAAGGGTAGAATTTCTTCTTCGCTTAGAGGATTTTAGAGTGTAGCTGGTTTGGGATGGATAGACAAATCATAGGGTTGGAATGTTTGTAATGTGGCTATGAAAACTTCCTCTTCTAGTTTGGGGCATGATTCCTTCTTTACCTCTAGGAGTTCATCATGAAGGCTAATGCAAGGAGTGTGTCCACTAATAAGGACGACCCTTGCTTCTCTAATGTATAAAGAAAGAAAAACTCCTTAAAAGGCGATATTATCAAGACCCGTATAAAAATATTGGAGAAGGACAAGGTCTTATAAGGCTAGGTCTAAACCTGAATTTATAAAAAGATTAAAAGATTCCCTAGGTGTAGCCAAAAGTTTATTACCTTCTTGATGAGAAGATAGGACCCCGGTTGTAGAAAAGGATTGGTTATGACCTATTGCAACCAACTTCGGACACAACTCATAATTAGGGGCAAAGATAGGCTTTGATGATTCCCATGGTATATGGCTAGTCTCTGAAGGTGCAGATAATTCAAAGATAGGCATGGAATTGGGGTTATCCATAAGGATAGAAAAGAAAAAGAAAAGATAAAAAGATAAAATAATAAAAGTATAGTACAAGGTTAAGCAAGACTTAAGTTAACTCAGCTAACGTCTTTCTCCCCAACAACGGTGCTAGAAATGCTTGTTGATGTTGGTTACGCACACGAAAGAATCTAAGAGAAATAATCCGCAAGCATACGGATATCAGTGAGCACTTCACCTAGGAGATATTTCTAGAGTATCGTATTTGTTTTATCCGCTAGGATAAAGCATGCAATGACTAACCTAAGTCTATACTTAACCCCTAGGCTGCACTACAAGGTAGCGAAGATATAAGCGATTAGAGAAGACTACGATGATAGTCTAGTTTCAACCTATGGTAAGCAATGCGACTATTGCTCTATGGGGACATACCGAAGGAAAAGAGACACCACAATGGATGCTTAACCCTGGCACACAAATCCTACGAATCCTTCTAACGGGATGTGGGGTACAAAGGAAGCAACAGGATTGTCACATCCCGTGCTACTACCACAGATCCGGCCAGACAGGGGGCATCTACGAGTATCCTAGCCCAAGCACCATGCTTACGCTACAAATGATTACTCTACCCTCAACTGGAAGAGAATAAAGTAAACTCGTAAACCATAGAACAATAATAACATTGTACTTACTAGTATTAGAAGTTGAATCACCGAAGAATCTCAAAACCAAGCCCCAGGTTAGGGAGACTTGATCCCGCAGGTACAAGCCAGAGAGGAGACACCAACATGTCGGGCTTCCTCCAACTCTCTCTCCACTCAATCTCTCTCAATCTAGAAGAACTCTAATCTTACATAGAGACTACAAAGCTAATCTCTTTTGAATGCTAGGCTCTAGAGAGGAGATCCATTCAAGGGACCCCTCTTAGCTGATCCTCTCTAGAAATAATGAATTAGGATTTCTAAGGATTGCTCCTCCTGGGCCTAGGGGCCTTGCTTATATAGCCCCCTAGGATGCATGATAGCCCTTGGATCAAACTGACTTTAATCAACGGTGATTGTTGATCCTCAAATGCGGTGGAGGCATGATCCGCAAGACTTGACCTGATTGGTCCACGTAGGTGGGTGGGCACCCAAGAAGGTAGGGCGGGCGCCCTGCCACCATGGTAGATCGGCCTCCCATTCATTTTAGTGCCTTCTCGTGTCTTCTAGAGTCTTTCTTTACATGTGTGGGTCTTTTTTCTCTCTATGTAAACATGACATATGGGCCTTCCTTGGTTCTTTTTAGCTAACACCCTACAAAAATAGATATTGACCAAAACTCATGAAATTCTATCAATGAACCCCCTATATCTATTTGGTATTTGCTTTTAGGTCCTTTTTCATGTTTGGTTGATGGTTAAAATTGACACTTATCTACCGTCAACAACGCGCGACCTCTCCCCCGTCATGACCTCTGGGTAGGACAGGGAGAGATCGAGCATGGCCTAGTATGCTTACCCTAACAAGAGCAGGCATGCCGCACTGACCTCACAAGGACCGAGGTCTATCCTCTTAGTCCAGTCAAATGCCATTCCTGTGCCACACCGCACCAATGAGACAACACCGCACAACGATGGCAACAGGTACGAAACCCACCGTCTGAATACGGACCAATAGGACGCATGAATGATCCCACCCATTACGGGATGGGATCCATGACAGGGGTCTCGACCCTGAGACCTTTTCGGCTGGCGGAGTGCCTTGACCCTGATGCTCGGGGTCATGGCCTTTAGCCCTACAAAGCGACCGGGCAAACGATTATCCAAGGTGGCTACCTATTATGGGTACGACACCCTAGGGAACCTAGAGATGACAGCAAAGACCATGACGGATGCCGCATTGCACAAGATAGCTGATGAACCATCACCGTGGCTATAGTGTCGCCACAGCCAGCATAGTAGCACCACATTAGACCCTGCCATGATGTGTCCACAAGACCATGACGATGGCCACGCCCAGACAAACACTAGAAGATGGCATAGCTTACAAGCCAGGTGAGCTAGGACCTCCCTCAGGATCTCGACCCTTCGGTCGGGAGAACATCCTCTTTGTATCGAGGCTTGGTTTTGAACTCTATATAAGGGCAGCCAGGGCACCTATCACGAGACATGGGTACATTCTTCATCCTCTACCATTCCATCCATAGTAGTAGGGCTCCTAAAGCTTCCCTCGGGCTGCCCCTCATCTAGCATAGATTCCACTACCTCTTTCACCATTCTTGCACCCCTCATTGTAAGAACTTCAGAGCATTCAAGCGAGGAACATATGCTCGATCTTCTCTAAGACTGTACGTAGGGCACTGGCCTAAACCAGTATAAATCCTCATATCTATTGGATGCTGCCATCGTCTTTATAGAGCAGCGTGACAATCGTATAAATTTACTAGTCCGGTTTACAAAACATTGACAGTTGGTGCGCTAGGTAAGGGATAGTAGTGCACTCTCTTCTGATTAAGGAAGGAAGCGATGGCTCCTCGCATCACCGATGGACTCGCTAGTGGAATGGCCGCAGCGGTCACATCCACCATGAAAACTACGGGTTCATCGACACCAATGGGCCAGCGCCCGCGTCCACCATCAACCACAGTCCAGACCTCCACCATGGAAATCTTGGTCCCATGGCTCACGATGGACACACTCCTCGAACTTCCCATGGAGGTTGCATCCCAGAGTTCACCTACCAAGAGGGACTAGTACCCTCATTCATCGCAAGCCATGGCCAAGCTTCTCATCCAAAAAATCAAAGGACCATGGCTCACAATGAACTCGCCCGAGGAATGGCCTCGACCGGCCATATCCTTCTAGGAAACCACATGGTTAACCACACCAAAGGGTTGGCGCCTATGTCCGCCCTTGGCCACAGCCTAAACCTCTGCCTCAGGAATCTAGGTCCCACGGCCTATGGTGGGCACACTCTTGGAGCTACCCATGGGGGCTGCATCCTAGGGTTCACTAACACATGAGACCCAGTGCCCTCTCTCATCACTTGCCATGGCCAAAACCTTCCACCCAAGAACCTGCTAGTCGTGGCTCATGGTGACCTCGCCCAAGGAGTGGCCCATGGTGGCCATATCCTCCTAGACAACCACGAGATCGCCCAAATCGGTGGGCAATGCCCGTCACCAGCACCAACCCAGTCTAGGCCCACCACGTGGCAGAATTGGACCTAACGGTAGAAATGCGCCCCAAACAGCACCTCCAACAGTGGTGCACAATGACTTAGGGCGCGTGTTGGTATAAATTAAGGCACACAGAATTATCCGCAAGCGCACAGATATTATACCATTGTAGCACTTTGCCGAGAATAACCTAGTTTTAATATCGAACCTAAAGGAACAGAGGTGAGAATAACTAAGTCTTAACTTAACCCAACTTCACAACCAAGGCTAGATAATAGGAGTATAGAGGATAATCTAAGGTCTTCTATTTCTAACTTCAATAAGCTTTGTCTTCTATTATTCAATTCTGCGGATATTACTAAACACAGGCAGAATATGTTTCCTATAGTAACACATTCCTGCTAGGCCTACAAACAGGAGGTGGACTATAGAGGATTCAACGAGGCTATAAAAGTCACCCTTATGAGCTACCACCAATCCAAAAAAATAGGGTACATCCATGAGTAACCGAGTCTAAGAACCACACTTACACTACGAATACTACTTTAATCCAAGAGCGATAGGGATCAATGTACTCAAAAGAGAGTCGTAAACCTGAAGAACAATACGAATAAGATGCTTACTTGAATTAGAAGTTGATTACTAGAGAAATCTCAGAAGCAAGCTCATGAAGAACTTGATTCCGCTAGGTACAAGCTATAGAGAAAGCATCGACAGGCTAGGGCTCCTCCAAACTCTTCCCTCTCACTCTATCTCTCTATCTCTAATACAAGACTAGATTCTATAAAGGACTAATCTTCTCTTGATTGCTAGCCCTAGATCCTGGTGGTCATATGGAATTAGGGTTTCTAGCTTCTCAGCTCTTAGGATCTGACTTGGCTTCTCACTTGCGGGTACGAGCTGATATATATAGCCCTGAGCATCAATCCTCAGCCCTTGAATCAAACCAACTTGAAAGAACAGCTGAGAGCATCCTAAAAGGCAGTGGAGAACTGACATAACAATGAAAGGCTAACATGGAGGGCCCATAGGCCGGGTGGCCTCTAGGTAGGGCTGGCCGGCCCCATATGGCAGTGGGTTGAGCCCCACCTCAGTGGAGAGCCTCCTGGAGTCTTTTGGAACCTTCCCACATAGTTTCCGCGGTGAAATTTCATAATTTCTTTTGACAAATAGGTCTCCCTTGGCGGTTTTCTGATTAATTCCTGTTGAAATCATAGATTCACCAAAACTCATGGAATTTGTCAGTTTAAACCCTTAAGTCTATGTTGGTGATCCACTTTAATCATTTATGCAAGGTAGGTTGATGGTTTATGATATATGTTAACTACAGTTAATAAACTCCCCCACACTTGGGCTTTTACTCGTCCTCGATAAAAGGATGGATTACTTAAGACATAACCTTGAGACAAGACATCAACATAAAACCATTCCCAGTCATACATGCTCTGTAGGATTCAATGTGTCTACCATGAAACTTTGGCGGTTGAAAAATAGAACAACTTGAAATATATCACCATCTTCCTTTAGTCAAGTCAATTGGAGAAACAGTTTAAGATTTTTGAAAATAAAGCATAGCTTACCTTCTCCTTGTGTAGTACTCTTAAATCACTTAGTATATGTGGTATTTTTGGATCCTCACCAAGGCATAGATGATCTTGCCTTCTTTTTGCCTACTTCTACAAAGCTTATGTGGAGCTTTGGTAGGGATGAATCATGAGAACATACTTGCATTGTATATATTATAAAGTCAAAACAAGGATCTAAGAAGAAAAGTGTCATACTCTTAAATCAAGATGTGCATATGTGTGGAATATATATAGTGGCTAACCTAATTCTACTATGCTCCTTGAAACATATCTCTCTTGTTAGAAACACTTTTGTAAGAAAACATAGGCTATCTTATTCATCTTTCTTCTTTTTTCAGGCAGGCATCTGAGTATCCATTGTTTTTATTATCTTGGACAGTTGTCCATTTTTTCTCAATACCTTTTTTCTTTCTCTCTTTTTTTTACAAATAACTTTTGCATAGCCATGCTTCTTTTTCTGCAATTGAAACTTTTCAAGAGACATTTACAAGAACTTGGAGCATTTATCCTATCAAACATATTTTTTTGTCTATTCCCAGTGTAGTAGTAGAACATTTTTGGTGGATGAAAAACATGTTGTTGCGTACTTCTGGTGTAGGAGCAGCAGATATATGTGGAGTGTACGTGATCTTGATCTTGGGAGCATGATAAATTTCTCAACAAGGATCACAAGGTTTGACCAAACTCAACACAAATACAAGTAATAAATGTAGAAGGTTTCTCTAGTCTATATATGGCTCTAGTGGGACATTGCTTTTACCACAGGGGAGAGGTATAGCTATTCATTTTTCTTTTTGAAATAAAATTCTCTAATAACAAGACATCAAGAATAAAGTTCTCATTATTCTACTATCTCTCATTCCACAACAACTTAAGTAACATTGGGACCCTAATAATAAGTTTCTAACAGTGCAAGACTTCCAAGAAAAGTATTATGTGAGTCTATCTTTAAGTCATGACTGAAATAATCTTTCCTCATGTTTTAAGTTGTTTTATCATGTGATCTTCAATTCGATTCAAAATGGAAAGCAAAACATATGAAAATAGAGTGTATTAGGCTCAAACCTAACTATGGACAAAGCTTAGGGCGAGAGGATAAGGTGATGGGCTGGCTGGCCCATAGGGGAGGTTGGGCGGCCTAGTCTGGTGACTGCTCGAGGCCCACTTCGTCGTACGTGGTTCTTTGTTTATTTCTTTCCGAATTCCATGATTTTCATGATCGAATTCTGTCTTGATGTCGTGGTGTGTCTCCCCCACACTTGTTTTCCTATATACCTTTATGCACAACATGTGGAGACAACACATATCCAAAATAGAGATACAGAACATGTAATAATAATAATACTCCATTAATATATATAAGGCACTTTATTACACAAGCACAACTAAGCACAAACTTTTATCTAGCTAACACAATCTTCTAACCAACTGAGCAAAGCGACAAACCTAATTATATGATATCACATACTTTAACCTAACACTTGTGCCTTATTACACAACTTATTACTCAGTTCTGCTTTTTATCCCCAACATAGCGGGAAAGGATATTGATTTCGCTTTTTAATTCTTTTGCTGAAGCTTCTCTAATTCCATCCTATTATGCATAGCTTCGAGAGTCCTAGTGAGGAGATTGATCCTCTCTTGGAGGGTTGCAATGGTCTAGGTAAGAAGATCAATTCTCTTCTCTAGGGCTACAACTGTCGTCCTTTGACGCTTCTCTTCCCTCTCCATTGGAGCTAATGCAGGTCTCTTGGGCATCTCCTTTGGCGGAATGATCTTGATTTGTCCTGGTGTAGCTTGGACTCCATCAAAAGCTACTCAAGATGTGGTCATAGTGTACTTGGCACATGTGACTTCCCTGAATTTGTTGGTCTTCACACTTGTTAGCATCTCATTGGATCTCGGGGGAAGGAGCTTGACATCCTTTGGCACTTGGATCATCGGGCCCTTCTGATGCGGCTTGTCCTTCAGGAGGAGGCAGTCCTACGATGAAGGGAGCGCAGGTTGACAAACTTGGGCGAAGTAGGACTACCCATAGCTTCTTTTTGGAGGAACTAGAGCTAACTGCTTTGGAGGAACAATGGCTAAAGGGAGAGGTTCTCCTATAGGAACAATGGCTCTTCTATAGGAGGTAGTTTGTTGAGGTCGGTCCCAAAGGGGATGATTTGTTTGTCGGCCATGGGAACAAGAGAGGAGGAGAGCCTTGCTGTAGGAGAGAGGATGCTCGTTTATATAGGGGGAACAACTTGCAGTAGGGGGTCAAGATCTATCTCTAAGGGTGCCGTACGAAAGGATATGCGAATGAATCGAAAAACTACGAGATTCTAACGAGGAAACATTTAGAACACACGAGAGATTTGAAAGGACACGAGAGGGGCTGACAGTGAGCCGGGCGGCCTCTAAGTGGGTCGACTGGCCCCACATGTCAGGGTCTCATGAAGATTTTTCTCGTGGTGGTTTCTAACTCCTATCTAATCCCGAAAGTATATTTTCGCATTATGAATCATTATGGAGGATGGTAATGGTGTAAATTATGGTAAAATATGAAAATCCACCTCATCCAAATCCTCAGGTAGTTTTTTAGGTTCTAGAAAGATCTTAAGAAGGTTACCATTTACCTTGAATAACATACTTTCATCATTTTGAAGAGTTACCGCTCCATGCGACGAAGTGCTTATCACCTTAAATGATCATCCCCATTTGCTTCGAAGTTTTTCATGCCCGAATAATTTTACCCTAGAATTAAAAAGTAATACCTTATCTTCGGGTGTGAACTCTTTCTTCTTGATCCTCTTGTCATGCCATCTCTTGGTTCACTCCTTGTATATCTTGGAGTTGTGGTATGCTTTTTTATGCCATTCATCCAACTTAGAGAGTTGCATCTTCCTCTTGGTTCCTGCGGCTTCAAAGTCCACGTTCCATCGCTTGATGGCCCAGTGAGCTTTAAATTCTAGCTCCATTGGTAGATGGCAAGTCTTCCCGTAGACCAATTGACATGGTGACATGCCCAATGGTGTCTTATAGGCTGTTTGATAAGCCCATAGTACATTGGGTAGTCGATCTTTCCATGCAGGCCCCATCTCATTGACCATTTTCTGTAGAATGTTCTTGATTTGTTTGTTCGATGTTTTTGCCTAGCCACTTGTCTGAGGGTGATAAGGAGTAGCGATATTGTGATGGATCCCATGCTTCATTAAGTAACGATGGAAATTCTTGTTAGTGAAGTGAGTTCCACCATCACTAATCACCATCTTTGGAACTCCAAAACATGAAAATATTATTTCTTCAAACATCTTCTTGGAGTTCTTAGCATCAATAGCTCTACATGGCATGGCTTCAACCCACTTGGAGATATAGTCAACTACCACCAAGATGTACTCATAGTTTTTTGACTTTGGGAATGATCCCATGTAGTCAATTCTCTAGACATTGAAGAGCTCAATCTAGAGGTTGTGAATTGATATTCCTGTGCCTCTGACAGGCTCCACACCTTTGAATGAAATCCTTCATGTCTTCATACATGGTTGGCCAAAAGAATCCACTTTGCTAAATCTTTGCATGGGTGCAGAATGCCCCATAATGCCCTTCATATGGTGATGAGTGGCATCGTTCGATGATCTTGATGCCTTACTCCGTTGGTACACACCTTTTGAGTAAGCCGTTAGAGCAGACTCTAAAGAGGTACGGTGGATCCCATATGTGGAGATGACTTTCATGGATGGGCTTCCTTTTGTTCTCCCCTGGCGGTACATAACCTGCAACCATAAAGTTGACAATATTCGCGTACTAGGGGTCTGATTTGGAGACCTTCAAGAGCATGTCACCCCTCAATGAATCATTGATGGGCAGTTCCTGCAAATTCCCAAACTGCATTCTAGACAAGTGATCGACAACAGAAATTTCTACTCTCTTTTTATCTTTTATTTCTAAGTCAAATTTTTGGAGTAACAAAATCCATCTTATCAATTTAGGTTTAGCATCTTTCTTAGTGAGCAAGTATTTCAAAGTAGCATGATCAGTATAAACAATTACCTTAGCTCATACTAAGTAAGATCTAAACTTGTCAATAGCAAAAACAATAGCTAGAAGCTCTTTTTTAGTTGTTGCATAATTAAGTTGAGGTCCTGTCAGAGTTTTGCTAGGATAAGCAATTACATGATGCTTTTTATCTTTTGTTTGTCCCAAAACTGCCCCCACAGCATAATCACTAGCATCACACATGATTTAAAAAGGTAGCGACTAATTAGGGGGGTTCAATGATTAGTGCAGATATGAGTGCTTTCTTAAGAATGTTAAAAGATTTTAAGCAAGCATCATCAAATTCAAATGGAACATTCTTGGCCAAAAGATTTGTAAGTGTTCTAGCAATATGTGAAAAATCTTTTATAAAGCGGCGATAAAAACCAGCATGGCCAAGAAAACAGTGGATCCCTCTAATATTTATGGGAGGAGGTAATTGTTCAATCACTTCAATTTTAGCTCTATCTACCTCTATTCCTCGTTCGGACACCAAGTGTCCAAGCACTATGCCTTCTCTAACTATGAAATGACATTTTTTCCAATTAAGGACTAAGTGTTTTTCTTCACATTTTTGCAAAACCTTGTCTAAAATTTTAAGACAATTATCAAAAGTTTTTCCATAAATAGAAAAGTCATCCATGAAAACTTCTATGATTTCTTCAATCATATCAGAAAATATAGACATCATGCATCTTTAAAAAGAAGCTGGAGCATTACATAATCCAAAAGACATTCTACGATAAGCATAAGTTCCATATGGACATGTAAATGTGGTTTTGCTTTGGTCATCTAGATGGATCGGAATCTAGTGATAACCTGAATACCCATCAAGAAAACAAAAGAAAGAGTGATTCGCCAGTCGCTCTAACATTTCATCAATGAAGGGCAATGGAAAGTGATCTTTCTTTATTGCCTTGTTAAGTTTTTGGTAGTCAATGCACATCTGCCATCTAGTGACGGTTCTTTAGGGGATTAATTCATTATTTTTTATTGTTAACAACAGTCATGCCTCCCTTTTTAGGCACAACTTAAATAGGGCTTACCCACTCACTATGCAACATAGGATAGATGATCCCGATGTGCAAGAGTTTCAAGACCTCTTTCTTAACAACCTCTCTCATCATATTGTTAAGCCTATGTTGGGGCTCCCTAGAAGGTATAGAGTCTGGATCTGTAGGGATGCGATGGGTGCAAAGAGCAAGACTAATTCCCTTAAGGTCTTAGAGCGAATAGCCAAAAGCAAAATGATGCTTTTCTAAGATAGTTATCAAGCAAAGGGATTCTTTCTGAGAGGGTTTATCGCTTATGATCATAAGAGAATCCTGATCATTATTAAGAAAAGCATATCTAAGACCAGAAGGCAGGGGTTTAAGCTCAATGGAAGGCTTAGGTGATTCCAACAATTCATCTAGAGGTTTAGGGTCAATAGGACTCTCGTCTTCTTCCTCGATGAAGAACTGGGCATCATCTTCAAGGTTGGGTTCGATCAAAATATCAAGAGATGCAATCTTAACCTCTTCCATTGGGTCTTGTTTGGGAATTGGCTCAGTCTCTACATTTAGAGAGTGAGTGATAGGTATAGAAAGCTTAAAGTTTTTACTAAGTATTATATGCAACTTTCCCGTTTGTCCTTCTTGGATGAGTCTTTCAATTGGTTGTCCTATCAACAGGTCGATACCTGGATAGGAAGGACATAAAGAATTTTGAAACTTGGGACAATGTGTTTTGAAAGACCTTTTAGTAATTTTGTTGTTGGGGTTAATGGCATGTGTTTCAATAAATCATGGGAAAAATATGCAGACATGATATTAATACCCACAACTAGATTATAAAGAGCATTGAAAGGAGCTTTGTTAATTTGGCAACGAATGGAGACAGAAGGTGAATCTAAGCAAATCATATAAGAGAAAAGCTCTGATTTTACTAACCATTCATTGCTTATAATGGACACTAGCTCTTTCGTAGTCTTTTTAAGGAAAGCTTCCTTAGAAGGGTCTAAAGGTTCTACATGAGATGGTGATTTTCTAGGCCCTTGGGGTTTCCTCATCGTATGGTAATTCGAGGTGTTTCCATATTCAGTAAAAAAGTTCATTCTTGAATTCCAACATGAAATCCAAAATTGGAGTTTCCTCCTTTTCTAGTGGTTCGGGATCTGGGACAGTTGAAGCTAGTGATGGGTCTAGTAAAGATTTGGGTTCAGCTGTCTGGGATTCTTCCTTTAATGACGTCTCTTCTTCTTCAAGAAGGTCTTCTAAGATCTTCATATGAATACTTCTCCCTGAATTGGTGAAGACATGCAAGAATGAGCCTGCTGAGGCCGTATTAAGATGTTTCAAGGTTTTTCTATTAAGGCCCATAAATAAGTGTTAAAGAAGAATAGGCTCTAGAATGGCAAGGTTAGGGCCAGAATTAAGAAGGGTATTAAAGCATTACCTTGCCTTGCCAAGAGATTCTTTCTTCTTTTGTCTAAGAGATAAAACCTCTAAATGAAGTCTGACTACTCTAGAGATGGAAAAGAATTGTAAGCAAAAGCTAGAGCACAGGGCTTCCCAATCTCCTTGTCTACTCCCAATGGTGAGCTTATACCAATGTTTAGTGTAACACCCCAGGTGTTAGGCTCGCATTTGACACTTGCATTGCATGAGCCTAAGCATCATTATTCATATAAGAGCATGGAACATATGTGATGCACTAGTAAAACATATGAAACATGCTAGTGCAACATGTGAAACATGTATATGGAATGTGCTTGCAACATCTCCTTAGAACATATGCAACATACCTTCGTTAGTTGTGTTTCGATGTATGTATGTTAGATGCTCATGCTTGGTCATGAAAGTGAGTGTTTATGTCACTTCTTTCATGTGTCTCGCATCACTCTCTATCTATAGTGACCCCAAGAAAAGTTTCATGGAGTTTGGAATCAAAAAGTCACATGAAATGATAAGTTATATGCTTGTTTGGATTATAACTGAAACATACTTCTGAAACACGGAAACATGTTTTACATTCCATGTGAACTAGTGTTTATGCAACATATAAATGCAACATGTGCAACACATCTAGGATACATGTCTTACAACCCAGTGAAACATGTGTAGCATGTACCTCGAAACAAACACATGAAACAATTAAAACATGGTGATGAAACAACTATAGCATTTCACTTGAGTTCTATGTTTCAATGCATGTGAGGCCTACACTTTTGTGCAACCTATGCATGGTGTGTATGTTTGGACTGTACAGCATCTTAACTACACTTAGGACACTTAATGGAACAATGTTCATGTTGATCATTTTGCCTAATTGTGCTTCTAAGTGATGGTTGACCATGTATGGACCCTAGAACCCTTTTGTTTGACCATTTCAAAAGTGTGACCTAGAAGCTTTGTGTGACTATCCACCCTTTAACAAAGTTGTAGAAAATTTTATAAGGAACAAACTTTGTTTAAGAGTTAAGTCATGAAAATGTGTGGAACATGCTCAAAGATGGCCCACAAGTCTGGAATAGGGGCTGATTTGGCACTTGGAAAATTTGGCTAAGTCTTTATGCTGTTTTAGTGATAAGTGTCTTAGTTTGGAGCTCTATATCTTCCTAATTAGGCTGAACCAGATCAAGGTACTTTAATAAAAGTTGTAGCTTGAGTTGGATACAACAAATTTCATTTTTGGATCATACCATGATTCAGCTTGGAAGAAAGTGAAACTGAGGCCCTAATTTTGAACTTACTGTTATTTCAGACTCAGAAATATTCTCGGTCTAGAATTCATAGTCGTTGGCGTTGGCATGCCGCGTTCTCATAATTTCATTGAGTAACTTGGCTTGACCCCAAAATAAAGGTTGTAGCCAATGTCTTTAAGAAGGGCATACCAGAAGTTGGATCGAATTCGGCCATGTTGTGACCAAGTAATTGGAGCCCAAACTGAGCAAAGCTTAATCTTCGTTAGATCACTGACACTATCATCTTCGAGGTTAATTAAACACTGTTACAAAGCCCTAATGACTATGATTCCTTAAGCAATATTGTAGAGCGTTGTGTGGGCTACAACTTTGATTTTTGGCCCAAGACCCAGTTCGGCCCAGAACAAGCCCCAAACGGCATCCCACCTTGGCCACCTCGCTGCATGCCACCTATTCGGGAAAATGCTGCAAAGGGCGACGCGTGGCCAGTGCGTGGCGGCCATGCCCGAGCAGGCGCCTCATCTCACCTCCACACCCCTAGTACCCTGCTGCCGAGGTGAAGAAGCACCAGAGCGCCTCCCCACTCCCTCAACTCCCTCTATCTCCCTGCCCCTCGCCCTCTGTGCCGCGCCGGAGCACGCCCGCCATGGGAGTCGGCCGAGGCTCGCTGCTGCTGAGGAAACCCCTTCTCGGAGCCTCCTCTGCCCTAGCCACTAGCTCCATCACCTCCGCATCCTTCCTCTTCTTACCCCTCGCGTGCTCGTCGGAGTCTGAGCCGCCGGGAACCGCCAGTCCCGCACCACCGCGCGGCCATGGCCGGTGAACCACCGCCAGCGCATGTGGTCAGGCTGCCTCGGGTCATCTCTGTCTAAGCCGAGCAGCCCCGCTGGCGTGCCGGGTTCCCGGGATGCCCTAGCGCCACCTCCCGCTGCCAGGAGCACCGGCCACGGCCACCGCCGCCGGCATGGCCACCACTAGACTACACGCGCACGTGCCCAGAAGGCCTCGGTTCATCTCTGGCCATGATTCAACCTCCCACGGGTGCGGGTAGGCACGCTGGTGCTCGTGCCGCCCTTCGCCATCGCCGGAGACCGGTCGACCCCCCATCGCCTCTGCTTTCTCTGTACAGGGAGGCAAGGGGACCTCTCCCATAAATACGAAGAAAACGGAGGGGGTTAAGTGCAAAGCCAAGACTCATGTAAATAGTGTTGTTAGGACTTGTTCGCTTGAGTTGATTAAAATTCCTTGCAGGGGCCTATCTGCATAGTTGTGACTCAGTTGAATAGTGCTGCATAGTGCAGTTTATCTTTTTCCTTTTCCTTTATGCATAATAATGGCTGAAAACTTTGGAAACTCATAGTAATTTGTAGAAAAATCGTAAAATAGCAAATGTAGACTTTCTGGAATCCTTGTAAAATTCTCTATGCACTAGATCTATAATATGTCATGTTTTATTTTAAGAATTTAGCTGTAAAAATAGATTTATGCAACTAGGTTTTCAATGCTAGTTGTATTTGTCATTTTCATAACTGCAAATTTAGAGCTCTAAATGAAGTGAAATTTTGGTGACATGCTACCCATGTGATGGTTGATGTGTGGTTAAAATTTCATGAATTTTGGGTGCTGTATAAGTGAGTTATTAGTGTATCTTTCTCTCACATGAATTATTGCTATAGCCATTTGTCTTTTTCATAGAGGTTGATATACATGTCCAAATAGTTTCAAATTTGGACAGTAGACTACTAGGAGCATATGTAGGCCACTGTAATTTTGGTAGAATTTATTGTGCAATTTGGATAGGTGTTCCTAATTCCACCTAATTATCTAAATAAATTAAGAAAATGCATTAAAAGAATTTATTTAGTATTGAACACTATGTTTTGTGGTGTTCATTAGTCATGTGTGACATGTTGGTAAAGTTGGCTTTATCCAATTACATGTTTGTAATGTAAGTTAATAATTAGTCCTTGCAATTAGTAGTTTCCATACAGTTCTGGGGGCAATATAAATTACCCCATGTTAATGATGTTTT
Source organism: Saccharum officinarum (assembly GCA_020631735.1). Taxonomy (NCBI): domain Eukaryota; kingdom Viridiplantae; phylum Streptophyta; class Magnoliopsida; order Poales; family Poaceae; genus Saccharum; species Saccharum officinarum. Next base: position 13,106,270 of record CM036212.1, on the reverse strand, counting down.
ATGGGAAAGTTTTTTATAACAAAGTTGTAGATAACTCATTAAATTAGCTTATGTTAAAATTTGGTGGCATTTGGCCAAGTAGTTTTTGAGTTATAGGTGTTTAAAGTCAGGTCCCAGATTTGGTTGCTCTCTGTTTGGAGCAGACCAGATTCTGTAGTTTCATCTTTTCGACCTATTGAACTTGGGAATCAAGCTTAGGTGATATTAAATGAATTGTAGAAAATTTCATAAGATTTTCATAATGTCTTCTTTCAAGTCATTTGGATTTGTATATCTCCAATTATGATTAAATTACTCAGCTATTGTTCTGATGTCCCAAAAGTGGCAGATTCTAGTTTTAGTGCTTTGATTCACTTTGCCATGCTTGTGTGTTGAAGTGGGACTCATATCTTTGATGATACTTGGGTTAGCACCCTGTGATCTTATGAGACTTGTGTCTTGATTGATGTGCTTGCCCTCTTCTATGTTATGCCTTAAGGGAGGATCAGGTTAATTTGCTCTAGGTGCTTATGAGAACTTTGGTATGCTTGCATGATTGCTTTGTTTATTGCACTTCTATACTTTCATACATATGTATTGTTGCACCTCATTTAGGTACGCTAGCTAAAGCACATGAAGGATCTGATGTGGAGCCAAACCCGAAGATGGAGTTGGTGGATCCATCCCGAAGATAGAAGGATCGGACAAGTGATAGATTGGAGGATGCTCGCCAAGCGGGTTTCACCTGACAAACTCTAACTTGAGTCGGATCCCAGGCAAGCCCTGGAGCATTATAAGACTCCCAACTTTTCAAAGCAAATACTATATATGTGTTATATGTATTGTTGCATTACGTATAGGAGTTGGGTAAAAACCTTGCTGCATCAATATCACTCTTTGTCCAGATATATGAATCCTGAATCCTACATAGACCAGGGTCGAGTAGATGCTTAGCCCTGCTTTAAGTGGTAGAAGTCAGGTGATTTCCTGTCACCTGCGAGATGTAGGGATATTCATATATGGCATGGTTGGCTATATTTGCTATCGTGGAAAAGAACCATGTGCTAATAATATGAAAGAAGACCGGGCGGGATGACGATAGTGAAGCAACAAGGCATGGAGGTCTTGGGCATGGATCTATCCCCGTCTAAGTTGTTTAAGGACCAATTCGTTTTACGTCCTTGAGTCATGTTGAACACAGTCTAACACTTAGTTGGCCGGATAAGTCGTTCCGACCGCGAAGCCGAGTAATACAGTTCAGACCGGGAATCAAATGGTAGGTCACATCTTGGAGGAAGTAAGGATGTGCTTGGGGACATTGGCGTGAGACCAAGAGGGGGTTAGAGTCCCTATCACCTAGCAGAGTGTTGCCCTTGGGGATGTAGCATTAGTCAAACCCACAACTCCTAAATTGTACCAAAGGTGGCTTGTGCGACCCTGGCAAGGGCCTGCGCGGTGAGTGTTAGAAATACCCCTCCAGCTGAATAGGAACTTAATTCGAATCGCCGTCGCTCCCGGTTAGTGAGCACTTGACTTGAGCAGCGGCAACATAGATTCAATTAAATTGAACGGATGGTTAATTAGATGACGATGGAAATGTTGCCTCAATTTATACCTGCTATGGTTAATATTGTTTGCTCCTAATCAATTGAGTGCTCTAGTACAGGTTCTAATATAGATGACATGTTAATGATAATTAACTTGAGGCTTAAGCATTAATGATTATTCATCTATATTAAGCTTTTATGCAAACTGTTGTCAAGCTAGCCCCACTTTATATCAGCCTTGCATAATCCTTGGTGTCACTTTATTTCTGGTTTTTGATGGGTAAGTCTAGCTGAGTACCTTCTCGTACTTAGAGTTTTATTCCCACTTGTTGCAGGTTGTGAGGTATCTTGGTGACTGCAAGAGTTGGTTGGCTCCTACCATAGTGATGGAGTGTGATCATGGGCATGATTCTTCTAAGTTATCTTGTCTCTAATGCTTTTGTAGAAGTCGACCTGGGTACTGGCATATATTTGAAATCAGAGAAATGTTAGTTTCAAATTACTTTGCTTCCGCTACTTTTCAAGTTAAGTTGTAATAACTACGTTGAACTCCGATGGATATTGAATTACTTGCGAAATGGATGTAACATGTGATTTGTTATGTTGAATCACTACGATCTTGGCTTATATGTTGGTTAGTTTGAAATCCCTCATGATTTCATTGGACTACTAGAGTTATATGGGCTCAAGTGCGAGAATTTGATCACTCCGGTGATTGTTTTTGTACTTGTGCTCTTTTAATTTGGATGGTTTTGTGACATTTAGCTTATCCCGTCAAAGAGAAGGGAAAGAGCTTCCATCGTAAGGTCTCGTCTGACATGCCCTCAATGCATAGGCACGCACAAGTTTACTCAAACTCATTTAAGTGGGAATATGGGTTTTTATCACCTTCACCCGAAAAGGATTGATCCTGAACTATGTTGATTAACCACGGGTGTAGCTCATAGCCAGGTGTTAGGATAGGTTTAGAAGATTCTGCTGGTTGTAGGCTTGTTCCCGTGGGTGCACCATATTGGTAGATAGGGGTGGATTCTAGATCCATGGTAAAGAAAAGAAAAAGAAAAGATAAAAGGATAAAAGTATAATACAAGATTAAGCTAGACTCAAAGTTGACTTAGCAACCGATCCTGGGCAACGGCACTAGAAATAATTGTTGGTATTAATTAAGGCACACAAAATTATCTGCAAGCACATAGATATTATACCATTGTAGCACTTCACCGAGAATAACCCAGTTTTAATATTAAACCCAAAGGAACAGAGGTGAGAATAACTAAGTCTTAACTTAATCCAACTTTACAACCAAGGCTAGATAATAGGAGTATATAGGAGAATGCTAAGATCTTCTAGTTCTCACTTCGATAAGCTTTGTCTTCTATTGTTTAATTCTAGTGATATTACTAAAGAAAACATAGGTAGAGTATGTTTCCTATAGTAACACGTTCCTGCTAGGCCTACTAACGGGAGGTGGACTATAGAGGATTCAATGAGGCAATAAAAGTCACCCTTGTGAGCTACCACCGATCCGAAAAATAGGGTACATCCACGAGTAACCGAGTCTAAACACCATGCTTACACTATGAATACTACTTTAATCCAAGAGCAACAGGGATCAAAGTACTCAAAAGAGAGTCACAAACCTGAAGAACAATATGAACAAGATGCTTACTTGAAGTAGAAGTCGATTACCAGAGAAATCTCATAAGCAAGCTCATGAAGAACTTGATTCCACCAAGTACAAGCTGTAGAGAAAGCACCGATAGGCGATGGCTCCACCAAACTCTTCTCTCTCACTCTATCTCTCTATCTCTAACACAAGATTAGATCCTATAGAGGACTAATCTTGTCTTGATTGCTAGCCCTAGATCCTGGTGGATATATGAAATTAGGGTTTCTAGCTTCTTAGCTCTTAGGATCTAACTTGGCTTCTCACCTAGGGGAGTACAGGCTGATATATATAGCCCTGAGCATCAATCCTTAGCCCTTGGATCAAACTAACTTGAAAGAACAGTTGAGATGGATCCTAGAAGGCGGTGGAGAACCGACATAACAACAGAAGGCTGACATGGAGAGCCCACAGGTTGGGCGGCCTCTAGGTGGGGCTGGCCGGCCCCACATGGCGGTGGGTCAAGCCCTGCCTCAGTGGAGAGCCTCCTAGAGTCTTCTAGAACCTTCCCACATAGTTTTCGCGGTGAAATTCCATAATTTCTTTTGACGAATAGGTCCCCTTGGCAGTTTTTTGATTAAATCCTGCTAAAATCATAGATTCACCGAAACTCATGGAATTTGTCAGTTTAAACCCCCTAAGTCTATGATGGTGATCTATTTTAAACATTTATGCAAGGTAGGTTGATGGTTTATGATGTATGTTAACTACCATCAATAGCGCGTGCAAACAACATGGCTACCAGTTGCCACGCGGCATCGACGTTGGTAATCTAGCCGCAAGATGGCACCGCACCGCGTAGGATCAAACTCAAAACTAGGATCCGACCCTACACAATGAGCAAGCTACGTGACACACTTTGGCAAACTGTCGGCCATCGCCCGGATGCATGTGTGTCTGAGGAAGTAGGCTCCCTAAGCGCATCGCGTGCCGCGACGAGCGGATCGAACTAAGTCGCGCTCAGGACTAGCTCCCATAGTGACACGACCCGATAGTTCTTCATCAAATGTGGCAACTACACCCGAAAGCGGAGGCATGGTGATAGCAACACCATCGCGCCAAGAAGACTCAAGAGCTAGAACGCGTGAGCTCTCCTAGCCAAGAGCCACTGCATGTTGGGAGCAAAGAAGCCACCCTCGGGGGCACACAGGCATCTCGAGGGCATCGAGTCAGCAAGGATTGGCCCAAGGCAGCCCGAGAGACCGAGCCACACCAAATGGTGAAGAAGTGTCACCATCATCTCACGACCCAAGGACTACAACAACTTCAGTGCAAGTAGGCACTCGGGGGCTCGCTACGCCTCGAGCAACAACTTTGCCCTGAGCTACAGTGACCCGCTCATCAACGGCTCTCAGTACATCAGTCAGTGACGTTATCTCTGATTTTAGCCACTCTACCCAAACACATCGACATGCACATGCAGGCTCACCCTTAGCCACAAAATAACATGATCAATCTGTGGAATGAGCCATGGAAGAGTGTGCCCACATGCCTCACCTTAAAGCTGCCTAAGTTCCTAAAGTGACCTGATCCAACTCGTGCAAGCAACCGGACATGATTCACTCACGGGGGCCACATGCGAAGGTGCAACTACGTGCTCCACGACATAGCACTGTTTGTCACTGTTCCAGTGACCCTTTCTTGAGTGCCTCACAACCACTCCCAATGCCACGGTGAGCCGGCGACCCATGTTTCAACTCTCATTTAGGCTACCCTGGCTGACCCAATGGACCAGCTCCTAGGCAAGGCTAGGCGCCTGCGTATGAGCTTGAGGCAAAATGGGAAACCCATTTGTTCATGACCAAGGGTGCGAAGGGAAAGAGAACTCGCGTCGACCTCTCGCTTCCTTCTTGCATTGAACCAGATCTACAACCATCCCTCGCCGTTCTACCGCCCCTACGGACCACGCACATTTTAGCCTAGTGGGCTAGCCCCTAGCTAAAAAACGCATCCACAAGCATAGGGCTATGATGATAAAAGCACATTCCACTCCGAACGAAAAGCAAGCGAAATAGCGATAACATGACAAGCAAATACGATGACCATGCACTATGTGAGAAGAGCCCAAACCTCATCTATCACTGAATGAGGGACCAGCTTCAAGCCCTTCAAGCGCACCTACGATGGGGCAAAATGGCAAGCTGCTCCCTGACACCTTGACCGCTCCATCAGGTTGCGCAACATTCAACCCTGAGGGCTAAACCCTGGCCCAGGACTCACGCCCGAGATCATGGGACGAAAGGATATGATCCTAAGCGATGAGCTCTTTGAAGGCTGAATCAATGAAAGTGGCCCACTTATAGAACACTCACGCTTGCTCAAACAATCACGGTGGGTGCACCATCCAGTCAGACAAAACCGCTAAGAACTCCTTGAATCTCCAAGAATCATGACCCGCTTGGGAACACCGAGTGCCTCGGCACACACCCAAATGCCCTACCATGGCCACTTCATCTGGGTCTATGACAACCGCTCCCCCAAAGAGAAACCCAGTGGGGAACAACAAACACACACTCTGCCACACTCGAGCACGAATCCCCACAGCTCGCTAATGGCTCAACACCAAGCTTAACCAGATAGAAAGATTTGCGAGAGTCGACAACACATAGATCGACCCACTCGAGCAAAAACCCTTTACACCAAGCATCATTAAAATAAGCCAATCAAACAACTGACATTGATGGTTACAAAAGGGAAATCAAAAAAAAGCAACGCATGCATCGTACCCCCAGGGCTGGCGCATTCGCCGATTACAACATGGTCCTAAATATTAGCACCACCGGCTTCTAAAGCCACGAACAAAGGCATCTAGTCTAGCGCATCTCAGGACTAGATGGACTCAAGGTTACAACAATCATCATATCACCTCTTGCTTGCGATGGACATCCAATGAAGCAGAGACACCAGTGCGAGGTGTCTCTAACGTTCAGGGCTGCACCATGAGCAGGAGGGGACTGTCGAAAGAAGCCTCAAGGATGACCATGTCATGGAGCTTCCTCTAACATCTATGGAAGAGGAGCTCACCAGAAACCACCCCGATGCTACTTCCAGTAGAGCCAGGGGAGGAACGCCTGGTGACGAGCCAACAAGCAAGTCACCGAGCCAATGCTCAAATGCTCCCAGACCCAGAGTTGGGAGCCACATGCCCGTCGACCATGGAGGAGCCTAGCGGCCTAGCCCTCCAGTGGCATCATTCCCCCCATCTTCATAGAACTTCCTCTAACACCCGTGGAGGATGAATGCTAGTAGGATGTGGCGAAGCGCGATCTTCGAAGATCCCTCCCGACAGTGGCGAAGACACCGGGATGGACCGCGAGCCATGGTGCTCGAAGAAGACAGTCATTCTCTCACCCAGATTAGATGTAGGGAAAACTCAGAGGTAGAGGAAGGGGTGGGTATGAGACTAGCTACCCTCCTCTCCTTGGCTTAAATAGGCGGCGCAAAGACAAAGGCAGAGGAGATGGCGGTTCATGTTCAAGATGGGCGTGATCTTCAATATGCGCTCATAGTCTAGGAGCGGAAGACACGGGGGTTCATTCTCCCAGGTGGCACAAGGCCCAGCAACGATCGTAGGACATACATCGAACGCATGCATTTACCTCACCATTTACTAACCACCTTCTCATAGCGCAGGGGAGGCAGCTGGCGAAACAGTGAGCGGTGGACACCAGCGCAATAACATATCCCAAGTAAGCCTCGTACCTCTTGCCCTCATTATCTTTCAAATTCATGCACCTGCATCTTTATAGCACACAACTGTATGTGAGAGGGCACCGCCAAGATGCAGCATGGCTAGGGGTGGTTAACAACCCCCTAGGTTCACATGTCGAGCATTCCTTCGCATCCATGACCACACATCATACTTAGGAAACCCACTCTTTGGCCTATCCTTACAAGGGCTCAAGGTCACAAAAGGGATAGGGGCAGGGAGGAGATGGGTCCCTATGGCTCTAATCGGTGGTGCGGAGCCACACAACCATCTCTCCCTGTGTTTGAGTCATCCGCTTTGAAGTCTCCTAGGTTGACCCCCTTTGGGGGAGGCACCTTGCCCTCTAGCTGTTGCGAAGGCGATTGGGGACCAACGGGATTGATGACTGATGATTTATGGGACATCTCACCTAAGGCATAGCCAAACTCCATGTCGATTGGGGAGGATATCAGGTCCCGCTCAGATTACCCATAGACCCCGATGAGGCACACCGCTCTGACCACGTGGTTATGGTGGACATGCCTCTCCCCGCGCGGGGTGAAACCAAACCCGCCTGTAACAAGGCTACATGACCTCTCGGGGTTGGCAAGGACGCTAGAGAAAAAACGGAGTTGGGTCCTCGTGACCCTAAAAGAAGTCAGGGCCAAGCCACGGCTAACTCCTCCCTACGTCCTGTGTCCTAGACCTAAGGCCTGCTCCAAAGTCTCACAAACCGTCAGAGGCCCACGACCTCTCTGGGAGAGATCAACATAGCAAATGGTTGGGGTAATGCGCAACACAGAGCCCAAAGCATGGTCATGACTCGACCACGCAAGAAAAACAAGAAAGGTCCGAAAACCTACGAGACAAAACATGATCGCAAAAATCCTCATGACCGAGCAAATAAGAGGTCGGGGAAATGACTCCTCAAAGATTTTCAAAAAAGAATACCCTTCCTTTTCGGTGACCTTGCGCCTAGAGCGCGACACCGACCCATCGGCCTTGGGGCTTGCCATGGTAAAAAACCACAAAACGAGGAGAGAGAATTTGGAAAAAATTCAAATATCCTAAAAAAACAAAAGCAGATGAACCGCTTGCGAGGCAAGGCATGGGTGAAGAGGAATCCCTCTTCATTCGCTACCTGACAATTCTAGGTGCGGTCACACCACACAAGGGGCACAAAACACCAAACACTGACAAAGGTGACGTCGAGCACCTCTCAGTTTGTCGGCTACGAAAGCACGAGAGAAGCAGATAGAATGTCTTGTGGATCTTGTCGTGCTACCATAGCCCACGGACCAAGAAAAACAGGGATGGCTAGAGGAGGGGATGTCAGGATCTGAATGATTTCATGAGGAACTAAAATCTTTGCCACCTCTCACCTCCTTGCCCACAAAATCCCTTCTAGCACCAGCTGTTGGAGGATGCCACGTAGGCTCCCTACTGCCATGAACAACTCCTAATGAGGGGAATCCAAAACAACTCGAAGTCATGGCCATGAATAGTTTGAACGAAGAACATATATTTATAGGATGGAAGGAGGACCGAATGGCCTAGGACTCCCCCGCCACACGACAAACCATGGGGGGGACATAGCCAACGCCAGGTACCCACATGAGGTCAGAAGGATCAAGGCCCTCACCAAGGTGGACTAGTACAAACATCGATAAGACCGCTCAGTTTTGCTTGGGTCATAAACCTCGTTGCACGGTGCACTAGCAAGGCAAGGTTTGGTGGTCATGAGCCACAATGCCAGGACTTCCTGGCAAAGCAGAACACAATGACCACCTACCGCATTGAACACGACAGCTCGCAAGAGGTCAAGCAACAAAGCTCAAGAGAGCCATGACCACAAGCCCATGTCCCATACGAGCATGCATATTAGCGCTTTCACAATCACTTTGTGATCACAAAAATGCTTGGGGCTACTATTAGGGTTATGACCCTAGGGTGTCTTAAGGCGCCAATTAGTTAGCAGGCCACCCACGTGGCTCGCAACTCATCGAGTTAACAATGGCTTGAGTGACCGAGGCCCAGCGAGGACGAGTATGCCAAACCAACACCTAGGCCAGGGTCGGCTGTGACCCCTTCTCCGGCCTTAGCCACACAGAGGACACGTGACCTCTCCCCGTCATGACCTCTGGGCAGGACGGGGAGAGATTTATCATGACCCAATATGCTTCCCGGATAAGAGTGGGCATGCCACACTAACCTCATAAGGACCGAGGGGACAACAGTCACCTCAGTCCGGTCAGACGCCATCCTTGTGCCACGCCGCACCGATGAGACAACACCACATAGTGATGGCAACGGTACGAAACCCCCCGTCCGAATATGGACTGACAGGATGCACGTACGATCCCACCCACTATGGGATGGGATCCATGACAAGGGTCTTGACCCTGAGACCTTTTTGGCTAGCGGAGTGCCCTGACCCTGATGCTCGGGGTCATGGCCCTTAGCCCCACAAAGCGACTAGGCGAATGATGACCTAGGGCGGCTACCTACTATGGGTACGATGCCTCGAGGAACCTAGAGACTACGGTGAAGACCATGATGGATGCCGCGTTGCACAGGATAGCTGATGAACCATCACTATGGCTACAGTGTCACCACGGCCAGCACAGTAGCACCATGTCAGTCCCTGCTGCGACATGACCACAAGACCATGCGATGGCCACGCCCGGACGAACACCAGAAGACGGCGTAGCTTGAAAGCTAAGTTAGCTAGTACCTCCCTTAGGCTCTAACCCTTCGGTCAGGGGAACCTCCTCTTTGTATCGAGCCCTGGCCCTGAACTCTATATAAGGGTAGCTAAATGTGAATGAGTTGTTACCCCCTTTCGAAGGCTTCCAAGGATATTGTCAACGAGATGATCCCATTGTATTGTTTGTCTTAGCCTTGGATGATCAATGGCCTCTTGTTCTTCTTCTGTATCTTCATCTTCTCCTTGCTCGAAGATTGGTTGTAGGTTTTGTCCATGAACTAGAGTTGATTTAGCAACTGTAGATTGGGTAGGCGTGGCACTGCCGCTCTCAAGCGCAGCACTACCGTGTGCAGGTGTTGCAGCATGGGTCTATTGCTATTTAGTATTAGGTATGTCAATAGAAATTGGTGTAGCAGCAACTTAAGGAACCTCCACTTCAATGGCTTGATCTTCTTATGGTCTAATATCACCAATAGCCAATTGCTTGATTGCTTCACATGGTGGATCCTCCTTTCCTACAACACTTTGTAACACCCTAAAATTTTTGGGATATTAAAAAGTAGGTAAATATGGTTTTTATACAATTTTGTGAGCATACAAATTTAGAGTAATAATAATTTTATTAACTTAAAATCAAATATAAGGGTAGAAACATGTTTGTGCACTCATGCTGTTGCAATTGAATTTTTGGTTGGAGTGGTTTGATTCAAATTCAAAATAGGATTCAAAATCAATTGAAAATGCTTTGAAATATTTGAAAAGGAAAAAGAAAAAGAGATTTCATTCTTCTCAGTTTTTGGCCCAGCAGCCCACCAGCTCGCCCGCTCGCTCTTCTCCCGCGCGTGGCCCGTTCTCCCGCTGCGCGAGGCCGCTCGCCCTTCTTCTGCGCGCGCGTACCGCTTCGCCGCTTGGGCCGAGCCCAGCCGATGGCCCAGCAAGCCCGCGTGAGCGCTCTGCCGCGCTTTTCCTTCTCCGTTGTGTCGCTGACGCCGTGGACCCACTTGTCAGGCGTGCCTCTTTCCTCAAGCCGGCGATGGATTCTCTTTCCAAAAACGCTGACGTCGAATCCTTCCTTCCAATCTCCCCTTTCCTTCCTTGGAATCGCCTTCGGGCTATAAAAACCAAGCCATGATCCTTCCGCTCCATCCTATCTTGACGCGGAGCATTGGAACCAACCCAAGAAGGTGTTGCTCGGAGCACCACTGTCACCACCCGCCATACCGAGCCGTGCGTCTTCTTTTGCTTCGTCCTCGGCTCCATTCTTGCGCGAGGTGAGATCGCAATGCCCTGTACTCCATCCCGGTACCTTTTATTCGTCGAATGATGATCGGTTTCGAGTTCTAGCGAATTCTGGCGATGGCGCCACCGCGGAATTGGTCACCGACGTATTTTCCCGGCCGGAGCGGCGCCCCGCTCACCCCGAATAGATCTGAGCCGTTCATTTGAAATCCAATGGCTGATATCAGAAGATACCGTTTCGGCTGCGCATTTTGCTAAAGAGACCCTGTATTTTTCAATTGACTAACCCACAGTCCAAAGCATATTTCAGAATCACGTATTATCCTTTTGAAAGCGTAGTTTGATCTCAGTTAAGTCAAAATACGTTTTCAGCTATTTACAGTTATGCCACTGAGTTTGTTTTAGTCATAATTTATTCGTTTTAACTCCGATTTGACCCGTTCAAATTGTGTTAGGTTCGTAATTGAGAGCTCTACATGTTAGTAGAACTATTCAGTAGGTTTGTGACATTTTATTTTCGAGTTTGAATTAAAGTAATTACTTTTCTATAGGAAATCTTAGTAAATTCATAACTTTGTCGTTTTAGCTCTGTTTTTCATGATCTTTGCATCTGTGTGATCCTAGCGAGTTGTAGATTTGTTTTAAAAACTTTTTATCTTATGTTATTACTGTTGGTGTACTGTTCTAATTATAGTCTTGTTTGTTTATGCATGATTGTTCTGGATGAATGTTGTTGTTATTGTTGATCGAGTATAGACGGTGAGCAATTCGTTGGAGATTAGGAGTTTTTCTACGAACAATATCACCAGGACCAGTTTGAGCAAGGCAAGTATAGCATGGGATTATCCTTGTTGTCCTATTCACATTAAGCAAATAATATCATTATGCATATATTCCTTGTTAAGGATGACTTAGTGTTGATCTTATTCCTTGATACCTATTATATTGCATGGATTAGTATTGCTAGCGCTCAACATGAACTATGATCATGTAATTTGACTAATGGAATATGCAATAAACAATAAAAGATGATTTATATTACTGTTAAAGGGTACTAGAGCATGGGGTTACTTTGGTGCTCTTGTTACTCTCCATAAGGACTTATCTGTAAGCGAAAATCTAGGATTTACAGTACAACTGTGAGGGCTAAAATGGCTCTGGCTTTAGTCATATAGAAGAACCTTTTCTAGCTTGTTAGAGGTATTCCTTTATGGCATAAGAATGGCTTGACGAATCAGATATAGTGTGGCTTCTATCCTTATGAGTATAGGCTGCGTGTTATTGTGTCATTTGGAAGGGGGGCTCTACATCTGTTTGCCGAGTGAAAACTAATGGCCCTAACTTGTTAGACGAACCTTCGAAAGGCTTCATAGTGTTTCCCTGCCTGCTCACCTTAGAAGTGTTTTGGGAGTAATTAACACGGGCATATGGGCAACATGACTCACAGTGAAAGTGTACAACCTCTGCAGAGTGTAAAACTGTTATAACAGCCGTGCTCACGGTCACGAGTGGCCTTGGACCCTTATGGAATAGTGGATCATTAATAATAAATATGTTTTTTCTATTCGTTAATCATTTCACATGGATCATATGTTTATTGTTACATTGAGACACTTTAATATTATTGATATACTGAATTAATGCTAATTAAAAGCTACATGCTGATAAACCTATGTTATGCATTTGAGCCTCATGAACCCCATGTTACACTTGTTGAGTACGAGATGTACTTATGCTTGTTTATTTTTCTTACTTGGATAAAAATCCTAGATGGGTAACAGATGGTGCAAGTAGTGATTACTTCTACTTCCCGGAAGATTACTAGACTTGCGGTCAACCAGTCAATGTGCCTGTGATTGGAGCTACCATGAGAGTTTTATATTTTACTTCTGCTACATTATTATAAAGACTATGTGTTTTTAATCGTGATGTAATAACATTGGTGATGATACATCCTTTATAATTTGTTAACTTATGTGTGATTGATCTCTGGGCACACATAAGAGTATGCACTCCATTTGGTCGTTAAATGGGTGTGACAAATTGGTATCAGAGTCATTGTTGACTGTAGGACGCAAGCCTAGCTAGAAATGGTCGATTTAGTGTCATCTTTTCACTATTTTTATGCTCATTATCTTGCTCTTGTTATTTGATAAAATTTTATGCTTCTTATGTCTCATTCTATTACGAAATTTTGCCTCTATTCTAATTACATCTAAAAACTCTGTAGATGGTTCGTGGCCGCAAGACTGCTCGCATCACCACTGGAGGACACTACCCACCTCATGCCTTGATTGCACCTGAAGAGCCACAAGAGGAAGTACCCCAGGAGAATGAGCAAACCCCTGAAGCACCAATCTAAGTGCCAACACCTCCTCAGGAAGAACCCGAGCCTGAAGAAGACCCTGAGATCATCGAGATTAAAGATGATGAAGAGGAGGAAGCCAATGGAGGAGAGCAACCCCTGTCTCCACCACCTGGTGCAACTGCTGAGGATGTGCCACCCCCTCCAATGGGTTGGACTGTGAAGATCTACCACAAGGCTGGAGGAAATGCTGTCTCTCACCATCGACTTGTGGGAATGCTCTCTGCCTACTTCACTGATTGGCACCCAGCTGTGGAGTACGTTTGTTGGGAGTACACCCATCCGCTAGAGGACACTTACTGGAAGGTAAGAGCGAGCATTTTTCCTAAGGATGAAGAAAAAAGGGGCATACCAGCTGGACAGGATGTATGCTCACATGGGTCGTCGAGCTACCATGGAGGATAGCATTGAAGATGCTGCTTTTGAAGCATGTATGGGCCTTCGCTACCTTCGCTTTGACAGCATGAAGCATGATATTCACTGCTACTTCCCTCGTGCACACCCCAACCTTGGATGGGCCATGATGGATCCAGTGCAGTTGGAACCACTTCCTCGGGTGATGGTGAACTTTGTCTATGATATGATGGAGAGGAAGCTGTAGTTAGAGGAGATGGAGAAGGCAGAGGGGAAGACCATCAAGAGGTGCCAAGCGATGATTGATGAACTCCGATCAAATCAAGGCATGGCCAAGATTTATGAGACATTAGAGCATGAACCACGCCAGTAGAAAATATGAGTCCTTTATGTAATAAGAATGTTCCTAGTAACGTCAGTGGAGTCTTCGAGTCTGTCGTGTGGTTTGAACTTATGTGTGAGTTGGATTTTTGTTATGAGTGCTGGGGCTTGTAGGCATGTCTACAAGTTCCATTTTTAAGAATAAAAGTCTATTAGTCAAGGGAATAATAGTTGGGTTTGGTATTGTCACGTTTCTGTCCTTGCTGTTTTCAGGAGCAGTCTGCAATGTTTCTGATATGGTTCAAAAAACGGTTCGTGCAACATTTATGAAATTTTTATGAGAGAAACTAGGCTTAAGCACCTTTCAAATGCCACAGGAATCACCTTTTTATTTGATCTGGTTCGAGAGATATAACTGTCACAAGTTAAAGTTTCTGCACAGTATGGAATCTGGAACAGTTTCTATTGCGTCTTATTTTTCATTAACTTAACGACAGAATCTGGTCTTATGGTCTAAATATAAGTTGTGGTGAATTTCATAAGCTTTCCAGCCATATAAAGCACGCCTCTATTGGACTTCTTTAGCTTGAGATATGATTGATTTACTGAACTGATAACATTGATATTCGCCCAGAAAACTTTCAGATCTCATTCTTTATCTTATAAGTGGTTGATAACCTGGAAATCTCAAAGTTTGCATTCTTATGGATGGTAGATGGCCGGAAGAGGAAGAGGCAGGGGTCATGGAGGTGTTCCCCCAAATCCACCACCACCACCGCCACCAACTATTGAGCAACTTCTGGTAGTGCAGACGCAACTTATGCAACAATTGGTGCAGAACCAACATAATCATTCAGTTGCTGGGGCACCACCATGTGATAAGCGTGGTGAGTTTTTGAAGGGTCATCCCCCAGTGTTCACGCACGCTGCTGATCCCTTAGAAGCAGATGATTGGCTTCATGCCGTAGAAAAGCAACTCAATATTGCACAATGTGATGACCGACAGAAGGTGTTGTTTGCTTCTGGACAACTCCAGGGAGAAGCTCAGGACTGGTGGGAATCATATGAGTATGGTCATCCCGCGAATGCTCCCGTAGTCACTTGGCAAGAGTTTAGAGAGAACTTTAGAGCTTATCATATACCAGAAGGGATAATAGAACTGAAGGCAGAGGAATTCCGGAATTTGACCCAAGGGTCATTATCTGTAGCTGAGTATCATGACAGGTTTGCTCAGTTGTCATGATATGCTCCACATGAGGTGGCCAATGACAATGATAAGCAGCACCGCTTTTTGAAGGGATTGTATGACGGACTACAATTACAGCTGATGTCCAATACTTATCCCAACTTTCAGACGCTTGTGAACCGCGCTATCGTGGTGGACAACAAGCGCAAGGAGATGGATGCCAAGAGGAAAAGGCTTCAGGGACAGACTTCTGGTAGTAACACTCATCCGCATACTGGTTTCCAGTAGGGTAATCAACAGAGGCCTCCTTCTGGTCAGTGGAATCGTGGTCAGGTCCCTTTCCGCAATCAGTTTCCGTAACGTCCCCCATTCCAGCCGCAGAATGGCAACCAACGCCCTCCGCAGCAGAGTGGGAATCAACCTTAGCGTCAGGGTCCTTCCAATAATACTCCAATGAAGACTAGTGCTCCCAATACTCCCAGCAAGTGTTTTCAATGTGGGAAAGAAGGTCACTTGTCTTACAATTGCCCTGAGAAGCCCAACCAGCAGACTCCACAGAGGCA
Source organism: Saccharum officinarum (assembly GCA_020631735.1). Lineage (NCBI taxonomy): Eukaryota > Viridiplantae > Streptophyta > Magnoliopsida > Poales > Poaceae > Saccharum > Saccharum officinarum. The sequence goes on along the minus strand of CM036212.1, from coordinate 13,090,655 downwards.
GGGTAGTCACCAGAAGCCTGCATCTAACACTGGAAGGGTGAACCACTTGTCTCAGGAAACCACAGTGGAGGAACCAGAAGTTATGCTGGGTACATTCGATGTCCATTCCACTCCCGCCACTGTTCTTTTTTATTCTGGAGCATCACATTCTTTCATATCACAATCATTTGTTAGAATACATAGAATTCATTTGTGTGCCATGAAGAACCCTATATTAGTAAACTCACCTGGTGGAAGCATGCCAGCATCTTATCGTTGTCTCCCGATTAGTCTCATTCTAAGGGGGGTAGAGTTTAAGGTGAGTCCTATAGTATTGAGAACAGCTGGGATTGATCTCATATTGGGAATGGATTGGATGATGCAACAACAAGTAGAGATTCAGTGCAAGGGGAAATCAGTAGTGCTGACAACACCAAAGGGAGATAGGATCAGGGTTGATGTGAAAGTGCAAAAGCAGGAGACCGCTACAGTGAATCAGCTTAATGATGGTGCCAACAAGGAGGACCAGGTTGTGGAGGAGTTCTCTGATGTGTTTCCTGAGGAATTGCCAGGTATGCCACCAGACCGTAACATTGAATTTATTATTGAATTATTACCTGGAACTGCACCCATAGCTAAGCGTCCATATAGAATGGAAGTAGATGAATTAGAAGAACTTAAGAAATAAATTAAGGAATTGCAGGATAAGGGTTTCATTCGTCCTAGTTCTTCACCATGGGGAGCACCAGTGATTTTTGTGGGTAAGAAAGATGGTACTCAGAGGATGTGTGTGGATTATCGGTCTCTCAATGAGGTTACCATCAAGAATAAGTACCCATTGCCTAGGATTGATGACTTGTTTGATCAGTTAAGAGGTGCTTGTGTATTCTCTAAGATTGATCTTCATTCTAGATATCATCAGTTGAAGATTCATGCTAGTGATGTACCAAAGACAGCTTTTACCACACGGTATGGGTTATATGAGTATACAGTGATGTCTTTTGGTCTGACTAATGCTCCTGCATACTTTATGTATTTGATGAATAAGGTATTCATGGAATATCTGGACAAGTTTGTAGTGGTATTCATCGATGATATTTTAGTATTCTCCAAGACTGAGGAGCAACATGCTAAGCGGAGTAAATGTGAGTTTTGGTTGAAGTTTCCTTTCTTGGTCATGTTGTCTCAAATGGAGGAATATCAGTAGATCCTAGCAAAGTGAAAGATGTATTACACTGGAAGCCACCAACCAATGCAAGTGAGATCCGTAGTTTCTTGGGATTAGCAGGCTATTACAGGAGATTTATAGAGGGATTTTCTAAGCTTGCGAAGCCAATGACTGCACTATTGGAGAAGAATGCCAAGTTTGTGTGGTCTGCGAAGTATCAGGCTAATTTTGAGGAATTGAAGAAAAGATTGACCACTGCACCAGTATTAATTTTGCTAGATCTGAGTAAACAGTTCTCTATCTATTGTGATGCATCTCGTTTGGGTTTAGGATGTGTTCTTATGCAAGAAGGTAGAGTTGTGGCATATGCATCAAGACAGTTGAGAAAGCATGAATTAAATTATCCTACTCATGACTTGGAATTAGCTGCAGTGGTTCATGCACTAAAGATATGGAGACACTATTTGATTGGACATAAAAGTGATATATACACCGATCACAAGAGTCTAAAGTATATTTTCACTCAATCAGATCTGAACTTGAGGCAGCGTAGATGGCTGGAGTTGATAAAGGATTATGATCTGGAGGTGCATTATCACCCAGGAAAGGCTAACGTCGTTGCTGATGCTCTTAGTAGGAAAAGCTACGCTAATGAAATACAAGTAATGCCTTTGTTGAGAGAGTTGTGTGCTGAATGTGAGCATCTGAACTTAGGGTTTACCACCAATGCAGTAGAATTGGTACTAAAACCTACTCTGGAGCAAGAGATACACAAGAGTCAGATGAAAGATGCAAAATTGAGAGAGATAGCGGAGAATATAGTGAAGGGCAAATCACCAGGATTCCATAAGGATGATAAGGGTACGTTAAGGTTTGGAAAAAGGCTGTGTGTGCCAGAGGATAAGACTATCAGAAAGGCAATTTTGAGTGAATCTCATGAGTCAGCTTATTCCATACATCCTGGGAGTACTAAGATGTATCTGGATCTGAGAGAGAAATATTGGTGGTATGGTTTGAAAAGAGATGTTGTTGAATATGTTGCTTTGTGTGACACATGTCAAAGGGTGAAAGCTGAACATCAGAGACCTGCAGGATTGTTACAACCTATGTAGATACCTAAATGGAAATGGGAAGAGTTGGTATGGATTTTATAGTTGGATTGCCACGTACTCCGAGAGGGTATGATTCAATTTGGGTAATAGTAGATCGCCTAACAAAGGTTGCTCATTTTCTACCAGTTAGGACTACGTATAGCAGTGCAAGGTTGGCAGAATTGTATATGGAAAGAATAGTGAGTTTACATGGAGTTCCTAAGAAAATTGTGTCTGATCGGGGTACCCAGTTTACATCTCATTATTGGCAAAAGATACATGAATCACTAGGAACCAAGCTGAATTTTAGTATAGCCTACCATCCACAGACAGATGGACAGACAGAAAGAATTAATCAGATATTGGAGGATATGTTGAGAGCTTGTGCTTTACAATATGGTACTAGTTGGGATAAGAGTTTGCCTTATGCAGAGTTCTCATATAACAATAGTTATCAGAAGAGTCTTCAGATGGCACCGTTTGAGGCTCTGTATGGACAAAAGTGTAGAACCCCGTTGTTCTGGAATCAGACAGGGGAAAGTCAAGTGTTTGGGCCTGATGTACTCAAGGATGCTGAAAAGAAGGTAAGAATGATTAGAGATAATCTGAAAATAGCTCAGTCCAGGCAGAAAAGTTATGCTGATACGCGGAGAAGAGAGTTGACTTTTGAAGTAGGGGATTATGTCTACTTGAAAGTATCGCCAATGAGGAGTGTGAAAAGGTTCAACATGAAAGGGAAATTGGCACCAAGGTATATTGGACCTTTTCAAGATTGTAGAGAGACGTGGTGAGGTGGCATATCAGTTGGAATTACCTGAGAGTTTGGCAGGTGTACATAATGTGTTTCACGTGTCCCAACTTAAGAAATATTTGCGAGTACCAGAGGAGCAGATTCCGTTAGAAGAGCTCACTATTAAAGAGGACCTCACATATGAAGAGTTTCCAGTTAAAATTCTAGAGACTGCTGAAAAAGTCACAAGGAGTCGAACTATTAAGATGTGTAAGGTTCAGTGGAATCGGTATACTGAGGGTGAGGCCACCTGGGAAAGAGAAGAGGATCTAAGGAAAACCTACCCGCAACTGTTCGAGTAAGCACCAATCGAATCTCGGGACGAGATTCATCTTAAGGGGGTAGAATTGTAACACCCTAAAATTTTGGGATATTAAAAAGTAGGTAAATATGATTTTTATACAATTTTGTGAGCATACAAATTTAGAGTAATAATAATTTTTATTAACTTAAAATCAAATATAAGGGTAGAAACATGTTTGTGCACTCATGCTGTTGCAATTGAATTTTTGGTTGGAGTGGTTTGATTCAAATTCAAAATAGGATTCAAAATCAATTGAAAATGCTTTGAAATATTTGAAAAGGAAAAAGAAAAAGAGATTTCATTCTTCTCAGCTTTCGGCCTAGCAGCCCACCAGCTCGCCCGCTCGCTCTTCTCCCGTGCGCGGCCCGTTCTCCCGCTGCGCGAGGCCGCTCACCCTTCTTCCGCGCACGCGTACCGCTTCGCCGCTTGGGCCGAGCCCAGCCGATGGCCCAGCAAGCCCGCGCGAGTGCTCTGCCGCGCTTTCCTTCTCCGTTGTGTCGCTGACGTCGTAGACCCACTTGTCAGGCGTGCCTCCTTCCTCACGCCGGCGACAGATTCTCATTCCAAAAACACCGACGTCGAATCCTTCCTTCCAATCTCCCCTTTCCTTCCTTGGAATCGCCTTCGGGCTATAAAAACCGAGCCGTGATCCTTCCGCTCCATCCTATCTTGACGCGGAGCATTGGAACCAACCCAAGAAGGTGTTGCTCGGAGCACCGCCGTGACCACCCGCCATACCGAGCCGTGCGTCTTCTTTTGCTTTGTCCTCGGCTCCATTCTTGCGCGAGGTGAGATCGCAATGCCCTGTACTCCATCCCGGTACCTTTTATTCATCGAATGATGATCGGTTTCGAGTTCTAGCGAATTTCGGCGATGGCGCCACCACGGAATTGGTCGCCAGCGTATTTTCCCGGCCGGAGCACCGCCCCGCTCACCCCGAATAGATCTGAGCCGTTCATTTGAAATCCAACGGCTGATATCAGAAGATACCGTTTCGGCTGCGCATTTTGCTAAAGAGACCTTGTATTTTTCAATTGATTAACCCGTAGTCCAAAGCATATTTCAGAATCGCGTATTATCCTTTTGAAAGCGTAGTTTGATCTCAATTAAGTCAAAATACGTTTTAAGCTATTTACAGTTATGCCACTGAGTTTGTTTTAGTCATAATTTATTTGTTTTAACTTTGATTTGACCCGTTCAAATTGCGTTAGGTTCGTAATTGAGAGCTCTACATGTTAGTTGAACTGTTCAGTAGGTTTGTGACATTTTATTTTCGAGTTTGAATTAAAGTAATTACTTTTCTATAGGAAATCTTAGTAAATTCATAACTTTGTCGTTTTAGCTCCGTTTTTCGTGATCTTTGCGTCTGTGTGATCCTAGCGAGTTGTAGATTTGTTTTAAAAACTTTTTATGTTATGTTATTACTATTGGTGTACTGTTCTAATTATAGTCTTGTTTGTTTATGCATTATTGTTCTGGATGAATGTTGTTGTTATTGTTGATCGAGTATAGACGGTGAGCAATTCATTGGAGATCAGGAGTTTTTCTACGAACAAGATCACCAGGACTAGTTTGAGCAAGGCAAGTATAGCATGGGATTATCCTTGTTGTCCTATTCACATTAAGCAAATAATATCATTATGCATATATTCCTTGTTAAGGATGACTTAGTGTTGATCTTATTCCTTGATACCTATTATATTGCATGGATTAGTATTGCTAGCGCTCAACATGAACTATGATCATGTAATTTGACTAATGGAATATGTAATAAACAATAAAAGATGATTTATATTACTGTTAAAGGGTACTAGAGCATGGGGTTACTTTGGTGCTCTCGTTACTCTCCATAAGGACTTATCTGTAAGCGAAAATCCAGGATTTACAGTACAACTATGAGGGCTAAAATGGCTCTGGCTTTAGTCATATAGAAGGACCTTTTCTAGCTTGTTAGAGGTATTCCTTTATGGCGTAAGAATGGCTTGACGAATCGGATATAGTGCGGCCTCTGTCCTTATGAGTATAGGCTGCGTGTTATTGTGCCATTTGGAAGGGGGCTCTACATCTGTTTGCCGAGTGAAATCTAGTGGCCCTAACTTGTTAGACGAACCTTCGAAAGACTTCATAGTGTTTCCCTATATGCTCACCTTGGAAGTGTTTTGGGAGTAATTAACCCGGACATATGGGCAACATGACTCACAGTGAAAGTGTACAACCTCTGCAGAGTGTAAAACTGTTATAACAGCCGTGCTCACGGTCATCAGTGGCCTTGGACCCTTATGGAATAGTGGATCATTAATAATGAATATGTTTTTGCTATTCGTTAATCATTTCACATGGATCATATGTTTATTGTTACATTGAGACACTTTGATATTAGTGATATACTGAATTAATGCTAATTAAAAGCTACATGCTGATAAACCTATGTTATGCCTTTGAGCCTCATGAACCCCATGTTACACTTGTTGAGTACGAGATGTACTTACGCTTGTTTATTTTTCTTACTTGGATAAAAATCATGGATGGGTAACAAATGGTGCAAGTAGTGATTACTTCTACTTCCTGGAAGATTAATAGACTTGCGGTCAACCAGTCAATGTGCTTGTGATTAGAGCTACCACGAGAGTTTTATATTTTACTTCCACTACATTATTATAAAGACTATGTGTTTTTAATCGTGATGTAATAACATTGGTGATGATACATCCTTTATAATTTGTTAACTTATGTGTGATTGATCTCTCGGCACACATAAGAGTATGCACTCCATTTGGTCATTAAATGGGTGTGACACACTTGAATCAACTTGCTCTAGTTGAGAGCCATTAGATTCATCAAATGTCACATCTACTACAATCTCAACTCTCTTAGAGGTTTTATTGAAAACATGATAGGCATGCTCATTTGATCCATAACCAAGAAGAAAATCTTCATCAACTTTAGATGCAAGCTTAGAGGTTTTGGGTTTCTTGTTAAGTATGAAACACTTACACCCAAACACTCTAAAGTTAGACACCTTTGGCTTGTTACCGGTTAGAAGCTCATATGAAGTTTTCAACTTCTTGTGTAGGTAGAGGTGGTTGATGGCATGGCAAGCGGTGCTGATAGCGTCGCACCAAAAGAGGTCTAACTCATCTAGCATTGTCCTTGCCATGTCAATGAGTGTTCGGTTCTTCTGCTCTACTACACCATTTTGTTAAGGGGTGTTTGGAGTTGAAAACTCATGCTTGATGCCCTCTTCATCAAGAAACTCCTCAACAAGAGTATTTTTGAATTTGGTCTCATTATCATTTCTCACTTTCTTGATTGGGAGACTGAACTCCTTTTATGCTCTTCTAACAAATATCTTCACCTTCTCTTGAACTTGGCACTTGTCATACAAAAAGAACACCCAAGTGAAACGGGAATAATCATCAATAATAACAAGACTATATTTGTTACCCCCGAGACTTAGGTAGGTGACTGATCCAAAGAGATCCATGTGAATTAACTCCAATGGTTGCTCGGTTGTCACACCCTAAAAATTTGAAAAGAAGAAAAATAGGAAAAATATGATTTTTGTATATTTTTGTGAGCATGAAAATTTAGAATGATAATAATTTTTATAAATTTAAAATTAAATATAAGAGTAGAAACATGTTTGTGCACTCATGCTGTTGCATTTAAATTTTTGAGATGAGTGGTTTGATTTAAATTCAAATTTGAATTTGAAAATCTTTTGAAAATTTGCTTTGAAAAATTAGAAAAGGAAAAAGAAAAGGAAAATCATTTTTTCGGTTTTCAGCCCAGCGCGCGTCTCGGCCTGCCTTGCGCGGCCCGCTCACTCCCGCGCCTCGCTCCCGCGTGGGCCGAGCCCAGCCGCAGCCGCCGGCCCAGTATCGCGCGAGCATGCGCCTTCCTTCCCTCTCCGTCGCTGACGCCGCGGGTCCACAAGTCAGGACCGCCTCCCTCCTCAAGCCGTCGGCAACGGCACCTTCCAAATACACCACCGACCGAATCCGCCGCCAAATCTCCCTCCTTCCTTTCTTAGAACCGCCTTCGGGCTATAAAAACGGGGTGCCGCCTCCCTCCGCTTCACATTGGACTACAAATCGCAGCCTCTCTCGTCCTGTGGTGGCTACGCCCGAAGCTCCTCCTCTACCGTCCGCCACCGCGAGCTAGCCGCCGCCTTCCGGTCATCCTCCGGTCCCATCTTCGCGCGGGGTGAGTTCGCCATGCTTCGGTCTTCCTCCCCGTGCTCTCCGCTTGCTGAATGATGCCGAGAATCGAGGTTTTGCGGTTTCCAGTCATGGCGCCGCCGCGGAAAGGTCACCGTCGGCCGATTCCGGCCGGAGCGCCGCCGGCCTCCTCCCCCGATTAGATCTAGGCCGTTCGTTTTGAATCCGACGATCGAAAATTAAAGATACCCCTTCGGCCGGAAAATTTGCTAAAGAGCCCCTGAAGTTTTTAAGTTCTTAACCCGCAGTCCAAAACGTATTATCCCGCGTTCGTTTTGATCTGTTGAAAGCGTATTTCGTCTCGGTAATTGAAAAATACGTTTTCTGATATTTACAGTTTTGCCACTGAGTTTGTTTTAGTCATAAATTATCCGTTTTAACTCCGATTTGATCCATTCAAATTGCGTTAGATTCGTATTTGCGAGCTCTACATGATGATAGAACTGTACAGTAGGTTTGAGATAATTTATTTTCGAGTTTATATTAAAGTAATTATTTATCTATAGGAAATCTTAGAAAACTCATAACTTTTATGTTTTAAATCCAAATTTCGTGATCTTTATGTCTATGTGATCGTAGTAACGTGTAGAAGAGTTTTACAAACTTGTTATATTGTTAGTGCTACTGTTGGTTAGGTTTTCTATCTTTAAGTTCCGATGTGAGATTAATCTATTACTTTAATTAAGTAGATTTTGTTTAAATCATATCTTCTATGTTTTAGATCCGTTTTAGCTCATTCGAGTTGCGTTAGATTCATAGCAACGAGATTTACGCGTTAGTGACAGTATTTGCCATATTACTAATTCTGAAATTTTATTGTTTAAATCATATCTTGATTAATAATTATGCAACTGGGTTTTGTAAATAAAATATGATTTGTTTTACTTTAGTTTCATAATTTGAATCTAAATTTGACTTAATTCCATATATAGTATCTATAAAATATCTTATATATGTTATTATATAATTAAAACACATGAAACTAATAGTTTTATATTTTCTTCTATGAGCAAATCTTTCGGTAGATGTATCTTTTCAACCGTAGCTTCGATTAGAGTGCTTTTCGCGCCTGTGTGTTCATAGCAATGCATAGAACCTCTTTAAAATCTTTTCACATATTGTTTCATATGTTTTGTGTACTGTTCTAATTTTAGATCTATTGTTTGCTTCGTGTATGATTGCTCGATGTGTGTGTGGTGATTTATTGATCAAGTCCAGTCGGTGAGATATACGTGGTTATCAAGAAGAAGAAGAAGAACGTTGAAGATTTAAAGCTTACCGAAGGATCGGTGTTTAAGGCAAGTATAGCATGGGATCATCCTTGTTTCCTATTCACCTTTAATATACTTAATTCATGTGCATGTGTCTACCTTGTTACCACTCAGGATATCCTAGTTTTTGTATCTTGTACCTTGACACCCGTGGGACATTGCATTGGGTAGTATTTATGCTAGTGCTCAAGATAAATAACCATGATCTGTAACTTGACTAATGATATATGCAATAAACGTTTAAAAGATGCTTTAAAGCAATATGGCTCAAGAGGGCTAGAGCATATTTGGTTGTTTTTATGGTGCTCTAGTTTCTCTCCATAAGGACTTATCTGTAAGCGAACATCCGGGACTTACAGTACAACTGTGAGGGCTATATGGCTCTGGCTTTAGTCAAGTATGAGGACCTTTTCTAGCTTGTTAGTGGTAACCTTCATGGCGTAAGAACGGCTTGACGAATCGGGTATAGTGCGGCCTCTGTCCTTATGTGTATAGGCTGCGCGTTATTGTGCCATTTGGAAGGGGGGCTCTACATCTGTTTGCCGAGTGAATCTAATGGCCCTAACTTGTTAGACGAACCTTTGAAAGGCTTCATAGTGAACCCTGCCGACCTTCCTTGGAAGTGGGTCAAGAGATTAGCTACCTCGGGTGAAAGGGTAAATCACGACTCACAGTGAAAGTGTACAACCTCTGCAGAGTGTAAAACTGTTATAACAGCCGTGCTCACGGTCACGAGTGGCCTTGGACCCTTACAAAATAAATGATGGACACTGATGGTAATGATAATACTGATGATATTAAAGCTCACTAATGATTATTGTTTCTTGCTATACATTATTCTTGTTTACATGATCATGAGGTTATTTGGGATTTTGGTAAACTTGTTGCTACTCAATTGTTAAAGAGATGATTCACTAAAAGCTATTGCAGTAAACCCGTGTCAAACCTTTTGAGCAGCATGAACCCCATGTTATATTTGTTGAGTTCGACATGGACTCACTCTTGCTATTTCCCCACATCTCAGGAAGAGTACCAGACTGTTAGATTCTGGAATTGTTAGGCTTGTGATCAACCAGTTAGTTTGATCCTGGAGTGAAGGTTGCACCCGATGTTCGGAGTTGTCTTTCCGCTGTGTTACTCTTTAAGGTATACTTTATACTATTGAGTTATGTATATTAAGCATTTGTCTTTTGATATTATACTTATCTGTGGCTATATGTGAGATTTGTCTTCTTTATTTCACATATGGTGTATGTCTGGTTTTGTCCTTAAAACCGGGTGTAACATCGGTAGTCATGATGCTCTTTGGTGGGTGAGGTACTCCTATTTGCTCTCTGGCTTGACAAGCGCTACAAATCCTATCTTTCGCAAAGTGAATATTTGTTAGTCCAAGGATGTGTTCATCTTTTAGAAGTTTGGTCAAGTTTCTCATCCCAACATGGGCTAGTCAGCGATGCCAAAGCCAACCCATGCTAAATTTTGCCACTAAACAAGTCTCAAGCTTAGCTTTACTTTTGTGGAAATCAACTAGGTAAAGCTTGTTCCTTAATCAACTCGTAAAGACAATAGAGGAATCCTCCCTTTTAAAGACTTCCACACCCTTATCTGTAAAGAGACAATTGTAGCCAATCTCACACAATTGAGAAACGAACAACAAATTATAACTCAACGAATCAACATGTAAAATATTTGTAATTGAATGCTCCAGGGTTATAGCAACTTTACCAAGACCAATCACATCCCCCTTTAAATTGTCTCCAAAGACAATATTTTTATTTGAGTGCATCATCGGGGGATATGATGAGAACATATTCCTTTCTCTGGTCATATGATTTGTATATCCACTATCAAGCACCCAACTTGATCCACTAGAGGAGTATGCCTGCAAAACAAATTTAGTTGCTAGATTTAGGTCCCCAAGTAGACTTGGGGCCTTACATGTTAGTCATAAGAAACTTAGAAACCCAAATAGATGAGTTAAGATAAGCATTAGTCTCCTAGCCAACATATTTGGCAAACTCTTTTTCACTGCTGTTCTTCTTCAAAACAAAACACGATGTCAAGCTTTGTCGTGGTGCATGGGTCTTCGGTTGATAGGTGTAACAGAACCGACCAAATTATAAGAGCACAAGTACAAAAACAAGCACCGAAGCGCTCAAATTTTCGAACTTGAGCCCATATAATCCCGGTAGTCAATCGAAACCACGAAGGATTTCAAACCAACTTGCTTACAACCAGGATCGCATCATTCAACATACAACATCATACGTTACATTTCACAAGTAGTTCTGAAATAAGTTTACACACACGGAGTCGCAATTATTACAAACCAAGTTTATAAAAGTAGCAGAAGCAAACACACGCCAGTTGTTTAACTACTTCCAGTCTTGTTGATCAACATCCCACAAAAGCATCAGGAAAGTACATAAAAGATGATCACGCCCAAGTGATCTAGTCTTCGTCACCTGCAGGGTGGAGACAATTTTTGCAGAAGCCTTGGTAGAGCATATCATCTGCAACAGGAGGGAATAAACCCTGAGTACTGGAATGTACTCAGCTAGACTTACCCATCGAAAACCAGAAATAAGATGACACCAAGGATTATGCAAGGCTTACACAAGAGGCTAGCTGACATCACATTTTTGCATAAAGGCATAAGTAATTGAGACTCTTATAACCTGTACTAGCAGTTATTTTTAGCATTTGCCTGTCATCTATCTTAGCACCTATACTAAACATGCACTTGATTAAATCAAACAATTATCATCATTATATCCAGAGCAGGTATGAATTGTGGCAACATTGTATCATTCCCTTAACCACCAGTTCATTTAATGAGATCTACGTTGTCGCTGCTCAAGTCAAGTGCTCACTAACCGGGAGCGACGGCGATTCGAATCGAATTCCTATCCAGCTGGAGGGGTATTTCTAACACTCACCGCGTAGGCCCCTGCCAGGGTCGCACAAGCCACCTTTTCATATGATTCAGGAATCGCGGGTCCGAATGATGTCGCGACCCCAAGGGCGACACTCTACCAGGTGATAGGGACTCTAACCCCCTTGGTCTCACGCCAATGTCCCCAAGCACATCCTTTCTCTCCTCCAAGAAGCAACCTACCATTCGATTCCCGGCCTGAACCACATTACTCGGCTTCGCGGTCGGAACGACTTATCCGGCCAACTAAGTGTTAGACTGCGTTCAACATGACTCAAGGACGTACAGCGAATCGGTCCTTAAACGACTCAGACGGGCATAGCTCCACACCCAAGACGTGAAGTGTCTTGCGGCTGTACTATCGACCTCCCGCCCGGTCTCAATTTCATTTTTAAGCATAGTTCCATCCACGATAGCCATAAAGCCACTCGTGACTCCTTCCTACATCTCGTGGATGACCGGAAATCACCCGACTTCTACCGTACTAAGCAGGGCTAAGCATTGACACGTGCCTAAACCTAATATAGGATTAAGTACGATATCTGGACAAGGATAGGTATAATGCAACAATTGTTTTCATATAACTCCTACAACTTAATTTAGTAAACAATTAAAAGTACTCCATATTAATTTATAAATCAGTAGGTTCAGCATGCACCGGGGCTTGCCTTTCAGAAAGGTCGAAGGCCGGTGGTCAGGACACTCAGGTAGGTCTTCTGCGGGAACTTCTCCGCCGGTTGGTTCCTCTAGCTGCTCCGGCTGGTCCTGGATTTCCTTCGGAATCACCGGCTCGAATTCGAGGAGAGTTACCCCCTCCGGAACACCTATTGCATGAGTGCACAATAAATATCATGGGTGCATAATGGTGCAACATGCTCGGAATAAAATGCATTTCAGAAATAAAATATAATAATCTAATCAAGTTACTTTATCAGTACGTGCAAATCTCTTCTCCAGTGGAGAAGTACTTACCTAATCTACCCAACCTAAGATATAGTTGTTCATCTTTGGTTAAGGCCCTAACACCTAACAAACAAAGGAGTGACATTATTTAGGTTACCACATCCAACCAAAAATATCACGGTAAGACATTCTGGACAGCAGCTACTTGTTTCTAACATAACTGGAGATTCCCAAATCCAAAAGATATGATATAAGACAATCTGGAAAGCTTAAGAAATGTACCACAAAATGTTTTCAGGCCACAACACTTAATTCCAAAGTTTACCTAGTCGAAATTCCAAAGTCCCAGAATCTGTTCTCTCTAAACAGAGAGCAGTCAATTCTGGACTGTCACTTTAAACAGCAATAACTCCCAAACTACTAAGCCAAATGCTCCCAAATTTTGACACAAGCTCATTTACAAATTTTACTACAACTTTGGTATTTACAAGTTTTCCAGCAACCACCTTTATCCAAGGTCAAACCTAGAAATACTATCAGCTGTCCAGAAAACCTAAAATTATAAAGGTTAAATATTTATTGATGTGGCAAACATTCTCTAAGACCAAACTAATACTACTACAAGTTCACAAAGGTCACAAAAACACCAGAAAGTAAGGTGTGCCCACCTAGAATATTTATTTAAACTCATTTCTTAATTTACTTAAGTAATTAAGTGGAATTTCAAACATATATGTAAATTGCTCCTAAAATTATACAAAAATTAAAGGAGACTCTCTGGCCCAAAAAGAGGCCACTGTAAAAATTTGAACTAAATTTATTCACAGGAACTTCCTACACAAAATTCCCAAGCCAAAAAGGCTGATTTTTGTATAAATAACAAAGCATAGTAAAAAGTGTCAAAAAACAGATTTCCTAATTTTCTTAGACACTCTAGGGTACCGAGACATTCTCCAAAAATTTATATGAACATTGCGCAAATAGAAAAATTACAAAAATTCATTTAAGTATTTCCTAAAATAACAAGATAGCATTATAACTTGAAAAGTACTTAAGCACTACTGCCCAAATTTTTACCAGAGCTAGAGCAAGTATAAATTAGTCTACCCACCAAATTTCATAATTTTGGGAACACTGAAACTCAAGATATAATTTAAACAAGTTTGCATGTGCTTTAAAACACATTTCAAAGACCTATTTAAATATCCCAAAAACTAAACATCACATAGCAAACTCATATTTTTCTAAAATACTACACATCATGTAGATCCTAACAAAATTTATCTCATGATTGTTTAGCAAGTAAAACCCTACATCTACATTTTCCAAAACTTAACCAAAACTGTGATAGAATAAATAAAAATCAAACAAATCTTATTCGTTACTGGGCCGGCCCGGGAAAGACGCGGCCCACGACTCGCGCGCGCGGCCCGCTCTCGCGCGCGGCTTGCTACGGCTCTCGCCCGCGCGTGGAGGAGGAAGTAGAGGAGGGAATGGTGAGCGCGAGTGGGGAGTTGAGGTGGCGGCCCCAACTTCACGCCCGCGCGCATGCGTGCGATGTGGAGGCGACGGCAGGGCGCGAGCGCCACGCGGCCACCAAGCTCTGTCCGAGCGCCACGACGCGAAGCTATCGGTGACGGTCGACTGAACGAAGCCCGGCGTGGTGGCCTGACAGCGAATGTTTGACGTTGATTAACTCGTAAACGAGCTCGAATTAGTGACACCTCCAATTAGCAAAGTTGTAGACCTATGTGAGCACTACAAGTTTGTAAAAGACATCATGAGCTGGTTCGGTTTAGTTAGTGACATACAGGGCCCTGAAGTGAGGTACCCAGAAACTAAAACCGAGTTTCAGTTAGCTAACCGACTGAAACTCGTTTTTTTCCAGGCACCATAACTCCTAAACCATTTAGAACTAGGTGATGGTGATATTGACAATGTTGTAGAGCTACGTGTGGATAACAACTTTGTCAATTGGCTCAAAGACTGGTTCGGCCTAGTTTGTGAGTTACAAGTTGCCAAAGTGAGGTGCAGTGAAACGGTTTTCAGCTTCACACTTAGCCAAAATTTGCTAAGTCCCAAAACAGCCCCTAATACTGACTTGTGGGCCATTTTTGAGCATGTTCTGGTCATTTTCATAAGATGGCCATATTAGAACTTTTGTTCCTTATGAAATTCTCTACAACTTTGCTTAAGGGTGCTCCTCCATGCAAGATTTCTAAGCTGTACTTTTTAATTGGTCAAACCAGATCACTCTAGGGGTCCAACTTAGTCAACCACATTTGGAAGGGCAATTTGGTAATTTTGGTCAACATGAACATTGCTCCACTACTTACCCTAAATGTAATTAAGGTGTTATAAGACCTAATTAGCCACTCTACACATTGGTTGCACAAAATTCCTAGTGTCACTTACTTTGGAACAAGTAATTCAATACTTTCTCCCAAATGTTGCAAGCTCATGTTGCACATGTTGCATGAGTGTGTTGCATAACACTTGCTAATTATGTTACACTAAAGTGGTTGACATGTCTCACAAAGGAAATTGCACATAAGGTACTTGTATGTTGCACACTACTCACTTCTTACTTCACATGAAATATAAACATATGTGGCAATGTTTCCAAAGCATGTTTCACATATTATAAGCTTATGCATGAAATGAATGATGCTTGCTTATGCTTATGCAAATCCAATGCAATTAAGGAGCTAAACACCTGAGGTGTTACAGCCCTCCCCCGTTATAAAAATCTCGTCTCGAGATTTGGAAAGCGTACCATTTTTCATAGAATTCCTTATAACCATCCCGTAAATAGTCCTCCCGTTCCCATGTAGCGTCACTTTCACTACCCTGATTACTCCACATTACTTTATACCACTTAACCACTTTGCTTCTAGTCACTCGTTCCTGAGTATCGATCACTCGGACTGGCTTTTCTTCGTAAGTTAGATCGGATTCCAGCCTGATATCTCCTAAAGGGACTCTTTCCTCAGGAACTCGAAGACACTTTTTGAGTTGTGATACATGGAAGACGTTGAATATGACACTCATTTCTGGAGGTAACTGGATTTTATACGCAACAGCTCCACTCTTGCCTATGATCTAGAAAGGACCCACGTATCTCGGCGCAAGTTTCCGCTTAACACCAAAACGTTGGACACTCTTCATTGGAGAAACTTTCAGATACACGAAGTCTCCAACTTCAAACTCGAGTGGTTTTCTACGACGATCAGCATAACTTTTCTGTCTAGCTTGGGCTGCAGCCATATGTTTTTGGATGGTACGGACTTGTTCCTCAGCTTCATGAACAAAATCAATACCATAATACCTCCTTTCACCAGCTTCTACCTAGTTTAGTGGGGTTCTACACTTACGACCGTACAAAGCTTCGAATGGAGCCATCTTAATACTCTCTTGATAACTATTATTATACGAAAACTTGGCTAGAGGTAACCATTTTTCCCAAGAACCCTTGGATGAAATGACACATGCCCGCAACAGATCTTCCAAGATTTGGTTAACCCGTTCCGTCTGTCCTGATGTCTGGGGGTGATAAGCAGAGCTTCTCACTAACTTGGTTCCCAGAAGGTGATGCAAGTGCTCCCAAAAGCGAGCAGTGAACTGGGGACCACGGTCAGATATGATAGTACGAGGTATCCCATGGAGCCGGACTATCTGATTGAAGTACAACTCAGCATAGTCAGTGGGACGATAGTCCACTCTAACTGGAATGAAGTGAGCTGATTTGGTCAAACGATCCACAATTACCCAGATGGAGTTATGATTTTTGACAGTAGGAGGAAGACCGACAATGAAATCCATACTTATCTCTTCCCATTTCCAACCTAGGATAGAAAGTGGTTGAAGCAACCCAGCTTTCATGTGCACAGCTTTAACTCTACAGCAGGTGTCACACCTAGCCACATATGCAGCTATCTCTTTCCGCATCTTGGTCCACCAATAGTATGGCTTCAAATCATAATACATCTTATTGCTACCAGGATGGATGGACAACTTAGAGGAGTGTGCTTCAGACATAATATCATTTCTAAGCTCTCGGTCCTTAGGCACAACTAACCTATCCTTGAACCATAGTACACCCTCTTCATCTACCCTGAACTGTGTAGTTTCTTGCTCTTTCATCTTACGCTTGATGTGGAATATACCAGTGTCAGTCTTTTGGAGCTCAATAATTCTGCTTTTGAGAGTACAACTGACAGTGATGTTGTACAAGACTGCTGGATGTAGAAGGCGAGATCGATGAAAATCAGTTTCAACTAGGGAATGGCAATGAGACTTACGGCTTAAAGCATCCGCAACCACATTTGCCTTGCCAGGATGATAGTGCACTTGAAGGTTATAATCCTTAATCAACTCGAGCCATCTTCTTTGACGCATATTTAACTCGGGTTGGGTGAAGATGTATTTGAGGCTTTTATGGTCTGTGTAGATATTGCAAACATTGCCCAGCAGATAGTGCCGCCAGGCTTTCAAAGCATGAACAACTGCGGCGAGTTCTAAGTCATGCGTTGGATAATTCACCTCATGCTTCCGAAGTTGTCGAGAGGTATATGCAATTACTCGGCCTTCCTGCATCAACACACCTCCCAAACCTATGCCTGAGGCATCACAATAAACATCAAATGGTTTCTCGATATCCGGTTGTGCCAAAACCGGAGCTGAGGTTAGGAGAGTTCGCAGTTTGTGAAAAGCCGCATCACACTCAGGAGTCCAGACAAACCTGGTGTCCTTTTGTAGCAACCGAGTCATTGGCTTGGCTATTTTGGAGAAATCCGGGATGAAGCGACGATAATAGCCAGCCAAACCAAGAAAACTCCGGACCTCGTGAACCGAGATAGGAGCTTTCCAGTTCAGTACTTCTTGTACCTTGGCGGGGTCCACCATAATTCCTCCATCGGACAACACATGCCCAAGGAAAGGTACTTCTCGAAGCCAGAATTCGCACTTACTGAACTTTGCATATAGTTGATGTTCACGCAGTCTTGTGAGGACTATACGCAGATGTTCAGCATGATCTTCCTCATTTACAGAATATATCAGGATGTCATCAATAAATACCACCACAAACTTGTCCAATTCGGGCATAAACACCGAATTCATCAAGTACATAAAGTGTGCGGGGGCATTTGTCAAGCCGAAAGACATAACAAGATACTCATAAAGACCGTATCTGGTAGAAAAGGCTGTCTTTGGAACATCTTCCAGGCGGATTTTAATTTGATGGTAGCCAGATCTTAGATCGATCTTGGAGAAAACTTTAGCTTTAGACAACTGATCGAACAAGATGTCGATACGTGGTAGAGGGTACTTATTTTTGACAGTGACTGCATTGAGAGGTCTATAATCTACGCACATCCGCAACGACTGATCCTTCTTCTTTACAAAGATAGCAGGACATCCCCACGGCGACGAACTAGGACGAATCAACCCCTTCTTCAAAAGTTCATTCAATTGCACCTTAAGTTCAGCGAGTTCATTTGGAGGCATCCTATAGGGTCTCCTAGAGATGGGAGCCGTGCCAGGCAACAACTCAATTTTAAACTCCACATCCCGATCCGGAGGGAGCCCCGGCAAATCATCGGGAAAAACGTCCGGAAACTCATTTACTACTGGAATTTCGGCCAACGCCTTTGCTTGCACAGCATGAACTTCCCCAGACAAATCAACTTTTCTGGGAAGTTGTACCAGAAAACCCTTTTGATCTGTAGGATCTCTGAGCATAACTACCCGAGTGGATGTATCAATGAGTACCCCATTCTGACTCATCCAATTCATGCCCAAGATAACATCTATGCCTAAGCCCGGCAAAACCACTAAGGCAAGCGAGTACTTTCGCCCTTCTATCTCAAGCTCAAGATTCCCCACTACTTTATTTGTGGAAATATTCCCACTTGCTGCGCTAATACAATAACCCCCACCTTCAACAGTATGCAATTTGTGTGCAAACTCTGATGCAAACTTAGGACTGATAAAGGAATGCGAAGCACCTGAATCAAAAAGTACCACTGCAGGTGTTGGTCAACTAGGAACTTACCAGCAGTGACAACCTCACCAGATGGGATTTCCTCAATACTGTTATAATGAGCGTGCCCTTGACGGCCACCTTGGTTGACATTCTTCTTAGGGTAAGGACAGTTCCTGGACCAATGGCCTGGCTTGTTGCAGTTCCAGCAAGGCATGTTGCTAGGAGGGACACTGGAGCTGCCTTGGCTCGAACTACTTTTTGGCGGAGCCACTGTATATGCCTTGTGAAACCCAGTCTTCACTGGCGCCTTCTTTTGCGGAGGACGGAACTTAGCATTTGTGGCAGGAGGGCGAGGAGGAGCCCTCGGGGCAGCTGGAGCTCGAGACTGTGAAGCACCTGCCTCAAGTGCCCTCTTGCGGCTCTTAGAAGCAGCATAGATAGAGTTATTGTTCTCTTGAGTCAGAGCATCACTGATAAATTCATTGAAAGTAGTGCACTTGCTAGTGCCCATAGTCTTCATCAGCTTTGGGCCGAGGCCTCTTTTAAAGCTAGCAATTTTCTTGGAATCGGTATCCACAAACTCTGTGGCATACCTTGCCAGGTTGTTGAAAGATTGCAGATATTCAGTCAAGCTTTTATTGCCCTGCGACAGCCTCATAAATTCTGTGTGTTTGATAGCCATAAGACCTGGAGGAATATAGTTCCCACGGAATGCAGCCTTGAACTGGTCCCAAGCAATCGGGACATTTGCAGGCAGTGTGGAACGATAGTGGCTCCACCAAATACCCGCTGGACCATGCAATTGATGAGAAGCATATTCAGTCTTTAGCTCATCAGTCAAGCGAAGCAGACGAAACTTTTGTTCAATAGTATTCAACCACTCATCAGCTTGCAGTGGTTCCTCCGCCTCCTTAAAGAGCGGGGCTTAGTATCAAGAAAGTCCTTGAAATCACTGTACTGATTGGGTTCTGGGCCCTGGCGGCCAGGACGAGCCTCCCGGTTGGCAAGCTGGCGCATAGCATCTGCCAGCATGCGCTGCCCTTCGACCACGGTCTGCATTAACTCAGCCGGGGTAGGTGGTGGCGGAGGGGTGGCTGTTCCTCATCCTCATTGCCACGACCCCGACGGAGATTGTACGATATCTGCAAAATGCATAGCCAATGAGCACTGATGATGTGGGAAATTTGTAGATGAATTATTGTAAATATGTCAAACTGACTTCATGAAATAGACTTCTCAAAATACTCATGGCACAATAATTCATCACAACCGCACAATCCATTCAAGCGGATCAATTGGCGCAATCATGCGAGAGAATCCAACAAGATGTACTTTGATAAAGGCTCACTCACAAGGAGCACAACAGTTACTGAACCGTTTACGTTAATATCTACGTGATTTTTGATCTTTCGTCCGGTACTTGGATTCGATTTCAAGGTTTTTAGTTGACTGAGAAAGGCTACTTCAAACTGACCACAAAGAGACTTCTCAACGGTAGAGTTCCATGGTGGATCATGACTAGCCACCTCGATACCAGCGCGTGCCAAGCAGCACAGCCTTATGTCGTGCGCCATAGGAGGCCCTCGGTTTCGTCGCGGCACCGAAGGGTACTAATCGTGACACCATCATCGAACGCAACACAATAAGACATCCAATTGCGATCGAAATTAACAGGTTCCAACTAAACATCCAGGAAACATAGGGTTCGACCTTACATCCCAAAAGTCAAGTTATTACAAAGCCTCACTCCAACACAGGGAGGGCACAAAAGACATCCTAACATCATAGCTACGTGATAACTACTCTAAGCATCGTCCTCAGAGTCGGTGTCAAGGATCTCCCCGCCGTCCTCATCACTAACAGGCTCTAACTCCTCATCTTCTTCTTCTGGTTCTTCTCTGGTTCGGCATCTTGGGGTCCGTTGACCTCCACTTCATCATCATTTTCAGCCATGAAGATTCCCGAACCCATGTCCTCATCGCGTTGTTGTTTGAGGCAGCAGAGGATTAAGCTGGTTGTTCAGGCGGTGCACTTCTTCATGAAGATTGTCATTGTATTCTTCAGCATTCTCCAACTGTTGCTCGAGCTCAAACTGACGAGCTCTCAGAACGTTCTCCTCGTGCCAGGCTTCATCCCTCTGGTTCATGACACGGACCAGCATGCGTTGACAGTTGCGGTTTGCTACTGTCAATCTCTGGACTGCAAGGGTTTCCTGGTCACGATCACAATCACTTGCTCCAGTTGCTGACGCGCTGCATTCCTGGCAGCAGTCACTTCAGCCAACTCTGCCCTCAGCCTTTCCACCTCAGTAGGCTCAGGGCGGGGCTCACGTGGAGCGAGCTGGTGACGCGGTGCCCTGCCAGTGGACTTACGAGCGGTCCTCTTGGTACGTGCCATCTGTAGCAACAAGATAAGATACGACTTAAAGTGAGGATCATTTAGGGGATACGAAATTTAATTTAGTCGGGAGTACTGAAATTTTTAAGGAGGGAGTAAATGATATGTATGATATAATTAAACATGATGCATGCACGTTCCGTACGCCCTCTCACCTTAGTAGAAACCTAAAGTTCTAACGCTAGGCGGTCATACATACGTTCTCTCATATAAGCGAAACTATCGGTCTACTCGTTACGCTGTTAGTGTACCTGCAGAAAACCTCATTTCAGCCCAACAGTTTCCCAATATATGCACACAAGAAAGCAGTAATTTAAATACTTTCCATATACACATCCCTGATGTATATACTTCAGTATCAAAGCTACCCGATATAAAGGTTCCCACAATTAAGTGCTTACGTAATTATACATGTTTAAACATGTAAGTATGCAAGTCACCAAAACTACTCTCCCCTAGATCGCCGTTGGACGATCATGCTCTCACAACTCACACTTACCAGAGCGTCGAGGCAATTGATCCATATTACCACCCAAGTGGATGGCATCCACAATATCACGCCGTATGGACGACGAAACAAAAACAAACAAGCCCCCAAGTTAGTCTTTATAATAAGCCACCTAAGAGTCCTTATTTGGGCTAAGGGATGTGATCACTGGCATACCTATGAAAATAATTTTTAGTAATTTTAACCCTTTTCATAATCAAATACTTTTGTTTTTAAATACTCGTAAGATGTTTTTAATGTTGAATTATGTCTTATGCTCAGGTACCAGCTGTAACAGAACCGACCAAATTATAAGAGCACAAGTACAAAAAACAAGCACCGAAGCAAAGCTCAAATTTTCGAACTTGAGCCCATATAATCCCGGTAGTCAATCGAAACCACGAAGGATTTCAAACCAACTTGCTTACAACCAGGATCGCATCATTCAACATACAACATCATACGTTACATTTCACAAGTAGTTCTAAAATAAGTTACACACAACGAGTCGCAATTATTAC
>CM036212.1:12897505-13068503 GCA_020631735.1 Saccharum officinarum | reverse complement strand
ACAACTAACCTATCCTTGAACCATAGTACACCTCTTCATCTACCCTGAACTGTGTAGTTTCTTGCTCTTTCATCTTATGCTTGATGTGGAATATACCAGTGTCAGTCTTTTGGAGCTCAATAATTCTGCTTTTGAGAGTACAACTGACAGTGATGTTGTACAAGACTGCTGGATGTAGAAGGCGAGATCGATGAAAATCAGTTTCAACTAGGGAATGGCAATGAGACTTACGGCTTTAAGCATCCGCAACCACATTTGCCTTGCTAGGATGATAGTGCACTTGAAGGTTATAATCTTTAATCAACTCGAGCCATCTTCTTTGACGCATATTTAACTCGGGTTGGGTGAAGATGTATTTGAGGCTTTTATGGTCTGTGTAGATATTGCAAACATTGCCCAGCAGATAGTGCCGCCAGGCTTTTAAAGCATGAACAACTATGACGAGTTCTAAGTCATGCGTTGGATAATTCACCTCATGCTTCTGAAGTTGTCGAGAGGTATATGCAATTACTCGGCCTTCCTGCATCAACACACCTCCCAAACCTATGCCTGAGGCATCACAATAAACATCAAATGGTTTCTCGATATCCGGTTGTGCCAAAACCGGAGCTGAGGTTAGGAGAGTTCGCAGTTTGTGAAAAGCCGCATCACACTCAGGAGTCCAGACAAACCTGGTGTCCTTTTGTAGCAACCGGGTCATTGGCTTGGCTATTTTGGAGAAATCCGAGATGAAGCGACGATAATAGCCAGCCAAACCAAGAAAACTCCGGACCTCGTGAACCGAGATAGGAGCTTTCCAGTTCAGTACTTCTTGTACCTTGGCGGGGTCCACCATAATTCCCCCATCGGACAACACATGCCCAAGGAAAGGTACTTCTCAAAGCCAGAATTCGCACTTACTGAACTTTGCATATAGTTGATGTTCACGCAGTCTTGTGAGGACTATAAGCAGATGTTTAGCATGATCTTCCTCATTTACAGAATATATCAGGATGTCATCAATAAATACCACCACAAACTTGTCCAATTTAGGCATAAACACCGAATTCATCAAGTACATAAAGTGTGCGGGGGCATTTGTCAAGCTGAAAGACATAACAAGATACTCATAAAGACCGTATCTGGTAGAAAAGGCTGTCTTTGGAATATCTTCCAGGCAGATTTTAATTTGATGGTAGCCAGATCTTAGATCGATCTTGGAGAAAACTTTAGCTTTAGACAACTGATCGAACAAGATGTCGATACGTGGTAGAGGGTACTTATTTTTGACAGTGACTGCATTGAGAGGTCTATAATCTACGCACATCCGCAACGACTGATCCTTCTTCTTTACAAAGATAGCAGGACATCCCCACGGCGACGAACTAGGACGAATCAACCCCTTCTTCAAAAGTTCATTCAATTGCACCTTAAGTTCAGCGAGTTCATTTGGAGGCATACTATAGGGTCTCCTAGAGATGGGAGCCGTGCCAGGCAACAACTCAATTTTAAACTCCACATCCCGATCTGGAGGGAGCCCCGGCAAATCATCGGGAAAAACGTCCGGAAACTCATTTACTACTGGAATTTCGGCCAACGCCTTTGCTTGCACAGCATGAACTTCCCCAGACAAATCAACTTTTCTGGGAAGTTGTACCAGAAAACCCTTTTGATCTGTAGGATCTCTAAGCATAACTACCCGAGTAGATGTATCAATGAGTACCCCATTCTGACTCATCCAATTCATGCCCAAGATAACATCTATGCCTAAGCCCGGCAAAACCACTAAGGCAAGCGAGTACTTTCGCCCTTCTATCTCAAGCTCAAGATTCCCCACTACTTTATTTGTGGAAATATTCCCACTTGTTGCGCTAATACAATAACCCCCACCTTCAACAGTATGCAATTTGTGTGCAAACTCTGATGCAAACTTAGGACTGATAAAGGAATGTGAAGCACCTGAATCAAAAAGTACCACTGCATGGTGTTGGTCAACTAGGAACTTACCAGCAGTGACAACCTCACCAGATGGGATTTCCTCAATACTGTTATAATGAGCATGCCCTTGACGGCCACCTTGGTTGACATTCTTCTTAGGGTATGGACAGTTCCTGGACCAATGGCATGGCTTGTTGCAGTTCTAGCAGGGCATGTTGCTAGGAGCGACACTGGAGCTGCCTTGGCTCGAACTACTTTTTGGTAGAGCCACTGTATATGCCTTGCAAAACCCAGTCTTCACTGGCGCCTTCTTTTGCGGAGGACGGAACTTAGCATTTGTGGCAGGAGGGCGAGGAGGAGCCCTCGGGGCAGCTGGAGCTCGAGACTGTGAAGCACCTACCTCAAGTGCCCTCTTGCGGCTCTTAGAAGCAGCATAGATCGAGTTATTGTTCTCTTGAGTCAGAGCATCACTGATAAATTCATTGAAAGTAGTGCACTTGCTAGTGCCCATAGTCTTCATCAGCTTTGGGCCGAGGCCTCTTTTAAAGCTAGTAATTTTCTTGGAATCGGTATCCACAAACTCTGTGGCATACCTTGCCAGGTTGTTGAAAGCTTGCAGATATTCAGTCAAGCTCTTATTGCCCTGCGACAGCCTCATAAATTTTGTGTGTTTGATAGCCATAAGACCTAGAGGAATATAGTTCCCACGGAATGCAGCCTCGAACTGGTCCCAAGCAATCGGGACATTTGCAGGCAGTGTGGAACGATAGTGGCTCCACCAAATACCCGCTCGACCATGCAATTGATGAGAAGCATATTCAGTCTTTAGCTCATCAGTCAAGCGAAGCAGACGAAACTTTTGTTCAATAGTATTCAACCACTCATCAGCTTGCAGTGGTTCCTCCGCCTCCTTAAAGAGCGGGGGCTTAGTATCAAGAAAGTCCTTGAAATCACTGTACTGATTGGGTTCTGGGCCCTGGCGGCCAGGACGAGCCTCCCGGTTGGCAAGCTGGCGCATAGCATCTGCCAGCATGTGCTGCCCTTCGACCATGGTCTGCATTAACTCAGCCGGGGTAGGTGGTGGCGGAGGGGGTGGCTGTTCCTCATCCTCATTGCCACGACCCCGACGGAGATTGTACGACATCTGCAAAATGCATAGCCAATGAGCACTGACGATGTGGGAAATTTGTAGATGAATTATTGTAAATATGTCAAACTGACTTCATGAAATAGACTTCTCAAAATACTCATGGCACAATAATTCATCACAACCGCACAACCCATTCAAGCGGATCAATTGGCGCAATCATGCGAGAGAATCCAACAAGATGTACTTTGATAAAGGCTCACTCACAAGGAGCACAATAGTTACTGAACCGTTTACGTTAATATCTACGTGATTTTTGATCTTTCGTCCGGTACTTGGATTCGATTTCAAAGTTTTTAGTTGACTGAGAAAGGCTACTTCAAACTGACCACAAAGAGACTTCTCAACGGTAGAGTTCCATGGTGGATCATGACTAGCCACCTTGATACCAGCGCGTGCCAAGCAGCACAGCCTTATGTCACGCGCCATAGGAGGCCCTCAGTTTCGTCGCGGCACCGAAGGGTACTAATCGTGACACCATCATCGAACGCAACACAATAAGACATCCAATTGCGATCGAAATTAACAGGTTCCAACTAAACATCCAGGAAACATAGGGTTCGACCTTACATCCGAAAAGTCAAGTTATTACAAAGCCTCACTCCAACACAGGGAGGGCACAAAAGACAACCCTAACATCATAGCTACATGATAACTACTCTAAGCATCGTCCTCAGAGTCGGTGTCAAGGATCTCCCCGCCGTCCTCATCACTAACAGGCTCTAACTCCTCATCTTCTTCTTCTGGTTCTTCTTCTGGTTCGGCATCTTGGGGTCCGTTGACCTCCACTTCATCATCATTTTCAACTATGAAGATTCCCGAACCCATGTCCTCATCTGTGTTGTTGTCTTGAGGCAGCAGAGGATTAAGCTGGTTGTTCAGGCGGTGCACTTTTTCATAAAGATTGTCATTGTATTCTTCAGCATTCTCCAACTGTTGCTCGAGCTCAAACTGACGAGCTCTCAGAACGTTCTCCTCGTGCCAGGCTTCATCCCTCTGGTTCATGACACGGACCAGCATGCGTTGACAGTTACGGTTTGCTACTGTCAATCTCTGGACTGCAAGGGTTTCCTGGTCACGATCACAGATCACTTGCTCTAGTTGCTGACGCGCTGCATTCCTGGCAGTAGTCACTTCAGCCAACTCTGCCCTCAGCCTTTCCACCTCAGTAGGCTCAGGGAGGGGCTCACGTGGAGCGAGCTGGTGACGCGGTGCCCTGCCCCAGTGGACTTACGAGCGGTCCTCTTGGTACGTGCCATCTGTAGCAACAAGATAAGATACGACTTAAAGTGAGGATCATTTAGGGGATACGAAATTTAATTTAGTTGGG
Organism: Saccharum officinarum; assembly: GCA_020631735.1. Classification (NCBI taxonomy): domain Eukaryota; kingdom Viridiplantae; phylum Streptophyta; class Magnoliopsida; order Poales; family Poaceae; genus Saccharum; species Saccharum officinarum. The sequence continues at coordinate 13,064,109 of CM036212.1, read as the reverse complement.
AGTACTGAAATTTTTAAGGAGGGAGTAAATGATATGTATGATATAATTAACATGATGCATGCACGTTCCGTACGCCCTCTCACCTTAGTAGAATCCTAAAGTTCTAACGCTAGGCGGTGGCATACATACGTTCTCTCATATAAGCGAAACTATCGGTCTACTCGTTACGCTGTTAGTGTACCTGCAGAAAACCTCATTTCAGCCCAACAGTTTCCCAATATATGCACACAAGAAAGCAGTAATTTAAATACTTTCCATATACACATCCCCTGATGTATATACTTCAGTATCAAAGCTACTCGATATAAAGGTTCCCACAATTAAGTGCTTACGTAATTACATGGTTTAAACATGTAAGTATGCAAGTCACCAAAACTACGCTCCCCTAGATCGCCGGTTGGACGATCATGCTCTTACAACTCACACTTACCAGAGCGTCGAGGCAATTGATCCATACATTACCACCCAAGTGGATGACATCCATATAATATCACGCCGTATGGACGACGAAACAAAAACGAACAAGACCCCCAAGTTAGTCTTTATAATAAGCCACCTAAGAGTCCTTATTTAGGCTAAGGGATGTGATCACTGGCATACCTATGAAAATAATTTTTAGAATTTTAACCCTTTTCATAATCAAATACTTTTGTTTTTAAATACTCGTAAGATGTTTTTAATGTTGAATTATGCTCCGGTACCAGCTGTAACAGAACCGACCAAATTATAAGAGCACAAGTACAAAAACAAGCACCGAAGCGCTCAAATTTTCGAACTTGAGCCCATATAATCCCGGTAGTCAATCGAAACCACGAAGGATTTCAAACCAACTTGCTTACAACCAGGATCGCATCATTCAACATACAACATCATACGTTACATTTCACAAGTAGTTCTAAAATAAGTTTACACACACGGAGTCGCAATTATTACAAACTAAGTTTATAAAAGTAGCGGAAGCAAACACACGCCAGTTGTTTAACTACTGCCAGTCTTGTTGATCAACATCCCACAAAAGCATCAGGAAAGTACATAAAAGATGATCACGCCCAAGTGATCTAGTCTTCGTCACCCGCAGGGTGGAGACAATTTTTGCAGAAGCCTTGGTAGAGCATATCATCTGCAACAGGAGGGAATAAACCCTGAGTACTGGAATGTACTCAGCTAGACTTACCCGTCGAAAACCAGAAATAAGATGACACCAAGGATTATGCAAGGCTTACACAAGAGGCTAGCTGACATCACATTTTTGCATAAAGGCATAAGTAATTGAGACTCTTATAACCTGTACTAGCAGTTATTTTTAGCATTTGCCTGTCATCTATCTTAGCACCTGTACTAAACAATTATCATCATTATATCCAGAGCAGGTATGAATTGTGGCAACATTGTATCATTCCCTTAACAACCAGTTCATTTAATGAGATCTACGTTGCCGCTGCTCAAGTCAAGTGCTCACTAATCGGGAGCGACGGCGATTCGAATCGAATTCCTATCCAGCTGGAGGGGTATTTCTAACACTCACCGTGCAGGCCCCTGCCAGGGTCGCACAAGCCACCTTTTCATATGATTCAGGAATCGCGGGTCCGAATGATGTCGCGACCCCAAGGGTGACACTCTGCCAGGTGATAGGGACTCTAACCCCCCCTTGGTCTCACGCCAATGTCCCCAAGCACATCCTTTCTCTCCTCCAAGAAGCAACCTACCATTCGATTCCCGGCCTGAACCACATTACTCGGCTTCACGGTCGGAACGACTTATCCGGCCAACTAAGTGTTAGACTGCGTTCAACATGACTCAAGGACGTACAGCGAATCGGTCCTTAAATGACTCAGACGGGCATAGCTCCACACCCAAGACGTGAAGTGTCTTGCGGTTGTACTATCGAACTCCCGCCCGGTCTCAATTTCATTTTTAAGCATGGTTCCATCCACGATAGCCATAAAGCCACTCGTGACTCCTTCCTACATCTCGCGGATGACCGAAAATCACCCGACTTCTACCGTACTAAGCAGGGCTAAGCATTGACACGTGCCTAAACCTAATATAGGATTAAGTACGATATCTGGACAAGGACAGGTATAATGCAACAAGTGTTTTCATATAACTCCTACAACTTAATGTAGTAAACAATTAAAAGTACTCCAGATTAATTTATAAATCAGTAGGTTCAGCATGCACCGGGGCTTGCCTTTCAGAAAGGTCGAAGGCCGGTGGTCAGGACACTCAGGCAGGTCTTCTGTGGGAACTTCTCCGCCGGTTGGTTCCTCTAGCTGCTCCGGCTGGTCCTGGATTTCCTCCGGAATCACCGGCTCGAATTCGAGGAGAGTTACCCCCTCCGGAATACCTATTGCATGAGTGCACAATAAATATCATGGGTGCATAATGGTGCAACATGCTCGGAATGAAATGCATTTCAGAAATAAAATATAATAATCTAATCAAGTTACTTTATCAGTACGTGCAAATCTCTTCTCCAGTGGAGAAGTACTTACCTAATCTACCCAACCTAAGATATAGTTGTTCATCTTCGGTTAAGGCCCTAACACCTAACAAACACAAGAGTGATATTATTTAAGTTACCATATCCAACCCAAAATATCACGGTAAGACATTCTGGACAGCAGCTACTTGTTTCTAACATAACTGGAGATTCCCAAATCCAAAAGATATGATCTAAGACAATCTGGAAAGCTTAAGAAATGTACCACAAAATCTTTTTAGACCACAACACTTAATTCCAAAGTTTACCTAGTCGAAATTCCAAAGTCCCAGAATCTGTTCTCTCTAAACAGAGAGCAGTCAATTCTGGACTGTGACTTTAAACAGCAATAACTCCCAAACTACTAAGCCAAATGCTCCCAAATTTTGACACAAGCTCATTTACAAATTTTACTACAACTTTGGTATTTACAAGTTTTCCAGCAACCATCTTTATCCAAGGTCAAACCTAGAAATACTATCAGCTGTCCAGAAAACCTAAAATTGTAAAGGTTAAATATTTATTGATGTGGCAAACATTCTCTAAGACCAAACTAATACTACTACAAGTTCACAAAGGTCACAAAAACACCAGAAAGTAAGGTGTGCCCACCTCGAATATTTATTTAAACTCATTTCTTAATTGACTTAAGTAATTAAGTGGAATTTCAAACATATATGTAAACTGCTCCTAAAATTCAACAAAAATTACAGAAGACTCTCTGACCCAAAAAGAGGCTACTGTAAAAATTTGAACTAAATTTATTCACAGGAACTTCCTACACAAAATTCCCAAGCCAAAAAGGCTAATTTTTGTATAAATAACAAAGCATAGTAAAATGTGTCAAACAACAGATTTCCTAATTTTCTTAGGCACTCTAGGGTACCAAGACATTCTCCAAAAATTTATATGAACATTGCACAAGTAGAAAAATTACAAAAAATCATTTAACTATTTCCTAAAATAAAAAGATAGCATTATAACTTGAAAAGTACTTAAGCACTACTGCCCAAATTTTTACCAGAGCTAGAGCAAGTATAAATTAGTCTACCCACCAAATTTCATAATTTTGGGAACACTGAAACTCAAGATATAATTTAAACAAGTTTGCATGTGCTTTAAAACACATTTCAAAGACCTATTTAAATATCCCAAAAACTAAACATCACATAGCAAACTCATATTTTTCTAAAATACTACACATCATGTAGATCCTAACAAAATTTATCTCATGATTTTTGAGCAAGTAAAACCCTAGATCTATATTTTCCAAAACTTAACCAAAACTGTGATAGAATAAATAAAAATCAAACAAATCTTATTCGTTACTGGGTCGGCCCGGGAAAGACGCGGCCCACGACTCGCGCGCGCGGCCCACTCTCGCGCGCGGCTTGCTACGGCTCCCGCCCGCGCGCGGAGGAGGAAGTAGAGGAGGGAATGGTGAGCGCGAGTGCGGGGTTGAGGTGGCGGCCCCAACTTCACGCCCGCGCGCATGCGTGCGATGTGGAGGCGACGGCAGGGCGCGAGCGCCACGCGGCCATCGAGCTCTGTCCGAGCGCCACGACGCGAAGCTGTCGGTGACGGTCGACTGAACGAAGCCCGACGTAGTGGCCTGACAGCGAATGTTTGACGTTGATTAACTCGTAAACGAGCTCGAATTAGTGACACCTCCAATTAGCAAAGTTGTAGACCTATGTGAGCACTACAAGTTTGTAAAAGACATCATGAGCTGGTTCGGTTTAGTTAGTGACATACAGGGCCCTGAAGTGAGGTACCCAGAAACTGAAACCGAGTTTCAGTTAGCTAACCGACTGAAACTCGTTTTTTTTCCAGGCACCATAACTCCTAAACCATTTAGAACTAGGTGATGATGATATTGACAATGTTGTAGAGCTACGTGTGGACAACAACTTTGTCAATTGGCTCAAAGACTGGTTCGTCCTAGTTTGTGAGTTACAAGTTGCCAAAGTGAGGTGCAGTGAAACGGTTTTCAGCTCCACACTTAGCCAAAATTTGCTAAGTCCTAAAACAGCCCCTAATACTGACTTGTGGGCCATTTTTGAGCATGTTCTGGTCATTTGCATGAGATGGCCATATTAGAAATTTTGTTCCTTATGAAATTCTCTACAACTTTGCTTAAGGGTGCTCCTCCATGCAAGATTTCTAAGCTGGACTTTTTAATTGGTCAAACCAGATCACTCTAGGGGTCCAACTTAGTCAACCACATTTGGAAGGGCAATTTGGTAATTTTGGTCAACATGAACATTGCTCCACTACTTTCCCTAAATGTAATTAAGGTGTTATAAGACCTAATTAGCCACTCTACACATTGGTTGCACAAAATTCCTAGTGTCACTTACTTTGGAACAAGTAATTCAATACTTTCTCCCAAATGTTGCAAGCTCATGTTGCACATGTTGCATGAGTGTGTTGCATAACACTTGCTAATTATGTTACACTAAAGTGGTTGACATGTCTCACAAAGGAAATTGCACATAAGGTACTTGTGTGTTGCACACTACTCACTTCTTACTTCACATGAAATATAAACATATGTGGCAATGTTTCCAAAGCATGTTTCACATATTATAAGCTTATGCATGAAATGAATGATGCTTGCTTATGCTTATGCAAATGCAATGCAATTAAGGAGCTAAACACCTGAGGTGTTACAATAGGTATACTTTTCTTAGTGCCCATATTGATTCCTTTGGCTTCTAGGAAACCTGCTTATGCTGGAACACCTTCTTCATGGGCTTAGTCTGATCAGGTGCAGAATTGGTAGCCTTCCCATTTTTGCAAGGCGTGGCACTGCCATGGTCGGTGCAGGCTGCTCTACACCAATTCTACCCTTCCTCTCAAACTGCACACAATCATAGCCATTTACTATCTTTCTTCCATTTGTCTTGGCTCCTTTTGTGTGTCCAAGCCCATCCTTGATTGAGTGATGCCTTCCTTTCTTGTATTGTGGCCCTTTTGGTTTATCCTTCTTGTCATTGATTTGTGCTTTGTCATCCATGCACCCTTTTCCAATGATTCCATTGAGCCTAGAAATCTCCTTTCTCATGGCCTCCATATTTGCAAGGTTAGTGGAATAGGAATTCAAATCAAGATTATAACATTTTCCACAACATTGGCTAGTAGAGGGAGTAGAGGTTTCCTTTGCCTTAGAGGGATGTGAGTTGCTATCCCAAAGAATGCCATATTACAGCTCAAGTTCTTTGTACTTTTCATCAAGTCACAATACTTTTTCTTGAGAACATTATTTGCTTTCTTTGTGATAGCATGGTCCTCTTGCTCTTTGGCCAAGGCCTTGCGCAAGGATTCCACCTCACTTCTCTCTAATGCAAGAGCTTCCCTGTTAGCAATGTAGAGATCTTCTTGTTGGATAAGAGTTTCTTCTCTAGATTCTAGCTCATCTTAGACACTCTCTAAGTCCTCCATTAACTTAGTGATGAATAATTTGGTCTTTCCATCTAAATTTTTAGTTATTTGGTCAATTTCTTCATCACTGGATCCATCATCACTAGAACTAGCACTAATATCACTACTAGAGATATCACTAGGAGGTGGAGGAGATTTGGCCTTTGATTTTACCTTCTCACCCTTTGCCATGAGACAAATGTGAGGGGAGTAGTAGTCATCATCAGACATGTTGTAAAAGAGCCTTGGTGTAGAGGATGGCTTGCGGATAGCTATGGTTGCAATCTTCTTATCCTCTTCACTTGTGCTCTCTCTAGTTGAGTCCCATTCATACCCAATGTGAGCCTCTCCCATGTACTTCTTGTTCTTTATACGGTCGGTCTTCTCTTTTTTTTGTCCTTCTTGTACTTGTTATCTTTGATCTCATATGGATACTTGGCAATGAAGTGCTCGGTGCTACCATAATTGTAGCATGTCCTCTTCTTCTTGTTTGAAAACTTTCTCTTCACTACCTTGTAGCCTTGCTTCTTTAGTCCCTTTTGAAATCTCTTCATGAAGAGAGCAACATCATCAACCTTCTCATAATGTTCATCATCATTTTCATCTTCACTTGAGGATGATGTAGTCTCTACTTGCTCTTGGACTTACTTGATTTCTTTTGGCTTGCTTGTTGATCTTGGACTTGGTAGTAGAGTCTTGCTTGCTTGATTTGTTGGCCTTGAGAGCTACATCCTTGATTTTTATGCCATCTAGCTTTGCTTGAAACTCACCAAGGTTTTTTCTCTCATTTGCTTCTTCTCTTTGCATGTCAAAGGTCAAGATCCTTCCAAGTATATCATTTGGTGTGAAGTACTCAAACTTCTTCTTGTCTCTAATTAGAGTCACCACAGTCTCATTTCTAGGTAAGCTTCTAACATAATCTTCACTACCTTGTGATCATCTAGCTCATCACCACCATAGCCTCTAATCTTGCCCACCATCGTCATCAGTCTATCAAACATCTCTTGTGGCCCTTCTCCATCCAAGATCACAAACTGGTTGAGCCTGGCCATCAACAAATCAATTCTTACCTTCCTTACTTTGTCAACCCCTTCATGTGCAAGGTACAAAGTGTCACATATTTGCTTGGAAACATCAACACCAATCACTCTATTGTACTCATCACCATCCAAAGCACTAAGCAACACACTTGTGGCTTGGCCATTGAGATGAATAATTCTCATTTCATCTAGAGTTGGATGCTTGGGATCAACCGGTGGCTCAAATCCATTGCAAACAACCTCCCAAATGCCAAGGTAAAGACCTATAAGATAGGCTCTCATCAAGTGCTTCCACTTGGCAAAGTTAGTCCCATTGAAATGATGTAACTTGCCCATGGGAACATTGATGAAAGACCTCCGATCATGGTTAGTCATAGGCATAGAAGAATAGTTAAAGGATATGGTCGCATATTTGTTGTTGGAGTCGGCTTTGCCCCTTCCTTTCTTCTCCTTCTTGCCCCCTTTGACACTTGGTAGGACTCATCATCATCTCCATCTTCGGAACTACTTGATATGTCACTTGATGATGCATTGGTTGCCTTTTCTTCTTCTTCCTTCTTCTTCCTAGCTTCTCTTCTTTTTCTTCTTGCTTCTCTCTTGAGCTTTCTTTCTTCTTTTCTTTGCTTCTTGTCTTCAAGCCTTTGCTACTCCTTCTTCTTTTCTCTTGCTTCTCTTTTTTGCTTTTCTTGATGCCTTTCTTTTCTTTCTTTCTTCAGCATTTAGAACTTTCTCGGCATCGGTAGCCTCTAGCTATGGGAGCGTGGTGTTGCTCACAGTAGATGTGTAAGCTCACTGCTATCGGTGTTATGTAGGTGCACGTCCTTCGGATTGACATCTATGGGCTTCACACCATTGGATCCTCCTCCGGGCTCCATACCTCACGCAGTAAAGCATACACGAGGTAACCTACTTTGATACCACTTGTAGGATCTCTGGTTAGCCTAGAGGGGGGGTGAATAGGCTTGTTAAAACAAAACTTGAGCAAACGTCAAATTCAACCCGTGACAATGCCGCTCTGACCCCACGGCACTGCCGGACCAGAACAACGGCACTACAACACCTGTAGACAACTTTGAGGCACAATTCAAAATCTATGAATGGAAATTTAGATCGGAGAATTTACTGAGGTTCCTGCAGGTATGTTGTTCACAGATCGATAGCAGAAGATAGTAAGCACAAGTGTATACAAGTAGATTGACCTCAAACCCTAGAAATCACCTCAACAACAATATGAAATGCAATGAAGTAAATCAAGCACAAGGTGACACAAGTATTTATCTCATGGTTCAGCTCACCACCAAGGCTTGACTAAGTCCACATTGTTGAGGTTAGCTACTAAGGCTTAGGGCTTTGCAACCCTTCCTCATTCTCAAGTCAAGAGAGTTAACTTTTGAGATGAAAGGTGAGTTTATTAGCTATAAGAGGTGGTTACAAACCTCCTAGAGCTGCCACACAAGTTGGCAAGCTCCATGGGTGACGCTCTAGCTAGCTAGGAGCAAGCTCCAAGAGTAATAAACACAATCCACCGGCTAAAACGCGAACCAAGTGCTCTTAGGCTTTGGGAATCAATGGATCTGCTCTCTAATCGAGTTTTGGAGCCTTTTCTCTCAAGGATTGATGGGAAAATCACAAAGAAATGCTTAGGAGCTCAAGGTCACCAATGGAGAAGAGAGAGTGAGCACTATTTGTTTTGGTCAGTCTGAATGGCCAGAGGTTGAAGAAGACCATTGTGAGGGAAAAGAAGAGGTATAAATACCTCTGGTCCCAACGGTCAGACAAGTCGTGGTAGTGCCGTGGCCTATCTGTGGCAGTGTCGCACTACGGCATAGCCGTGCTTTAGGTGCGGCAGTGCCGCACCAAGCCAGACAGCAAGGGATAGAAGGAAGTTGAGCTGGCTATCTTGGCTGAGCAACTAAGGATGTATGTGTATGAGATTGAGCACTTGGTTGCACACTTTAGCAAGTTTATTATGTCTCCCTTTGTAGTACGGCAATCCTATACTCAAATTCAAAATATAAAAGAATTTAAACCTCCTTTGAGTTTGAAGCCGTCAACATTTGTAATTGGGGGGTTCTCCATTTCGTATAACATCCTCGATTCTTTGTTCCCTGCTTATCATCTCGATAAATCTCATTAGTCCTCTAATTGCATGGTCATTATCACCAAAACTCACAATAAGGGCTTGATTGCACTTTCACATAGACACTCTCTGTTAGCTTGGTCAACGGCATCATACACTATAGGGAAGATCTTTGTGGAGTTCACTTATCGTCGTCTCGGTCCCATCCGTGCCATCACCGAAGGCAAATACATGAAAGGCCTAAAACCAACATATGTTGAATACACATTTCAACAGTTACGTGCCTCCACCACACAAAGACTTGCAGACTTGAAGGAAAGATCTTTCGTTATTTTTCCCTCCCTTTGACTTTAATTAGCTTCCTTCTTGGCAATCAAGCATTCATACTCCTCTAAATGTAGCATATCAATAATTCAAGAAATTCAATTAGCCAAACTAAACTAATATATGATGCTACCAAATAATAAAAACATTTCATTTGAGGTGGCTCAAGTAATTTTGTTCCATTATCAATTTAATCAATATGATCTTACTATGAATATCAAAATTGTTCAACTGGTAGAAGACACAAGTTTGATGCCAACTGTCACAAATAATAGAATGATACAAGCTTAAACGTTCCTTGGTGCCATCGTCGCATCTTCATGCTCTGAACCCACCACATCCTTCCACATCACTGCAATATTGGGGATGGGAATACTCGAGACCACAACATCGATAGGGAACTGCGACTTCGGAACATTTGGGACCCTCGCCGTTGCCGCTATCCCCCCTTTGCTCTTCTCAACCGATGCCACGCACTTGCCCTTCCTAGCTGGCATCACGCCCTTGCACTTGTCCAGTTCCACAGCGCACAAGATCTAACAGAGACAAGGGATGTGGAGGGAATTGGAGTGGCTATGGGTATGGGTTTTGGCATGGTACAAAAAACTACTATCCATATTGCGCGTGTCGCTAGTTGACGATGGTCCATACAATGCAGCTTTTGCTGGCGATTCCACTAGGGAGCACGAGTCAATAACGCACCTTATGAGATGATGATTTCCGTCTCTCTTCCTTAATGCTGTAAATGGAGAGGTTTTATGTAAAAATGACATCACGTAAATGGCTTCTCAAAGCATGATGTATGTGCCCTAATGGCACAATATGGGGGAATGGCTTTGTCCGCTTTTAAATTGGGTTCCATTTTATGGACCAAATATTTTTTAGTTTCAATTCGACATCTTATATGTAATAAATTAAACTAGCACAATCTTATACAAGTTCATAAAGAAATTTTAATTGAAACAAATTTGGGTTTCTTAAAAGAAGAAAAAAAGATATGTAATGAACATTGTTTGGTACCAATATTTGAATCCATGCACAAATTAAGTGTGCATTACAAATGTTTGATACCTGTCACACTCAAGCCACCTTATACAGCTATTTGTGTGTTTTACACATGTGCGAAAATAGTTTTAATTAAAGATGTTCAACACCTACCATGCTCACTCTGCTGCACACATAATTCGAGAATCCCATAAACACTACGTGTCACGCACTATATTTTTGTTTTTCTATTGAATGCAAAGGTTGACTACTATAAACTCGGTGAACACGAGCACATGATTCTAGGAACATGAAAAAAAATCAGAATCCAATGTTTTTGTAGTTTTAGGTTAGAACTATCTTAAGGAATGTGCAACCCACAGATAGCAAGCTATCTAAATGACACATAGAAGACTAGATAGACACAACGTTATAGTAGACTGTTTTTTCAGTTGTCTATTATTTATGTAATGCTTGCATGTAGCTGTAATCAAGCGTGATTATTATTCATGTAAACTATTGTGATGTTTGTTGATACAAAACAGATCAAACAAAAAATAAGATGACCATGGTAACAACATTGTTTAGAACCATCAATATAAATAATATATTTATATATAATGTAATGTAATGGGTTTCCATAAATCAAATAAAACATAATATGGATTTTCAGGTCAAATAAAACATAGTTGTTTAACGTAATAACTCTCGGATCAAAGACGAAAAACACAATAATTAAGATTATCCCCAAAGGTCATAGGCCTAAAATCCATGGCCATATAGGCTGATAACCTCGCTAAATCAAGCAACCTAATCAGGCAACCAGCCCTCTACCGAATTCTGACCGTATCATACACCTCTCGAGGCTTCATTGTAATGAATAAGTCAGATTGCTCTTGCTCTCCCACTTAAAAGAAGAATGCATACATGTAACGAGCTAACGAGAACTACATCTTCAAAGACTATATGTGGACAAGGTTTCTGTCTAGGCAGCTGCCGATTATCTTCCATTACTCTCTGGTATAGATGAGTCATGAACCTAAGCATCCTTCACTCCAAAATGACATTGGCTCACAGAGAGCTTACAGTTATTACTGTTTCTAGAAAATGTAACACCCTAAAATTTTGGATATTAAAAAAATAGGAAAATATGAGTTTATACAATTTTGTGACCATGCAAATTTAGAGTAATAATAATTTTTATTAACTTAAAATCAAATATAAGAGTAGAAACATGTTTGTGCACTCATGCTGTTGCATTTAAATTTTTGAGATGAATGGTTTGATTCAAATTCAAAAGAGGATTCAAAATAATTTGAAAATGCTTTGAAATATTTGAAAAGGAAAAAGAAAAGGGAATTCTTTTCTCTTTTTGGTTTTCAGTTGGCAGCCCAACCCCTTCCCCCGCGGCCCGCTTGCCTCCCGTGCCCCGCGACCCATCTCCCGTCTCCGCGCGCGCGTCGCATCCTGCCTGGGCCGACTTTGGCCGCTGGCCCAGCAACCGCGCGAAGCGAGCGGCAGCACTTTCTTTCTCCGTGCGTCGCTGATAGCATGGCCCCGCGCGTCAGGCACCTTCTTCCTCCCCAAGCCGCCGTCGGATCTCCCCTTTCCAAAAACGCCGAAGCCGAATCTTCCTCCCAATCTCCCCTTTCCTTCCTTGGAATCGCCTTCGGGCTATAAAACCGAGCTCGCACGTCTTTCCGCTCAATCCTATTTTGACGCGGAGCATCAAAATCATCCCGAGAAGGCGTTGCTCGGAGCACCGCCGTGACCACCCGCCATACCGAGCCGTGCGCCTTCTTTTGGTCCGTCCTCGGCTCCATTCTTGCGCGAGGTGAGATCGCCTTGCCTTGTACTCCATCCCGGTACTTTTTATTCGTCGAATGATGATCGGTTTCGAGTTTTAGCGAACTCCGGCGATGGCGCCGCCGCGGACTTGGTCGCCGAAGCGTTTTCCCGGCCGGAGCGCCGCCCGCTCGTCCCGATCCAATTTGAGCCGTCTATTTTGAATCCAACGGCTGTAAATGAAAGATACCGGTTCGGCTGTACATTTTGCTAAAGAGACCCTGTGTTTTTTAATTGTCTAACCCGCAGTCCAAAGCGTATTTCCGTATTGCGTAATATCCTTTTGAAAGCGTAGTTTGATCTCAGTTAAGTCAAAATACGTTTTCAGCTATTTACAGTTATGCCACTGAGTTTGTTTTAATCATAATTTATCCATTTTAACTCCGATTTGACCCGTTCAAATTGCGTTAGGTTCGTAATTAAGAGCTCTACATGTTAGTAGGACTGTTCAGTAGGTATGTGACAATTTATTTTCGAACTTGAATTAAAGTAATTACTTTTCTATAGGAAATCTTCGTAAATTCATAACTTCATCGTTTTAGTTCCATTTTTCATGATCTTTGCGTCTGTGTGATCCTAGCGAGTTGTAGATTCGTTTTAAAAACTTTTTATCTTGTTTTATTACTGTTAGTGTACTGCTCTAATTATAGTCTAGTTTGTTTATATATGATTGTTCTGGATGAATGTTGTTGCTATTATTGATCGAGTATAGACGGTGAACAATTCGTTGGAGATCAGGAGTTTTACTACGAACAAGATCACCAGAACCAGTTTGAGCAAGGCAAGTATAGCACGGGATTATCCTTGTTGTCCTATTCACATTAAGCAAATAATATCATTATGCATATATTCCTTGTTAAGGGTGACTTAGAGTTGATCTTATTCTTATACCTATTATACTGCATGGATTAGTATTGCTAGTGCTCAACATGAACTATGATCATGTAATTTGACTAATGGAATATGCAATAAACACTAAAAGATGATTTTATTACTGTTAAAGGGTACTAGAGCATGGGATCACTGTGGTGCTCTCGTTACTCTCCATAAGGACTTATCTGTAAGCGAAAATCCGGGATTTACAGTACAACTGTGAGGGCTAAAATGGCTCTGGCTTTAGTCATATAGAAGGACATTTTCTAGCTTGTTAGAGGTTACCCTTGTGGCGCAAATGGGGAAGAGCAGACTGTGGATCCCTGCGTGGTAGAATCACACAGACTGACTTTGGAAACCTAGCAGCCCTAACTTGTTAGACGAACCTTTGAAAGGCTTTTATAGTGTTTCCCTGCCTGCTCACCTTGGAAGTATTTTGGGAGTAATTAACCCGGGCATATGGGCAACATGACTCACAGTGAAAGTGTACAACCTCTGCAGAGTGTAAAACTGTTATAACAGCCGTGCTCACGGTCACGAGTGGCCTTGGACCCTTATGGAATAGTGGATCATTAATAATGGATATGTTTTTGCTATTCGTTAATCATTTCACATGGATCATATGTTTATTGTTTACATTGAGACACTTTGATATTATTGATATACTGAAATAATGCTAATTAAAAGCTACATGCTGATAAACCTATGTTATGCCTTTGAGCCTCATGAACCCCATGTTACACTTGTTGAGTATGAGATGTACTTACGCTTGTTTATTTTTCTTACTTGGATAAAAATCTCAGATGGGTAACAGATGGTGCAAGTAGTGACTACTTCTACTTTTCGGAAGATTACTAGACTTGCTGTCAACCAGTCAATGTGCCTGTGATTGGAGCTACCACGAGAGTTTTTATATTTTACTTCCGCTACATTATTGTAAAGACTATGTGTTATTAATCGTGATGTAATAACATTTGTGATGATACATCCTTTATAATTTGTTAACTTATGTGTGATTGATCTCTGGGCACACATAAGGGTATGCACTCCATTTGGTCGTTAAATGGGTGTGACAGAAAACATTCAACAAGATCTCTAGTTATTAAATGAGAAATTGCAACAGAATAGTATTTGCAATTGGCAAATACATGAAAATGCCTAAAACTAAGGTATGATGAGTATGCATTTCAACAGTTATGCAACTCCATTACCCAAAAACTTGTAGACTTCAAGGAAAGATCTTTGCTTACTTTTTGCTCCCTTTGACTTAGCTTCCTTCTTGGCAATCAAGCATTCAGACCCTAAGATCAACAGTTTTGTACTCTTGTAAACGTAACATATCAATAATTCAAGAAATTCAATTAGCCAAACTGAACTAATATATGATGCTACCAAATAATAAAAACAATCCATTTGAGGTGGCTCAAGTAATAATATTCCATTATCAATTTAATCAATATTATCTTACTATGAATATCAAATTTGTTCAATCAATAGAGAAGACACGGTTTTGATGCCAAATGTCACAAATAATAGAATGAAGCAAGCAAGCTTCAACCTCAGTCATGTCGTTGCGTCTTAGAGCTCCGAACCCACCACGTCCTTCCGCATCAATGCAATATTAGGGTTTGGGATGAACTAGACCACAATATCGATGGAGATGAACTATGACTTTGGGACATTTGTAACCCTTGCCGTGGCCGCCATCCCGCCCTTTCTCTTCTCAGTCGACGTCGTGCAGTTGCCCCTCCTAGCTAGCATCGTGCCCTTGCGCTTGTCCAGTGCCACCGCACACTAGATCTACAAGAGAGGAGAAGGGATGTGCAGGGCGCTAGAGTGGTACGAAAAACTACTATCTGTATTGCGCGCGTCGCAGTCTGATCCTGCGCGTATTGTCGGCTGATGATGGCCCATTCGACACAACTTCCGCCAGCGATTCCACCAAGGAGCATGAGTCCGTGCTGCACCTCATTAAAACGATGATTTCCATCTCTCTTCCTTGATTGCTATGCACCAGGGGTTTTTTTTTTTGTAACATGACATCACATAAAATGGCTTCTCAAATCGTGTTGTACGTGTCCTAATGGCGTAATAGGGGGAAATGGCTTTGTTCGCTATTTAATTGGGTTTCATTCTCTGGATCCAATATTTTTTTAATTTTAATCCAACATCTTATATGCAATAAATTGAACTAACACAATTTTATACCGGTTAGTATTGAAATCTCAATT
Organism: Saccharum officinarum; assembly: GCA_020631735.1. Lineage (NCBI taxonomy): Eukaryota > Viridiplantae > Streptophyta > Magnoliopsida > Poales > Poaceae > Saccharum > Saccharum officinarum. The sequence goes on along the minus strand of CM036212.1, from coordinate 13,048,827 downwards.
GAAACAAATTAGGATTTCTTAAAAGAAGAAGAAAAAATATGTAATAAATTTGTTTGATACCAATATTTGAGTCCATGCCCAAATTAAGTTAAGTGTGCATTACAAATTTTGGGTAACTGTCATGCTCAAGCCACGTTATACGGGCATGTTTGTGTCTTCTACACATGTTCCAAAAAAATTAATTGAAGATGTTCAGGTCCTACATACTCACGCTACCGCACACATAAGCACACACGTGTTCAAGAATCCCATGAACACCACATGCAAAGGCTGCCTACTATAAACTCGGTGAACACGAGCAAGTAATGTGAAAAAAAAAATCCGAATCCAATGTTTTCTCTGTAAAAGTTTTATATTGTTTCTTTAAATTTTTTTCATTCTAAATGCAAGTCCTATACGACATCTTATTTTTTTTGTCTTTTTTGTCAAGTTGTCCTTTTATACCAGCTAATATTTATCTTGAGAACTATCGAATACAAACACTCATTTTAGTGTTTTTTTCATTACTTACAGAATATATAGCTAAAGCCTACTAGACCCCCTTATTACAAAGACTATTTAGTCTGTATACCCTTTCCTCTTGCATGGCCCCTTGCGTGATAGGTAGTGTTTTCTTGATCCTTGAGTGCACATATTCCTGTTCAGTGTCTACTTTGACACAAATCAATTAGCTAGATTGGAATCGTACACGTGGGACAAGTCCTATGTTTTACTTTATTAAGCATTTATATTTATGCAACTCCTTATATGTCTTTACGTTCCTAAAATTGTCACGTTAGCTTAGGTTGGAATGTGCCAATGAATAGGTTTTAATTTCACGAGAATATTAGATTAGCACAATTCACCCCTTCTTAGATATCTTGACCCTTTCAGAAATTGTACACAAACCCTAACTAAGTCCCACATCTTCAAAACAAGTTAATCGGGCAGTGAAAAGGGAAAAGAAGAGGGGCAATGCCTTTCTAGGGCGGGGGCACGTTCTACCACCGAAATCTAGGCCTAAAACGTGGGATTGATGCCGGATTCCGGCTGGCAACTGGCGAAGGCCACAACTGCACTTGTGGTGCCTGATGAACAGAGGAAGAGGGAGAGGGAGAGGGAGAGGAAGGGGAGAGACTGGGAGCGATGCTCCGTTTCACCCCTGCCGCGCTAGGCGGGGTGCCGCGATAGGTCCACGGACCATTTGACTGCCACGCTAGCAGCCTTGCTGCACCATGTGAGATTGCACTCCGTTTTTGCCGTGCAAGCATAGTCACATAAAACAGGTTCACCACCTTCGACCCTCGACCCGGGTTCGTCGACCCCGGTCCGGGTTCATGGGTTCATTTTCGACCCGAAGTGTAAAAATCTCTCTGAAATAGCGTATCACGTATCGCCCCGTACCTCGATCACATCGACCCATAAAATTTGTGACTATGCGTGCAAGCAGTCTTGGCGCGGCTAAAGGGATTAGCTTTAAAAAATAAAAGAGGAGTGAGATAAAAAATATAATTTCTTTTGAAAAAGGATTAAAAATATAAAAAAGCTCACGCGCGTCGATCTTGTGAGGCTTCTTGATGTTGAAACCGTCTTTAACCAGCCGCTGGATGTTCTGGCCTGTAAGGTTTGTTGGAAAACACGGTCATATTTATGCTCCTTTCAGTAGCCAGCACAGCACAGGATGTTACGAATTCAATGTTTAAACATAGTATACATGAAGACCAATCACTCAACGGACGGCAACGGCCGGCCAAGGGGAATTGAAAATGCTGACAGAATACAAGACAATTTTTACTCGACCGGTGACAAGCAAGGCAGCACGCAGAATGTTGGCGTGGCAAAACTGAAGATGCTCAAGGGGGAACAGGGTTTATCCTAAACCTGAAACATTTTTTTGTGAACCTGGAACATTTGTTCTAGATTAATACGAGGCAGCCAGACATCAGCGCCATGTAGATCCACAAGAAAGTATGAATAGCACAGGTACTAAAACATCGAGATTAAACAGCAATGTATGTAATAAAACGATCACGAGAACATGAGTTTACATCCACCGCATCATTCATCAACACCGTTTTCATTCATCAGACGCAACAAGGTCGAGAAATTCCTCAGGGAACTAGGGGTTGAACTTTGTTACAATACTACTTCTACTAATCGATTTAGAACTGGAATATTGGTAGTGTTTACAGTGACAATGGAGATGGTCGCCGCCGGCAATTCGAGCTGCAGCTCGCCGCCAACAACCACCGGCAACAACCAAGTCAAAAGTCTGATTTCTCCTCTCCCTCTCTGTTATAACCCGTCACAGCTGTTTCTCCTACAGCCAACGCCAGACGCAGCTGGGCCTAACTATCTGCTCCGTTCTGCGCCTGAGATACGTGTGTTGGGCTTCCTGGGCCTCTTCCTTGGTAGGCTTCGCTGATCCACCCCGACATCCGTGACAAACTTCTGAACAAATCTCCAAACAATGCCCATGTTTGTCTCTATCAGAGCTTCGGCGTCAGGATCTGGACGACGGAAGGCCCAGTCGATGCTGGAGGAGTCGAAATTTGGATTGGCAGACTGAACAAGCGCCAAAAGGTAGCCTGAACAGGAAGTGAGAGTATCAATCAGGTGGCATTTGGCTTTCTCTTTGGAAGTCTTTAGTTTCTGCACTGCTGCCTTCTCGAGCTTAGCAGCCTTCAGATGGCTCTTGTAGGACTCCACCTGGCTTTTGAATTTCTTCAGCTCGGCATGAAAAGTTTCGATTTCAGAATCCTGCACAGACTTATCCCGGATCATCTTATCCCCCTCGACTTTAAAAGCTGTAAACATGAACCAAGAAAGATTAAGAGGATTTCTTTACCAAATCATAACCCTGATGACCGACTGGAGGAGCTTACCAGTAATAGCAGCTTTATGATGCTCCTCCGAGCCAAGACCCTCAAGAGTCTGAATCCTCTTTCTCAAGGATTTCACCTCAATCTGACATTTCTCCAACTCTGATCTCGCTGGCTTCAACTCTGCCTCCAGCCCTGCTTTCTCACCTCTGAGAGCAGTTCCAACCTCACCCAGAGGCCAGAGCTTTAACCTGGAATCTAAACCCAGGGATCTCCTCAACCTGGCTCTGGAGAGCTTGACATTGGGTCTTCAGAGTGCTGTGCTCGACTTTAGAGCATTTTTCTCCTGTTCCAGAGAACCAATCTTGGATCTAACCACGGATATCTCCTTGACCTGGCTCTTGAGAGATTCACATTGGCTCTTCGTATTGTTATGCTTGGCTGGATGCAAACACAGAAAGACAAGCATCACGAATGCAGCTGAATGCGATTGAGACCACGATTATCACAAGGAGAAGCTTACCATCAGCAGAGGCCATTCTTTCTTTCAAGAGGGCCAGGGATTTTTTCACGTCGAGTTGTCCTTGGAGAGCATCAACCTTAGCCTTGAGAGCATCATTCTGGGCAGCTTTCTCAGTCATAGCCACCAGATCCTTCTCAACTCTCAAGAATCGGCAACATCTTTTGAAAGTTCTGAACACCAGGGGAAAAATTGTAAGCATCAAAAGATGTATATGGATACAAAGAAATAAACAATCTTATCAAATTACCTCCACTATTCTGATAGTGGCAGCCCCGACACATTGTCTGTTATTTGAGCAAGCCAAGGGGAAACAGAGGTTGCTGGATCATGTTCTGGGGCCGGTTGGTTGTGTGTGATCACATTACTCTGAACATGCGACGGCAGACACACAGCCAAGGCTGCAGTCTCCGCTTCGAGACTACACGCTGAACGGAAATTTTGACACCTAATTGGAGCCAAGGCTTTTCTCCAAGTGGGACCAAGGTCCTGAAAGCAAATATGTAAAATTCAGAAGCTGTATTTGTGATGCTTAGTGTATGGGATGGCTTGTTCTGGAAAGTTACCAATGTGGTGAATTATGCAGCTGCTCGAAAAGTCAAAAATCATTGAATCAAGATCTAAAAAAATGAAACAAGATAGGCATCGGGCTATTGGGTTACCTTTCATACCGGGAGATGCAAAGACCCAAACTAGGATTAGGGAGTTTATACACCTGAGTGATTCCAGTGGCAGGAGATTGAGGGGGTGCAGGAGCAGCAAAATTGATTCCAGTGGTAAAACGTGTCCTTGTGACACATATTTCATTAAGTAGAAGCAGAGGTTAACTGGTTACAACCATCTCGGGTAATCCAGGGATTACCAAGCAGGGAGTGACCCAACACATAAATCAGACTAAGGCCTAATTTACATGAAAAGTTTGCGACGAGATGACGACAACAGCCATAATTGCCATAATCACACACTAATGGCAACGAGCAAAAGGGAGGCTGTCGAAGCTAACAAGCATCCTCGAGCACAAGCTCGACATTTGTCAGGTCCACTTTGAACAGCACCTGCAGTGCTTGCCTCTTGGACGAGTCAAGCGGCTCCTGTGGCAAGCGTTCAACGCTGCTTGGGGGTTGCAGGATCCCACTTCGACAAGAGCACCTTCTGCGCCTGGAGGGTGGCGTTCGCGGCACGTAAGTGGGATTTGGCCGCGAGACGGCTGCTGCGATGAAGGGAAGCCGATGGTGGTGGGCGGCAAGCCCGACGTCGAGGCGGGGCCTTGTGGACCGGGGTTTGCAACGGTGCCATGACGCGCCTTGCAAACTCCCGGGCAAGGGCTGAAGGGGAACCTGGTAGTGCGACCTCCGACGACGCCCTTACATCCTGGGCGTCCGTTCTTGGGCCTGATGAGTCTGAGTCCGTGGCCGGTGCCGCGCCTTCTGACACCACAAGCACGACGGTCTTAGAGGACCTGTCCATCTCGTCAAGACCCAAACATGAGCTAGACCGCCCACTAGGTGAATTGCTCGACCTTTGAACCGAAGGAGATGGCAAGCGTCGCGGCCTGCATAGGCCACCGCCATCGAACAGGCCTTGATCACTTCCAAGAAGTGATCCCAACAGCCCAAGTGAAGGCCCAGGCAGGGAGCACGGCTTGCAAGAGAGGTCATCAAACCAGTCAGCACCGACCGCGGCCCCCACTCCCGGAGACTTCTCGAGGACGACCAGCCCCTCTGAGCGCATGGGATCCCATCGCTCATGGGCAGGCTCAGACCGAGGCTCGGAAGAGATGGGGTCAAAGAAGTCTATGATGTAGGGATCCTGGGGCAGGGAGGAGCGCATTCCACCCTCGTTCGCTGCAGGGATCCCAGCAGGGGGATGGGACATCGACATCTTGGTGGCAGCCTTGACGCTGCTGGAGTGACGTGAGCCACTCCACGACCTGGTAATTGGTTGCTGTGATATGGAGTCAAATTGAGCATGATTTGATGGCCTTTCACTTGACACCTTCCCTAAAGAACTGCTGTGAGAACTTTCATTATGCCTTTGATTGCATTCATCACAAAACCAGACTTCTAAAGATGCATCAAGGAGAACTTCTTTCAAACAGTACCTGCACCAGTGACGAATTCATGAAAAAGATGGCCCATAATCTTTTTGATCGAGAAAAGAAAGCTAAACATATAGTGCTAACATAACTAAACTGCAGAAGTAGCGCATTTGATGTGATCTATAAAAAAAACTTTCAAAAGAGAACAAATCTATTATTGACTATGGCCATTAACAAGCCAAACATAAATAATGTATTCAACAAAATATGTTTAAAGGTACAGATAAGGCCTTCACTAGATCAAGTGGCAATACCATACTTCAAAAAACAGATGTATCAGGTAATTATGTGTTCATATTGTTGCAACGTTAACAATTAGGTATCCTTAGGATGAAAAGTCACATACTGGTGTGTATGAGCTCCCTTGCAGTCACTGCAACATAACAGGAGACGTTCAATACCAATAGCTCCACACACTTCACACACAGCATTCTGCAGAAATGCCAAGGTGTTTGTTATAAATTATCAACTATAGAAAGTAAAGAACAATAAAACCATAAAATAGTCTGATGCATTCTCATGTTTTTCTGATACAATGCAATATCCAAGTTCAGTAGTTATGATATATTTCATAAAAAAATAGTTATGATACACTAGGCCATTGATGATTAAAGATCAGCTGCAACACATAAAAAAAACTCGACCGGGGCGGTTAAGACTGCCGCCGCAGCTTCCATTTAAGAAGAAAGTGCCTTCTCACCCAGTGAGAAGACCCCCGAACCCCCGCCTGTAACACCCCAGGTGTTATCCTTGCATCATCGCACTTGCATTACATGAGCACAAGCATCATTCATCCATGCATGAGAATTATACATGAAACTCTTATATGGAACTAGTGAAACATTGTTATGAAACATATGAAACATTGCATTGTTCTTTTATGTTTCAATGTATGTATGCTTATGGTCATGTGTAGATAATGCAAGTGATGGTCAAATAGGTTCATTAATACCTTAACTACACTTAGGACACATAATGGAACAATGTTCATGTTGATCATTTTGCCTAATTGTACTTCTAAGTGATGGTTGACCATGTATGGACCTTGGAACGCTTTTGTTTGACCATTTTAAAAGTGTGACCTAGAAGCTTTGCGTGACTGTGCACCCTTTTAAAAAGTTGTAGAGAATTTTATAAAGAACAAACTTTGTTTAAGAGTCAAGTCATGAAAATGTGTGGAACATGCTCAAAAAGGGCCCACAAGTCAGAAATAGGGCTGATCTCAGCCCTTAGAAATTTAAAGCCCTGATTCCGGTGTCTTCGACATTGGCATCTCACAACAACAACAACAACATAGCCTTTTGTCCCAAGCAAGTTGGGGTAGGCTAGAGATAAAACCCAAAAGAGACGAGAAACAGGGAGACACATAAAGGGACATAAAGGGCACAAGACAAAAAGAGGTCACGGTTCAGGCACATTGATTGCCAATCTCCAAGCGCTCCTGTCCATAGCTAAATCCTTGGAGATATTCCACTCCTTAAGATCTCTCTTAACGGACTCGTCCTAAGTTAGTTTAGGTCGACCTCTACCGCACTTTACATTATCGGCCCACTTTAGAACTCCACTACGCACCGGCGCCTCAGGAGGCCTCCGTTGGACATGTCCAAACCATCTCAACCGATGTTGAATCAATTTCTCCTGACGTTGGCATCTCACGTTCTCCGAATTTTGTTAAGCAACTCAAGTTGACCCAAAAACAAAAGTTGGATTAGGCATTATGGAGAAGAGCATGTAAAAGTATGGCATCAGTTTGACTTAGTTTTGACCATCAAATTAAATAATTGCTCATTGCTGTTAAATCGCTGACAGTGCCTACTTGGAGCTTAATTATTCACTAATCCATGGCTCTAATGACTTTACACCTTAAATAGAAATTGTAGACCTTTGTATGGGCTTTGAATTTGATTTTGGGCCCATAGTCTAATTCGGCCCGGGTGTAGCCCAAAAACGCGTTCCAACTGGCCCACCCCGGCACCTACCAGCTGCTCGGTGGAAGTCCTCAACGGGAGCCACGCGTCCAGGATGTGTCCGCCATGCATGAGCGAACCGCCTGCCTTGCCTCCACGCGCCCCGACCTCCTCCCTATGCCGTTATGGAGTGCCCGAGCTAGCCTCAGCGTCTCCCACTCACTCCTCCACTCTTCGCTACACTTGCCGCTCTCCCTTGCCGCTACCGAGAGCGTCGGGCGCGAACGCCGCCATGGACGCCGTCGGCTCGAGCTTCATGCCCGCGTCGTCCCTCCTCCTCCATCCGAGGCAAGCGCGGCATCATCTTCGCCATCTTTCGCCGCCCCCGCAGCGCCCCTTCGCTGGCCAATTTCGTCGACAAACGGCACCATCGCCATGGCCGCCGCCATGGCCGAGCTGGAGCTCCGACAGCCGCTGTTGTTTCCGTCATCTCGGCCATCCTCACTCCCCATGAGTAACACCAGCAGCTTCGCCCCATGATGCCGACCTCGTAGCATCCCTTCTAGTCTCTCCTCGCTGTCGTAGCACGCGGCCGTCGGTGCCGTGACCGCCGCGGATGCCGTTCTCGTGGCCAAGAGGTCGTGGTTCATCCCTGGCCACGATTCGACCTCACTTGGGTGCGGGTGGTCACACTGGTGCTTGCGCCGCCCTTCAGCGCCGCTCCTCCGCCGCCGGCAAGCCGCAGGCCGGCCTTGCCCCTCGCCGGTGCTCGCTTCCCCTGCTCTGCCGCGCTGAGGAAGAGACCAGCACCTTCTCTCTCTGTCTCTCGGTGTGTGTTTGACAAGCGGGCCCGGCTGAACAGCAGGTCTCACGTGTCGGTTTAAGTGGTGGCTGGTTTGGGTGTGAAATCGGGTGCGCCTAGCAAATTAAGTTAGGGTTTGAGTTTCTGAATTTAAATTTTAGATTTCATGTTAAATCTTCTAAAATCCATATCTCATGCTAGGAAGTTCCAAAAATAGCAAATGTGGACTTTTTGGAAACCTTGAGAAAAGATCTATGCAGTAAAGTCATAAAATGTTATATGTTTGTAGAAGTTTTCTGGTGTTTTTATTTAACCGTGAAAAGTACTCCAAAAATGCTTATAAACTTGACCAAAGCCACATCTTGAGTTTTAGAACTTCTAAAATAGTGATTCTTATTTTGTTAATTTTATGATGACATGTACTTGCTAGGAAAAATATTAAACACACTATTTGTTCACTGTTCTCTGAAGGTTTTGATTTGACCTTGTTAAATAAGGAAATCTACATTATATTGCTTGTCATTTTTACATCTTGAGTTGTGGTGCTCCATTTTAGGTGAAATTTTTATGGTAGTCTCCTGAGGTCATATGGGGACTATGGTTAAAATTTCATGAGCTTTGGTTGCTGGATGAGTGTGATGTAGGTTTAACTTGCTCTCACATGAGTTCTTGCATTAGCCATTTGTCTTTTTCATAGAGGTTGTTATGCTTGCTCAAATGGCCTAAAATTTGTACAGTAGACTATTTGGAGCATATGTAGGCACTGTAATTTTAGTAGAATTTATGGTGCACTTTTGGGTATATGTTCATTAAATCACCTAGGCATCTAAATAAATTAAGAAATGGCTCTAAAGAATTTATTTAGATGGTGGCACTATGTTTTCTAGTGTTCATTAGTCATGTGTGAAATGTTGGTAAAGTTGGTTTTGTTCAATTATATGTTTGCAACATAAGTTAATAATTATTTCTTGCAAATGAGGTTTCTAGACAGATCTAGAGGCTTAGCAAAGTTCTTCATGATAATGTGATTTGTTGTAAAACTTGTTTATACAAAAGTTGTAGATAACTCATATATCTAGCTGCTGTTAAAATTTAGTGGCATTTGACCATGTGGTTTAGGAGTTATAGCTGTTTAAAGTTGGGTTACAGAATTGCTTGCTCTCTGTCTTGTTAGACCAGTTTCTATGTTTGTGTAATTTTGACATATTAAACTTTGGAATCATGCTATGATGATTATAAATGAATTGTAGAAAATTTCTTAGTTACATAATTGCTTGCTCTCTGTCTTGTTAGACCAGTTTCTGTGTTTGTGTAATTTTGACATATTAAACTTTGGAATCATGCTATGATGATTATAAATGAATTGTAGAAAATTTCTTAAGCTTTTCAGAATGTCTTCTTGCAAGTCATTTGAATTTGTAGAACTCTAGATATGATTGATTTACTCAGCTACTACATGTATGTCCAGAATTACTGAAAATACATAGATGCTTGATTACTTTGCTTGCTCGTTGCTAAGTGCGGTTCACGTCCTTGGTAATTAAGTTAAATACACCTGAGATCATGTGGAACTTATGTGCCATGCTGAGTGTGCCCTCTGTGCTATCTTAGCATGTTGGTTTGTGTGATGTTAATTAAGCAAAGTGATGTGCTTAAGTGTCTTTAGTATATAACATTGTACTTGCCTTGATTAGTGTGTGATGCATTATCTATTGTATTTTCATGTATTCATGCACTTGCATTTTGCATCTCATCTAGGTATGTTAGATGCACCACGTAAAGGATGAGATGTGGAGCCGAACCTGAAAATGGTGCTTGGTGAATCCATCCCGAAGATGGAAGGCGCCTGGAATGCATGCCTAAAGTGGAGATGTTCCGCAAGGCGGTGCAAGCTAACTTGACTAATTTGAGTCAGATCCCAGGCAAGCCCCGGAGCATTATAAGCCTCCTGCTTTCAAAGTAATTAATTATATATGTTATATGTATTGTTGCATTAAGTGATAGGAGTTGATTGGAACCCTCGCTACATTATATCATTCCATGTCCAGATATATGAATCCCTGAATCCTATGTAGACAGGATCGACTCTATGCTTAGCCCTGCTTAATTAGAACTGTAATGTCAGGTGATCTCCTATCACCGGCAAGATAGGAAGTATTGGGTCACGGTGACTATATTTGCTATCGTGAAAAAGAACCAAGTGTTAATAATGAACTTAGACTGGGCGAGATATCGATAGTGAAGCAACGAGGCATGGAGGTCTTGAGTGTGGAACTATCCCCGTCTGTGTCGATTAAGGATCGAGACCTGGAGCCTTCTATGTCATTTTGAACGCATGCCTGATATTTAGCTGGACGACCTGAGGTTACCGACCGCGAAGCCGAGTAGCTCAACCCAGGCTGCGAAGTCAAAAAGTGGAAATCGCCTCGGAAAGGAGCCAGGGGGTCCAAGGGCAGGTAAGTTAAAAGTCCTGAGCATCCTAGCCACTGGTATTTTCGAGAACGCGGCGCTGTTCGAGCCCACCCTGAGTTGTACCAAAGGTTATCTACGGCTGCCTTTAGCGGGGTTTGCCGGGTGAGTGTCAGAAATACCTCCTCAGCTGAGTTGGAATCGATTCGAGTCGCCGTCTCTCCCGGATAGTGATAAACTTGACTGGTTATCTCCAACGTAGATACACTAATTATAACAATGGTTCAGAATTGATGATAATGATGATGATGGCCTTATTATACCTGCTATGGTTAATATTGTTTGCTCCTAATAAGTGAGTGCTCTAGTACATGTGCTAATATAGTTGACAGGTTAATGATGATGAACTTGATGCTAAGTTTAATTGATTACTTATGATCATAAGCTCTTTTATGCAAAGGAGTCAAACTAGCCCACTTATATAAAGCCTTGTATACTTCTTGTTGTCACTTTTTTTCTAGTTTTTGACGGGTAAATCTAGCTTAGTACATTCTCGTACTCAGAATTTATTCCCACTTGTTACAGGTTGTGATGTATCATGACTACTACAAGAATTGGATGGCTCCTGCCGTAGTGGCAGAGTGTGATCATGGGCATGATCCTTCTGAGTTGTCTTGTCTCTAATGCTTTTTATGGAAGTTGACCTCGATACTGGCATGTATTTGAAACAAGAGTAATGTTAGTTTCAAATCACTTTGCTTCCGCTACTTTTCAACTTAAGTTGTAATAACTATGTTAAACTCCGATGTATATTGAATTACTTGTGAAATGGATGTAACATGGGACTTGTTATGTTGAATCACTACGATCTTGGCTTGTATGTTGGTTGGTTTGAAATCTTTCGTGATTTTGTTAGACTACCGGAGTTATATGGGCTCAAGTGTAAGAATTTGATCACTTCGGTGATTGTTTTTGTACTTGTGCTCTTATAATTTGGACGGTTCCGTGACACCGCCCCCATCCTTACATGGTGGCCTTTCCTGTGCCCAAGTGAGAATTGGGCCGGTGACCCACCCAGTGCTATGGAATGGGGGACGGGCGAGGGGATTTTTTTAACCCAGCCTGAAATTCGCTTCCACTGGGATTCGAACTCAGGACCTAGGAGGTGCCGCCGAAGTGACTAGACCAACTGATCTAGCACCCTTTGGCGATCAGCTGCACACATAACATTTGGTTCGGTTTTTTTGTATGCAACATAAATAACAAACACTCTAGATAGATATCCAACATAGTTCTCAAGTGCCAAAAGTTAATGTCCAGGCAAGCCATAGCTTTGTCCTTAGTATAGTAACAATTAGTCTGATGCTAGCATGAGCATAGCAGTGAGGCCATCATCTAGATATATTGAGTGAGCTAGAGTCTGGTTAGACTTGTATAATCTCAATCTTAAGGAAGGTTAACACAGTAAATTTAGAAACCGAGCCAGAGGTAAAGACCGGTAGTCAGCCAACAAACTCTAGCTGATCCTAAATAAGAAATAGTTTAGCGATAAATATGTTACGGCTGGAAACCTTCAGAATTAACTGGACCAGAATGTTGGGAGATAGATAAACATCACAATGAAACATTTGTCCGAAATACTGAATATAACCTAGTTTATAAAAACCATACCAAAATATAGTAATGACTAATTTGGAAATAAAAGATGAAACTACAGCAGTAACAGTTTAAGATGGCACCAAAACATACTTGCAGTTGACAGAATTATTAATTCACCATATAAGGTAGACATTACGTTAGATGCAATTTTCTTGTGAAGTACAGCAATGGCAGGTTGACTAAACCAACAAATAGCAAGCATCATATATCATATATCCAATACCCAATTTGGTATCAGAGTTAAATACTTCCTCCAATCACAAACATAAATCCCCAGATACGTCCTATGTCAAAAAAAAAAGTTGCTAGCAATATCTAAAATATATATATTATCTTCTTAAATGAGAAGAGTTACATATTATGAGAGTATTTTCACAATGAATCAAATTAAACCATACTGCATTTGCACGCCTCACTACTGAGTTACCGAGCAAAAGAAAGTTGCTCTGTTTGTTGCCAAAGGTGGCGCCTGATGCTCTATTAACCCAATGGCCCATCTGTAGACTAATGACATGCGGAGGCATGTACTTGACCCCACTAATCATGGTTCTGATAGAGTCCACCAAAGTGCATAGATGGGAAGCTGATGACCATACTCCGTGAGTCTATGCGTCACACATGCACTGTAATCTAAAGAATCGAAGTTCAGTGGGTAATCAACACCTAAGCAGCCTTGCACAAACAGTGGAGCTTCGCTGACACGAAATGCCCACGCAGCATTCAATCCAGCAGCCATTGAGGAAGTATATTATACTACTGATTTCGATTTGGACCCTATGGGCACATAAACCGGGGGTACATAAACCGGACAGTGGAGGGGGGTTGAACTTTAAAGTGGCCACAACACAAATCTCCATCCCCGATTGAATGCCAGAGCACAAAAACTAAAGGAATACTCCCAATACTGACGGATCCCATCCGCGGTTGCACAGCGGGGATCATCCAGATCAAGGCCGGGGGGTACCATGCCCAAATGTCCCCCTGTCCACGCACACCCAGTCTGCAAGAACTCGTCTCTCCGGCTCCGGGGGGACGACATCGGCAGCCAAATCCGCCCGGTAACAAAGACAGGAGAAGGAACCGCGAGCGAAGGGATTGGAAACGTACCATCGTAGCCTAAGATTTTGAAGGCACCAGCTCCACTCCTCCCAGAGCGCAAGCGCAATGCTTCCAAGTTCCAACGGCCAAAAATCCTCTTGAACCCTGCTCGGCCACTCTTTCTCTCTCTTCACTCGAAAGAAACCCAGGGGACAGGGGAGAGAAGAGAGGGGAGGCAGACGATGGGGTGCCTCGGCTGGTTTCTTGGTTATCGGAATTCACAGTGGGCTCAGGTGGCGCAGTTATCCAGGGGATGCAGCTCTGCAGCTTGCTGCTTCGGCGAGCGGCCGCGTGTGCTGCGGTGGCGTGCGCATGGAGCCTCAGGCCTTTAGATGCCCGATTTTGGGCATCCTGAATCGCTGTGCTACAACGTGCAGCACGGTAGCAAATTTGTTTTTATTTGATAATAATTATCTAAATATTGATTAATTGGATTTAAAATGTTTGTCTCGCAAAGTACAACAAAACTATGTAATTAGTTTTTTATTTCATCTACATTTAGTACTTCATTCATGTGTCACATTTTGATATGACGTGAATTTTTTTTGTACAGTGAAATTTAGTGGCAAACTTTAGGATCTAAACATAGCCTCACCTTGCTGGACTTGACTGTCACGTCGGCGGTCAATGGCCGTCCATCCTTGTCTATAAAACATATCAAATGCACAGGTTAATTAGTTAAAAAATGCATAGGATCGTTGTGAAAAGGAAAATATTACAAAAATATGAGAAATTATTATGACAAGGAAATTGCAACAAATAAATAAAAATGTTATTGAATAAAAGATAAAGCTGTCAAAAAAATCACAAATATGAAAAACGGTCATGACAAGAATAATACTATAATGTAATTTCATTCTCCATATGTTTTGTCCGTAGCAACACATATGCACTCAATTAGTTTGCTTGTTAATTAGAATGTCAACAAAGTGAAATAGTGATGTGGCTAAAATTCAATTAAAAATATGGTTTATATATGTAGTGTCCACATGACTTGATAATAATTCTATATGTAGTGTCCACACGGCTTGATTAGTATAGAAATTATCTTATAGTTTTAGGTTAGACTGCATTAAGGGCATGCACAACCGTAGATGACAATTTGTCTGTATGATGATATCACATGATATATAGACGACTAAACAAACAACAGGTACCGTGGGTTGACTCTTTGATTGTCTATTATTTGTTTAATGTTTAGATGTTGCTATAGTGAAGCGTGAATATTATTTATGTAGACCATTATGATGTTTGTTGATACAAAATAGATCAAGAAAAGATTATGAGTGGACAAGGGTTTTGTCTAGGCAGTTGTCGATTATCTTCTATTATACTGGTATAGATGAGCCATGAACCTGAGCATCCTTCACTCTAGATGAGCCTTGAACCCTGAGATCTTCGGACTGGCTAGAAGGAGATGTGTATATCAAGTTCAGCATGGCATCACCGCAGCCACCAAGCTCAATCAAAGGGCAAGTAATGTCGCCATCCTCATGGATAGACTCTTGCTGAAGCAACCTGTTCTTGAATTTATCTTCAGGGGTGCTTTATGATATCTTTCAGTAGCGTATCTTCTGACATCAACCACTTAGGCACCACTTAAATGGTCATGTTGGGCAGCATCTTAAGAATTGGCTCACAGATGGCTTCCCGTTATTACTATTTCTAGAAAACATTCAATAAGATCTCTGGTTAAGCGAGAAATTGCAACAGAATAATAGTTGTAATCATATAGAATGCAATAAATGGTCACAACCAATGCTGAAAAGGTGATCCCTATATCCTCCTAGGATCATATCCCTACCCTTCTCTCAATAACGTCGTGTGATTATAAAACATGCCAAACAAGGGCCAGTAGTCTCATTCATCTCACTTTCTCCCTCTGCTCCCTCTCTTAGATCTAAAGCTACTAGGTGATTTTCCTTCAATTCTCCATGGATTTCACTCCACCTTCATTCACTATTACCCGCATCCTCTCGTTACCGGTGTGGAGCCAACTAGCCATGGACATGCCCCATGGTGGAGGCGCAGATGTTGCCACAGACACTCTCTCTATTAGCTAGGTCAACACCATCATACATTGCAGGGACGATCTTTTTGGAGTTCACTTATCGCCGTCTCGGTCTCATCCACGCCATCACCGAAGGCAAATACATAAAAGGTCTAAAACCAACATATGTTGAATATGCATTTCAATAGTGCCTCCACCACCCAAAGACTTGCAGACTTGAAGGAAAGATCTTTCGTTATTTTTCCCACCCTTTGGCTTAGCTTCCTTCTTGGCAATCAAACATTCATACCCTAAGATCAATAGGTGTGTACTCCTCTTCTAAATATAATGTAGCATATCAATAATTCAAGAAATTCAATAAGCCAAACTAAACTAATATATACCGCTACCAAATCTATAAAAATATATACAGCTATAGAAGTACGACACTCAACTAGTGTGGTTATTAATTAGAATGTCAACAATCTGAAATAGTGATGTGGCTAGAATTCCACTGAAAATATGGTTTCTTTATGCAGTGTCCACATGACTTGATAATTATTTTGTGTGTAGTGTCCACACAGCTTGATTAGTACAGAAACTATCTTATAGTTTTAGGTTAGGACTGCATTAAGGACATGTACAACCATAGACGGCAAGTTATTGTTTGTATGATGATATCACATGACATATAGACGACTAAACAAATGACGGGTACAATGGGTTGACTCTTTGGTTGTCTGTTGTTTGTTTAATGTTTACATGTAGTTATGGTCAAGTGTGAATATTATTTATGTAGACCATTATGACTCTCGTTGATACAAAACAGATCAAGAAAAGACTATAAGTGGACAAGGTTTCTGCCTAGGCAGCTGTCGATTATCTTCTATTACACTGGTATAGATGAGCCATGAACCTGACCATCCTTCACTCTAGAATAATAACCTACATCATCTAGCTCACATTCTAAACTGAGCTCTTCGGACGGGCTAGAAGGAGCTGAGATGTGTATATCAAGTTCACCATGGCGTCACCATAACTACCCAGCTCAATTGATGGGCAAGTAATGCTGCAATCCTCATGGATAGACTCTTGTTGAAGCAACATGTTCTTGAATTTATCTTCAGGGGTGTTGTATGATGTCTTTCATTAATGTATCTTCTGACATCAACAACTTCAGCACCACTTAAACGGGTATGTTGGGCAGCATCTCAGGAATTGGCTGTTGTTTGTTGAATATGTTGAGCAGCATCTCAGGTGCTTTAATTAAACTGTTGTCTGTTGAATATGTTGAACACATCAACACAAATCAACTCAAAAGACTTGTTCTACTAGCCTTATTTTACCAAATGACAAATCAAAATGCAAAAGTCAAACAATTTATAAGCAAACCCAAACCAACAATGGTAGGGAGATGAGCTACGAGAGTCTCAAATTAATTTAAACAAAGCAAACTTTATCTTCTACCACCCATGTGCAAGCACCTAGCTAGTTTTGCTTTCAGTGACATGAGTGCCCACACCTTCATTGGCTTACTCGAGAGCTTCCATGGATTTTTGTTCCTCTCCATGTTGACATTGCCGCATCCAGAGTTATTGTATTGCATGCATCATCATCGTAAGTTGTAGCCCCATGCATTATTGGTACCATCTTTAGTCTCAACTTTGGCATGACTCGAAGGGAAGCATATTTGGATGGTTCAACTTCCACCTCTTCTACTTCTTTGGATAGCTATAAATGTAGAGCACTAATTGCTGTATCTAACAGTGAACACAACACCCCACCCCCAGTTTTATGATTACATAAGCACTAATTGCTGTACCTAACAGTGAAGCTATAAATGTAGAGCTCATGAATGCAATGCTCAATTGACCTATCCATGTATGTCGGCATTCCTTCATTTTATCAATACGTTGCAATTTGCAATGAAGATTAACAAGCTACGTTTTTTAAAAAAAAGATCTCTTGACGGCAAGATACTCTAGGATTAGGCTCTAGGATGTGTAAAAGATGCACCTCACAAAAAATTTAGCGTAGCTTGTATCACTACTGGAAATGGCTTATTTGCCGACGGCCGCAAGGTTGCCGATGGCCAGGGAATAAGCCATCGGCAAACCACATGCTATGCCGATGGCAAAGCAGAGCCATCGGCAAAGATATTTTGCCGACGGCCCAGCCATAGGCAAAGACAGGCCATAGGCAAAGCCGATCTTTGCCGATGGCCAGGCCATCGGCAAACCCCAGCCATTGGTAAATACCAATCTTTGCCGACGGTCAGGCCATCGACAACGTCTGACCATCGGCAAAAGTGGCTCAGGGAAGACACCGGCCAACGCCGTGCCCTTTGCCGATCGCCGTGCCGTCAGGCCGTCGGCAAAAGGGCACGCTTTGCCGACGGCCACGGCCATCGGCATAGACAGGCCACGTGGTTGCCTCTGGAGCTGCCGGGCCCACCGGATTTGCCGATGGCCGGCCATCGGCAAACCCACTTTGCCGACGGCCTTCACATGCCGTCGGCAAAGTTTGAATTTATTTTGGTTTTTCCTACCCATTCTTTTCTGGTGTCTTCCTACCTCAAATACAACCCAACTTCAAAAGTTGGGACAATTTTGAGTTTTTTAGCTATATTTTGTTAATTATTTCTGCTTCTTTGAATTTTTCCGGCGACTCCAAATTTGAACTGCAGGTACATGAAATAATGGAACTTTTTGATTCGAAACATGGTATTCATGATGCTCGGAGTATGTTGAGACCGTAACCAGGACCTCGCATGAAATTATAACCATGTTGGGGTCGTAACAGGGGGAGTTACGTGCGTGGAAAGTGTTTTAAAATTATATAAAATCCAAACGAAGTCCAAAATTGACAAAACTTGACGAGTTGTCTCGCCATCGCAAGTGGAGGCCGTGGTAAAAATTTCAAAAAGTTTCGAGCAAGTGGTGACGTCGGATGGCCAAAACCCAGACATCTCCACATGCACGTCTGGGTTTTGGCCATTCGACGTCACCACTTGCTCGAAACTTTTTGAAATTTTTATCACGGCCTCCACATGCGATGGCGAGACAACTCGTCAAGTTTTGTCAATTTTGGACTTCGTTTGGATTTATATAATTTTAAAACACTTTCTGCACACGTAACCCCCCCTGTTACGACGCCAACATGGTCATAATTTCATGCGAGGTCCTGGTTACGGCCTCAACATACTCCGAGCATCATGAATACCATGTTTCGAATCAAAAAGTTCTATTATTTCATGTACCTGCAATTCAAATTTGGAGTCGCCGGAAAAATTCAAAGAACCAGAAATAATTAACAAAATATAGCTAAAAACTCAAAATTGTCCCAACTTTTGAAGTTGGGTTGTATTTGAGGTAGGAAGACACCAGAAAAAATGGGCTGGAAAAAACAAAAAAAATTCAAACTTTGCCAACGGCATGTGAAGGTCATCGGCAAAGAGGGTTTGCCGATGGCCGGCCATCGGCAAAGCCGGTGAGCCCGGCAGCTCCTGAGGCCAGCCCACGTGGCCGTCGGCAAAGGTGGTGGCCCTGGCCCGCTGTAAGGCCGCCACGTGCCTAGGCTTTGCCAATGGCCCTGGCCCACCTCCTCTCTCTGTCTCTCTCTCTCACCTTCTAACACCCCTGACCGCCGCGACCGCACTGCCCACCGCCGCCGCCCACCGCCACCACCGCCGCCGCCCCTTCCTCCGCGAGCAACCGGCCGGTGGCCGGATCTCCCTCGCCCGGAGCTCCCCCGCCCCGTCCTGTGGCACCCCCGGCCCGCGCCCGCCTCCGCCCGCCAAGCGTCGCCACCCGTTCCTCCATTGCGGCCGTGAGAAGCCGACCGGCGCTCCGCTCTCCCGCACCCCGGCCCCTGCATTCACCGCTCGGCCCGCCCGCCGCCGGCCGGTGGCCTGACCTCCCCCGGCCCTGTCCCACCGCCGTCGACCCAAGCTTCCTCGCCCCATCCCACCGCCGGCGCTCGGCCGCCGACCCCGACCTCGCTGCCGCCGCTGCACCCTATGGCCGGCTAGTAGAGGGAGAAGGAGAGCAGGAAGTGGAAGAAAGAGAAGAGGGGGAGGAAGAGGAAGAAAGAGAAGGAGGGGGAGCAAGGAGGAGGAAGAAAGGGAAGGGGGAGGAGGAAGAGGATGAAGGTGCCAAGCCGACGTCCCATCGATCCTCGCTGCTGCGGTGATCCCTTCATTCGTCGTCGATCCTCGCTTCATCACCGCCAAGGTAAGCCCTACCTTCTAGTGTTAGTAGTAGATGTAGTTGTAGTAGATAGTAGTGGTTAGTAGTAGTAGTTAGTAGTGTTATTTCTAGGGTTAGTAGTAGTAGTTAGTAAGTAGTTAACTAGTTCTTAGTATTAATAGTGTTAGTAGTTAAGTAGTTGTTAGTAGTAGTGTTAGTAGTAGTTATAGGGTTAGTACTCATTGTTCTTGTAGTACTTGAATTCTTTCATGTGCATGGAAAGAGAACTAAAGTATATTGGTGGTTGTTGGCCTTCGTGCCCATGTTTGGTAAAGATGTGGTTGTTGGCCTTCGTGCCATGTTTTTTGCAGGTTTTGGAACCTCCTTGCGCAGGGGAGGTGCTGCTGAAATTTTGAGTGGATACTAACCATTTTTGCCCTTTTTTGTAGGAGGAGGACCTGTGGGAGGTACTCGGTGACCTCGATTGTCTTCGTGGGCACTGCGGGTCTTCCTGCACCGCGTCGACTCTCCACCGGCCAGCTACCCACCTCTACACCGCCACCCTAGGTAAAAATCACCTCTGTTCCTTATAGTTGTTGTAAGTAGATTGCGTAACCGAGTTAGGCGTCTCCCATCCAAAAGGGATACACGGTCGTTGGTATGCGGATCAGTGCATATCTACGACGGTATCTCTTCTGGATTGTCCTCATTTTTTGGACAGCCCGAGGATGCGTAGATGGGTTAGCTTCCATGTTTCGCCCCCGTCCGAGTCGGATTTTTGGTAGCTCCTCCCTGTTGTTCTCTGGATACACACTCTCCCTGTCGGGACGTGTCTCGGGAGGATAGCGGGGAGGTGCTGCCGAAATTCCATCTCGGACGGGAGCGGAGCATGGAAGCTAACCTCATCTACGCATCCTCGGTGGGATTAGGACCTATCCTTCACCTATTAGATGGTAGGAACGCCTTGTAGATGCAGTTGTTGGTTCTATTACTCGCTTACGTTGGCGCATGACAGAGGATGGCTGACCGTGAGTGGATGTACACGGGGTTCAAAGACAAGACAGAGGAATGGGTAAAGGGGACCAGTCACTTCCTAGAGCAAGCATTTGGCCCAGCTGCTAAAGGGGCGATTCGGGTGTGGTGTCCCTGTAGCAAGTGTAAGAATGACAAAAAGAAACAGAGGCGGCCGATGTACCATGATATTTGGAAGAACGGATACATTCCAAACTATACCCGCTGGATCCTCCATGGGGAACGCTAACGGCTTAGGGAGGCGGTGGTGAGACCGGACCTCGAGGGGTTTGATGCAGATGCCGAAATGGCAGACTTGCTGGCAGACGTTGATGAAGCGCTATTCGTTCAAGGAATGGAGGTGGAGGAAGAAGATCCAGAGGAGACTGCAAAGGCGTACTACACCATGATGGAGGCGGTACAGCAGCCCCTTCACGCGAACACCCACATTTCTAAACTGGATGTCATTTCACGCCTAATAGGGTTGAAGTCATCACTGGGCATCAGTCGAGAAGGTTTTGATCTCGTGTTGGCGACTGTTGGCGGGCTGCTTCTAGAGCTTCACTGCCTACCGAAGAGCACGTACGAGTCACAGAGGCTCCTTCGAGCACTCAAGATGCCGTATGACCCGATCCAAGCTTGTAAGAATGGGTGTGTCCTGTTCCGGGGAGACCACGAGACATCAACACACTGTCCGAAGTGCAAAGCCTCTAGGTACGTGGAGGTAGAAGGCAATGATGGCAATAAGAAACAGTCTAAGATCCCTGAGATGGTCATACGGCACCTTCCTCTAGTACCGAGGCTGCAACGGCAGTACATGACAGAGGAGTCCGCGAAACAAATGACGTGGCACAAGAATGGCAAAAGATACAGTGACAAGATGCAGCACCCACCGGATGGTGATGCATGGAAGCACTTCGATGCCATGAATCCTGGCAAGGCCGAGGAGGCTCGAAATGTACGCGTAGCGCTGGCAACAGATGGGTTCAACCCGTTTGGAATGATGGCGGCCCCATACACTTGTTGGCCTATGTTCGTGATCCCCCTCAATCTTCCCCCCGGCGTGATGTTCAAACCCAAGAACGTGTTCTTGACGTTGATAATACCTGGACACCCGGGCAACAATATGGGTGTGTTCATGCAGCCAGTGTGGGATGAATTGCACAAAGCTTGGGAAGAGGGGGTACTGACGTATGACCGAGCTACAAAGACGAACTTCACGATGCATGTGTGGTACCAGTACTCAATGAATGACTTCCTAGCGTATGGCTTATTCAGCGCGTGGTGTGTTCACGACAAGTTCCCTTGCCCAACATGCAAGACAGATGTGATGTTCACCTGGCTGGCCAAGGGTGGTAAGTATTCTTCTTTCGACAAACATCGTTAATTTCTAGAGGAGGACCATGAACTGAGACGAGATAAAAAAGCACTTCACGAAAGGTGTTCAAGTCATGGGCCCCATCCCTCAGGAAAAGAGCCCAGCTAACATCCTTGCATAGATAGAGGCTCTCAAAATTGATGAAGAGAATGGTGGTGGTTTTAAAGGATATGGTACTGACCACATGTGGACTCATATATCGGGCTTGACTAGGCTCCCCTACTACAAGGACCTTCTTCTTCCACACAACATCGATGTAATGCACACTGAAAAGAATATCGCCGAGGCATTGTGGGCAACACTCATGGACATTGGCAAGAAGTCAAAGGACAATGTTAAGGCTAGACTAGACATTGAAACGATTTGCGATAGACCAAATCTAGTGATGAAAACCCCTGCGCCAGGCAAGAGATGGAAGAAGGGGTCTCACACCACCAAGGGAGCCAGATCCTGCTAGAGTTCATGGACACATGGGTATGCTTCTGTTGATGCATTTGTTATAGCACTCAATTGTCACTACTTGTAACCATGTTTGTGTTTTCCTTGCAGTCAGCGACGCATGGTGGGGAGCAAATCAACAAGTTCACGGGGTACGTGCTTGCTCACATAGGCAAAGCGAAAGCGCCCACCACCGTGTACAGCTCGTCGCTCGGGCCAGAGGAGTACACCAGCCCGGTCGTCTACGACAAGCTCACCAAGTACGCCGCCGCAGCTCGAGAGTGCCATGGCGATGACTACGATCCCGCCACCGAGCCCCTTGACACTGACCTCGTGATGAGGATTGGAGGAGGGAAGCAGCACGACCGATACTTTATGGCTAACAGCGTCATCGACCCGTCCTCTGTTCAGATGCTGAGCCAGATCCGCAAAGAAGACCAGCAAAGGGGGGCAGATCGTAGATCCCCATAGCGCCTCGACAGCAGAGCAGCGCGCAGATGATGACGGCACTTCAGGTAAGTGGAGTTTCATTCATCGTTCACTCGTTTCACGCATGATGTACCTTGCCTTCAAATACCATCAACCATGCTGCTGTAACATTGCAGGCCACGGTCCAAGAGCTGCAGGCCAGCCAGGCGTCCCAGGCGGCTATCTAGGCGCAGCGGGATGCGGCCCATCAGGAGCAGCTGGTGGCACTTACGTAGCACTACCAGAGACAGTTGGCAGACCTGTCCCTACACTTCCGGGCCCAGATCCCGGGAATGCAGGAGCCTCCTGCCTCGATCTTCGCTCCACCACCGATAGTTCCACTGCCTGTTCCTGTACCTGGTCAGGTGAGTACAATGCCTGTCGCTTTAGCTTGTGCGGCCAGCCTGCAGGTACTAATTACATCACTTGGTATTTGTGCAGGCACCGTCGGCGGGTTCGAACCCGACTCCAAGTGGTAGCCCTCCACTGGGTCCTTCTCCGCCGCACGGCTGGGCACCTTACCAGAGCTTCCCCACGCAGCCATACGTCTGGCCTCCTCCACAGTCGCAGGGGTGAAGGGTCTTGATGGCTAGAGGGGGGTGAATAGCCTATTAAAATTTTCTACAACGACAAGCTAAACAAGTTTATCAATATAACAAATAGCGAGATGCGAGTTTTGCTTAGCCTATGGGTGTTTGCAAACCACCTATCCAATTCACAATTCTAGTATTTGCACTCAACCGCACAAGTCAAACCGAGAAGGTAAGTACAACTACAACTAGCAAGCTATACAAGAGAACTACTCTAGCTAAGCTAACTAGCTAGCAAAGATAACTAAGAAATTAATACAAGAGAGATAGGAGGGTATCACCGAGGGGCGAAGTTTTGAGCCAACCAATATGATCAACAATGAATACCAAGATAACCAAACACCGGGATCAATCAATCACAATATGAAAGTGATGACACGAAGATTTATCCCGAGGTTCACGTGCTTGCCGGCACACTAGTCCCCGTTGTGTCCCTCTTCACCACGTGGTTCGGTGGCTAATCGGTCTCACACCGAGCCTCTCAAAAGGCACCACAAGAACCTACCAAATGGCAAAAGGTTGCAATGACACGAGCAATATACTAACGTTGCCTTTGGCGCTTCGCCGAGGTAGGCACAAACCCCTCACAATCACCGGAGGTGGCCAAGAACAATCACCAACTCTTGCCAACGCCTCCAAGCTGCTCCAAGCCGTCTAGGTGGCGGCAACCACCAAGAGAAATAAGAATCCCGCAGCAAATCAACCACCAAGTGCCAACTAGATGCAATCTCACAATGCAAATGCACTTGGATCACTCAATCTCACTTCGAATATGCAAAGAAGCAAGAGAGATGAGTGGGAGGGGAGTTGCTTAGCTCAAAGTGCTCACAAGTATGTCAAATGTTCGAGAGAGAGAGCCTTGAGCCGGCCAATGAGTATTTATAGACGTACCCCTTCGAATATAGCCGTTAGAAACTTAAACAGCCAAAATCGGGCTGACCGGACGCGCTGGTCCAACTGACCGGACGCACCGGTCGCCCAACGGCTAACTCGTGAAGTACTGACCGGACGCGCTGGTCCAAACGACCGGACGCGCTGGTCGCCCAACGGCTAACTGCGAAGCAACGACCGGACGCGCTGGTCCAACTGACCGGACGTGCCGGGAACGACCGGACGCGCTGGTCCCGTGAAGGACCGGACGCGCTGGTTGCCTGAGCAGCGCTCAATGAAATAGTGACCAGACGCGCTGAAGCAAATGACCGGACGCGACAAAGACAGCGTCTGGTTAGAGTCCAGTAAGCTCCCTGAACGACCGGACGCGTCCGATCATCAGTGACCGGACGCGCCTCGCATCCGATCATCGAACTGAAAAACACGCAGACACTGAACACTGACCGGACGCGTCCGGTCATGCAAGGACCGCGTCCGGTTCAACGTCCGGTCACCTCTGTGACCTCCGTTCACCTCTGTTTCTTTTCCGGACTTTCGGCGTAGTGGAAAATAATCGTTTCAACTTCTCGAAAACGCCTGAATCCCGCCTCGCAAGCTCGGCGGGAGGGAGAGAGGAACCCAAACCCTCTCTACCACTTAAACTCTACCGCCATCGCAAACGTGCTAACATCACCAAGTGATCTCGTCATGTGTGAGTGTGTTAGCATTTTCATAATCATTTTTCGAGGCGATATTAGTTCTATCCAAATGCATATGATCATGAAATGCACATCTAGAGGCACTTAGGAGTTCAATAGCCGCGTCATTCCCCTCTTTATAGTACGACTATCTATCCTATAATGTAACCACACCCACTAGGTGTCTTGGTTACTAAAACACAACCCTTAAGCATATACCTTTGCCTTGATCACATAGGGTTGCGTCCAAATCCAAGTGTGGCCATCATGATTACCATGTCCATCTTGCCACCAACCTTGGAATGTACTAATCCTCATATGCTACATACAACTTAGGCATAGGATTAGTACTTAGGTATTGTCACTAATTACCAACACCAAACATAGGACTTTCAATCTCCCCCTTGTTGGTAATTGGTGACAAACCTTTCATAAAGATATTATGATAAAATTTTGATTGAACCCATGTCACATTGTCCAAGTATATTACCATGTGTAAGAATTATGGACATATGATCATGAATTCAAATTGATAGCAATGGCTCCCCCTACATGTATGCTATATGTTTGGATTTTGGAAGCATACATGTTAGATAGGAAAGATTAGGAGCATTGTCTACCAATAGGTGCTAAGTGTTTTAGATTATAGACCTTTGAAGCGTGATACCATCGGAGTAGCGATAAACACCATCTTAGCACCTTGTGTAGTTAGATTCCACTTGTAAAAGCACTAACATAACTAGAAACCTCGTGAGATCAACATTATAAGCAAGGCTCTAGTACCACTTTAAAAAAAACATGAAGCAAGAAAAATCTAACTACTTCCTATTCATGCTAGTACCACAATGCATCATTCAAATTATACTAGCAAGTCACCACACAAGCGATGTATCGGAGAAAACGAAATGCATAACTATGCATCATACATATAAAGTGCACATAGAAATGCAACATTCATGTTTAAGAGCTTGCTCCCCCTACTTGTGTGCCTCTTTTATCAATTCTCCCCCATAACATTTTTTGAGTTCTATCTTTGTGAACAACATTTTCTCCCCCATAACATTTTTTGAGTTCTATCTTTGTGAACAACATTTTCTCCCCCTTTGGCACCAATTGACCACAAGGAGCAACCTTTAGATAGATTATCATGTTAAAAATATGGGATGAGGATCAAGTTTATGATTCAACCTAGATTGCTTGCATAAATAAAATACTTCGGTTTGATCCAAGGGCAAGCTTCTTCACACCTCACTAGAAGGGTTATCATGCACCATGTTAAAGCAAATATTTAGACAAGTTTTCTAGATTAAATACTTAGGATCACAAGCTACTTAAACAAGTTATATGCTACCACTAGATCATACAAGTCATGGAAACAATAGTGGCACCATATAAACTTCAAATTCATTTGATTTTCATGAATGAGCCTAGAACATGTAAATTATGACTAGATGCACTAAACAAGTCCTTAGCATAGAATGTATGACATGTCAACCAATTGTACCTTGGGGCTCGAAGGAGAGGCATGTCATATATGGGGTGCATCAACTCATGTTGGAGAAGTCAAGTATGTTCAACTCATTCTTTAGCTTGTGAAATCTCTTCTCATCAAGTGGCTTGGTGAATAGATCGGCTAATTGATCTCCGGTGCCCACACTCTCAATGGCAATGTCACCCTTTTATTGATGATCTCTAATAAAGTGATGGCGAACATCAATATGCTTTGTTCTTTGATGTTGAACCGGATTGTTGGTGAGCTTCACGGCACTTTCATTGTCACATAGCAATGGCACATTCTTGAAGTTGATTCCAAAGTCTTTCAATGTTGCCTTCATCCATAAGATTTGTGCACAACAACTACCCGCGACGATGTATTCGGCCTCGGCGGTAGATAGTGCAATACTATTTTGCTTCTTGGATGACCATGAGACAAGTGATCTTCCCAACAATTGACAAGTCCCGGAAGTGCTCTTTCTCTCCACTTTGTCACCGGCATAGTCGGAATCCGAATATCCAACTAGCTCAAAGCTTGCACCTTTGGGATACCACAATCCAACATCTTGTGTATGCTTCAAATACCTCAATATTCTCTTTGTTGCCTTCAAATGACTTTCTCTTGGTGAGGCTTGAAATCTTGCACACATGCATACACTAAACATCACATCGGGCCTTGATACCGTCACATAGAGTAGACTACCAATCATTGATCTATATAGCTTTTGATCCACCATGTTGCCACTCTTGTCACTATCCAAACTTCCACTAGTGCTCATTGGAGTTGTAATGCTCTTTGCATCTTCCATGCCAAACTTCTTGAGCATATCTTTGATGTACTTGGTTTGGCTCACAAATGTACCTTCTTTCATTTGTTTGATTTGAAGTCCAAGAAAGAAACTAAGTTCACCAATCATTGACATTTCAAATTCCTTTGCCATCATTTTCCCAAACTCATCACAATAATCTTGATTGGTTGAACTGAATATGATATCATCAACATATATTTGCAACACAAATAAGTCTTTTCCAATCTTCTTGGTGAATAGTATTGTATCAACTTTGCCCATGATAAATCCTTTGGATAGCAAGAAGTCCCTTAATCTTTCATACCATGCTCTAGGTGCTTGCTTTAATCCATACAAAGCTTTTCTCAATTTGTATACATGATTGGGTTTCTTGTCATCTTCAAAACCGGGAGGTTGCTTCACATACACCTCTTCTTGAATGTACCCATTGAGAAATGCACTCTTTACATCCATTTGATATAGCTTGATATTGTGAGCACAAGCATAGGCAAGTAAGATCCTAATTGCTTCCAATCTTGCAACCGGGGCATAAGTTTCACCAAAGTCAAGACCCTCTATTTGTGTGTAACCTTGAGCCACTAGTCTTGCTTTGTTCCTTACTACTATCCCATCTTGATCTTGCTTGTTGCGAAAGACCCATCTTGTTCCAATGACATTGTGATCCTTAGGCCTCTCAACTAATTCCCATACTTCATTTCTCTTGAAGTTGTTGAGCTCTTCATGCATTGCATTTACCCAATCCGGATCTCTCAATGCTCTATCAATGTCCTTGGGTTCTTCCATTGACACAAAAGAAGAGTGAGCACAAAATGATGCCAATCTTGATCTAGTTTGAACTCCCCTTTGTATGTCACCAATGATGGAATCTAATGGATGGTCTCTTGCAATGT
Organism: Saccharum officinarum; assembly: GCA_020631735.1. Taxonomy (NCBI): domain Eukaryota; kingdom Viridiplantae; phylum Streptophyta; class Magnoliopsida; order Poales; family Poaceae; genus Saccharum; species Saccharum officinarum. Next base: position 13,020,710 of record CM036212.1, on the reverse strand, counting down.
TAGTTGGTTGAAGCACTTGGACTTGATTGCTTGGATGTTGATGTTGATCATGAATTGGAGATGATGAACTAGCCACTTGTTGATTTTGTTGCACTTGAGATGATGTACTAGCTTGATTTTGCATTAGAGAACCACTAGCTTGTGTAATTGGACTTTGTAGCACTTGATCTTTGTCGTCATCTACATTAATAACTTGCTTTGGTCTAATATCACCAATATCCATTTCTTTCATAGCATTACTCAATTGAGTTCCTCTCACATCATCCAAGTTATCTTCTTCATCTTGAGAGCCATTTGTTTCATCAAACTCAACATCATGCACTTCTTCAAGTAAACCACTAGCCAAATTCCAAACTCTATAAGCTTTGCTAGTAGTTGAGTAGCCAAGTAGGAATCCTTCATCACATTTCTTCTCAAACTTGCTCAATCTAGTGCCCTTCTTCAAGATGTAGCATTTACAACTAAATACCCAAAAGTATGCAATGTTAGGCTTTCTTCCATTTAAGATCTCATATGGTGTCTTCTCTAGAAGCTTGTGGCAATAGAGGCGGTTGCTATAGAAGCAAGCCGTGTTGATTGCTTCGGCCCAAAATGAATGACTCACATTATACTCATTCAACATTGATCTTGCCATATCAATTAAGGTTCTATTTTTCCTCTCAACTAGGCCATTTGATTGAGGTGTATACTTGGCCGAGAATTGATGTTTGATTCCAAGCTCTTCACATAGCTCATCAACTCTTGTGTTTCTAAACTCACTTCCATTGTCACTTCTTACTTTCTTGATTGTGGTCTCAAACTCATTTTGCACTCTCTTGATGAACTTCTTGAATATGTCAAATACATCACTCTTGTCCATAAGAAAGAATACCCATGTGTATCTAGTGAAATCATCCACAATCACAAAACCATACTTGTTGCCACCAATGCTTGTGTATGTAGTTGGCCCAAATAGATCCATGTGCAACAACTCAAATGCCTTGGAAGTACTCATAATGCTCTTCAATGGATGAGTGTTGCCTACTTGCTTTCCGGCTTGACATGCACTACATAGCTTATCCTTCTCAAATGTGACATCCTTCAAGCCTCTAACTAAGTCATGCTTTACTAACTTGTTCAATTGCTTCATGCCAACATGACCAAGTCTTCTATGCCATAACCAACCCATACTTGATTTGGTGAGCAAGCATGTTGAAAGTTGAGTGTCACTAGCATTGAAATCAACCAAGTATAGATTCTCAAATCTAAAGCCTTTGAAGATCAAGTTAGAGCCATCAACACTAACTATCTCCACATCATCAACACCAAATATGCACTTGAAACCGAGATCACATAATTGAGCAACCGACAACAAGTTGAAATTGAGCTTTTCAACTAGTAGCACATTGGAGATGCTATGATCATTTGAGATTGCAATCCTTCCAAGAGCCTTTACATTACCCTTGCTATTGTCACCAAATGTGATGCTATCAATGCCACTATCATTTGATTTGAGAGAGTTGAACATTCTTGAATCACCGGTCATATGTTGAGAGCACCCACTATCAAGCACCCAATGCCTTCCCCCGGCCTTGTAATTAACCTACAAAACAAATTAATATTTCTTAGGTACCCATACTTGTTTGGGTCCTTGGAGGTTAGTCACTAAGCTCTTTGGTACCCAAATGGCCTTCTTCTTTGGGCCCACAATTGTTGTACCAACAAACCTAGCATGCACACCTTTCTCACCCTTGGTAAGCACATAACAAGAATCAAAAGGAATGTAATACATTAGCATTTTTCTTGTTCTTGTTCATTTTATTACAATTAATCTCTAGATGCCCAACTTGCTTGCATCTATTGCAATAACGACCATTGCCCTTCACAAAGCGAGGCTTTGGAGTAGCAAAGGCCGCCTTGCCCTTCTTGGGAGTATAGCCTAATCCCTCTTTGTTAAGAGAGAACCTTTGGCTACCCAAGCATTTTAGCAAGCGGGCATCCCCACCATAGGCGTTGCCTAATGCGCGGGTGAGATCATCCACCTCTCTCTTGAGAGTCTCAACCACAAGTGATGAATCACTAGTAGTAGAGGTAGAGTTGGTTGTGGTGGATGATGATGAGCTACATGAAGCATTAGTAGGACTAACAAATAAAGAATCATCAATAATATCACATGTTAGTCCAATATCACAAGTGACAATCACTTGCTCCTCCTTAGCTTCCTTCATGAACTTCTCCAACTTAAGGTCCTTTTCCTTGATGAGCTCAAGTAGAGTGGAGTGGGCTTCCTTAAGCCTAGTGTGAGCAATTTCAAGATCCTCGTGGTCTTCCTTTAGACACTCACGAGAAGCCTCTAGCTCATCAAAGGATTTCCTAAGAGCTTTGAGCTCTTGTTCAATTCCTTTGCACTCCTTACTCTTTTTGAGAGCAACAAGCTCCTCCATCAAGGCATCATTTTCATTGCTCTTGGCAATGAGCTCTTGTTCCAAGATTTTGTATTTCTTGGTTGTCCTCTTGTAGCCCTTGCTCATTTGATCTATTATGCCTAATAGATCATCCTTGGAGTAGTCCTCATCCTCCTCATCATCACTCCTACAATCATCACTAGCACAAGAATCATCATCACTATCATCATGTTTTACCTTGGTAGGCTTGGCCATAAGGCATGTTGATGTAGTGTCGAAGATGGATGGCTTGTTGGAGAGGGCGATGTTTGCAGTGGCTCGTCGAGTGATCCTCTCATCATCACTAGAGCTTTCATCATCATCACTATCGGAGTTGTCACTATCCCAAGTGACTACATAACCACCACCCTTCTTCTTCTTGTTGAAAGTGAAGCTCTTCTTTGCTTTCTTCTCCTTCTTGTTCTTCTTCAACTTTAACTCCCCATCATGATATCTTTTGTCTTCATAGGGGCACTTTGCCACTACATGATCGGGGCTATTGCAATTGTAGCAAAGCACCTCCTTTGCCTTCATGAAGTCCCTTCTCTTTCTTGCACCATAGCCTTTCTTCTTCATGAACCGACCCATCTTTTGCACTAGAAGGGCCATGATCTCATCATCAAATGGATCATCATCATCATCATCAACCTTGCTCTTGCCCTTAGAGGATGAAGCCTTGAATGCAATGGGCTTCTCTTGCTTGACCTTGGTTTCCTTCTTCTCTTCTACCTCATCTTCATCATCATTGTATTGGGCATCGGTCATTATATCTCCAAGCACATTGGTTGGTTTGACCTTGTCCAATCCCTCTCTAAAGATCATTCTTCTCAAGGTGGCAAACTTCTTGGGTAAGCACATCAAGAACTTGTGTGAGAAGTCCTTGTCCTCAACCTTCTCCCCAAGCCCCTTGAGATCATTGACAATGACTTGGAGCCTATAGAACATCTCCGGGATGGATTCATCATCCTTCATCTTGAATGTGGAGAACTTGTCCTTGAGCATATATAGTTTGGCACTTTTTACCGTTGAAGTGCCTTCATATGTTTCTTCAAGCCTTATCCAAAGCTCATTTGCCTTTTCAAGATCTTTGATTTGCTCAAATACTTTATCATCAATGGCACGATAGATTGTGTCAAGTGCCGCCGTATTGCATTGTTTGTTGATGCGGTCATTGGGAGTGAGGTTTTCCTCATCAAGAATGACGTATCCTTCTTTGGTCACATCCCAAACCTTCTCATGTATATTGCCTAGATATTGCTTCATCTTCCTTTTCCAATGATCAAAGGAAGAGACGCCATCAAAGAATGGAGGCTTGCCATTAACATGATTGAACATAACTTGAGCCATCTTACACCGAGGTTGTTAAGCCTTACAAACGGTGACCACGGCTCCGATACCACTTGAAAGGTCTTGATGGCTAGAGGGGGGTGAATAGCCTATTAAAATTTTCTACAACGACAAGCTAAACAAGTTTATCAATATAACAAATAGCGAGATGCGAGTTTTGCTTAGCCTATGGGTGTTTGCAAGCCACCTATCCAATTCACAATTCTAGTATTTGCACTCAACCGCACAAGTCAAACCGAGAAGGTAAGTACAACTACAACTAGCAAGCTACACAAGAGAACTACTCTAGCTAAGCTAACTAGCTAGCAAAGATAACTAAGAAATTAATACAAGAGAGATAGGAGGGTATCACCGAGGGGCGAAGTATTGAGCCAACCAATATGATCAACAATGAATACCAAGATAACCAAACACCGGGATCAATCAATCACAATATGAAAGTGATGACACGAAGATTTATCCCGAGGTTCACGTGCTTGCCGGCACGCTAGTCCCCGTTGTGTCCCTCTTCACCACGTGGTTCGGTGGCTAATCGGTCTCACACCGAGCCTCTCAAAAGGCACCACAAGAACCTACCAAATGGCAAAAGGTTGCAATGACACGAGCAATATACTAACGTTGCCTTTGGCGCTTCGCCGAGGTAGGCACAAACCCCTCACAATCACCGGAGGTGGCCAAGAACAATCACCAACTCTTGCCAACGCCTCCAAGCTGCTCCAAGCCGTCTAGGTGGCGGCAACCACCAAGAGAAACAAGAATCCCGCAGCAAATCAACCACCAAGTGCCAACTAGATGCAATCTCACAATGCAAATGCACTTGGATCACTCAATCTCACTTCGAATATGCAAAGAAGCAAGAGAGATGAGTGGGAGGGGAGTTGCTTAGCTCAAAGTGCTCACAAGTATGTCAAATGTTCGAGAGAGAGAGCCTTGAGCCGGCCAACGAGTATTTATAGACGTACCCCTTCGAATATAGCCGTTAGAAACTTAAACAGCCGAAATCGGGCTGACCGGACGCGCTGGTCCAACTGACCGGACGCGCCGGTCGCCCAACGGCTAACTCGTGAAGTACTGACCGGACGCGCTGGTCCAAACGACCGGACGCGCTGGTCGCCCAACGGCTAACTGCGAAGCAACGACCGGACGCGCTGGTCCAACTGACCGGACGCGCCGGGAACGACCGGACGCGCTGGTCCCGTGAAGGACCGGACGCGCTGGTCGCCTGAGCAGCGCTCAACGAAATAGTGACCGGACGCGCTGAAGCAAATGACCGGACGCGACAGTGACAGCGTCCGGTTAGAGTCCAGTAAGCTCCCTGAACGACCGGACGCGTCCGATCATCAGTGACCGGACGCGCCTCGCGTCCGATCATCGAACTGAAAAACACGCAGACACTGAACACTGACCGGACGCGTCCGGTCATGCAAGGACCGCGTCCGGTTCAGCGTCCGGTCACCTCTGTGACCTCCGTTCGCCTCCGTTTCTTTTCCGGACTTTCGGCGTAGTGGAAAATAATCGTTTCAACTTCTCGAAAACGCCTGAATCCCGCCTCGCAAGCTCGGCGGGAGGGAGAGAGGAACCCAAACCCTCTCTACCGCTTAAACTCCACCGCCGTCGCAAACGTGCTAACATCACCAAGTGATCTCGTCATGTGTGAGTGTGTTAGCATTTTTATAATCATTTTTCGAGGCGATATTAGTTCTATCCAAATGCATATGATCATGAAATGCACATCTAGAGGCACTTAGGAGTTCAATAGCCGCGTCATTCCCCTCTTTATAGTACGGCTATCTATCCTATAATGTAACCACACCCACTAGGTGTCTTGGTTACTAAAACACAACCCTTAAGCATATACCTTTGCCTTGATCACATAGGGTTGCGTCCAAATCCAAGTGTGGCCATCATGATCACCATGTCCATCTTGCCACCAACCTTGGAATGTACTAATCCTCATATGCTACATATAACTTAGGCATTGGATTAGTACTTAGGTATTGTCACTAATTACCAACACCAAACATAGGACTTTCAAGGGGTACTCCTCCTGGCCGCAGCAGGGGCACTACGGGCCTCCAGGCGTCTCTCCGCAGCAGCTGGGGCAGTACTGGCAGTACGGTTCGGCCCCGCAGTCGGGTTGGTCGCAGCGGGAGCAAGGTGGTGGGGGCTCTGGGACCCTGGGGACGGCGCCTCGAGCTAGGTACTACACTTGTCACTTTTGGACCTTGTGTGGATGACTTGTATGGATGACTATGTATGGACGACGATCGATATTTGTCGCTTGTGTATGGATGACTTGGAGGATATATGGGTTCCATGCTATATATGTGATGTGCGGATGAAAATGGTATTTTGTTGCTATATATGTGGGTCATATGCTATATATGTGATGTATGTGTTGAAATGTCAAGGAAATGCAAAAAAACTGAAAAAAAAAGAAAAAAAAAATTCCCAGGTTTGCCGATGGCCAGCCGTCGGCAAACCTGGGATTATGTGTCAGCAAATCCCCAGGTTTACCGACGGCTGGCAGGCCGTCGGCAAAGTGACCATAACTTTGCCGATGGCCGATCGTCAGCAAAAAAAGTTTGCCGACGGCCGGGGCCATCGGTAAAGAAATTCCAAAAAAAATAAAAAACGCTTTGCCGATGGCCGTGCCACGTCAGCCGTCGGCAAAGCCGCCGTCAGCCTGACGGCGCGTCGGCTGACGTGGCGCCTTTGCTGATGGCTGACGTGGCCATCGGCATAGCTTTGCCGATGGCCTAACACGTGGCCGTCGGCAAACTTCGCTTTGCCGAAGAAATGTCTGCCGATGGCGGTTTGCCGACAGCCACGTCGGATTGCCATCGGCAAAGCCTTTTCCGATGGCAATCCAGACTTTGCCGATGGCTGCCGGCCATCGGCAAACAAGCCGGATCCGGTAGTGTATTTTCCATTTTTCTAAACCCTTTTCTTTTCATATATAGGGGCTCATTTGTAACCGGACATCGCCATTTATTTGCTACAATAAAACCATCTACTTTCTGAATGTCCATAGTGTGAATGTGTGATTAGTACACTTCATGACAAAGAGTTAAGTTCGAATATGGCAAGATCTCACTATCAGTTGTATTATTTCTAAATTGCAGATTTTGAGAAAGGGAAAATTGGCTATGTAGCATTGAAAGATCGTGATCTCCGTAAAATACCACCAAAAATTTACGCCCCTGTAAAATACCACTTAAAGGTTGGACCATAAACTGAAAGTAGCACTCTGTTAAAACGAAGTGACGGAGCTGTTATCTGGGACACAAATACCCCCGACCGGTGATCGCATGTGCGACGTTTGCGGTGGCCAGGGCATGGTCAGGCCGGAGCTCGCCCATGTGTCGTCCGCGCCAGGGTAGAAGCAGCAGCCGAGCTGGTCCGCCTGAGGCCGCCTGAGGAGGACGCACGCTTGCGGCGCCTGGCCAGGGAGAACGGCACCGAGAAGTCGAGGACGCCACGGCGCTAACGAAGGAGATCCAGCGACACGCTGGGCGAGCTGCATGTCACCAGCGGGCTCAGCCGGCGGTCGAAGCACCTCATGGCCGTGGCCCTTGAGCTGGCTCCCACGTCGGCTACCGCCGCCGCCTGGCGCCTGCGCCTGCACCGCGCCGGCGTGGCCATGCTCGCGACGCTCGGCGCCATGGCCACCGCTGACGTCGCGCTCGCTGCCTACCTCTATGTGCGCCGCGCCAACAAGCGGTACGACCACGCCCTGCTGCCCTCCACCTGATTGTGACCGTGGTCTCTCACTCCGTCACGCTGCTCTCACGACACTGACGCCGATGCTTGCTATTTTAGTTGCAGTTGTAGTACAACTAATACACGTACATGTGTAGCTACTGTTGCAGTCTAAATATCTAATAGCTGTCGTTACCTTATTTTGCATTACTGGTTACTGCATCATTGTTAGTTTGTTATAGGAGGTACAATCTTAGAACGGCTCGGCTCTGCATTGCTGCACGTTTTGCATTCCATTCCTCTGACGAAACTGAAGCAACATCTCAGATCACAACGGACGCACTGACACCAACGCGCGCTTCTCTTCCGCCCCCTTGTGGATGGCTGCTCTCATCTTCTCCGCCTACTCTGCCTTCTTCTCGGCCCAGCTGTATCCTATATGCATAGTTGTGAGTCACGAGGCAGCACCCAGTCGAGTGGAGGCAGTGTGCAGGTCCACACGGAGGCTAGCAGAGGCGGGGCGCAGGGGCATCCGGAGGCTGGCGGAGGCTGTGTGCAAGGGCGGCCGGTGGCTGATGGAGGCGGTGCCCAGGCCCACGTGGCAGCCGGCGGAGGCAGCGCGAGACGCCCGCGGTGGCTGGCGGAGGCCGCACGCTGACACCCGCGGTGGCCGGCGTTAGGGGCGAGCGAGCGGCAGACCCGAGCGCACTGCATGTGTGCTTTCTGTCTCGGTCTCAGATGAATGAGATAGGATAAGGTAAGGGCAAATATGTAACTTTATGTTTGGGTTTAAGGTCAGGTTAACGTTTTCTATACACAAAAGCTGATGGAATGCTACTTCTAGTTTTCACGGTGCAACCTTTTCGGTGGCATTTTACTAAGGCGCAAACTTTCAGTGGTATTTTATGGAGATCATGATCTTTCGATGCTACACAACCAATTTTCCCTTTGAGAAACTATTTCTAAGTTGCAGATTTTGAGAAACTGGTTTAAATCCCATGAAGCACTCTCAACGGCTCTCCTATGCTTGTCCCTTTAAGAGGTGGTCTCTGTTCTATTTGATTTGATCTTATGCAACTGGATGTTGCAGAGTTTGAAAGCAGTGACATGCAAGAAACTGATAGTATGCCTGTTAATCACTCGGCCGACATTCAAATATCAAACAGTAACACAAAAACTATTATAATGAAACTGACAACGGAAGAACCAAGATTAATGCTTACAGTGTACTAAAGTTAGTAATTGAAGGAGTTGTTTTTCAAGAAGTGAAGAGTCGTTGGCAACTCATTTCTATTGCTTGAAGTAGCTAACTGTTTCAAGGTAGGAAGCCCTCCTGCTATGATTCATGGTTACTGTCAAGATCGTGGTTTCAGTTATGTACTATCCTATTATGTGAAGAATGTGCATGACTCTTGGTATTTTGAGGTGAGACCGTGAAACACACTGGTTAGGTAAAGGCTATAAACATTGTCATGGCCGCGGTAAAAGAAAAACGATTTTATAAAAGCAGAGTGGGGAGGTGATGTTTTCTGCTGATCACCGCAGCTAATATTGATATAGGATGTCCAATTTCTGTCAAGGCACGTGGTGCATCTTATTGTACTATATATGAAAATAAAAATCAAATAAGTTTTTGTGACCTTTTGAAATCCCCAAGTTGCCCTCAATACTGTTTATTAGCTGTGTAGTTAACTTTAAATTTTCAAAAATGATTTAACAAAATATGTACTTATTCCCTTGTGTATGAACATTTTTAGACACGTGTGTGCAGTATGTGCATGTTCACTAGTATATTCAAATGTATGATAGAGCGATATTTTACAAGAACGCATCGTCCATATTCTCTTCAGGTTGTTGACGAATTGTGAATCCTGAATAGTGTTTGAGCTTCATGAAGCAGACACATACAATTATTGTCTGATGTTTCAAATGAACCTCTATCTATAGTCTTCACGAAATTAGAAGTTAGAGTTGCTGGTTTTGTTCGATGTCATCATCTGTGTGCATTGCGTTTGATGTTTCGCCTTCTTCTCTAATAAGGGTGGGTTCATCTGGTTCCCATAAATTACCTTCGGGATCGGTTTTCAACATCTTCACAACTCGTGAGATGTTAGGTCTTCTGCCAGGCGACTCTTGCACGCAAAGCAGCCCAATCTCGATGCACCTCCTTGATAAGAACTTGGGTGCCTTCTCTTCCTGAGATAGAGGCACTTTTGGGTCAAGAAGAAGTTCCTCCAGTGTGCAGCCTTCATTATTATTCCAGGAATTCTTGGCCTAAGCAGAACAAAAAGGTTGTGCATTTTTTAATTGCCAATTAGAAGAACCGTGGAGTTACTTTATGAAGTGCCGGTGGCTTACCTGCGCAAGTAGCCTCTGCATGAGCGTGACACAGTTTTGGCCACCGGTAATTATCTCAAGCAGAACCACTCCAAAGCTGTAGACGTCGGACAACTTTGTTGTTTGCCCATTTCGGCACTCTGGAGCCGAGTAACCGCTTTAAGAAATGCATAAATTTATATATAGGTGATCAGTTAGACAGTGAAAGAAGCATGTAGTCTGTAATAGGTGAACATGGCAGATAAGCAATATAACCAAAAAAAAAAGAAACGTGCATGTAATATATGTGGATGTGGAGGTGTACATGTGGATCAGCATGCATTACATATTTGCACATATGTTTCCTTTTTTTTGGTTGTATTGCTTGTCTGCCATATATTATAATTCATTCTGCTCGCAAAAGAAAATTATAATTCATTTTTACAGGGGTCCAACAGCTGTGTGTAATGTTGGCTGATCAGGAACTGGTTTTGCCAGCCCAAAGCCTGCTATTTTGGGTCTCAAATCATCAGCCAACAGTATGTTGGCGGGCTTAAGATCTCTATGAATGATATTCCTGCCAGAATGGACATGAAGATAAAAGACGCCCTCTGCAATGGAAGTAATAATTTTTAGGCGTTGTGTCCAACTCAGCTGCTTACGTTTGTCCTCTTCACCTGCAGATCAAAAACTCTTAAGCCTTGTTTGGATGTTGTCGGATTCACCTCAATCCACATGTGTTGGGGTGTGGATTAAGGTGGAATTAGGTGTACGCATACGTACGTGTATGTGACAACGTTAAGAATGCATATAGGAGTGTAAAAGAAGGTTATTATTGTACCAAATATGTAGTGGTCTAGGCTTCCTTTCTCCATGTATTCGTATATCAATAACGGACCCTTGTAATCTCCACCTTCAGTGTCATCACGATTGCAGTAAGCGAGCAGCCGAACAAGATTTTTATGACTCAGCCCAAACAAAACTTGCACTTCTCTTTCTAAGTTGTTGTGGTCTGATTGATTCAGCACCTTTACAGCAACCTTATTCACCCCACCTGGTACTCCTATCCTGATTGACTCGGGTGGAGGTAGCTCACACTGCACCGGCGTCGTTGTTGACAAATAAAAGTGTGTTCATAATGAAGTATCTAGTGTTAGTAGCGTGATGGTCATGAATATACCAAAAAGTAATATAAAATGAGACCAATGTAGGAGTTACTAAGCGTTTTTTTCAATAAATCAATAAAAGAAGAAAATATATAGGTACCTAAATTCGAATTCGAACCAAAGAGAACTCGAACCTAGATGATCGAATATATAACCGCTCTTCACACCCAAGTTGAGCTAGGCTCAAAAGTAATAATGCGACCTATTTTTAGTTATTTATTAAAAGAATCATATCTATCTGCAGAAATAAATGTTGCAAGTTGAGATAAGAAAAAATAAATTATTAAAATATTTAGAATTAAATTGACCCTACTAAGCGTTGCTACATAACATTATGTAAGCCCAGTTTGGCATTGCCAAAATAAATTAGTTTAAGTTTATACCATTACATATTCCCCCGTCCTAACATATAAGATATTTTAGTGATTTTATTAGGACAGGTTATGGAATAAAACAAATGATGCAAGCGATCCTTTCTTAAATGTAGAGAGATCTCATGCTTACCATATTTTAAACCTGGTGGTACACAATAATAACATGTAGATATACAATTGGTGCTTTAGAGGAGCTAATTCACAACATCTTATAATTTAGAACAAACTTTAAATGTTTTAGTACCTTATATTTTAGGATGGATGGAGTATCCACTTAATTACCGTGCTAGATCATCGGGGCTGGTACTCAAAATGAAACAGTAGGTTAAGAGAATTGAACTAAAGGCAGTTATGTTTTTCTTATATACACCAGGTGTTGATGAATCTGGCCAACCACACCCAATAGATCGATATTATGTTGTTTCGACCACAATCAGAACCAGAACCCTAACTAGTCTAGTCTATTACACCTAAAAACAAGAGAGAGTTTCGTCCACAAACGTTTTCGCTCGCGACACCCGGCTGCTTGCCTACGTGACCGTGCCTACGTTCTCTCCGTTTCTGTTCTGCACGGGATTCAATTATGGATGCCTTTTTTGGTCCAAAGATTTTGGTGCGGCGCCACATCAAAACTCCAAGCCGGACTCTCCTGCGCGCGCGGGGCCGGCGCCCCCATCAAAACTAGCACGTCCGAACCGAAATCGTCGCTCTGCTCCCCCTTCCCCCGCCGCCGCTGCCCTGCCTGGCCCGTCCGAGCCAACGGTCAGCGTCGCAGCCGAGATGCAGAGATCGGCAGCACGGCACTGTGCCTGGTGGCGACGCGGCTCTGGAAGCTTAGCTGGAGTCGCCGGCGTGTTGTCCCTTGGCAGCCATGGATGCAAGGCTGCGAGTCACCTGAAGATGAACGCGGCGCTGACAGAGGAAGAAGGTAAGTGCGACCCTGTGTCTGTGTCGAACCGTTACTTTGGCCCTTGGGCTGTGAGCCTGGGCTGGCAACTTATATGATGGGAAAAAGTCCACATCACCTCCTTAACTTTCACGAAAGTCCGTTTTTCCTCCCTGAACTTCAAAACCGGGCAAAACACCTCTGTCAACTTTTAAAACCGTTTATCCTACCTCCCTGGCTCTGTTATAAGCGGTTTTGAAGACGGTTTTGTCTTTTTCTTTTTTATTTATTTCGGCGCTGAATCTTTAAAAAATCATAGTAAATCACAGAAAAATCATAAAATAGAAAATCTAATTTTGTTGGACTCCACATGAGTAGATCTACACAGTGAATATATAATATGGTATGCTTTAGTACAACATTTTTGTTGTGGCTTTAGATCTATGCTTTTCTGTAATTAATTGGAATAATTCATAACTACAGTTTTTATGGTCCAAGTGTGATGAAAATTTTATGGTGGGCTAATTATTACACGATTGACCTGCAGTAAAAATTTCATACTCATTGAATCATGTATAGCTTAGTTATAGCAAGCATAAACTTATATGTTCACTATGTAGATCTACTCGTGTGGAGTCCAACAAAATTGGATTTTCCATTTTATGATTTTCCAAAGATTCAGCTGAAATAAATAAAAAAGAAAAAAAACCGTCTTTACAACCACTTATAACAGGGCAGGGAGGTAAAATGAACGGTTTTAAAAGTTGAGGAAGGTGTTTTACCTGGTTTTAAAGTTTAGGGAGAAAAAACGGACTTTCGTAAAAGTTAAAGAGGTAACATGGACTTTTTGCTATACGATGCGATTGCCTTGTGCTTGTGGCCTGCCGTAGACAGCAGTGCGTGGTCGCTCCTACCTCTCAGCGAATGACTCGGTTTGTTTGTTTATTGATTGATGATGACTTCACTTGCATCTTTCTATTTATCCTAAATATTTTAACTCCTATATTTTGTATTTGACGATCACTACATAAACCATTTTAAATTTTGTATTGTACTTTGCTACATATTTTTTCGATTTCGCCATACCTTACTTTTTTTCCCCATCCTACGCCACTGGCTAGGGTCGGGTGTGACTGTACGAGCGGCGGCGCCGCGCTGGTTTCTCCGACTCATATGGGCCTGCACTGCAGTCCGACAGGCCATGTACTAACGTCTACTGTCTAACGAGACAGACAATATAAATGGACCTGCAGCCCAAACGCTACAATACATTCATGTTTTTTATTAAATATTAAAATCCATTAGTGTTAATGTTCTCCATGCAAATCTAAAATCAAAGTATTGCTCAAAAAAATCTATAATCACAGTAGAAAATATTTATTTAAATAAATATTTCAAAATCATGATTCTCGTTTTATGTAAGTTATAAATACTATGTTATAATTATTTAGGGATCATGTTCCCCTCTTAAGAGCAACTCCAACAGAGTTGATAAAAATAGTTGGCTAAACTCATAATTTAGCCGACCTCTAAAATAGAAACCTCAGCCAAAAAAACAGAAAACTCCAACAGCCTTTCCAATAGGGTGAGACGAATGGCTAGCAGCACGTGCAAGCTATATCTAGCAAGCGAGGAATTCGGGATACATGACTTGCTATTTTAGAAAGCCAAATACAATAGATGTTGGACTCTTTTTTTTTCTAAAATAGTTAAATATAGATTACACAACATGGATGGCTCTTCTATTGGAGTTGCTCTAAAACTAATCGTTCCGAAGAGGTTATCCCTTACAAACCGGGTACTTAAAATTTTCAATCCATGTCCCACATACTTGTTCCTTGTACAATGTGAAGCAGGAACTTTGTGAAAATTGAATTTGTAATATTAATGTTCCAAACATCACGTTCAAAAATTGTTTTTTATACATGCTCATACTAACATTATCATGATATTATTTTTTTTCGTGTAATGCATGGGCATTTATCTAATCTAGCACTACTTAAAATATACGTAGGAGTTTCGTCCACAAAGATTTCGTGCGCGCACCCCATCAAAAGTCTGAAACTTGTACTGTCGACCTCCTCGAAAAAAAAGCTAAGAAGGTGGAAAAGGAAAAAGGAGGAAAGGTAGGGTTCTAGGTGAGAAACGCGTAAAAAAGAAAGATCCGGTGAGATGACTTAAACGGGTATAGAAACAAACTCAGGGTTCCTGATACAAAACATCATAGATCTGAGATCAGATCGAGGAAAAAAAGTGGTGCAGAAAAAACTTTTTGGGATAAAAATATTAGAAGCTCTTGTAGATGGCTTTCTTTATTCCTTCCCATACTTTTTTTAAAGTTACAAAACTTTATGTTTTTAGAATAAAAATATTAGGTACTCTTCGAGATGCTCTAAGGTAGGAAGATGGAGACCGGAGAGATAAGGCAAGGCGAGTCGTGTTGACATCGAGTTCGAGTCAGAGGGCAGGATCCGTGTGCGAGTTTGGACCCACGGCTGCGGAGCTTTGCCCAGCAAGCACCTAGGCGGGAACGACGGCGCTTGGCTGGCCGCAGTCGGAAGTGCGGCCACGCGGGCACAGAGCGACGCGGATGGGCGAGCGCAAATGCGCACGAAGGAGGAGAGGCCGCGAGCCCAAAGGGAAGGAGTCCTAGACTCCTAGTGTGTGCAGTTCGGATGTGAGAAGATAGATAAGGAGAGAGAAAAGAAAAAAATAAGAAAGAGAAAAAAGAAGAAAAAGAATATAAAAGGGTACTACAGATATTTCACCACTTTCAGCTAGGTGAATCTGTTTTACCAAATGTTTTTATAAAACAGCTTCAGCTATAACAGTGAAGATGCTGCACTGTCCAAAGCAAAAAAAAAAAATGCCCCACCGGTGAAGCGGAGCTGTACCAAATGTACTTTTATTATATCAGTGTAAGTCACAAGCCACGTGTCTTCCTATAGGCGAGGACAAAAATTCGTGATCCCATGGACATATATCTAGTCAATTTAAAAACTACCAAACAAGGGAGCTTATCTCCCTTCCATCCATGGCGACTCGAGGGCGCTTTAGCGGCTGCCGCCTAAAGTCCATACCCAAACCCTAGTTCCATCGGCCGCCATGCAGTAGCGGCATACTTTCTCCCTCCTCCCAAGTTTCATCCCCAATTTCTTTCTCCCCTCGTCTTCCTCCTCGTCCCTTGCACCCTAACCAGGTCATTACTTCGTATCACCGTACCGTTAGGAGCCGTCTCCAACTATTTGTCGCTAGATCCACCCTACTGGGTTTTGTTGATTCGTCCTCTCCTAGACCGTATTCGTTGATCTCCATCCTCACCCGCCGCCACAGGCTGTGCTCCGATCTCAACATTGTCGCCTCTCTCTAATCGTGCTCGACCCTCTCCAGATCATCTTTCAAGTAAGCATGGATTACTCTTGCTTGCCCACTGCTAGATCTACTCACATCGGGACTAAGGATGGCAGCGGATTGGGTTCGGGGCGGATATCCGCAGGTTTCGGGTCCTACGGATTTGGGTTTGGGGATGATTTCTCACCCACGGTTTTCGGGTTCGATTTCGGGTTTGGTATCGGGTTCGGTTTCGGGTTTGGTTTTCCACTCGTGGATATCCAATGGATATCTGAAATAAATCATTTGGAATTAAAACTCATGTTTTATAATATGCTAATAATAACTTGTTTACTTAGATTATTAAATCTATTCAAAATTGACTCATGAAAATATTTATTATTTGTTGCCTCTTATTTATACATGTGAATATGTGTATATTTATCCACGGGTTTTGGGTATCTATTCGGATTTCGGGTATCCGTTCGGGTTTCGGGTATCCACGGGTTTAGTTTTGGTGATGGATTTTCACCCGAATCGGTGTTCGGTTTGGGTTCGGGTTTCGACTTCGGGTTTTGGTTTTGGATATACAAAGACTCCACCCGATCCGAACCCAACCCGTTGTCATCCTTAATCGGGACATATCTTCGCTATCCCGTGCCCGGGGCGGTCGCTTGCTCTCTACTTTGGAACCCGCACATTATTGCTACTACGGTCCTGTCGTGCTTGCTCGCCGACTTCAAGCTCTGCTCAAGGTAGCTTTTACTGTACTAGTAGCTTGCTGGTGATGCCTATGCACTGGTTGTTGTCATGCTCTTGTCCTGTACTTCCTCCATCCCTGTCATCGTTGGTGTGCGTGCCATAAGTTTAACTCAATTTATAGAAAACACGTGCAACATTTATATCTCCAAATAAATTTATTAAAAACCTAAATTCAAAGATCTTTCCGATGGTACTAATTATATACTATAAGTATTAATATTTTTTAATATATATTTAATTAAAATTGTTTCTCTAGAAAAAACGACAAATATTTAAGGAAAGAGGCAGTATACTCTGCTCCGCGGAGGACCTTCGTCGTGGTTGTACTGCTTCGGAGAGGGCCATTGTCACTACTGTCCTATTCTAGGGAGGGCTACTATTCATCCATGCCTCGCATTTTTGTGCTTTTCATCATCGCTATGGTCTGCTTGCTGCTGTCGTGTCGCTTGTTTGGTGGTCGTAGTTAGCTGGCAGTGTTGGGGCTAGGGTGTCATTTGAAAGCTCTGCCTAGCGTCTGCAATAGGTGTTGCCACTGACACTTGAATAATACGGTGTCATTTGACGAGTGCATCCACTCATGTACGTAGGATATACGGTGCAGGGTTGTCAAAGCAACCAAACACACCATTTTATCTCTCTTGTTTCCGTAGGGTGCATGTGAGTTGTTTTTGGTCGCTTAATGGTTGGTTGTGCATTAGTGGGCTTCTTTCTTTCTTGCTATTGTTTGGATTGTTGGTTGTTACCGTCTGTGTGGTAAGTTGTAAGCTCTGTGCTTCGGGATCCTCTCGAATTTATGTTCTTCTAACCTCTTTCTCTGAACGAAATACGTCGTTCTCGAAAAAAAAAAACTAGTCAAGTTACATACAGTCCTGAAAACAATGTTTGGTTCCAATATTGATGCCCAAACCGAACATAATCTTCAATTCTAGCGAATGATCAGAGAGATTCTCATACCTTGTATACTGTCCCGAAAAATCCTTGACCAATCTTGTTTTCTCCTGAGAAATTTTGTGTGGCGTCCTTTAAGATATGATAGTGAATCAAATGACCAGCCGACGGTGGCGTCGTCGTAGCAGGCGGTGTAGCTTATAATAAAAAAAAATAAAGCACAAGATCAGCTAGCACGTACGTACACCTTACTTTATCGACCTCGGACTTTGAATTTTTGGAACAAATAAAGCTTACATGGAACTTCGGCAGGCCCGGACGTCATCACTCTCCGCCGCCTCCAACAAACAATACCAGAAATAATGCTGGCCAGAACTAATACAACCACAACAACAGCTACTACGACAATCTTGATAGGAACTTTCTTCTTGTTCTTCCCACCTGTTGGAAAAGGTGTATCTTCTTGTTTATATACATTATTACTCTGAGAGTCAGACATTTGACATGCTCTTTTGGTACTACGACAATCTTCTTGATACATGGAACTTTGCTTCTGGCACGTAGACACTTCTTCCATTTACTAAACTACTTCTTATGTAATTCTGGAATAGATTATGTGTATCTTCTTGTATTATATATATATATTACATCTCACGAGTCTAGCGAGGTGCTTGAGAACTTATTCATCGTATAAATGTGCTCGCATGTATTTCTCTATTTAGAAATTCTATTACATGCATGGGGAACTCTAGTTTGGAAGAGGTGATCCAATATCCAGTTGAGTACAATGTTTGTAAGGTCAACTGAAAGTAATCCTTGCTTTATATTGGTTTGGAATAATTTTATCTATATCATCACTTAATGTGAATTAGACTACCCACAGCGTGCCTTTTCTCCTATGCTGGGAAAGGAGAGAGAATAATGGAGCATCAGGTAGCAACACTGTGCGTACCGAGGCTGAGTCCAAATTTACTTGACCCAAGGCATGTTGGTTCCTTGATGCTTGAAGAATAAAAAGTTATATCCCAACCGGCCTCTGTTGCTTCCCGACGATGCATGTTCTGACATGATTGGTCCACATGATCAATACGCATCGGTGCCAACGTTGTGCGAACGTATGAAATCCTGGCATCGGTAGAGGTGGCAGAAGGAAATTTCTTTGGGGCATCGACTATGCTTTGGGTAGTCTTAGACCTCCTCTATATAATTAAGTAGCCGGCCTGGTGGTATTTTATATAGATGACAAAAGTGCATCTTAAATTATGGCATGGATGGGACCATATATTCAATTATTGCATAATGATTCCTGAAACTGTCTATTTTACTGGAGACAATATAATGTAGGGTAAAGTACATTTCAACCTTTATATATGTTGCACATCCGTCCGGTTTTCAACCATAAAGCATGAAACCAGGTAACGAACACCCTCGCTCCGACCGTCAAAATTTGACAAATTTGGTTTTGGTGGTTTTCTATTTTATAAAAATAATAAAAACATAGTTTGATATCTAAACTTCATAGTTAATCTATTTTAAATTTAAAAATATGAAAACCAGTTCTAGTTTTCTACTAAAAATGTTACATCTTTGTTGGTGCTCTATTTAGAGTTATTTAAATATCATTTGTATTAATAAATAATGGGCATGAATACAACCAATAAAGCAATAGGAAATGAAATAAACCAATCCCAAATAACTTTATATAGATCATAAACATGTAGATAATATTTTAGGAAAAAATTTGTACAAGTTTCATATTTTTGGTTTAATAAGGAAAATTAATTATGAATTATAAGATATCAAACCATATTTTTTTATTATTTGAAGAAAATAGAAAACCACATATGAAACCAAAACTAGAGGACTAAATTTGTCTTGTTTCAATTCAATAGTTGGAGGGTGCCTGTTACCCGACTTAGTAGTTTAGGGTTGAAAATTGGTTTGTATGCAATTCGAAGGCATTATTACCCTATAATATATGAAAAGGTTTCGAAATTCCTTCCAAGATAGATTTGCTTCTTATGATGAATTAGAGCATCTCCAGGAGTTTTGTAAAACAACTCCCTATTTTATTATTTTAGCAAAATAAAAGAGAGAAAAAGTGTCTCCAATATTTTGGCAATCTTTAAAAATAAAAAGTTGTCAAATATCCTCTCGGGAGATCGGAGTAAATTGGACGCCATGAGTAAATTTAGAAAATAAAGGATTCTAGATGAGAAAGCAGTAGGAGACAAAGAAACTATTAAAAAAGTTTGATTAGTTAGAAATAGTTCAGGGTTCCAATGCAACATCATTTAGAAAGCTAGTATATTGGACTGTTAGAAAATGACAAATTTTAAGGTTGCTATTTTTATGTTAACTTGCTAGATCTATTATTTAGCAAGTAAACTATACCAAAAGGTGAAAGCATGCAATGCAATGAATGCCCTAAAACTACAACCACATATATACTAGCTTGGTAAAACAAAACATGAAGAGTTATAGACTGCTAATTAAAACAAGAAAAGACCATCATTTGTGGACTTGGGGAGCACAATGCTGCTTACCTATTAGTGACTTGGGCAGCCTCAGGTAGAAATCTTGACCCTTCTCTATAAAGCGTAGATCAGTAAAAGAGTCCGTCCAGATGATGCAGCCACTGCGCCAGCCGTCGGCGGCAGCATATGCGACACAGGAGCAGTTGGCGAGGCACCTGAGCCTGCACTCATCAAGGCTTGTGTCCATGTCGACCGATGCGTTCTGCGTGTCGGGGAGCTTCACCAACTGCACTACCAGGAATCCATCCGTGCTGCTCCGCCGGCTCTGGTTGCTGCTGCAGTCGAGCGAGAGGTTCCGGCGGCACCCGCCGGAGTACTCCCTCAAGGACCACTCCTTTGGAAACGCCGGGACGAAGCCCTTGAAGCAGCTGCAGAGCGACGTCGCCGCGTTGTTCCTGTCGCACAGTCCGAACGCCCCGCAGTGAGCGTAGTCGTCGCAGTCGTCCCTGGGCTCCTTGAGGAAGGAGTTCCACTGCCGGCTGCCCTCGTCCCACACGAGGCGCTGGACCACGCCGGCGTCGCCCAGCCTCAGCTGGGAGTACGGCGCGCCGGGATTGGCGGTGTAGCTGTAGGTGGCCTCGCTCGGGCTGATGGTCACCTGGTAGCTAAAGTTGCTCGCGTACGACGCCATCTCCGGGACGCCGTCGAACCGCTCGCCGTTCCACGGCCCGGTCCGGTACTTCTTGGTGCCGTTGCTGTCCCACATCACGTTCTCCGGCGTGCCGCCGCCGAGCTCGGTGATGTAGCGGTAGCTTCCCGTGCCGGGGTCGGCGGCGGAGCGCCACGACGAGAGGTACCACTCGTCGCCGTTCCAGAGGTTTTGGCCGATCTTCATCCCGGGAAGCAGGGCGTTGCAGGGGTGGTCGAACGACTGCCACTGAGCCGTGCTGTTGTTATGTTGCACGACGACCAGGTTGCCCGACTCGAGCAGGCGCGCGCCTGTGGGAGGCGTGGAGCTC
This sequence comes from Saccharum officinarum, assembly GCA_020631735.1. NCBI lineage: Eukaryota > Viridiplantae > Streptophyta > Magnoliopsida > Poales > Poaceae > Saccharum > Saccharum officinarum. Next base: position 13,000,020 of record CM036212.1, on the reverse strand, counting down.
GTGGAGCCCGAGGACCATACCGTGTTGTTGGAGCCGTCCAGCAGTAGAAGGGTGCCAGAGTTGGTCAGCACCAGCACGCCGGTGGTGTCGGTGAGAGGGTGGTCACGGTTGGCCACCCAGTAGATGGCCATGGCATCGGGGATGGGGAGAAGAAGAACCATGTCCCCAGGTACCGTTTGGTCGGCTCCCCGGGTGGCGAGAAGAACCCCAGCGTGAATGAGCCTCCTGCCGAGACTAGGGTATTGCCGTCGGTGAGGTTGCCGCCAGTATATATCATGTCGGAGGCCGGAGTTCCAGGAGAAAGAGTGAACAGCGACAATACGATGTGGACGCCGATAAGACGACGATGGTCAAGGTGTCTGCGAATCGACATTTTTTGGGAATGCTAGCTTGTTCTTGGCCTTCTTGAAGTTGCTGATGCCATATGTAGGCTTTAGCTAGCTACTAGCTAGTTCCTGGAAAATACATATATACTCCCGACGGAATTGTCTTCAGGTCGTTCCTACTCAAGACTATCGTGGTAAACGCGGCACGGAGTAGTCGACGTCGAGACAGAGCGTTCAAAGCAATCGTCCATTAGAGAACTGCCTAGCTCGATGGTTCCATTGCATTGGATTGGATTCCTTGCGTTGCACTATTATAAAATGGATTTTAATTAGGAGATAGATATGATTTTCTGATTAACCGAGGTGGGTTTTAGTAGTCATACTTCTTTAAATGGTTACACGGTTTGAAGGAAGTGCCTGCCTCTGTTAGTCGTTATAGAGGGGGCATTTCCAAAGGAGTCTATGTATGTTAATTGATTATTTAAATGGTCATTTTAGGGCAAGGTAATGCAAGGCTAACTGAACTTCTCCTGACGTTTATTATAGATTGGGATGAAACCCTAGGAGCGACTCTCCTGGCGGCCCCTCCACCCTAAGTTGCACGGATACGGATACGTGTATCGGTATCGGAAGAATACGGATACGCAGATACGGCAATTTCTCAAAAACCCGATACGCGGATACGTTTACTATTTAAAAAATAATAAAATAATAATAATAATAATAATCTGAATTTAAAATTGATAACAATAAAACATCGCAATTAACTAACAGCAGGTCTGAAGTCTCCTCAACTCTCAAATATAGTAGTCTCAAATCTAGAAAATTAATAAAATGCATTCAGGCTTGCATATATACTTAAAAGAAAAGAAAAAAAAAACTAGGAGATAACTGGTCAATATTGGAGGGAAAGAGGAGAAGGCCCAGTTAAAAGCCCAAGTCTCATCTTATAAGCCTGTAACCCCCACCACTTATCCCCTCCTCTCCTGGCCCCTCCTCTCTCTCTCTCCCTCTCTCCCTCTCTCCCTCTGGAAGACCGAACTCCTCTGCTCGCGTCCGCCATCTCGCCCGTGCCGCTGCCTCCTTCCCCACCGGCCGTCGCCACCCCCGCCCCCGTCGATGTTACCTCCTCCCCCACTGCCGTCCAACATCTGCGCCGCCCCCACGCGTGCCTGCCTTGGCGGATCTGCCTACTGCGAGTGACTAGATCAGGAGGGGAAGAAAGAAATTAAGAAGGGAAGATCACCGAAAGTCTCCACTGAATCGCCACCAGGAAGTGCTGGAGGTCGCCGCGGCTGCCGAGGCAGGCGGGCAGCCAGGAGGGAGGCGTTGGGCGGGCTGCGCCATCGTCGCTCGAGCGTACTGGCAGAAAGCCGCACGTTGGGCGGCGGCACTCGTGCTGCTGTGCATCCGAGTGGGCGGCGGCACTCAGTGGCGCTGTGCTTCCGGGTAGGAGGTGCTGTTAGCCCTCGCGCGTGCAAGTGGGCAGAGGCGTGTCAGGCGGCGGCGCTCGTGCAGCCGGGCGTCCGTGGCGGAAGGCTGATACGTATGGTCATTCATCAAATCTGAAACGATCTCGATTTTCCTCGAAGGGGAAAATCCACAGATACGAATTATAATGTGATAGCCCACGAGAGAAACCCATCACATTATCAATTATCAGATGATATCACAGTCATACATCGTAGAATTATAAGTTACAAAGTTTTAAAGCACTTGCTAACACACCTATTACATCGTAATCTAGCGGAACTCACGTGTCTTCATCAGAGTTGTTGTAGCGCGTCAGCAGGTGAAGGCTCCTCCTCCACGATAATCATCAGAGTTGGCGTAGAAAGACAACGGACGTAGACTCCATCTTCAACCGAACTTGAGCGTAGGAGCGAGACCACTTAATCCTTCTAATTTCGCTAATACTGCAAGTTAGGAAATCTGCACACCGCCAGATGTGTGCAGGCCATGGTCAGCACCGATGAGCTTTAATGGAAAAAGAGAAAAAGAGATCTGGCGATCCTAAAATATTTGGCTGTGGGTTTCCTAAAATGCATGTATCAATATTTTAATAATAATATAAGTTCATCAAATTTTAACACATCTCATACATAGGTTCTCCCATCCCATCACATCTCATCTCCACACCACATCTCATCTCACTCTCCCATCGGCATGGACGACTCCCTCTCATCCATGTCTCAACGCCCAAGGCCGGATCACACATAGAAACCCAGGGAAGGTAGAAAGACTCCTCTAACTAGTCAAGTGAAGCTGTACTTAGAAAAGGTCCATAGCCGACAAGTCGGCATATGTATCGATTGATCAAGAAACTCTGCAGAGGTTTACACTACCCACAAGATCACCATCATCGACAATCCGGGTCGTCTAGGCTGATAACGGGCCGCCTTCCAACTAGACACGATGCCACCTTATCACTCAGAACTAGGGTCATGTCGGAGTACCTCGTACACCAGCACGCTGAGACTGTGAGACGTAGTACTTGGCCCCTCGGGTACTATGCTGTCTTAGGAGGGTGTGGGCGCTCGACGCCCGTACCTCCCTACACTATCCGCTAACCTCCCAATAGTAGTGGCACTGCACTAGAAAGTCGAACGTCCGCCTCGTACCCATTTAGAGCGAATGGGAGTGTAAGGCTTCCTAAGACCCGGTCCACAGGACATATCAGTCCTTAGGGTGACTAAGCAGGATATCTTCACAAGGGACAACCGTTTCCCGCTCGACGGGACACCCGGCACCCCGTGCCATCACAGCACCTCCCATCCCAGGGCTTCGTCCCACGAAGACACTCCACCCCGGGACCTCTCCCTGTCACATTGCCTGCCACAGGCATCTCACATGGCGAATGCCCAGGTAGCGCCCTTCGGCAAGACTCGTCCTCATGACTCGTCGTAGATCCTGCTCGGTCGACTCGACCTTCACCACACACCCAAGACTTACGCCAAGATCTCCCCATGTTCATTATCACATTATTATCAGGTTATCGGCATCACGTGCCTTCTCTCATTACGCCTCTCACTCACCAGCATCACATCATAGATATAATGCAAGTAAGAGTAAAGCGGCAAGTAGTAAGCGAGCGTCTAACCTAACAGTGGTGTGCAGGGGAAAGGGTTGCGACAAGGTAATGGCTCACAAGCAATCTACCATGCAACCTATCACAGTTCATTTGCATAAAAGTAAAGCACTAGCATCTACATTTTAGCATGCCTAATAGGATTCTCTAGAGTAAGGTGCTGCCATGACCCCTGCGATGTCGAGGTAGAAGAGGTACAAGTCTCTGTTAGTTGGTGCAGTCAATCGGTATGAGTCTCCACCTCCCAGGTCAGCTCCACTCCACTGGTTCCGCTATCCTCGGCTTTCCTTTCCTCCAACGGGTTCCGGTCTAAACAACGTTACCTCACGAGAGTGTCACACAAGGCAAGAGAACAATCAATACTCTCGAAAAGACCAAGACTCAAAAAGAGGCAACACTGAAAGAACACAAGAAGACAACTTGACCCTCTCGGCAGATATCCGATCCTTGGGCCAAAAGAACAGGGGTGGTCCTTTGCTGAGTACAAAGCCTTGGCCTAGCCAGTACTTCCTGGGTCGATCGTGTCGACCTGTACGGCTAAAATAGAAATGGCATAGGCTCTAGTTCATCCTAAGCAACACCACGGCTCGTGACTTTCGATCCGAGCGTCATAGAGAATGACGAGAACCGAAAAGACTTCAAGCAGGAGAAGTTCCGTTCTCTCTCAATCCGTACGCCATTATAACTTGACGAGAACCAAGAGAGGTTGGAAAGGAAGGAGGAAGGAAGGGGGCGGCGCACAAGAGAGCACAACGCCCGATCCACCCGCATGGTACCACAACCTGTGTGCACTAAATGGCACTGGACACCCCTAGGGTTCTTAGTGGTGCGGTTGTCACCGCAAGGACCTAAGGTGTGCTATGGTTCAGTGAGTACCAGCTTACAAGCACTACAAGAAATGTGTGGTTTTTTGACGTATTTAGTATGACAATAGGTCATATTGTCATTATATCATCCGGTTTATGACATTCTGTTGTAGGCATTTCGACTTAATGACAATAAAAAGTTGTATGTCAAAAAAAACATCATACAACTAGTCCAATTCTATCTAGTGACGATATTTGCTACGTCACATAGGCATTTTCTGTGTCACAAAGTCCAATTTACAAATGCCATCAACTATGACAGAGTTTGTGCGTCACAAAACAATTTATTGATTTTTTAAGCATCGTTGTTCATGTTGGCATGTTCCATAGCCACATGGTCGGGTGGGTCCATATATTTTTCTTATTTTCATTGTTTTCCTAACATATTTCAGCCCATGTTGTCTATATTTCACCGTCCATGTTGTAAAAGCTGGCGCTCTATTTTATATATGCCTAATCACTATAGAAAAAATAAGCATCCCAAAATTAGCATCGGAGGAGGTTGCTAAAAATACCAAAACACTGGTGCCATAGATTTATAGTCAGTCCCAATAAAAATGTATTTTTGTGTTGTTTAATAAAATAATAAATAAAGAAACATTGAGTGATTTTTTATCGTATGTGTAATTGTTTGTTTCTAAACTCAATTTAGGAGGTTTGCAATGTGAAGAGGATATGTTGGAAAGGGAAGTGGAGAGATAAAAATTAATAGGGATATAAATGGGGACATGGACACAATATTATATTTATTAGTTTGTTCTTACATGTTAATATATATACTCGTGCTAATGAGTAATTAATCCTGCATGCCTCATTTTTTCTGAAAATGAAGCGCTAATGAGTAAATTATTGGTAAATGTAATCACAATAGAAATCGGAGTGGTTCTAAACTGATCCCAGGCCCAGGTCCTTCTACGTGTAGTGTGGGACTAGTTCTGACCCGTTGGCGCGAGTAGCACAAGCAAAAGCAGCACAGAGCCACAGACGCTGGTTCCCTCCTCAGACAAATGGGCCCACTGGCCACTTGCCAGTAGCCAGTCAAGTCGACCGCCCCGGTTCCCTCCGTAGAGGTAGCCCAGAACGACTTTGGCCCTCGCGTGGAGGCCGGCCCAGCACTCCTCCGATGTCCGGCCTGCCCAGCGCGCAGAAATTTAATTATAAAGAAACAACAAAAAAAACAAGTGCAACGAGGATTCGAACCTGGAGCGTTGGGAACAGAAGACGCAAGCGCACCACTGAACTGCGTACATGTTTTTTTGTTAGATGTTGTCATTTTAATCTTTATCTATTTTAAAAGATAATTTGCTCTTGGAGGGAACGTCTCCACTCTCCAGAAACTATGCATATTGAATTTTAACACCTGTTCATTCATTCTCAAATACTTTCTTATGGCCCCGTGGCACACTTGCAAGACTTTTATTAAGCGTTGATTCATGGGTTCGACACCTTATGCAGCATTTTTTATAGTATTTTCACACTTTTTACCAAAAACAATTTGTACATTAGCTAGTAGAAAAGAACGTGCGTCACACATGTTGATTATATAAAATCTAGTTATTATGCAACAGGAGTATAGGTGAGATTGTCGATATGTCAATCATATTTTTTTAAATCACACACATATATTATTATAAGGAGAAGGTCAATTAAACACTGGTCCTCTGGATTTTGACATTAGACGTACACTCCTATTTTCGTCTATGTCCAAATGGTTTAAAATTTTATTGGCAAGCATGTACACTCAAATTATGGCCCCACACAAAATCTTAGGTTTTTCTGATCATTTTTTGTTTTTATTATATTTTTTTACTGAACGGGACGAAGGAGACTCAATCACCCCTTCAACACACTAGATTTTTGCATCTACCTCCACAAAAATTGGTTCCCTAGACCACATGAGACGCTGTGGAAAAGTTTGGCACCATTCCGGATCGTTTCGGGGATATAATCAGTTCAACCTCGAATTATTCGGTGACGTCGCGTGAAAATTCAATTAAACCGGAGAAAGTACCAAACCATCTCCGAAAAATCCCGAACTTGGTGTTTCCTTCACCCGTGGCACGTGCAAGCCTGTGAAAAAGTTTAAGACCAATACGACACCAGAATGCTTAGGAACCACAGCAACCTTGAGAGACCTAGGTGTTTAGTCAAGGTACTATGAGACGACTTATCTAGGTTTGTGAAGCATGTATATTCCGCCTATTTCCAAATGGCTTGAAATTTTTTTGGCAAGCACGTACACCCAAATTATGGCCTCACACAAGATCTTAGATTTTTCTAATCATTTTTTGTTTTTATTATATTTGTTTGTGCTAAACGGGACAAAGGAGGCTCAATCACCCCTTCAACACACTAGATTTTTGCATCTACCTCCACAAAAATTGGTTCTCTAGGCCACATGAAACCCTGTGGAAAAGTTTGGCACTATTCCGAATTATTTCGGGAGTAGACTCAGTTCAACCTTGAATTACTTGGTGACGTCACGCAGAAATTCAATTAAACCGGAGAAAGTACCAAACCATCTCCGAAAAATCTCAAATTTGGTGTTTCCTTCACCCGTGGCACATGCAAGCCTGAGAAAAAGTTTGATACCAATATGACATCGAAATGTAGAGTTCTAGTTGTCGGACACTTGGACACCCGGGAGCTATCAAGTATATGAAATCTTGGTAGTTGTCGGACACTCGGATCAGACAAGGGAATATGGAGGTGAGCGAACGAACCTGTGCCATATGATTTACAGGAGATTTTGGCTCGCCAAGACTTTAAAGGCACATGATTTAGCCTTTTCAAAGGTCTATTTTTTCTTCTCTTATTTCCTTTGTTTCATGTTTTAAAATTTGTTCTTCATTCTGATTGTTTATATTCCGAAATCCTAATGAAAACTGGAACCATATGTTTGACTAATCCTTGTCTATTTTTATGCTTTCATCATGTTAGCTGCCTTGTCTATTCTCGGAGTCTTATGTTCTATAATGATGCTTCTTATGTTGTGGGAACATAAAGTACATGTGCCGATTCAAGTCCGAATGTTGCCGTAACGTTAGGGGCAATATACTAATAATCATAAGTAACTATGATTTGAATTTTTTATGGAAAACTTGTACACCCATAATATGCCCACAGGCCAATTTTTAGAATTTTCGGACCACTTTACGATATTATTACCTTTATCCGACGGAGTCACCAAAATACAAGTTTGAGTAATCTCTGACGAAACACTTCATTTCCCATCAATTTCCAGGATCTGAGCTCAACTAGAACATGTCTTAATTTTCGGACATTGTTTGATATGACACGCAGTTTATGTTAGAGTTAATTTACAAAACTGTGCAGAAAATCACTTAAGCATTAGAAAAGAGAAAATCACTTCAGAAAATCTTGAAATTCCTAGAAAACACTGTATATGTATTCTAGTTAATGTTAAAATTATAGAGAAAATTCCTTATTTGACACTGAAAAAACTTGGTGTTCCCAATTTAGCATCCAAATTTGAAATCTTCCCTATTTGACACTGAAAAAACTTGGTGTTCCCAATTTAGCATCCAAATTTGAAATCTTCCCTATCTGACCTCATTCGAAACTTTCGTTCCCAGAATGACACTACCGTCACTTTGGCCCCTGTAACGGTGTTAACTGAGACGCAAAAAGACAATTTTGCCCCTCTTTCAGTTTTTAGTCTGGACGCCTTCCCTCCTGTGCCCAATAGTGTCGTTGGCGGGAATGGAAGTGTTTTATTGCCATTTTTAAAAAAATTTAACAGGGTTGCTGTTTTGAGAGTACAAAATTAATTTGGTGTTTTTCTTTTAATTATTTTTTTAGCATTCTTTGGGCTATTTATGCACCATATTTTTGGACAATTTTTGCACCATTTATTTGAACAGAGTGCACAGATAAATTTTTGCAGCAATTATTTGCACCATGATAATAAGGCAAACAAACTTGAAAGAACGTCCATAATAACATGTGATCAATAACATCCAAGCTAGCATATATATATATATATATATATATATATATATATATATATATATATATATATATATATATATATATATATATATATATATATATATATATAGTAACATTCACGTTCACAAACATCAACATAAATATGAGGTTCACACGCACGTAGAGACCAACGTCCATGTTCTCTTCACATATAATATTAAGACATACATGTTCACATCCAAACCAAAAGACATGACATTTCAACTTCTCAGATTCACAAACTGAGTCTTCTTTTACTCCTTGTGCTCATTGCAGGAGGCTGAACCATTTTGCTCCTTGTGCCCATTGCAGGGCTATCAAGTAGCAACTTCCTTTCTGAAGTCTTTTTAGAAATTATCTTCTTCCTTTTGCCCTCCCCTTCTTAGCACCTTCAATTTCTCCAACCGAAAGCCCCTCAGGCTGATTTGAGCCACTTCGTGACCTAAACATGTTCATGTATATCAACATTTATTTGAAGAACATATGAAAAACTGCTATGCAAAAGAAGTCCAGATTTATTACAGCTACCTTTTGGAGCCTGCAGAGGTCGAGTTACCAAGTTTTCTCCTTTTGTTACTTGAATTTTCCATGCTTGGGCTATGAAAAAACAGAATTAGTATATTGTACTTTTTGCATGGGTCTGGCCTCACTTTTTACACGCTTTGGCTATGAAAAAACAGAAATAGAAGAGGTACCTTTTTGAAGCTTCAGAACACAAGTCAACTTTTTTTTCTCTTTGTAGTAGTTGTAGCCTCCAAATTTTGACTACAAAAGTGATAATTTTAGAAAAATTGACACTGAAAATTCAGCAACAAAAATTCAGAAAAATGAGAGATGAGCAAACTTTGGTGGTGGAAAGGACATAGAAGCTGCAGGAGCTTCATCTTCCAATGCCATAATTGAACTTTGATCAGATATAATAGTTTTTGTTCTCTTTTTTGGTGGTCCTCTACATAACAAATTAGAAAGGTAAATATTTATTGAGTGTACAGACTAGGCATGAAAGGAACCTGAAACATAGACACATACCTCACAACTTTCATTGCTTCTATGTCCTCTTTGCTACCTTTTTTTACACTTGTGCCAATGGTGGCCATATTCTTTACATATAGGGCATTGGTGCTGCCCTTTCTTCCTTTTATTGTCATTAGTGCCTTTATGCCTCTCAGTTTTAGGCCTACCAGCAACAGCTTTTAGCAATGGTGGGTGCATGAAAAATCCATGCTCTGATTTAGGCCATTGGTTCTTGTCAGGCAAAGCAGGGACAGGTTCCCTCTACCTTTTCCTTCCCTCTATCAAAACACCCAACCACAGTTAGAGTATTGACAGGTTCATTCTGCAAGTAAAGTGTCTGAACATTCAGTGATAGGCTCAAATGTTTCAGATGGATCACAATAAATAATGAACATGTCTACAACCTTCTCCTTATTATGCATATCAAACATGTACATCAAATCTTCATCTGAATTTACTTCAGGAAAAGTTTTCAGAACATTATCATAGTACTGAACATGAGCAACTTCCAAATAACCTGGCGGATACTTGTCTACAACTGATTCAACAAAATCCATATAATTTGACATGTCTGAATCGACGACCATATCAAAGCTAAAACATCTGACATCCTTTCTTGCCTTTTTGCGATTGCCAAGTAATTTGATTTTTCAGCAAATAACTAGTATTTGTTTCCACCCTATGATGTCCAGAGAAAAATGATATGCATGAGATCTATTTCTGTACATCTATTTATATTGCTACTTTAAAGAAATCTTACTAAAAATAGATGGTGAACTCACCCTGCACAACCAGCCTCTGAGGAAAGTTCTGCTTCCCTGTCTGCATGCAGGCCACTCGTTCCTGCAGCGCTAGTAGCGCCCGCCCCTTCTGCTTCCTTGCCAGCATGCAGACCGCTCGTTCCTGCAGCGCTAGTAGTGCATGCCCCTGCTCGGCGAGCAGCTCCAGCACTGCCCTGGCGAGGTGCGCCCGCCCCTGCACCGCGAGCGGCACATGCATCGGACTGGCAAGCGGCGCCCGCCCCTCCTCCGCGAGTCACGCCCGCACTGGCCTGGCGAGCCGCGCTCGCCCCTGCTCCGCGAGCCTCGCCCGCTCCAGCCTAGCACGTGGCCGTCGCCCCTACTCCGCGAGCGGCTTCCGCACCGGCCTGGCGAGCGGCGCCCACCCCTGTTCCAGCGTCGCGAGAGGCGCGTGCTCCGGCATCTGCGCGCGCGGATCCAGCCCGGACTTCTCCAGTGACGCTCTCCCCGGCCGGCCGGCCGCGCATGCCTCGTGCAGGGGCGCCCCATCCTCCAAGTCACCGTCGACCATCTAGGGTTAGGTGATGAGGAGTCTCGCGACCGCCGTCTCCACGAGTCGGAAGTGAAACACCCGATCCCCTTCTCTGCTTTCCTGTACGATGAGCTAGGGGCATATTAGTCTTTTACCAGTGGCCCCCCACTTAACAGGTCACGGTACAGTATGCCCAATCTCACGGTAGTGTCATTTTGAGAACCAAAATTTTGAGCTGGGTCAGATAATGAAGATTTCAACTTTCGGTGCTAAATTGGAAACATCAAGTTTTTTCGGTGTTAAATAAGGAATTTTCTCAAAATTATATTGGGGTGCATAAGGTTCATGTAGAACGTACGAAAAAATTAACAATAAACTTCATTAAAAAGAAAAAATACAGTAATCTGATGGACAACATCACTATGCAGCCCTATATCAAAAGCCTGTTTGGCCCGTAAACTTTCTGGCCGTTGATTTGCAAGAGGAACGGCTAGCAATGGATCCACGCCTGTATATAACCAGCACCTCACGCTCTTTCCAGCAGAAACCCTAGCCAAATCATTTCCACCCCCGCAGGCCGCATTCCTCGTCTCAACTCCCATCTCCCAGATCTACCGCTCCCGTCCCAGATCCGCCGCCTCCATGGCTGCGGGTGCCGCTCCCGTCCCAGATCCGCCGCCTCCTTTGCTGGCCCTTTCAATCGGTGCCTCCTCTTTTCGTCGCCGCGCGTGCCCTTGACGGGTGGCTTTCTTGGCCACACACGACGTCCAGGCCGGGCTCGGGGGCACTGCAGCAAAGAGCAGGTGCGCTCGGGCGGGCCAAGGAGATGCGTGCCGCGCCCCTTGTCGGTCTGGCAGGAAGCGCATCTCCGGGGTGATGGCGGCGGCGGGGTTCCACATCGTCGTTGTGGGCGGCGCTATCTGCTGCTCTTCTTCTACGCCCTTGCCCCCTCCCAGCAGGACGGCCTCCCCCCAACCGCAATGGCAGGAGGACTGACAAAGTTCGCTTGCCCTGTATGCTCCGTGTCCTATTTGTTTTTGTCCCAATCAACTTTTCCTTCTATATATCTTCTTTATATGCTCTGTGTTCGTATGGTCATCCGATTTGTTTTGATGCAGGCAGGTAGGCGGCTTGGATCCGTGGGTGCACTTAAGATGTGAAATGGCCTACTTAGACTATCAAACGCTACTTCGTAACTGAGTAGTTATAAAGGGGTCTTCGTGTTTGTCAAGAAACATGATGTGAGACATAGATAATCAAGATGGAATTTGCTCCTCTCTATGTGAGAGAGATATCAATGGAACACTCTAATGATTGGATCAAATGATTGGATCAACAAATGCATGGTCGTGTTTAGGTTAAGTGTTAACCTATGAGTTGGACCAAATATCGTGTGGCAAAAGTAATAACATGTATATGGTTTATGGTGGTTCGTCTAATATGATCTTTGTGTACACATAGAAGTTGACACGTCTTGCTAGAGACCGCTATCAACTAATGGTCGAGTAGGAGTACTCGGGCTATGTCTACGTGTGTGTGTGAACCCATAGGGTTGCACGCTTAAGGGGCTGGAAGGCTAATTCGGGTTGGACCCGAATTTGACTAGCCTTAGAGTTTTCTAATTGGACCTCCAACTTGGGGCTGATTAGATGCGCCTATATACGAGAGGGAGGGGGTGCGGCCAAGTGACTCACGCCATTAGGCAGCCGCCGTCGGCACCCCACGCTCATGCCTACTGCTCCTCATGGACCTAGCAGTTTGGAGGTGCAACGCTTTCTCTCGTACATGTGGGATACCTCGGAGGTGCTGCATCTTGGAGCACAAGGATGAACCGCACGAGAGGGACGATCCGCGAGCGGAGGGTGGACGTGATAGACGATCACGCATCTGCATGGCACTACTACAACACATTCGACTACATCGAGTCGCTTCTGCTGCACCTACGCGTCTAGTGGTAATCCCATAACCTGTAACTAGCAGTAGATCTTGGTTTATGAGGTCAAAATTTTGATTTTATGGCTAGCGTAGCACCCTCATAACCCTACATCAACATCAAAGTAAACAATGATGTAGGAAATTTCTTCCAAACTAAAAAAGGACTGAGACAGGGAGATCCCCTATTCTTTTTAATTTTGTGGCGGATATGTTAGCAACTTTGATTTTTTGGGCTAAGTCTAATGGACAAATCAAAGGAATCGTTCCGCATTTAGTAGACGATGGACTTTCCATTCTGCAATATGCAGACGACACTATTTTGTTTTTAGACCATGACCTGCTACAAGCCAAGGAACTCAAACTTATACTTAGTGCCTTTGAGTAGTTATCAGGTTTAAAAATTAATTTCCACGAGAGCGAGCTTTTTTGCTATGGCGCAGCTAAGGACCACGAACTAGAATATGCTCGTTTATTTGAAGTTGGTTAGGGGATTTCCCTTTCAAATATCTTGGCATTCCTATGAATCATGTTAAGTTATCCAATTAGGATTGGACTTGTATTGAGGAAAGGTTCCTGAAAAAGCTTAGTAGCTGGAAAGATAAATTGCTTTCAGTTGGTGGGTGGCTCGTTCTTATTAATTCGGTGCTAACTAGTTTAGCCATGTTTATGTTATTGTTCTTTGAAATCCCTAGAGGAGTTCTTCAAAAACTAGATTACTATCGCTCCCGCTTTTTTTGGCAATGTGATGAACATACAGTCGTGGAGACAAGGGGGGTGGGCAGGGGCCCAGGCCCCCCTATGAATGTGAATTTTCTACTAAAATTTTTGAAATTCAAATAAATTTTAAAAATTCAACACTCTTGCCCCCCCTAACATCCAAAAAATCAACTTCCTGGCTCCACCCTATGAACATAAGAAGAAATATCGGCTGGCTAAGTGGAGTGTCCTCTGCACACCAAAGGATTATGGTGGGCTAGGAATACTCAATCTGGACATACAAAATAGATGTCTCTTAAGTAAGCGGTTGTTTAAGTTGATCAATGAGGATGGGATTTGGCAGAACCTTCTAAGAAGGAAATATCTGACCAATAAATGCCTTACTCAAGTGCTGCATAGGCCAGGGGATTCCCATTTTTGGGCTGGTCTTATGAAAGTTAAAGAGGATTTCTTAGTTGGTGGCACTTTTAAGATAAAGAACGGGGAGCAAGTAAGGTTTTGGGAGGATGTGTGGTTAGGAGACAAACCTCTTAGAGAGGCTTATCCTAACTTATTTAGAATTGTCAGGCAGAAAGATGACACGGCGGCAAACGTCCTAGGGACAGTTCCACTTAATGTATGTATCTTTTAGGCGGGGTCTGGTGTCTAAAAATAGAAATGCTTGGTTGGACCTAGTGTCCAAAGTTGTACATGTTCACCTTATGATAGTAGGGATGTGTTCACTTGGAACCTTACCAAGAATGGCATATTCACAGTACGGTCTATGTACAACTTTTACATCTGTGAAGGTGTTCTCCCCGAGAAAAGCCCAATCTAGAAGTTAAAAGTACCATTGAAAATTAAGATTTTCTTATGGTATTTACAAAGAGGGGTAACCCTTACAAAAGATAATTTAGCTAAGAGGAACTGTCAAGGAAATGTCAAGTGTTGTCTGTGTAGTTCTGTTGAAACCATACAACATTTGTTCTTTGATTGCCGCTTCGCAAGCTTTGTTTGGAATACTGTACATATCACTTTTGGAATTCAACCGCCTAATAGTTTTGCTAATTTGTTTGGTTATTGGCTTCATGGATTATGTCCTAAAGTCAAAAGTCAAATTCTTCTAGGAGCAGCTGCACTTTATTGGGCATTATGGTTGAATAGAAATGAAACAATATTTAACAAGGCTTCAGCTAACACTTATATACAAGTAATTTTCAAGGTGACATACTAGATCAGACAATGGTCCATGTTGCATAGAGAGGAGGACCGACCCCTATTCAAGATGGGCTGCAGAAGCTGGGAGAGCTTAATTATGATGGTCTTTGCTAATTTCGGATGGAGATTTAATAATCGTATTGCGGACTAGTTTCTTTCGAGTGCTGTGCTCACTAGATGGCTCTTACTATTTTTTGTTCCTTCTCTTGTGGTTTGCAAGCCTTATGGCTTCGTTTTGTAACTAGCAGGGAGGCTCGTGCAATGCACGGGGAGGGTTTGGATCTCGGTACTGTTCATGCATGGATGTAACTGTTATGGGATGTCATGGTACTGTTCATAGGCACGACGTGTAATCACTGTTCAACATAAACAATGATATGAGTCACTGACATGGTATACAATATATATATATATATATATATATATATATATATATATATATATATATATATATATATATATATATTATACTCTATAGTTAGCTATAAAATAAATTATTTTGTAGCCACCTCTATTTACGATAATTTTATGTACTAATTTACGACAATATCAGTATATATTTACGATAGTTGAATTACTATAACACATGGGGATATTTACCATAATGTTATAGTAAATCACATAGTAAAGAGTTACTATAATATCATAAATTAGCATAGCAATTATCGTAGCTCAAAGTGGCTACAGAATAAGTTATTTTGTAGCCAGCTGTACGGTAATAGTTCTATATATATATATATATATATATATATATATATATATATATATATATATATATATATATATATATATATATATATATATATATATATATACACACACACCGTTCCTCCAGTGGTTCGGTATTTTCATTTTTTTCTTCATTTCTTTCACCCTGCGTTCGAAATGATCTGTCCATGGTCGTGATCATGGACCGACATCCATTCAATTTTTTCACCTTTTTTTCCTTTCATTTTCTCCTTCCTTTTCTCTATCACATTTTATTTTCTCACTTCCAATTTTCTCCTTTCATTTTGTTATTTACTTCTTTTTTTCTTTTCTATCCATTTTTTCTAAACAAGTTTTTTTGTGTTGAGAAATTTGCACCAACAAAGTACATAGAAAAATTATGCTGGATAAGTTGTGTGTAAAATTTACGAAAGATGTGGGACATCAGTAACTTATTCGTATAAGTTATGTTATTTTTATAATTATTATATCAAGTCATGCTATCAAAGTTATGTTGAAAATGAATAAGTTTGTCTCTTGATAGTTATGTGTAAAAGTTGGGTTTCAAAGGTTACTTAGAAAAGTTATTATGATAAGGTGTCTATAAGATATTATTAAAAAAATATTGACAAAATTATGACTACAAGTCATGGTAATGATTTTTTTTTTCAAATAGAAAAGTTGTGAGATTACCTGATCGTTCATTGGATTCTAATGCAGCGAACACTCGTTGGTCAGTGGCCCGATGCTCACACCACCCCTCGTGTTTCCCCACCTCAATCCACCATAGTTTAATCTTTGTGGTGAAAGAAATTACCAGTATCAATTTCAAAGAAGCTAACTGAAAACAAGAGTAGCCATCACCAATCTTATCTATTAGAGTAACTTAGATTACATGTTCTTTATAGAAAAATACACAAAAAAAGAAAGGGTGTACACAAATTTCTTGATTTATGGTTAAAGAAGAAAAACAAGAAAACATGAGTACTATTGAAATTTCAAGCATTCAGTTTCACTACTATTTTCAGAATCAAATCACTTAAATATCCGTTTTCCAAAAATCATATTTTTAGGATTGGTTGGTAGTTGCTTTAAGAGGAATCATCTATGGAAATAGGAGTATTGGTCAACCACTAATCATATGTCTATGCTTCCTTTTTTACATCATCGTCACATCATACATAGGGTAGATTTGCTAGATTCTAATCCAGGCTCCGCCACTGTTCTCATCGTGCGTTGACCGGCAACGATGGATGCCATGGACCTGGAAAATATATTGACCCCAGTTAACCCACTAACGAGAAGATGTCGATGAGCACTACTACTATAGTGACACGTACTGCTGTGCTGCATGTGTGTGTCCACGGTTGTGACTGTGAGAACATGGAGCGCGGTGTTCTATAAATACACACGACTCCGGGCAGTGGAGCCCAACATTGTATCTGAAGTACAGATCAATGGCAGTGCTGCCGCGGCGTTCCCGCCTCCCGGCGGTGGCACAGCTCGCCGTGGCGTTCTGGCTGGCGGCCACGAGCACCTGCCTCTGCCGTAGTGTCATCCCGGGCCCGGGCCTGGACCCAGACCGCCCGTGTCGTTATCTCCCGTTCTGTCGTTCGCCGCCCTGGCCCCGTCCTCCGACGCCGTTGTCTCCTTCGCCACCGCCACCGTCGCCGCCGCCACCGCCAGCCACACCTCCTCGTGAGTACAGCACTTGATCAGCTCTCCTTTATCTTTGCATTAGAGGCCGCTCTCGTATATATGGTCTTGCTCTTGCGTATGTACGTCCCGGTAACGTTTGCTAGTAATAACAAACAAGTCGACCAGCTAACGAGCTTGCTAGCTTAATTGGTTTCCGTTTTGCAGCAGCTCCGGCGACGACTCCGCCGCCACCGCGAGGCCATAGCCCTCCGAGTTGTGGCCATCATCCGCCGCCGCCCCAGCTGAAGCCGATCCACCCACCACCGACACCGACACCGTTGTCCCCGCCGCTGCCACCGCCTCCGCCGCCACCGGCGGCCATCACTCCCCGTGAGTCCTGCTCCTGGCCTTTCTTGCGTGCTTTACAGCCTTACAGGGCGCTCATGCACCTTGCATTTGCGTACGTACAGGCAACGTTTTCTACCATGTTCGATCCAACTGCTAATAAACTCTCGTTTGCTTTGCTTCCGTTTTATCTGCAGCTCCGACTCCGCGACGCCCTATCATTCCGCCCTGTCACTTCCCTTATCGGTGTCCTCCTCGGCCACCGATCTGCCCGCCCGAAGGTTGCCGAGGCCAACGTGGTCCTCCTTGATATAAACTGTAGTTACTTTGATGCATGTCACCATTATCGACGTCGTCATCACTCATTGTCCATTTGAGGTTCCAAACAACAGTCATCTACTACTATACAATGTACCTATCTATTATGGAGCGTGGAAGTCATTAGCCCATTAGGGACCTCTAGTAATAATCTAATCTCAAAAGGTCTTCGAAAGAAAGCATCACAGAGTTGTTATGTGTATACATGTATTTCAGAATTTGAATAAAGTGTTATTCGGATAAAATATATAAGATGTATTGTACTATCACGTGACGCATGGTTTTATAAGAGGCTAATTAGACTCTGTTTGGAAGGGCTATCATCAGCTCTAGGCTCTGCCTCCATGGTAAAGTGACCGAGAAGCCAAAACAGATACGAGGCCATAGAGTCCGGCCAATCGGACGTAAAGATGGCAACGGGACCCGATCCCCGATTCTCCGCAGGAAATCCTTCCATTAGGGGATGGGGGTGGTGTAGAATTGATCCCCACGGGGATGGAATTGGTAGAATTGTTGTCCCCATCGGGGATGGCGGGGACGAGGATGGTACCCTGGTCCCCGACCCCGATCCCCGCATCCCCGCCCCGTGAAGCAGAGCACCAGCAAATCGCAGTAGCCAGCCAAGCCAAGGGCGCAAGGCCCATGTAAAAAAAGGCTCATTAGCCCCAAAGTATATATACGCGCTAACCCTAATTCTCACCCCCACACTCCACCGGTCCACCCCTATCCATCCATATCCAGTATTCCAGTCCCTTCTCTCGCCGCTGCCTGGCTGTCTCCCTCCTTTTCCTGGGAGTCGCGACCGCGCCGCGCTCAGCGATCCCATTCCCCAACGCCGCCGTCGCCTCCCACCAGGTTGGTTTGGTAGCCGCTGTCTCTCTCCGGAGTCCGGATCCGTCCACCATAATCTTTTTGCATGTATTTTTGTTGTTCCAGCCTCCGTCCGCTTGCAATTGAACGTCTTTGTACGTTTGTTTTTTTTTCACCTGTTGTTGCTATCGTTTGATCCGTTCCGTTTTCTCTTGATGTCGGACTTACTCCCCACTCCCCAGCGGCGCGTGCAGCGACGCGACCACGAGTGCGCAGCGCGCACGAGCGTGAGGCGGCCACCAGCAGCTCAGTGGATCTTCACTCCGTCTAGGTCTCCAGGACTATCCTCCATCGTCCGTCCACGTGCAGCAGTCGCAGGTCAGCCTCGTTGGATCCTCGCCGCCGCAGCTCACAGGGACATGGATACACCTGGATCTGAATCTCCCATGAGCTCCGATGGAGAAGCAAGGTCAGAAACTCAGAAATCAAATATCAGAACAATGTAGATTCGTAGTTTAGTTCATACATGTATTGCTAATGCTAGATCTGGTTCCGTGATACATGTATTGCTAGTTTTGTTCATACGAATACGTGCTACATGCATAGCTAGTTCTATTCATACGTGATACATGTACATTCGTAGCACTGCAGTATTGCTAGTTTAGTTCAGTGTTTACATTTGTTCGTGGCTGCGTTTTCAAATATTGACTAACCCACGTCCGGCGGTCCTCAAAGGGACGCCGCCTCGGTCTTGGACTGGCCACCAAACGCCATGAGCGCTGGCGGCGTTGCGCCTGCTACTGCAGCCGCACCCGCTAATGCATCCGCTATTCTAGTTACTACAGTTGCATCTGAATCTGCCTTTAGTACAAGTGGAAGGGTCCTTAGTGAGCATCGCAGCTGGCTCACTCCAGAGATATTGGAGGCCTTAATGTGTTCACAAGATTGGCTTCGAAACAAATACAAAAGGTTTATAAGTTGTTCTAGTTATAAATCATCATCACTGTATCTTTCTATTATCATAATTGCTAATTCATGTCTTGCAATTGTTTGTTTGTAGGTGATAATGAAGAAAAAGCCACCTTTTGGACTTGTCTTCAGGAGATACAAGATGTAATGGAGGTATTATTTAAAAATTGTTAATTGACAATGCATTGTAGCTATCTTTGTTGCCACAAAATTGAGGACTTATTTATCCATTGACTATTGTTGCTTGCTGTATGCAGGGACTTGCACTCCTGTGAGTTTGGAGCTAGAGCTGTTCTTTTGGCAAGGCTGAACTTCATGACGGCCAACTAGAGCTAGACTACTATAATCTTTTTGTGCTGCTGACCTGCTGTGCAGCCTGTGCTTATCTTTTGTGCTGGACACCTGGACACATATGTTGTCATGTGTATGTGCCTGTGTGTATGCTTATGTGCTGGACACCTGGACTCCTAGAGTCCTAGACATCTATGTTGCTGGTAAATCTTTAGTTGCTGGTATGTATCAATGTATGTGACTATGTGGCTAGAGCATGACCTGGACGCCTGGACACAGTGTGTCTTGCTGGTGAACTGTGTTGCTAGATTGATTAGACTAATGAGTATCACATGATTTATGAATCTGTGATCTTTTATGAATCTATGAACCTTGCTGCTAGATTTATACATGTGTGAATCTGTCAACCTTGCAAGATTTATGCCTGTGCATGTTGTTTTATGCGGGGACGGGGATCCCCGCGGGGACGAAATCCCTGCCGGGGATCATGGATGGTGAAGGAAGGCTCCCCGTGGTTGTTCACGGGGACGGGGACGGGGACGGGGAAAATTCCCCCCGCGGAGACGGAGATGGTGGCTTATCCTCCGACGGGGAAGTCCCCTTTGCCATCTTTAATCGGACGGTAGCATCCGTCTGGCCGTTTTCCCGCCGAAACTCCGCGCCGGCCAAGGCTGCGTCTACCGCGCGCGTTCCGTCATTTATTATTTTTTAGGCCGTTCAGGAAGGCGTATTGGGTTGTTGGGCCTGTTGAATCCGCTGCTAGACGCCTAGACTGGAACGTTGGCTACCGCGTCTTACGTGCGTACGGAAAAGCAGAAAGCTTGCATGGTAGCAACGTGATGATGTCATGGTTTGTTACAAATTTAAAAAAATCTATAGTTTACAAATCAAGCATCCAATTCAAATTCCAATTGTACCATTATTTTTCTTACACTAAATTCTTCAAAACAAGATCACACAAGAATATATTTGGATAAAATTTCTCTTATGCCCTGTTCGCTTGAACTTATCATCTTGATTTATCAGTCATGATATAGGCCTTGTTTAGATACCCAAATTCACCCCTAAATTTCACTATGCAAAAAGGAGATTCTCCATCATATCAAAATGCCGGCAAATGCATGGAGTACTAAATGTAGATGAAATTATAAACTAATTGCACAGTTTTGTTGTACTTTGCGAGACGAACATTTTGAGTCTAATTAATCAATTTTTGGACGATTTTTTGCACTAAAAAACAAAAAATGCTACAGTGTTCCGACAGGAACACTGTGCCAACAGTGCCCGATTCGGCCGGCCGAATCCAGCATCTAAACAAGGCCATAGTATTTTCTCTGACAACAAATCAACGAATATTATTTTTCAGCATGACTTTTCAGCGAAATACAACAGGGCTTAGCGTCCGGTGGCCAGACCGAAGCCAGCTGCCGATAGCCCGCTAGAAATTATTTTTTTGCCGCACGCACCCACCCGCTCTGTTCCTGCACGCGCGCCAGGCACTTTCAGCTCGCGCATGGACTGCATGTTTCTCTAAGAGCGTCCGTACAGCGCGGGAAATTTGCGCCGGACGTCGTTCGGTGGACTGCTTCCGTCCGGCCGTTCGAACCGGAAGAAAGCCGCCGTCAGCCGGGGCGTGCTACAGTCTGCCCATTCGGATCATAGACTCGGTCCGATGATTCCCACGCCCCGTTTCCCGCGTGCGTCCCGTCTCCCGCCCACCTCCGACGCCCCGTCTGTGCCGAACCTGTTTCCCGCCCGCCCGCGTCCCGTCTACCGGTCCGACACCCCATCTGCGCTGATAATTTTTTTCGGTCCGCAAGTTTTTTTCCTTCTTTCTCCAACTAAAGAAAATAAAAAATAAAATAGTAAAAATTGTGAGGGTGTAAGGAATTGAACCCAAGACACCATGGTCTAAGATATCATTCTTCTACCACTACAACATGTTAATGTTTGTGATAAATGTGAAATATTTTCATTATTATATCAAATCAAAAAAAAATATATCACGCACCCCTTCATAAGTACTATATGAACACTCAAAAGATAATCATGGATTATTAAAATTATACTATGTGCACAGCCAAAATATATCATATAACATCACATGTATATATTAAGAACATCACAAAAATACAACATAGAACATCACATGTACACCATGTGAACATCAGAAAAATACATCTAGAACATCACAT
Source organism: Saccharum officinarum (assembly GCA_020631735.1). Lineage (NCBI taxonomy): Eukaryota > Viridiplantae > Streptophyta > Magnoliopsida > Poales > Poaceae > Saccharum > Saccharum officinarum. Next base: position 12,978,341 of record CM036212.1, on the reverse strand, counting down.
ATATATTATGTGAACATCACAAAATATAACACAGAATATCACATGTATACTACGTAAACATCATAAATACATCATAGAACATCATTGTACACAGTGTGAACATCACATGTGTATCACGTGAACATAAAAAAAAACATCATAGAATATCCCATGTATACCATGAGAACATCAAAAAAAATACATCTAGGACATCACATACATACTATGCGAACATCACAAAATATAACGCAGAACATCACATGTATACTATGTAAACATCACAAAATACATCATATAACATCATACGGTATATCTGTAACATCCTAAATTTTTTATTATTTTAAATTAGCTAAATATGATTTATTTATGTATTTAAGTGTGCATTCAGATATAGGAAATAATAAATTTTTGAGAAATTAAAATTTATCATAAGGTTAGTTACATGTTTATGCACTCATGCCGATACATTTTATTTACTGTGGTGACTGCTTTTTATTCCATTGCTAAAAGGTTTAAAAATCATTTAAATTTTGGATTTGGAAAATCAGTTTAGAAATTGAAAAGGAAATTTTATTCACTCTCTTTTCCCTCCCTCACTTTCGGCCCGTTGGCCCGTTTCCGCTTGGCCTGCGCGCCTTTCCTTCCCCTCCTCCCTTCTTTCTTGCTGGGTCAGCCCAGTCGGCGTGGGCAACCGTTGCCCCTTCCCTCTGTCGCTGACGCGCTGGGCCCACATGTCGGCGCCCTTCCCCAACCTTCAGCCGCCTCTCCTGGTCGAGGCCGAAACCGTCGCCCCTGCGCCCATGTTCGGCATCATGGGAGCATCTCCCACCGCGCCCGGCCTTCAAAAAGAGAAACTGACCCCGTCTACGTCCCTTCCCCCACTCCAACTCCTTTTCCACTCGCGAGGGCCGCAATCCTCAGCACCGCAAGTCGCCGGAGAGCCATCCGCCCCCACCGCGTCGGCCATTGTCCCCGAGCCGCCTTCGCCCTGTTTTTCTTGTCGGTGAGCATTGCCTCGCTCTCCTCTTGCGCCCCATGTCTCTATTTTCTCGAATGGTGGCCACTAGGGTTATCCCCGCGAGCTCCGGTGAGCTTCCTCCACTACCGGCCATGGCGAGTGCCGCACCGAGCCTTCCTCGGTCGCGCAAATGGCATGGTGGTGATCGCCTTCACCTCCGCTCTCTCTCGGTACCCTCAATTCGTCGAACCGTAGCCATTGGCCTCGATTCCTGTGCACGCCAGCGAGCACCCACCGTCAGTTATGGCGGTGAAAGTCCTATGTTTGGTGTTGGTAATTAGTGACAATGCCTAAGTACTAATCCTATGCCTAAGTTGTATGTAGCATATGAGGATTAGTACATTCCAAGGTTGGTGGCAAGACAGACATGGTGATCATGATGGCCACACTTGGATTTGGACGCAACCCTACGTGATCAAGGCAAAGGTATATGCTTAAGGGTTGTGTTTTAGTAACTAAGACACCTAGTGGGTGTGGTTACATTATAGGATAGATAGCCGTACTACAAAGAGGGGAATGACGCGGCTATTAAACTCCTAAGTGCCTCTAGGTGTGCATTTCATAATCATATGCATTTGGATAGAACTAATATCGTCTCGGAAAATGATTGTGAAAATGTGTAACACCCCTGGGTGTTAAGCATGCATTAGCATCCAAAGCATTAGTCATAATCATCTCATACATGGTTATCATTGCATGCAATATAGACCCTTTTAAATTTAAAGTTGAAAAACAATTACTTAAAACCCAAATTCGGTATTTAAGTGCTAAAGAGTGGTGAAACTTTGTGTAGATACAATTTTAGATAATCTAGAATAAATAAACATGATTTTTGGAGCAATTCTTGAATTCAAGTTTTTCTCAAATTTTGTTTTAAAAATATTCTAAACAAATAGATTTTTGATTAACCACTTAGCTTTAAATCCTAAATTCAAAATCTGTTGAGAATTTTAAAAAGTGCCCTACATGAAAGTTGTAGAGAATAAAATTTTGAACAACTTTTATTTTGGGCAAAAGTTCTGAAAACCTTTTTTTCATTTTCAAATTCAATTTTGAAACAAATAAGGAAAATCTGGAAATATTTTTGTAAAAGAAAAATCAGTTTTCGCTTTAGTGGGCCGCGGCCTCCCTTTCGGCCCGCGAACGGATGCCGGCCTGGCCCGCTCGCCCCCGCCTTCTCCCGCACGTCCGCGCCCGCGCCATCTTCCTCCTGCCCGCGCGCGCTCCCGCACGCGACGTCGTGGCGCAGCGGCAGCACTCGGCCGCCGCGTGGCCGAGCGACGGCAACGCCGCGTGACACGCGCCCTGGTGGCCCCTGCGTCCCCCGTGCCCACTTACCCCCTCCGCGCTCCCTTCATTTCCCTCCTATTTTCGCTTCTCCGAACGCCAGCCACAGCCGCAGCGGAGCCGCGGCCGCGCGCCATTGCCGCCGCCCTTCAAGCTCCCCACCGCCGTGCCTCGCTGGGTTGCGTCTCGCCGGAGCCTCCACCCTCCTTTGCTCATCCTCGACATGCCCTTATTGTGCCAAATCCGCAGGTGAGAAGGCCGAATTTAGCCGTCTTCTCCTCCGCCGGTGAGCCCGCCGCCGCGGCTCTCGTCGGTCCCACCTTCCCGCCGTCTCATTTCCCTCCTCCCCATGCGCACCATGATCGCCTCTGCTCGATGGAGCTCGTGCGCCCGTCCGTGACCTCTGCCATGGCCTGCTCCGGCCTAGCGCCGGCGAGCCGCGCCACCGCCTCCGCCATGGCCGCTTTAGCCCGTGCTCCGCTCTTCCTCTCACCCCGATAATTACATCGTTGGGTTCGCGCGATTGCGGGGAGTTGCCTGGTACTGACCTCATCGTCGGCGACCTCGCCGACGGCGAGTTTTCCCCGGTCAGCGCCTTCCTCTACTCGGCTCCGGCTGACCGGTGGGGTCAGCTGACCCGTGGGACCCATCTGTCTGTCTCTCGGTGGGAGTTGGGGGTGAAACCGCGGTGTGCGCGTAGCGTTGAAGGCCGGTTAAATTTTCGGTTTCAAAGAAATTGATTTTCCAGAAAATTTGAAAAGGCTTCTAAAAATCATATCTCAAGATTTATAGCTCCAAAAATGATGAAATAAATTTTGAAATGTTCCTCTTGAATAGATCTACAGTTTAAAAATAGCTCATGTTAATTTTGTGACACTTTGCTGTGCAAATTTATTTAATTACTATAAATGCTGATATCTTAGAAAATATGTAGTAAATAAAATAATGAAGGGAAAAATGTGATTCTTGTTGCTTTAATCTTTATTAGTGATGTACTTTCTAGGAAAAATATTAGTGAAGCATGTTCTGTGAGAAATTTTTGAGGTGTAGTTCAAATGCTTTTAATTGATAATCTTTGTTATTTTTAGTAGAGAGCTAAATTTGTATAGAACATACATGTGATAATTTTTGTAGTATGTTAGTTTACTATTAGTAACATAGAAAAAATGTGAAATCTGTTGTTTGATACTTTTTCTAGTACAAAATAATTTCATGCTCATAATTAGGCTATAACTTGTTTATTTTGTACAAGCAGTTTTACATAGGCCATTCTCATGAAAATTTAGTAGTAGGTTAGTTAGGGTAAGAGTAATCTACTGTAATTTTTGTAGATTTTTATCTATACCAAAAATAGGTGTTGGTGTGTAACCCTAGTTAAATAGGGAATAAAATATTATTCTTTATGAGAAATTAAGAGAAATAAAATATGTTTGGTGTATCTTTGAAGCATCATTATGCCTTGCTAATGTTATGGATGAGTTAGGTTAGTAAGCTTTGGTAGCTTAGGTTCACTTGTATGTGTAGATGATAGGCTAACTAATAGAAGGATAAGGTGCATGTTTTAGGGTACATGTTCTTGGATGACGTTGACTACCTCGTAAAAGAAATAGTTATATTCAAACTGCTCATTCCATGTGCTCATCTGCATCTCATATCATCAAAGCACTCCAACACAATCCGATGCATCATTCGCATGATTACTTATGCACTTGCATCATACAGGATCGCAGGAAGAGTCGCAGGTAGCAGTACAGGAGGAGCAGGTTTGGACGGATCAGCAGGAGCCCCAGGCACAGGAGGTGCCCGAGGAGGAAGAGTCAGGCGAGGAGCTGCCAGAGTGCGTCGACCACCAGCTGTAACACCCTCGGTGTTACTGCGTTAATAAATCACTAAACCATGTCATGAGCATCATGTTTATGTATTATTGTTTTTGGCAAAATGAGAAATTAAATTTTATTGCACTAATTCTTAATTTGAGCTCTAATTTAATTCCTTATCCAAATATTCCTCAGCACAGTTCAACTAACTATTGTCATCCTGATCAAACTCCAGCGCTAGCAATTCTTTTGCTTTCTAAAATTCCCTGATCGCACTGTAGCAGAGCAGAGGTACTGTAGCGACGTAGAAATGTGAGCAGAGTTACTGTAGCGACGCAGAAACACACTGTAGCAACACAGAGATTACTGCAGCGACGCAGAAATGCACTGTAGCAACACAGAGATTACTGTAGTGCGCAGAAAACACTGTAGCACGGAGACTTGCTGCGTCGCGCACGTCAATCTCTTTTCCAGTGCGAGCGTCCCTGCGTCTCTCGTCCTTATAAGGAGACGTCTCGCGATCGCGAGCTCGTCAAACTTGTTATCCACCTCTTCCTCTCTAATCAAGTTTCTCTGTTCTTGCCGTGTAAGCTGCGTCTATCGAAGCATCAGTGGACTACGGTAAGTATCCCGCGAGTTTCTCTTGTACTTCCTCTGTTTCTCCTTAGCAGCGCCATCCGTCTTCATTATTCCTTGATTAAAGATCTCATTCATGAGCAAGTCACGGGAGAAAGCCATGAGCTAATTAAGTTCCTTTGATTTTTTTAGAGATTATTAATAGCTACTTTGCGCAACCAATATCTCCACCATACGAACTCCAATTCCGTTGATTCTTCTTCCTAAATTCATTGAAAATCAAGAGTTGTTTGTCCATGTCATCTTTCTTCGTCTCTAGAGCTCAACTAAATTTATCTATTTATCATGAAATGTATTTTAGTTAGTAGAGAATATTAGGCTAGCTAGTTCTTGCTTAGTAGAAGTAATGGATAGCTTAGCATGTTAACCATTAGAGTTAGTTAATTAGCTTAGTAGTTGTGTACTTTTAAGAGTTGTTGTTGTCTAAGTATTAATTTATTGCACCATCATTGCATGCATGTAGTGAACGAGTTGGAGGCGGACGTGGTGACCATCGACGACCAGGAGTACGAGGAGGTCGTGGAGGTGATCGAGGAGGTCCTTGCAGCGGAGGAGGTTCCGGAGCCGCCGACTGACTTTGTTGACTCCGTGCCTGCCCAAGGCAAGCCCCGGTGCATAACCCTATTTTTCTAATCACTTGGTATATATATGTTTGCATTACGTTTTAGGAGTTGATATGAAAACTACTTGCACATATATACCCATCTATGAGTCCTACTAGTACAGGTCGTGTAGATGCGATGCTTAGGATGACGGTAGCGGGTAACCTGTCGTTACTCACAATAGGTGATTATTATTGTATCACATGATAAGAAGGTGAAAGAAAATTGGAGACCGGGCAGGGATATGGTTTGGGTACTGATGGGTGTGACAAGTTACGTCCCGCGGCCACGGGCTTAGCTTGGTTGCATCGTTTTCCTGTCCGCGTCGATTAAGGACCGTTCGTTGTTATGGACAATAGTCTTGTCACAGATCTTATTATCCCGTGCACATACTTACGGATGGGGGTGAGGAAGACTTGTTACTCTCTTGTCATGGGCTCCGGCTCTTTCCGGACCGACTGATTGGAGGCGGGGATAGGTGGAGGTCTAAGCACCACTTTGAGGCCAGGCCTCAAGGGTGGGGGCTTGGAGTCCAAGTTTGGACGGGGACCTGGAACCTGTGACAGGAGTGGAGCGAGTTGGTCTCATCTGTGCCCGGGGTACAGATGAGGCGTGTGTTTTTTCGGGGTACCCAGCTGGGCACATTGATTCGCGAATCGCCGTCGCTTAGACGGTACGGCTTGACTATGGCATGACATCGTAGTAACAACTGGAATAATAAAGTTGGTGGAAGAAATGAAAGAAAGAGAAATGAGTATGATTGCTTATCACTTGCTTGAAAGTAGAACAGGTGCTTACCTAGAATGTTTAGCTAAAAAAAAATGACTGCTAAATATTTACCAGTAAGGATACACTTTAGTAAGCTTTGCAGGCAAAAATGAAACAGCAAACCAAAAAGCCTTTCACATTCTTGAGAGTCGGAAAATATATATTTCCACTAGTCGGGTAAGTCTTGCAAGTACATTTTGTACTTAGGGTTATTTTACCCCTGTTGCAGGTGCAATTTAAAAAGTTGGCTGCTGTGTGGAGGATTCTTCTGGTGGGCACAGATGGATCCTTGTATCGCTTTCCGCTAGATGTTTAATTAGTTTCCGCTGTTTAATTACTGCACTCTGAACTCTGGTATTGTAATGAATAAATTTCCAAGACTGCTATTGTATGAAATGGACTAAGTATTGTAAGCTTGTATTCATTATTGTATCCTGGATGAAAACGTGGATTATTCGAGTTCTCCTTCGGGTGTGCTCGACGGAGGTGTTTGACTTGGTTCATTATCGGAATACTTAGTGTCAATGGAATACGAGTATTATCGATAATGTGCCGATTCAGACGGTTCCGCCACAGTTGGTACTAGAGCCAATAATGAATTTACAAGCTTAATCACCTCTTTTTAAATTTAAAAATTTGACCAACAAAAGATTTGTGAAAAATAGGATTCGGTAAATCCGCATAAATAAGTATTCGCCCTAGTAATATGGTCTATCTAGGATAGTGGCACTGATTTTATCTAATGAAAAGTCCTGCAGGTACACTAACTTACGCGTCGTATAAATCGACTAGTATACGGTGAGTGAGTATACCTTGTGCCAAAATATTCGCGAATGCCGCTATATTCGGCTTGAGCGACGAATAGGCCGATACATGCATCATGAGCATACAAAAAAAAATAATAATTATATACCCCGTCACGTATAAGTTTGTTTAATAAATGATAGGGAATTAATAAAAATAAGTGCTCCAATTAACTATGGAAGTCTGATTATTTTATCCCTTATCAAGTGTATCTTTTCTTTGAGTCTGTCCTTGAATCTGGAAGTTTGTCCCTAATGGTGGATCCTTATATGATCACAGATGAGTCAGGGGTCTCATCATGGGAGTGCCAGTGGTGGGGCTGTCCTTGGCCATGGTGGAAGTGATCAAGGCAATGATGGTGAGCATCAGGGGGATAGCAATGGGGTCCCAGTGTTGGGTGCTGCACTACCTCGGGCACCAGTACCTCCTATGAATCCTGAAGAGATGCTGGCTGAGATGTTGACTGCCCGTCGTGAGTCCAACCGTGTCATGGAAATGATGGCACAGTTAGTTGGTAACCTTGTTCGTGGGGGCCACGGTGATGGTGGTAGGAATGGGGATGGTGCTCGTGGGCATGACAGGCCCAGCACCTATCAGGACTTTTTGAAGACGCAGCCACCTACCTTCACACCGTCTGCTGAGCCTCTGGATGCAGATCATTGGCTTCGCACCATAGAGCAGAAGTTGATGTTGCTGCACAATGTGGCTGAGGACCAGAAGGTGCACTTTGTTGCACAGCAGCTTCTAGGATCTGCTACTGCGTGGTGGGACACCTTCCAAGCCATGCAGCTTGCAGGTCACCGGGTGACTTGGCAGGAGTTTGTCACTGCTTTTCGTGAGCACTTTATTCCTGCTGGTTTGATGAGCAGGAAGTTGACTGAGTTTAAGGAGTTAAGGCAGGGTAATATGACCGTGGTGGAGTATGCAACCAAGTTCAACCATCTGGCTCAGTATGCTGGTTATCTTGTGGACACCGATCAGAAGAAGATGGATTGTTTTAGGGATGGTCTCTCTTATGTCTTAAAGGAGAAGTTGTTCACTGGGGGCTATCAGACCTTTGGTGCATTGATGAGTGCTGCCATTTCCATGGAGGGACTTCAGAATGACACCCAGTCTGAGTGGAAGCGTAAGCGGGTGATTACTGGATCCTCTAGTCACCCACATGTGCAGAAGGTACAAGTTGTTAGGAGGGTGCCTTATTATTCTCAGGGTGGACAGCAGCCACGTCACTTTCAGCAAGCCACTTCAGTTCAGAACACTCAGTACCGTGCACCTACTCAGCAGGTGCAGCAGCCTCAGGGACAGCAGTTCCAGCCTCGTCAGGGATAGGGAAACAAGCCACCAGTTATTTGTTTCAAGTGTGGCAAGGAAGGCCACTATGCTCGGGAGTGTCCTGAAAATCATCCTATTCAGTCTGCTCAGTCTGCAGCCAACTCTCGCTTGGTCAAGAGGACTATTATCAGGAAGAAGGTGCCTGTGAGCCGCTCGGGACATGTTAATTTCACTGCAGCTGAGGAGTTTCCACAGGGAGAGCCTGTGATGGCTGGTATGTTCTCCATCAACTCCCACCCAGCATATGTGTTATTTGATTCTGGTGCATCGCATTCATTCATGAGTATGGGTTTCATAGAAAGGCACAATATACCTACTGCAATGATTTCCGTTGCATATAAGGTTAGCACCCCTGGTGCACAGTTATGTATTCAGACCCGGACTGAGACACTTAGCCTGGTTTTGGCCACCCATTCTTATCGTGTCCAGTTCATGGTATTGCCTGGGTAAAGTACAGATGCTATCTTGGGAATGAATTGGTTGGGGAGGAATGGTGTAGTTTTGGACCTTAACCATAGAGTGGTGGAGTTGAAGCTTCCTTCATCTGAGGATAGAATGTCCCTTATTATGCCACCAATCTCTTCTCTAGCAGCCGTCTCTAATACTGAAGCTTCTCCTGCTCTTGCCTCTATTCCTATGGTCTGTGAATTTCTGGATGTTTTTCCTGAAGATTTACCTGGGTTACCTCCTGATAGAGATGTGGAGTTTACCATTGAGCTAGAGCCCGGTACTACTCCTATTTCTAGACGTCCTTATCGTATGGCTCCCCCAGAGTTAGCTGAAATGAAGAAGCAATTAGAAGAGCTGAGGGAGAAGGGATTTATTCGTCCTAGCACTTCACCATGGGGTTGTCCAGCTATTTTTGTGAAGAAGAAGGATGGCACTCTTCGGATGTGTATTGATTATCGCCCCCTTAATGCAGTAACTATTAAAAATAAATATCCCTTGCCTCGGATTGATACCTTGTTTGATCAGTTAGCTGGTGCAAAGGTATTTTCAAAAATTGACCTCCGTTCTGGGTATCACCAAATAAAAATCCGGCCCCAAGATGTACCAAAGACAGCCTTTTCCACTAGGTACGGCCTTTATGAGTACCTAGTAATGTCCTTTGGTCTTACCAATGCTCCTGCATTTTTCATGTACCTCATGAACTCAGTCTTCATGCCGGAGTTGGATAAGTTTGTGGTGGTGTTTATTGATGATATTTTAATATATTCAAAGAATGAAGATGAGCATGCCCAGCATCTTCGCATAGTCCTAACCAGACTACGCGAGCATCAGTTATATGCCAAGTTTAGCAAGTGTGAATTCTGGCTAGACCGGGTACAATTTTTGGGACATGTCTTGACCCCTGAAGGCATATCAGTGGACCCTAGCAAGGTGCAAGAGGTTTTAAATTGGAAATCACCAAGGTCCGTGCATCAGATACGTCAGTTCCTTGGCCTTGCCGGTTATTATCGGCGTTTCATTCCTGACTTTTCCAAGATAGCTAAACCCATGACCAAGTTGCTTCAGAAGGATGTCAAGTTTGTTTGGGGCCCGGCTTGTGAGGAGGCATTTCAAGCTCTGAAGAAGTATTTGACCACTGCTCCTATTCTTGCTCAGCCTGATATTGGAAAACCATTTGATGTATATTGTGATGCCTCTCGGTCTGGACTTGGGTGTGTGCTTATGCAAGAAGGACGGGCAGTAGCTTATGCTTCCCGTCAGCTGAAAAAGCATGAAGTAAACTATCCCACCCATGATTTAGAGCTTGATGCGGTTGTGCATGCTCTAAAAATATGGAGGCACTTTTTGTTGGGAAACAAGGTAAATATTTATACAGACCACAAGAGCCTCAAATATATTTTTACTCAACCCGAGTTAAATATGAGGCAACGAAGGTGGCTTGAGTTAATTAAGGATTATGATTTAGAGGTGCACTATCATCCCGGCAAAGCTAATGTGGTAGCTGATGCATTAAGTCGGAAGTCACACCAGGAGGATGAGGAGTCTTTGTCTTTTGCTCATCATGAGGTGTTGGCACATATTGCCTTGGTTTCTGACTTGCTGGATCAAATTATCTTGGAGCAGAGGAAGGACACTGAGCTGATTCCTCACATCAGGATATTGATGGCTAAAGGACGAGGGCCCCATTTTAATATTGATGAGCAAGGTGTGCTCAGGTACAAGAGGAGATTGGTAGTGCCAGGAAGTGTTGAGCGTAGGACAAAAATCTTGGAAGAGGCCCATAACTCCAAGTTGTCCATTCACCCAGGGAGTAATAAAATGTATCATGATTTGAGGCACGTGTATTGGTGGCCCAACCTAAAGCAAGATGTGGCCAAGTACATCTCTGAGTGTGACATTTGTGGAAGAGTTAAAGCTGATCACCTGCGTACACCGGGTTTGCTACAGCCCTTGCCTATCCCTGCTTGGAAATGGGAGGATATTTCCATGGATTTTATTGTGGGTCTGCCCCGCACAGTAAAAGGACATGATTCTATTTGGGTCATTGTGGATCGTCTTACCAAGTCAGCTCATTTTCTTCCGGTGGGTAATAGGTTCACAGCCATGCAATATGCCAAGTTATATTTTGACCGAGTTGTTACTCTACATGGAGTTCCTCTCACTATAGTTTCTGATCGGGGATCAGTATTTGTGTCACGTTTCTGGGAGCAGTTGCAGAAGTGTCTTGGTACTCGCCTTCTTAGAAGTTCTGCTTATCATCCTCAGACTGATGGTCAAACAGAGAGAATCAACCAAGTACTAGAAGACATGTTGAGGGCCTGTGTCATTTCTTTTCCTGAAAAGTGGGATGAGTGTTTGAGGTTTGCTGAGTTCTCTTATAACAACAGTTATCAAGAGAGCATTCGCATGGCACCTTTTGAGGCTCTGTATGGCAAGAAATGTAGGACACCACTCAACTGGGTGGAGGTGGGAGACCGTGGTCATTATGGGCCCGATCTCATTAAGAAGGCAAGAGATCAAGTGAGAGTCATCCAAGGTCACTTGAAGTCAGCTCAGAGTCGTCAGAAAAATTATGCAGACAAAAGGAGAAGGCCCTTGCAGTTCGAGGTTGGTGATTATGTGTACCTCAAGGTATCTCCCATGAGAGGTGTGCATAGGTTTGGTGTCAGAGGAAAATTGGCTCCTCGCTATGTGGGTCCTTATAAAATTTTGGAGAAAAGGGGTTCTGTTGCTTATCGTATTCAACTCCCAGATATCTTGTCAGCGGTCCATGATGTTTTCCATGTCTCCCAATTGAAAAGATGTTTGCGGGTTCCCGAAGAAATTGTGGAAATTGAAGGCCTTCCTCTTCAACCCGATCTTTCTTATATTGAGCACCCTATCAAGGTTTTGGATGAAAAAGAAAGAATCACAAGAAACAAGGTGGTGAAATTTTACAAGGTTCAATGAAAAAATCATTCGGAGGATGAGGCCACTTGGGAGTTGGGAAGCTATATTTTGGAGCATTATCCCCATCTCATTCCTAGTTCGTCAAGGTAACCATCTTAAGTAATTAACTTGCTTATCCTTTCCCACACTAGGCACGTGAAATCTCGGGTCGAGATTTTCTTTTAGGGGGGTAGAGCTGTAACACCCTCGGTGTTACTGCGTTAATAAATCACTAAACCATGTCATGAGCATCATGTTTATGTATTATTGTTTTTGGCAAAATGAGAAATTAAATTTTGTTGCACTAATTCTTAATTTGAGCTCTAATTTAATTCCTTGTCCAAATATTCCTCAGCACAGTTCAACTAACTATTGTCATCCTGATCCAACTCCAGCGCTAGCAATTCTTTTGCTTTCTAAAATTCCCTGATCGCACTGTAGCAAAGCAGAGGTACTGTAGCGACGCAGAAATGTACTGTAGCAGAGCAGAGTTACTGTAGTGACGCAGAAAGGTACTGTACAAGAGCAGAGTTAATGTAGCACCGCAGAAGTACACTGTAGCGACGCAGAAATGCACTGTAGCAGCACAGAGATTACTGTAGCGCGCAGAAACACTGTAGCACGGAGACTTGCTGCGTCGCGCACGTCAATCTCTTTTCCAGTGCGAGCGTCCCTGCGTCTCTCGTCCTTATAAGGAGACGTCTCGCGATCGCGAGCTCGTCAAACTTGTTGTCCACCTCTTCCTCTCTAATCAAGTTTCTCTGTTCTTGCCGTGTAAGCTGCGTCTATCGAAGCATCAGTGGACTACGGTAAGTATCCCGCGAGTTCCTCTTGTACTTCCTCTGTTTCTCCTTAGCAGCGCCATCCGTCTTCATTATTCCTTGATTAAAGATCTCATTCATGAGCAAGTCACGGGAGAAAGCCATGAGCTAATTAAGTTCCTTTGATTTTTTTAGAGATTATTAATAGCTACTTTGCGCAACCAATATCTCCACCATACGAACTCCAATTCCGTTGATTCTTCTTCCTAAATTCATTGAAAATCAAGAGTTGTCTGTCCATGTCATCTTTCTTCGTCTCTAGAGCTCAACTAAATTTATCTATTTATCATGAAATGTATTTTAGTTAGTAGAGAATATTAGGCTAGCTAGTTCTTGCTTAGTAGAAGTAATGGATAGCTTAGCATGTTAACCATTAGAGTTAGTTAATTAGCTTAGTAGTTGTGTACTTTTAAGAGTTGTTGTTGTCTAAGTATTAATTTATTGCACCATCATTGCATGCATGTAGTGAACGAGTTGGAGGCGGACGTGGTGACCATCGACGACCAGGTGTACGAGGAGGTCGTGGAGGTGATCGAGGAGGTCCTTGCAGCGGAGGAGGTTTCGGAGCCGCCGACTGACTTTGTTGACTCCGTGCCTGCCCAAGGCAAGCCCCGGTGCATAACCCTATTTTTCTAATCACTTGGTATATATATGTTTGCATTACGTTTCAGGAGTTGATATGAAAACTACTTGCACATATATACCCATCTATGAGTCCTACTAGTATAGGTCGTGTAGATGCGATGCTTAGGATGACGGTAGCGGGTAACCTGTCGTTACTCACAATAGGTGATTATTATTGTATCACATGATAAGAAGGTGAAAGAAAATTGGAGACCGGGCAGGGATATGGTTTGGGTACTGGTGGGTGTGACAAGTTACGTCCCGCGGCCACGGGCTTAGCTTGGTTGCATCGTTTCCCTGTCCGCGTCGATTAAGGACCGTTCGTTGTTATGGACAATAGTCTTGTCACAGATCTTATTATCCCATGCACATACTTACGGATGGGGGTGAGGAAGACTTGTTACTCTCTTGTCATGGGCTCCGGCTCTTTCCGGACCGACTGATTGGAGGCGGGGATAGGTGGAGGTCTAAGCACCACTTTGAGGCCGGGCCTCAAGGGTGGGGGCTTGGAGTCCAAGTTTGGACGGGGACCTGGAACCTGTGACAGGAGTGGAGCGAGTTGGTCTCATCTATGTCCGGGGTACAGATGAGGCGTGTGTTTTTTCGGGGTACCTAGCTGGGCACATTGATTCGCGAATCGCCGTCGCTTAGACGGTACGGCTTGACTATGGCATGGCATCGTAGTAACAACTGGAATAATAAAGTTGGTGGAAGAAAGGAAAGAAAGAGAAATGAGTATGATTGCTTATCACTTGCTTGAAAGTAGAACAGGTGCTTACCTAGAATGTTTAGCTAAAAAAAATGACTGCTAAATATTTACCAATAAGGATACACTTTAGTAAGCTTTGCAGGCAAAAATGAAACAGCAAACCAAAAAGCCTTTCACATTCTTGAGAGTCGGAAAATATATATTCCCACTAGTCGGGTAAGTCTTGCAAGTACATTTTGTACTTAGGGTTATTTTACCCCTGTTGCAGGTGCAATTTAAAAAGTTAGCTGCTGTGTGGAGGATTCTTCTGGTGGGCACAGATGGATCCTTGTATCGCTTTCCGCTAGATGTTTAATTAGTTTCCGCTGTTTAATTACTGCACTCTGAACTCTGGTATTGTAATGAATAAATTTTCAAGACTGCTATTGTATGAAATGGACTAAGTATTGTAAGCTTGTATTCATTATTGTATCCTGGATGAAAACGTGGATTATTCGAGTTCTCCTTCGGGTGTGCTCGACGGAGGTGTTTGACTTGGTTCATTATCGGAATACTTAGTGTCAATGGAATACGAGTATTATCGATAATGTGCCGATTCAGACGGTTCCGCCACACCATCCTAGCTCGTTCGAAAAAGGCAAGCCCCGGAACATTTTAAGTCTCCTATTTTATAAAAGTTGTTCCTTAATACATGAACTATAGTTATATATATAGTTGCATTAAGTTATAGGAGTTGAGTGAAACCGTTGCTGCATTATTACCTTGGCCACCGGATTATCTTTCACCCTGTTAGGTTAGGATCGAGTGAATTGCTTAGCCATGCTTAGACCGGTAGAAGTCGGGCGATTTCCTGTCACCTGCGAGTTATAGGTGGATACCGGGTTATGGTTAGCTGTAATTGTGATCATAAAAAGTAACCAAGTGTTGATGGATAAATGAAGACCGGGCGGAGTCTTATAGGGTTTTGGACTATAGTGATTCCGTCTGTGTCGATTAAGGACCGATCGTTGCTCGTCCCTCTTGTCATGTTGAACGCATGCCTCACATTTAGCTGGCCGAATAAAGTACCTTTCGACCGCGAAGCTAGTGACACTTTTCGAGCCAGGATAAACTCGGGTTGGCAGACTGGTGTTGAAGGGGGTGTAACGGGGACGCGAAGAGTGAGCCCAATGTGCGTCCTAGCAGTCGGGCGGTCCCTGGGTAGTGCGATCCATGATTGTTATCCCGCGGCTTCTTAGAAAGTGTTATTGGTGATCTAAGCGACCTTGACGGGGAAGCAGGGTTTGTGTGAGGAATAAATCTCCAGCTGGATAGGAATTCGATTCGAATCGTCGTCGCTCCCGGTTAGTGAGCACTTGACTCGAGCTATGGCATCGTAGTGACATTAATGGAACACTGATGGTTAAGTGAATGATGTTGGAAATGCTAAACCTAATATGGTAATCTAGATTGTTAATGATGAATCAAGTGATTATTCTAGCAATAGCTGCTTACCTAGTTTGAATAGGTTATACTAAAAGTGATGCAAAAAGTACTGGTATAGTTTTTCATAACCACTTATGCTTTTCGCAAATGAGTCAAGCCAGTCCAATCTATAAAGCCTTGCATGATCCTTGGTGTCCTTTATTTCTGGTTTATGATGGGTAAGTCTAGCTGAGTACATTCTCGTACTCAGGGCGTTGTTCCCATTGTTGTTGCAGATGGTCAGATGTACTATGGGTACTGCTCCAACTGTCTGTATCCGGCGATGGGCGACAACTAGGACCTTGGGCAAGGATCGCTCTGTTCGTCTTATCTACTGCTTTTGTGGACCATGACTATCTACTGGCACTGTATTTGAACTAAGTGTGGGTGTAAAACTACTTGCTTCCGCTACGTTATTTTGCAATGTGTTGTAATAACTTTTATTCTGAACTCCGATGTACTCCACTTTTATTATGAACTCTACGTATCATGTGAACTGTGGCTGCTAAATCAGTACGATCTTGGTTGTATGTTGGTTGGTTTAAAATCCCTCGTGATTTCACGGAATCTCGGGTTATACGGGTTTAAGTTTGATAAATTAACCGCCTCGGTGGAAGATTTTCTTACTTAATCTCGTATAATTACGTTGATCCGTTACAGCTAGCATCGGAGCATGGTTTAGCATGTTACTGTTCACATGGGTATTTAAAAACAAAACTGTGTTTTCAACTAAGCTTTCAAATTTAAGAGTGTGCCAGTGGTCATATCCTTTATGCCCAATAAGGAATCTAGGTGGCTTAATTAAGTACTAACTTGGGGGTTTGCATCATATTTGAAATTTTGTCGCTCATACGGCGTGCTATTGTATGAGTGCCATTCAATTGAGTGGTAATGTATGGATTAATTCCCTCTACGCCCTGGTAAGTGAGAGTTGTGAGAGCTTGGTCGGATACACTGCCGATCTAGGGGAGTGCTTATGTGATACCGAAATGCTTACGTGCCATGCGCATGTTCGTATGAGGGTATTCAAATAGTGGGGACTTTCGTCATGCGGTGACGATGCCGTCAATAGGACGATGATTCGGGTAGTTGTTACCGTTATACTCGTATCTGGGGATGTGTGTAGAGCGAGTAACTTACTTTACTGCTTTCTTGCATATTTTCATACTGTGAGGGTTGGGCTGAAGTGACTTTCTACAGGTACATAACAACGCTTTCGAGTAGTACGTATTAGTTACGTTACAAGAGATCGTTGTATGCCACCGTTTATTCCATTAGTAGTTATTAGTTTTCTAAGTTTGTGAGGACGTACGGAACATGCATGTATCATGTGGTGCATTTCATTCATGGCATTGTTCCTCCCCTTATAAGTTGATTATCTCATTTCGATAAAAATGCCAACTTAAAAATCTGTTCTCACCACGGTAATAAAATTTTGCTACAAATGGCACGTACCAAGCAGACAGCCCGCAAGTCCACCGGCAGAGCTCCCCGTCATCAGCTTGCTCCACGCACTCGTCAGCGCCACACTTTTCTTGGAGAGTTTGGGATGCCTACGCTCTTGTGGAGAGTACTCAACTATGTAGGCTATCCTAATGGGATGGAGCCCCGCTACTTTTAGTTGAATGAGCGGTTGGGGGAAGGACTTTTGGTGACTGTGGTAGTGGTAGTTCATCCCCGAGGTGATGGTTCTGAGTGGACCGGTTGGCATTTTGAGTCAACTGGCAGGACCCCTGAAGAAGCCGTTGAGAGGGCAGCCTTTGGGATCTTGAGGGATATCATGGATCGCTTTCCTCAGGAGTTGGCAGCAGCTGTAGTTGGAGTCTTTCCGAGGGGCAACCCCTCCACTAACTCGTGGCAGCAGGCAAGAGGAAGATCTCTGGAGATTAGCACCGCAGAAGCCCAGAACAGTGACAACCCCGCTATGAGTGCCATGTTTGCAGTGATGAGGGCTTTTGATGGAGTGGAAGGTAGCCTAAGACGTGTGTCTAGTGCTCTTGGTCAGGCTCGTGATGACCGCCGTCAGCTTCAGAGAGATCACGACGCCAAGATTGAGAGGCTCAACACATAGATGGCTCAGTTGAATCGCTAGAGAGATCAGGCTACCCAGAGGACTGTGGCTTTCGAAGGAGATGTGCGTGCCCTGAGAGAGCAGGTTGAGCGACTGACCACCGCCAACAGGAACGCTGAGCGCATGTTGACTCATGTGCTCCATCAGAGGAATGAAGCCTGGTCCGCAGAGAATGTGTTGAGGGCTAGACAGTTTGAGCTAGAGCAACAGTTGGCTTATGCAGAGGAATATAATGACAATCTGCATGAGGAGGTTCATCGGCTGAACAATCAACTCAACCCCTATGTTCCTCCTGGTGCGGCAGAGATGGATTTGAATGAAGACGAAGATCCTGAAGAGCCCGAAGCACTAGTTGGGGAGCACCACGACGTTGCTAATGGCGACGACGCCAACGTCTCGGACTTAGACAGCGACCACGATGAGTAGGCTAGTAGTTGTTGCGCTAGCTACTAGGTTCCATCTACATGATCTTTTGCTTTGTTGGCACGTTGGGCATGTAATAATGAGTAGAAAGACTAAGGCTTTGATGTAATGTTGGAAAGCTTAGATGTGTTTGTGGCGGTATCCGAACGTCAAAAAGTCCAGTGTATGTATGCTGGCAACTTGGTTGTAATGGACGCGATGTGTGCGCTTTAAGTAATCTAATTAGTGATGTCGTGTTAATTGGAATGACTTATTGTGCCCCTGTTTTATTGTATGAATTTATTCTCTCCAGTAAATTCAGTCAGCATGATTTTTCATTTGGTCGCAATTCCTACAACATTACCTAATAATTACTGTTGCTGAAACATGCAGATGCCGAACACCCGTCGTACCGTGTATGGTGCCGCTGAGGCTGGTGGCAGTGCAGCTGCTAGTGATGACCATGATCCACCACCGCCTCCTCCACCCTACACTGCGGAACAGTTTTTTGCACAATTTCTCGAAAGCCAACGTAATATGGAGGGCATGCAACAGAATATGGAAGCTGCGTTGCGCAGTATCGCAGACAACACCCGTCGGGGAATAAACCCGGGTGGGCACGAAGCAAACCAGTACAGCAGCTTCAAGGACGTCATGGATACTCGTCCCCCGATCTTTAAGGAAGCCGCAGAACCCTTGGATGCAGAAGAGTGGATTAATACTATGGAAGACAAGTTCCGTGTCTTGAGAATGACGGAAGTGTTGAAGACTGAGTATGCAGCTCATCAGCTTCAAGGTCCGGCAGGAATGTGGTGGAAACATCACCGCACCACTTTTCCTCCCCACGCTCACATCACTTGGAATGAGTTCACCGAAGCCTTTCGTGGAACGTACATCCCACCTGGTCTGACCAAGATGAAGCTTGGGGAATTCCTGGCACTAAATCAAGGCACGAAGACTGTAACTCAATATCTACATGCATTCAATAACCTGAGCCGTTATGCTCCTGATATGGTGAATACTGAGGCCAAGAAGATTGCTAGCTTCAAGAGAGGCCTGAATCCCAAGATGATGAAACATGTGGGTACAAATATGAGGACTGGTTTCAATGATTTCGTTAGTGACTGTCTGAAGCAAGAGAAGAACAACAATGTTTATGCTGCTTCCAAGATCCGTAAGAGAGCTTTCGAGTCAGGTTCATCCCAGTCCAGAGCCCCAGTGGCCAACCGTCCGGCTTATCGATCGCCTGCCCCAGGTGCAAGGTTTAGGCCACCGCAAAGGAAGAATCAGAATGCTCAGCAACCCCAGAGGAACCAGAAACCATTCAAGATGGCATTGCCTCAGGCGAAGATAGGACAAGGCAGTTCATCTGGAACTATGGCTCAAGTGAAGGGACCGTGCTTCAACTGCAACCAACCCGAACACTTTGTGAAGTTTTGTCCCTACCCTAAGAAACAGCAGACGCAGTATCAAGCTCGTGTGCATCACACCACCGTGGATGACATCCCTGAAGGAGAATCGGTAACAGCTGGTATGTTTTCTATCAACAATCATCCTGCAGTAGTCTTGTTTGATTCCGGATCATCTCATTCCTTTGTAAGTCAAGCATTTGTTAAGAGGCATGGGCAAAAGATAGTTGAATTGGAATGTGCTTATAAAATTAGTTCAGCTGGGGCTGATCTGTTGACTAATCAGATAGTTCAGGGAGTAATCCTAAACATATCAAATCGGCAATATAAGCTTAATTTGATAGTCATGCCAGGGTTAGTTTTGGATGTGATCATGGGTATGAACTGGATGAATAAGATGGGGGTAGTAATCGATATTGGATGAAGGAGTATCTCTCTTAAGGAACCAAGTGGAGAAGGCACTTTTCGGGTGGTCCTACCTCGGAAAGTAGACCTAGCTAGCATGACTTGTGCGGTCCAAGCTACTCTGCTAGCCCAGATTCCAGTGGTCGGTGAGTTTCCAGATGTGTTTCCGGATGAGTTACCTAGACTTCCACCAGACCGAAATGTTGAGTTTGCCATTGAGTTAATTCCGGGAACAGCACCGATCTCGAGAAGGCCCTATCGGATGCCTCCCAATGAGTTAGCCAAATTGAAGAAGCAACTCCAGGACTTACTAAAGAAAGGTTTGATTCATCCCAGCTCGTCTGAATGGGGATGCCCCGCTCTATTTGTGAAAAAGAAGAAGGATAACTCCTTACGCATGTGCGTGGATTATCGACCACTGAATGTAGTGACAATTAAAAACAAGTATCCTCTTCCTCGGATTGATATCTTGTTTGACCAATTGTCTAAAGCCAAAGTGTTCTCTAAGATAGATTTGAGATCAGGATACCACCAGATTAAGATTAGGCCGCAAGATGTGTCTAAGACTGCGTTCTCTACCAGATATGGCTTGTACGAGTATCTTGTCATGTCCTTCGGATTGACAAACGCTCCTACATACTTTATGTATCTGATGAATTATGTTTTCATGCCAGAGTTGGACAAGTTTGTGATTGTGTTCATTAATGACATTCTAATATATTCAGAGAATGAAGAAGATCACGCAGAGCACCTCAGGATTGTCTTGACTAGACTCAGGGAACATCAACTGTATGCGAAGTTCAGCAAGTGTGAGTTCTGGCTTAAGACAGTGCCTTTTCTCGGCCACGTGTTGTCTGAAAATGACATTTCTGTAGACCCTAGTACGGTGCAAGAGGTTATGGACTGGAAGTCACCAACCTCAGTGCATGAAGTTCGCAGTTTTCTTGGTTTAGCCGGTTACTATCGTCGCTTCATACCGGATTTCTCGAAGATTACCAAACCAATGACAAGCCTGTTACAGAAGGATCATAAGTTTGTATGGACAGAGGAGTGCGAGGCAGCTTTCTGCACCTTGCGAAAGTTGTTGACCACTGCTCCTGTTCTGGCCCAACCGGATATAGAAAAGTCTTTTGATGTGTTCTGTGACGCATCTAAGAATGGGTTAGGATGTGTACTAATGCAAAATGGAAGGGTCATTGCCTATGCCTCACGTCAATTGAGGAAGCATGAAGTTAACTATCCTACACATGATTTGGAGCTTGCAGCAGTAGTGCATGCTCTAAAGATTTGGAGACACTACCTAATGGGTAATGTGTGTAACCTCTTTACAGATCATAAGAGTCTCAAATACATTTTTACCCAATCTGAGTTGAACAAGCGATAGAGAAGATGGTTAGAGCTGATAAAGGACTATAATCTAAATGTACATTATCATCCCGAGAAGGCTAATGTAGTAGCAGATGCACTGAGCAGAAAATCACATGCTATTGATGTGCAACCGTTGTTTGAAGAAGGGTTCAAATTGTTGCATCCTGCTGTGTTGCATAATATTCAGATCAGTTGTACTCTGGAAAACCAGATCATTGAAGGTCAGAAGACAGATAAGGGAATCTTTCATATCAAAGAGAAGATGAAGAGGGAACCCACCAAATGCTTTCGATTGGATGACCAAGGAGTGTTATGGTTTAAGGATCGCCTGGTGGTACCTAAGGACAGAGAGCTTAAGAACAAGTTGATGAATGAGACCCATCATTCCAAGCTATCTATTCACCCCGGAAGTAGTAAGATGTACCAAGATTTACGACCCTGTTTTTGGTGGACTAAGATGAAAAAAGAAATTGCAGCATACGTTGCTCGTTGCGACATGTGTTGTAGAGTTAAAGCTCTTCACATGAGACCCGCAGGACTTCTGCAACCCTTGTCTGTACCCGATTGGAAATGGGATGATATAAGTATGGATTTCATCACTGGTCTTCCCACCACACAGAAGGGACACGATTCTATTTGGGTAATAGTAGATCGTCTCACCAAGACAGCTCACTTTCTGCCAGTTAAGACAACATTCCGACCACCTCAATATGCAGAAAAGTATATTGCTGAGATTGTCCGATTACATGGTATACCAAAAACGATCGTGTCTGATCATGGTTCACAGTTTACCTCTTATTTTTGGGAACATCTTCATAAAGGTTTGGGTACTAGTTTGATTCGTAGTACGGCTTACCATCCACAGACAGACGGGCAGACAGAACGAGTTAATGCTGTACTTGAAGATATACTTAGAGCTTGTGTACTATCATCCAGAGGCTCATGGGAATCCTGGTTACCATTGGTAGAATTCGCTTACAACAATAGTTATCAAGAGAGTATCAAGATGGCACCTTTTGAAGCTTTATATGGCAGAAAGTGCAGGACACCGTTAAATTGGGTAGAGCCTGGAGAAAGAAGGTTTTATGGAATTGATTTTGTAAATGAGGCAGAGAAGAAGGTCCATATTATCCGGCAAAACATGCAAGCTGCATAGTCCCGTCAGAAGAGTTATGCAGACAAGAGAAGGAGACCATTGGATTTCCAAGTGGGTGACTATGTCTATTTGAAGGTTACCCCCATGAAGAAGAAACAGTTTGGAATCAAGCAGAAACTGTCTGCTAGATATATCGGACCATACCAGATCATAGAGAAAAAGGGACTCGTGGCGTACAAGTTGCAATTGCCAGAAGGGATAAGTTCGATCTTTCCCGTCTTTCACGTATCCTAGTTGAAGAAATGTCTGCGTGTTCCAGAAGAGAGAATAGAACCGCAGGGTATTCGGATCAAGGCGGACTTGGAATATCGTGAACAACCGGTTCGAGTTCTGGATACAAAGGACCGAGTCACTCGGAATAGAGTGGTAACAACCTACAAGATTCAGTGGAGCCATCATGATGAGAGTGATGCTTCATGAGAAACGGGAGAATATCTTCAAACTGCGTATAAAGATTTTTACGATAAATGGTTCGTAACTCAAAATCTTGGGACGAGATTCTTATAAGGGGGGAGGGTTGTAACACCCCTGGGTGTTAAGCATGCATTAGCATCCAAAGCATTAGTCATAATCATCTCATACATGGTTATCATTGCATGCAATATAGACCCTTTTAAATTTAAAGTTGAAAAACAATTACTTAAAACCCAAATTATGCATTTAAGTGCTAAAGAGTGGTGAAACTTTGTGTAGCTATAATTTTAGATAATCTAGAATAAATAAACATGATTTTTGGAGCAATTCTTGAATTCAAGTTTTCTCAAATTTTGTTTTAAAAATATTCTAAACAAATAGATTTTTGATTAACCACTTAGCTTTAAATCCTAAATTCAAAATCTGTTGAGAATTTTAAAAAGTGCCCTACATGAAAGTTGTAGAGAATAAAATTTTGAACAACTTTTATTTTGGGCAAAAGTTCTGAAAACCTCTTTTTCATTTTCAAATTCAATTTTAAAACAAATAAGGAAAATCTGGAAATATTTTTGTAAAAGAAAAATCAGTTTTCGCTTTAGTGGGCCGCGGCCTCTCTTTCGGCCCGCGAACGGATGCCGGCCTGGCCCGCTCGCCCCCGCCTTCTCCCGCGCGTCCGCGCCCGCGCCATCTTCCTCCTGCCCGCGCGCGCTCCCGCACGCGACGTCGTGGCGCAGCGGCAGCACTCGGGCGCCGCGTGGCCGAGCGACGGCAACGCCGTGCGACACGCGCCCTGGTGGCCCCCGCGTCCCCCGTGTCCACTTACCCCCTCCGCGCTCCCTTCATTTCCCTCCCATTTTCGCTTCTCCGAGCGCCAGCCACAGCCGCAGCGGAGCCGCGGCCGCGCGCCATTGCCGCCGCCCTTCAAGCTCCCCACCGCCACGCCTCGCTGGGTTGCGTCTCGCCGGAGCCTCCACCCTCCTTTGCTCATCCTCGACGTGCCCTTATTGTGCCAAATCCGCAGGTGAGGAGGCCGAATTTAGCTGTCTTCTCCTCCGCCGGTGAGCCCGTCGCCGCGGCTCTCGTCGGTCCCACCTTCCCGCCGTCTCATTTCCCTCCTCCCCATGCGCACCATGATCGCCTCTGCTCGATGGAGCTCGTGCGCCCGTCCGTGACGTCCGCCATGGCCTGCTCCGGCCTAGCGCCGGCGAGCCGCGCCACCGCCTCCGCCATGGCCGCTTTAGCCCGTGCTCCGCTCTTCCTCTCACCCCGATAATCACATCGTTGGGTTCGCGCGATTGTGGGGAGTCGCCTGGTACTGACCTCGTCGGCGGCGACCTCGCCGACGACAAGTTTTCCCCGGTCAGCGCCTTCCTCTGCTCGGCTCTGGCTGACCGGTGGGTCAGCTGACCCGTGGGACCCATCTGTCTGTCTCTCGGTGGGAGTTGGGGGTGAAACCGTGGTGTGCGCGTAGCGTTGAAGGCCGGTTAAATTTTCGGTTTTAAAGAAATTGATTTTCCAGAAATTTGAAAAGGCTTCTAAAAATCATATCTCAAGATTTATAGCTCCAAAAATGATGAAACAAATTTTGAAATGTTCCTCTTGAATAGATATACAGTTTAAAAATAGCTCATGTTAATTTTGTGACATTTTGCTGTGCAAATTTATTTAATTGCTATAAATGCTGATATCTTAGAAAATATGTAGTAAATAAAATAATGAAGGGAAAAATGTGATTCTTGTTGCTTTAATCTTTATTAGTGATGTACTTTCTAGGAAAAATATTAGTGAAGCATGTTCTGTGATAAATTTTTGAGGTGTAGTTCAAATGCTTTTAATTGATAATCTTTGTTATTTTTAGTAGAGAGCTAAATTTATATAGAACATAAATGTAATAATTTTTGTAGTATGTTAGTTTACTGTTAGTAACATAGGAAAAATATGAAATCTTTTGTTTGATACTTTTTCTAGTACAAAATAATTTCATGCTCATAATTAGGCTATAACTTGTTTATTTTGTACAAGCAGTTTTACATAGGCCATTCTCATGAAAATTTAGTAGTAGGTTAGTTAGGGTAAGAGTAATCTACTGTAATTTTTGTAGATTTTTATCTACACCAGAAATAGGTGTTGATGTGTAACCCTAGTTAAATAGGGAATAAAATATTATTCTTTATGAGAAATTAAGAGAAATAAAATATGTTTGGTGTATATTTGAAGCATCATTATGCCTTGCTGATGTTATGGATGAGTTAGGTTGGTAAGCTTTGGTAGCTTAGGTTCACTTGTATGTGTAGATGATAGGCTAACTAATATAAGGATAAGGTGCATGTTTTAGGGTACATGTTCTTGGATGACGTTGACTACCTTGTAAAAGAAATAGTTATATTCAAACTGCTCATTCCATGTGCTCATCTGCATCTCATGTCATCAAAGCACTCCACCACAATCCGATGCATCATTCGCATGATTACTTATGCACTTGTATCATACAGGATCGCAGGAAGAGTCGCAGGTAGCAGTACAGGAGGAGCAGGCTTGGACGGATCAGCAGGAGCCCCAGGCACAGGAGGTGCCCGAGGAGGAAGAGTCAGGCGAGGAGCTGCCAGAGTGCATCGACCACCATCCTAGCTCGTTCGAAAAAGGCAAGCCCCGGAGCATTTTAAGTCTCCTATTTTATAAAAGTTGTTCCTTACTACATGAACTATAGTTATATATATAGTTGCATTAAGTTATAGGAGTTGAGTGAAACCATTGTTGCATTATTACCTTGGCCACCGGATTATCTTTCACCCTGTTAGGTCAGGATCGAGTGAATTGCTTAGCCAAGCTTAGACCGGTAGAAGTCGGGCGATTTCCTGTCACCTGCGAGTTATAGGTGGATACCGGGTTATGGTTAGCTGTAATTGTGATCATAAAAAGTAACCAAGTATTGATGGATAAATAAAGACCGGGCGGAGTCTTATAGGGTTTTGGACTATAGTGATTCCGTCTGTGTCGATTAAGGACCGATCGTTGCTCGTCCCTCTTGTCATGCTGAATGCATGCCTCACATTTAGCTGGCCGAATAAAGTACCTTTCGACCGCGAAGCTAGTGACACTTTTCGAGCCGAGATAAACTCGGGTTGGCAGACTGGTGTTGAAGGGGGTGTAACGGGGACGCGAAGAGTGAGCCCAAGGTGCGTCCTGGTAGTCGGGCGGTCCCTGGGTAGTGCGATCCATGATTGTTATCCCGCGCTTCTTGGAAAGTGTTATTGGTGATCTAAGCGACCCTGACGGGGGAAGCAGGGTTTGTGTGAGGAATAAATCTCTAGCTGGATAGGAATTCGATTCGAATTGCCGTCGCTCTCGGTTAGTGAGCACTTGACTCGAGCTATGGCATCGTAGTGACATTAATGGAACACTGATAGTTAAGTGAATGATGTTGGAAATGCTAAACCTGATATGGTAATCTAGATTGTTAATCATGAATCAAGTGATTGTTCTAGCAATAGCTGCTTACCTAGTTTGAATAGGTTACACTAAAAGTGATGCAAAAAGTACTGGTATAGTTTTTCATAACCACTTATGCTTTTCGCAAATGAGTCAAGCCAGTCCAATCTATAAAGCCTTGCATGATCCTTGGTGTCCTTTATTTCTGGTTTATGACGGGTAAGTCTAGCTGAGTACATTCTCGTACTCAGGGCGTTGTTCCCATTGTTGTTGCAGATGGTCAGATGTACTATGGGTACTGCTCCAACTGTCTGTATCCGGCGATGGGCGACAACTAGGACCTTGGGCAAGGATCACTCTGTTCGTCTTATCTACTGCTTTTGTGGACCATGACTATCTACTGGCACTGTATTTGAACTAAGTGTGGGTGTAAAACTACTTGCTTCCGCTACGTTATTTTGCAATGTGTTGTAATAACTTTTATTCTGAACTCTGATGTACTCCACTTTTATTGTGAACTCTACGTATCATGTGAACTGTGGCTGCTAAATCAGTACGATCTTGGTTGTATGTTGGTTGGTTTGAAATCCCTCGTGATTTCACAGAATCTCGGGTTATACGAGTTTAAGTTTGATAAATTAACCGCCTCGGTGGAAGATTTTCTTACTTAATCTCGTATAATTACGTTGATCCGTTACAAAATGCTAACACACTCACACATGACGAGATCACTTGCCGGTGTTAGCACTTTTGCGAAGGCGGTGGAGTTTGAGTGGTAGAGAGGGTTTGGGGTCCTCTCTCCCTCCCGTCGACCTTGCGAGGCGGGATTCAGATGTTTTCGAGGAGTTGAAACGACTATTTTCCACTACGCCAGAAGTCAGAAAAGAAACGGAGGCGAACAGAGGTCACAGAGGTGACCAGACGCTGGACCGGACGCGGTCTCTGTTTGACCGGGCGCGTCCGGTCAGTGTTCAGCGTCTGCGCGTGTTTCTGTTTTTGATCGGACGCGGTGGCGCATCCGGTCATTGTCGATCGGACGCGTCCGGTCGTTTAGGGAGCTTACTAGACTCCAACCGAACGCTGGCACTGTGGCGTCCGGTCAGTTCTGCAGCACGTCCGATCGCTGTTTCGTTGTGCGCTGCTCTGGCTTGACCAGCACGTTCGGTCGATTACAGGACCAGTACGTCCGGTCGTACTTCGCGCGTCCGGTCCGCGTGACCAGCGCGTCCGATCAGTGCTTCGCAGCTTAGCCGTTGTGCGATCGGCGCATCCGGTCAGTTTGACCAGCGTGTCCGATCAGCGTGACTTCGGCTGTTTCAAGTGCCTAACGGTTGTTTCAAAATGGATTATATTCCTTTTAATTCTTGTTATGTTTTTACCAAGGGTGAGAAGGGTGTGCAAGCTAAGTTTGTTGGTACACCAATTGTAGGTCCAAAGAAGAAAGCCATTTGGGTACCAAAGAGCTTAGTGACTAACCTCTAAGGACCCAAGCAAGTATGGGTACCTAAAAGACATTAAATTGTTTTGTAGGTAAATTACAAGGCCGGAGGAAGGCATTGGGTGCTTGATAGTGGGTGCTCTCAACATATGACTGGTGATTCAAGAATGTTCAACTCTCTTAAATTAAATGATAGTGGCATTGATAGTATCACGTTTGGTGATAATAGTAAGGGTGATGTGAAGGCTCTTAGAAGGATTGCAATCTCAAATGATCATAGCATTTCCAATGTGCTCTTAGTTAAAAAGTTGAACTTCAATCTTCTCTCGGTTGCTCAATTGTGTGATCTCGGTTTCAAGTGCATATTTGGTGTTGATGATGTGGAGATAGTTAGTGTTGATGGCTCTAATTTGATCTTCAAGGGCTTTAGATATGAGAATCTATACTTGGTTGATTTTAATGCTAATGACACTCAACTTTCAACATGCTTGCTCACCAAATCAAGTATGGGTTGGTTATTGCATAGAAGACTTGGTCATGTTGGCATGAAGCAATTGAACAAGTTAGTGAAGCATGACTTAGTTAGAGGCTCGAAAGATGTCACATTTGAGAAGGATAAGCTATGTAGTGCATGTCAAGCTAGAAAGCAAGTGGGCAACACTCATCCATTGAAGAGTATTATGAGTATTTCCAAGGCATTTGAGTTGTTGCACATGGATCTATTTAGGCCAACTACATACACAAGCATTGGTGGCAACAAGTATGGCTTTGTGATTGTGGATGATTTCACTAGATATACATGGGTATTCTTTCTTGTGGACAAGAGTGATGTATTTGACATATTCAAGAAGTTCATCAAGAGAGTGCAAAATGAGTTTGAGACCACAATCAAGAAAGTAAGAAGTGATAATGGAAGTGAGTTTAGAAACACAAGAGTTGATGAGCTATGTGATGAGCTTAGAATCAAACATCAATTCTCGACCAAGTATACACCTCAATCAAATGGCTTAGTTGAGAGGAAGAATAGAACCTTAATTGATATGGCAAGATCAATGTTGAATGAGTATAATGTGAGTCATTCATTTTGGGCCGAAGCAATCAACACGGCTTGCTTCTATAGCAACCGCCTCTATTGCCACAAGTTCCTAGAGAAGACACCATATGAGATCTTAAATGGAAGAAAACCCAACATTGCATACTTTCAGGTATTTGGTTGCAAATGCTACATCTTGAAGAATGGCACTAGATTAAGCAAGTTTGAAAAGAAATGCGATAAAGGATTCTTACTTGGTTACTCAACTACTAGCAAAGCTTATAGAGTTTAGAATTTGGCTAGTGGTCAACTTGAAGAAGTGCATGATGTTGAGTTTGATGAAACCAATGGTTCTCAAAATAAAGAAGATAACTTGGATGATGTGAGAGGAACTCAATTGACCAATGCTATGAAAGAAATGGATATTGGTGATATTAAGCCAAAGCAAGTGATTGATGTGGATGACAACAAAGATCAAGTGCTCCAAAGTCCAATTACACAAGCTAGTGGTTCTCTAATACAAAATCAAGCTAGTACATCATCTCAAGTGCAACAAGATCAACAAGTGGCTAGTTCATCATCTCCAACTCATGATCAACATCAACATCCAAGCAATCAAGTCCAAGTGCTTCAGCCAACTAACATTGCAAGAGACCATCCATTGGATTCCATCATTGGTGACATACAAAGGGGAGTTCAAACTAGATCAAGATTGACATCATTTTGTGCTCACTCTTCTTTTGTGTCAATGGAAGAACCCAAGGACATTGATAAAGCATTGAGAGATCCGAATTGGGTAAATGCAATGCATGAAGATCTTAACAACTTTAAGAGAAATGAAGTATGGGAACTAGTTGAAAGACCTAAGGATCACAATGTCATTGGAACAAGATGGGTCTTTCGCAACAAGCAAGATCAAGATGGGATAGTAGTAAGGAACAAAGCAAGACTAGTGGCTCAAGGTTACACACAAATAGAGGGTCTTGACTTTGGTGAAACTTATGCCCCGGTTGCAAGATTGGAAGCAATTAGAATCTTACTTGCCTATGCTTGTGCTCACAATATCAAGCTATCTCAAATGGATGTGAAGAGTGCATTTCTCAATGGGTACATTCAAGAGGAGGTGTATGTGGAGCAACCTCTCGGTTTTGAAGATGACAAGAAACTCAATCATGTCTACAAGTTGAGAAAAGCTTTATATGGATTGAAATAAGCACCTAGAGCATGGTATGAAAGATTGAGGGACTTCTTGCTATCCAAAGGATTTGTTATGGGCAAAGTGGATACTACTCTCTTCACCAAGAAGATTGGGAAAGACTTGTTTGTGTTGAAAATATATGTTGATGATATCATATTCGGTTCAACCAATCAAGATTATTGTGATGAGTTTGGGAAAATGATGGCAAAGGAATTTGAAATGTCAATGATTGGTGAACTTAGTTTTTTTCTTGGACTTCAAATCAAACAAATGAAGGAAGGAACATTTGTAAGCCAAACCAAATACATAAGGATATGCTAAAGAAGTTTGGTATGGAAGATGCAAAAGGAATCACTACTCCAATGAGCACTAGCGGAAGCTTGGATAGTGACAAGAATGGCAATATGGTGGATCAAAAACTATATAGATCAATGATTGGTAGCCTACTCTATGTGACGGCATCAAGGCCCGATGTGATGTTTAGTGTATGCATGTGTGCAAGATTTCAAGCCTCACCAAGAGAAAGTCATTTGAAGGCAACAAAGAGAATATTGAGGTACTTAAAGCATACACAAGATGTTGGATTATGGTATCCCAAAGGTGCAAGTTTTGAGCTAGTTGGATATTTGGATTCCGACTATGCCGGTGACAAAGTGGAGAGAAAGAGCACTTCTGGGACTTGTCAATTGTTGGGAAGATCACTTGTCTCATGGTCATCCAAGAAGCAAAATAGTATTACACTATCTACCGCCGAGGCCGAATACATCGCCACGGGTAGTTGTTGTGCACAAATCTTGTGGATGAAGGCAACATTGAAAGATTTTGGAATCAACTTCAAGAATGTGCCATTGCTATGTGACAATGAAAGTGTCGTGAAGCTAACCAACAATCCGGTTCAACATCAAAGAACAAAGCATATTGATGTTCGCCATCACTTTATTAGAGATCATCAACAAAAGGGTAACATTGCTATTGAGAGTGTGGGCACCGAAGATCAATTAGCCGATCTATTCACCAAGCCACTTGATGAGAAGAGATTTCACAAGCTAAAGAATGAGTTGAACATACTTGACTTCTCTAACATGAGTTGATGCACCCCATATATGACATGCCTCTCCTTCGAGCCCCAAGGTACAATTGGTTGACATGTCATACATTCTATGCTAAGGACTTGTTTAGTGCATCTAGTCATAATTTACATGTTCTAGGCTCATTCATGAAAATCAAATGAATTTGAAGTTTATATGGTGCCACTATTGTTTCCATGACTTGTATGATCTAGTGGTAGCATATAACTTTTTTAAGTAGCTTGTGATCCTAAGTGTTTAATCTAGAAAACTTGTTTAAATATTTGCTTCAACATGGTGCATGATAACCCTTCTAGTGAGGTGTGAAGAAGCTTGCCCTTGGATCAAACCGAAGCTTTTTATTTATGTAAGCAATCTAGGTTGAATCACAAACTTGATCCTCACCCCATAATTCAACATGATAATATATCTAAAATTGGTCCCTTGTGGTCATTGGTGCCAAAGGGGGAGAAAATGTTGTTCACAAAGATAGAAATCAAAGGGGGAGAAGCACAAAGGGGGAGAAAAATGTTGTTCACAAAGATAGATTCTAAAGGGTGAGAAAATCCTAAAGGGGGAGAATTGATCAACTGAAGGGGATCAACTAAAATTTTGAGCACACAAGTAGGGGGAGCAATCTCTTAAACACGAATGTTGCATTTCCATGTGCACTTCATATGTATGATGCATAGTTATGCATTTCTTTTTATCCGATACATTGCTTGTGTGGTGACTTGCTAGTATAATTTGAATGGTATATTGAGGTTCTAGCATGAATAGGAAGTAGTTAGATTTTTCTTGCTTCATGTTTTTCAAAGTGGTACTAGAGCCTTGCTTATAATGTTGATCTCACGAGGTTTCTAGTTATGTTTGTGCTTTTCCAAGTGATATCTAACTACACAAGGTGCTAAGATGGTGTTTATCGCTACTCCGATGGTATCACACTTCAAAGGTCTATAATCTCAAACACTTTACACCTATTGGTAGTCAATGCTCCTAATCTTTCCTATCTAACATGTATGCTTCCAAAATCCAAACATATAGCATACATGTAGGGGGAGCCATTGCTATCAATTTGAATTCATGATCACATGTCCATAATTCTTACACATGGTAATATACTTGGACAATGTGACATGGGTTCAATCAAAATTTTATCATAATATCTTTGTGAAAGGTTTGTCACCAATTACCAACAAGGGGGAGATTGAAAGTCCTATGTTTGGTGTTGGTAATTAGTGATAATGCCTAAGTACTAATCCTATGCCTAAGTTGTATGTAGCATATGAGGATTAGTACATTCCAAGGTTGGTGGCAAGACGGACATGGTGATCATGATGGCCACATTTGGATTTGGATGCAACCCTACGTGATCAAGGCAAAGGTATATGCTTAAGGGTTGTGTTTTAGTAATCAAGACACCTAGTGGGTGTGATTACATTATAGGATAGATAGCTATACTATAAAGAGGGGAATGACGCATCTATTGAACTCCTAAGTGCCTCTAGGTGTATATTTCATAATCATATGCATTTGGATAGAACTAATATCGCCTCGAAAAATAATTGTGAAAATGCTAACACACTCACACATGACGAGATCACTTGTCGGTGTTAGCACTTTTGCGAAGGCGGTGGAGTTTGAGTGGTAGAGAGGGTTTGGGGTCCTCTCTCCCTCCCGTCGAGCTTGCGAGGCGGGATTTAGGCGTTTTCGAGGAGTTGAAATGACTATTTTCCACTATGCCGGAAGTCAGAAAAGAAACGGAGGCGAACGGAGGTCATAGAGGTGACCGGACGCTGGACCGGACGTGGTCTCTGTTTGACCGGACGCGTCCGGTCAGTGTTCAGCGTCTGCGCGTGTTTCTGTTTTTGATCGGACGCGGTGGCGCGTCTGGTCACTGTCGATCAGACGTGTCCGGTCGTTCAGGGAGCTTACTGGACTCCAACCGGACGCTGACACTATGGCGTCCGGTCAGTTCTGCAGTGCGTCCGGTCGCTGTTTCGTTGTGCGTTGCTCTGGCTTGACCAGCGCGTCCGGTCGGTTATGGGACCAGCGCATCCGGTCGTACTTCGCGCGTCCGGTCCGCGCGACCAGTGCGTCCGGTCGGTGCTTCGCAGCTTAGCCGTTATGCGATTGGCGCGTCCGATCAGTTTGACCAGCGCGTTCGGTCAGCGCGACTTCGGCTGTTTCAAGTGCCTAACGGCTATATTCGAAGGGGTACATCTATAAATATTCATTTGCCGGTTCAAAGCTCTCGCTCTCGGATTCTCTTGCACATTTGACATACTTGTGAGCACTTTGAGCTAAGCAACTCCCCTCCCACTCATCTCTCTTGCTTCTTTGCATATTCGAAGTGAGATTGAGTGATCCAAGTGCATTTGCTTTGTGAGATTGCATCTAGTTGGCACTTGGTGGTTGATTTGATGCGGGATTCTTGTTTCTATTGGTGGTTGCCACCACCTAGGCGGCTTGGAGCAGCTTGGAGGCGTTGGTAAGAGTTGGTGATTGTTCTTGACCACCTCCGATGATTGTGAGGGGTTTGTGCCTACCTCGACGAAGCGCCAAAGGCAACATTAGTAAATTGCTCGTGTCATTGCAACCTTTTGCCATTTGGTAGGTTCTTGTGGTGCCTTGTTGTGAGGCTCAGTGTGAGACTGATTGGCCACCGAATCACGTGGTAAAGAGGGACACAACGGGGACTAGCGTTCCGGCAAGCACGTGAACCTTGGGATAAATCTTCGTATCATCACTTTCATATTCCGATTGATTGATCCCGATGTTCGGTTGTTTTGGTATTCATTGTTGATCATATTGGTTGGCTCAATACTTCGCCCCTCGGTGAAACTCTCCTAACTCAACTCCGTATTACTTTCTTAGTTATCTTTGCTAGCTAGTTAGCTTTGCTAGAGTAGCTCCTTTGTGTAGCTTGCTAGTTGTAGTTGTAGTTACCTTCTCGGTTTGTCTTGTGCGGTTGAGTGCAAATACTAGAATTGTGAATTGGTTAGGTGGCTTGCATACACCCCGTAGGCTAAGCAAAACTCGCATCTTGCTATTTGTTATATTGATAAACTTGTTTAGCTTGTCTTTGTAGAAAATTTGAAAAGGCTATTCACCCCCCTCTAGCCATCAAGACCTTTCAGGTGGCCACCGCGTCGTACTCCTTCCCGACCGGCGTTAAGTGCTGGGTCGAGGTCGCCATTGCTCCAGATTCACCCCCATGTCCTCGGAATTGAAAATCGAGGTCCGTAGAGCCTTGTTCGTCTACTCCGGCATGCTCCTCGCCACCGCTAATGGCGGAGTCGCCGTCTCCACCCCCCACTCTAGCGGTCGCACCCTCTTTCTTCCCCCTCCATCTAATCCTCGCCGTTCATCTCAGATCAGACGGCCCTAGATCGCCAATACCCTTTCGGGGTCCATTTTTGCTTAAGAGACCTTCAGTTTTCATCTAATTGAACCTGCCATCCTTGGCGTACTCACATAATATGCATTCCCGTTTTGGAAGTGTAGTTTCTTCAGTTTAAATAAAAAATATGTTTTCAGATTAATTACAGATTTGCCACTGCAGTAAAACGCTTGTAAAATCGTCGTTTTAACTCCGATTTGACCCGTTCAACTTGCGTTAGTTTCATAATTTCATAATCTACGCATTAGTACTACTGTTAGACCTGTTAGGAGCTTTTGAATTTCTTGATTAAGTCTAGTTTAATAGCTAGCTTTTTGAACCTTTTATAGCTCGTACTTTATGCGTTGTAGCTCCGTTTTTTGTGCATTCTGCGTCGTTGTGATCGTAGCGAGACGTAGATGGTTTTGGTAAACATTTTATATAGTTTTATTTATTGTTGGTGTACTGTTCTAATCATAGTAATGTTTTGCTTGTATGTTTGTTCTAAAATGCGTGTTGTACTTTGTGTCGTTCGAGTTCAGACGGTGAGGAGTACTTCAGAAATCCAGACACGTACGAGGAGCAGTAGGACCAGTAGCAGTTCGTGAACCAAGGCAAGTATAGCATGGGCCTACCTTGATGTCCTATTCATTATATAATCTACTCATTATGCATGTGTCTAATATTGCTCAACTATAAGGACATCCTAGTCTTTGATGACTTGTACCTTGATCCCTATGAGTTTTATTGCACATGGGTAGAATGCTAGTGCTCTAACTAAATATGATCTACACTATGACTAATGAAACCAACGGATAAACATGATGGTAACAGTTGAACTATAGGGTGAAGGTGCAAATGATGTTGATTATGTTGCCCTAAACCCTCCGTAAGGACTTATCTGTCGGCAAAAGCTGGGATTGACAGTGCAACCGTGAGAGTCATATGGCTCTGGCTTTAGCTCAGTAACAGGTTCTTTTCTAGCTTGTTAGAGGTTACCCGAAAAGGCGCAAGAGGGGCTCGCCACTTTGGGTATAGAACTGCCTCTGTTCTTATGTGTATAGCATGTAGGAATTGTGCCATCGAAAGGGGTTCTCTATATCTGCCTGCCGAGAAAACCTCATGGCCCTAACTTGTTAGAGGAGGCCTATGGAAGGCTTTATAGTGTACCCTGCCTGCTCACCTTAGGAGTGTTAGGGGGTCGACGGGCCACGGGCATATAGGCAACACGACTCACGGGTAAAGATGCACAACCTCTGTAGAGTGTTAAAACTGTTATAACAACCGTGCTCACGGTCACGAGCGGCCCGAAAAACTCACAGAATAAATGGATACTTGACAAGTGGATGACTTATGACTATGATGATGAGATTATAATGATGAACAATTTCTCTCCTTGATTCTAGTAGGTGATCATGTGGGTTAAATGAGAGTTTATGCATAACTTGATCATGATTAATAATAAAATGGTGATCTATTAAAAGTGCTAATCGTAGTCAACCGTGTCTATTCTTTTGAGCCTCATGAATCCTCATACTATACTTGCGGAGTACGAGTGTACTCACACTTGTTATTATTTCGTTTTTGGATAAAAATCCCGGATAGGTAACAGATGACAGCTTCTACGAGGATTTCCCTGAATATTACTAGGTTTGAGTCAATCAGTCGACCTTCCCTGTGGAGCAGAGACTTCGCTTGAGAGTTGTTATTTACTTTTCCGCTTGTTATGTTAAGAACTACGTGATGTAATATCGTGATGTATGTACATAGTGATGATACTCCTGTTAATTTATCAGCTTATGTGTGTGACTATTCCTGGGGTGCACATAAATGTAAGCACTCTATATTGTCCTTTAATTGGAGTGTGACAATATCATAGAACATCACATGTATATTACGTGAACTCTATACTAAAAATGTAAAAAAGAAAAATGAAAGAAAAAATAGAATATAAAAATTATATAAAAGAAAAACAAAACAATTAATTATAGTAAAAGCAAAAAAAAGTAAAATAAATGAAAGTACACATAACGAAAATAATAGTGAAAACAAAACAAAAGATATGGAAAGAAAATACAAATATGAAAACGAAAGGAAATAAAAGAAAAAAGAATATAAAAATGAAAAGAATAGTAAAAACACATAAAACAAAGAATAAAAATAAAAAATGAAGCACAAAAAGAACAAAAGAAAAAAGAAAAGGAAAGAAAATGAAAAGAAAAAAGGACAAGAAAAATTAAAGAAATATAAAAAATAAAAAAACATTAATCAAAGAAAAAACACAAGAAAAGAAACATGAAATAAACAAAGATAAAAAAACAAAAAGATAAAAAAGAAAAACTATATCATAGAACATTATTGTATACTAGGTGAACATTATATCATCTTATGTAATACTGAAAAATTTAAAAGTAAGCATGAACAATAAAATAATTAATTAGAGCAAAATAGAAAAATAAATAAAAACTATAGAAAACATAAAGGCAAAAGGGAAAAAGGAAAAGAAATAAAAACAAAAAAGAATAAAAAATAAAAACAAAATAAACAAATTAATTAATTTCAGTAAAATAAAAAATAATGAAAAAGAAAAAGAAATGAAACAAGAAAAGAAAATAAAAAAAATGAAACAGGAAAAGAAAAATAAAAAAACTGAAACACCAACACCAGCTATGCAGCCTACAAAACAACGGAAGGTTCGGGTCGAGGACGGCCCACGACAGCCCAGCAAATCATCAGACCAGGCTGTCTTCAACGACCGCAACCTGAAATACAAGACCCATTTGTCCTTTAGGTAACGCTACAGTCAAAGGGTTCCATACATATTTTTAGTCTTCTCCAACCATAAAACTCAAAAGATGATCCTTTCTGCAAATGGGTCTTCTGGAGAAAGAATACCTATATTTGGGTTATGGATCTCCTGACACCTAAAATAAGTCTTTCAAATAGATACTCTATTGAAGGTTATAGATATCCTATTGAAGACCCATTTTGAGTTTAGGTACCCTAATGAGTACCCTGTTGGAGACAGCCTAAAGAATTTCTAGGAACGGAGGCCGTCCTCGCAGCGGGTGGAACGTTTGCGCGGGAAATCATCGACCGTAGGTACGCGCGGGATATCATCGGCGCAAGTTCGGACCCGAAGAATCCAGTATTTAGGGGCTTCTGGCAGCTTTTGCTTCTTCAGCATGCTTGAAAAACCACCAAATAGGGTACCTTCTTTAATAAGATGATAAAAGCACTTTGGCCCTGTTCTGCAAGTCATGTTTCGGCTTGTTTCAGCTTGTTTCAGCTTATTCTCTCTCACAGAACACTATTGAATCAGTCGAAACCAGCCTGCTTTTCCACCAGCCGAACCAGCCCTTTATACTAAAAGCATGGAAGCTTCCTGAGAGCACCTTCCTGAGCTTTTCAGGATAGTTTCGGAAGTACTTTTGGAAAAGCTATGATCCCCAAACAGGGCCAAAGTAAACAATGTGGTTTCACTAGCTCTTAACTCATTTTGATAGAAGAGAGAAAAAGAGCTCAACTCGAATACAAGAAATCATAAGGTCTTTAAATATTTGAAACTAAGCAAAATACCCCTCTCGACCATTTTAAAGTTGTTTCTTAGGTGATTTACTGTCATTGCAGTTAGGGGGGCCACATGTCAGGTGATCTCCCCTTCTTTCTCCTCTTCCCTTTCTCTATCCTATTTATCTTGTATAAAAAAATCATAACCTTTTCTTATAAAATCAAATGAAAAATGTTTATATCAAAAATGTACAGCTAAACATGATTTACAAGAAACAATTTTTTAGTTGAAACCCTATAGAGGCCTAAATAATTGTTTTAAGTTATTAGATTTTGAAATTTAAAATTTTGAACTTTCAAACAACCTCTGATATCGACATGATCTATACTGACGTTATAGCTCTCAATGTGATCTGCAACTTAAAATCAAATTTTTTATTTGATAGTTTAGAGGCCTAAATATTCATTTTAATTTATCTTATTTTGAAATTAATTTTTTAAAAATTATTAGGTGCCCTCGGATATAGACGCACTATACCAATTTATAGTTCTCAATGCGATCTACGACTTTAGAGTTGATAATTTTTTTATTTGAGATTATTTATAGACCCAAATGTTTGTTTTTATTTCCTCGTATTTCCAAATTTGCGAATTTTCAAATGATCTAAGAGACTAAGATGGTGATACGATCTATACAATTTTTCCAAACTGTCGAGTACCTAAATAAGGGGTACCCACACTCGACGACTAAAAAAACAAACCCCTGAGAAAACCACGCCAAAGGCTCCACCCACGTAGGAAGAACGAGCCTAAACCACGCACGGAACGCCTCGACCGTGTTCTGACTCGCACGAGGCTTGCTCGATGGGACGCCTCGACCACAGGGAAATCTCTGACTCGTACGACCCTGGGTCGAGCCGGTCGACCCGCCTCACCCACCAACTCTCAGACAAAAGTCAAAGCATTTAATACAACCGCCAACCACTTCCTACCCCCATGGCTACAGCGCCGCCAGCATGGAAGCAGTACCATTGTCAAATCACACTTTTTACTGCCCATCCCGGGATGGGCGGTGAAAACCTGTCACTACACACGCCATGCCGTGCACTGTTCCGCCACTGATCCCCTCGAGGGGGATCACGACGAGTGTCGTACCCCGAAATTCCCGGGGCTCAGCCTTATCCATTCCCCGTCGACCCGGCCTCGACCAACCGCCGGTCAACAAAGAAGCAAGGCCTGCATGCCACAGGATCCGGGGTCTTTTCATCGTCTCATCCTCTACGTCACCATGGCCGGCCATTCTCGGGGCACGTCACTACAGCGACTTCCACAGCGCTCGACAAAACTTCACTTCTAAGGCATCCTCCGGCGTCTCTGCCTCCTCTTGACCCTATAAAAGGGAAGGCAGGGGACTCTACGAGGGGAGGGGGGACAAGGCGAAACAAGTCATCACCCCACCATAGAAGATCAACATAGGTGCAAGGAAATACAATACTTCTCCCTCTCTCGCTCTCTGAGACCCAGGATCGGCTTCCTCTCTCGCAGCTTGTAACCCCTACGCAAGCACTTAGGTGCAAGGAAATATAATACTTCTCCCCCCCCCGCTGAACGTAGGGCCTTCTTTCACCCGAACCAGGATAAACCCCCGTGTATTCTCTTTACATCACCATCCAGATTAGGGACACACAGCACAAATTCACTCGTTGGCTTAGAACCCCTAAGGGCCCGAACGCTGACACAAACTTTTCCCCAAGTCATGGAATATTAATTTAAAGTGAATTGACAGTGTCATCGGTACGTGTTTTGTTAACATATTTTCAAGTTTGATAATAAACTATTAAAATAATTACTTATTCTAATATATGCATTTTTACTTAGTCTATGTGGTGATTACGTGTATTTTAAATTTAATACTGGTAGAAGGGTGTAATTTAAGAATATATATATACAACATATATACATCATGGTTATTGAATTAATTTCCAAAATACCTTATATTAGTATTTATACAAAGAATTGAGGTATATTTTGTTTTTATATATATACTTGTTGTTTACTTCATTACTTGCATTGTTTTTCATAATAGCAAATGTGGGTAATTTAGATATATAAAACTAGGGGTTATTTTAAAATATCTTTCATAACGGTAGATGTGAATAATTTATATACAAATTTCAGGGGTTTATTTATCTACTATATTTGGTAATGCAAGATACATGTAATTTTTTTATAAAATATATAAGATTTAGTGGC
This sequence comes from Saccharum officinarum, assembly GCA_020631735.1. NCBI lineage: Eukaryota > Viridiplantae > Streptophyta > Magnoliopsida > Poales > Poaceae > Saccharum > Saccharum officinarum. The sequence continues at coordinate 12,938,567 of CM036212.1, read as the reverse complement.
TTTTATCGACAATGATGGTCATTATCAAAGTCTCTACCAAACTAAAAGTCAAATATATGTAATTATTATTGTGAATTTTCTAAGGTTTATCTTTTTTTCTAACGTGTGTGTCTCATCATAATGATTAACATAGAGATTGCTTTGGAGCCTATATTTTCTTCAAAAATCGTCAAGAACTCGAGAACTCGCCGGTAAGGCGGGTACGAGCATCACCCTAGCTAACACAACAGGTGATCGTGCAAAATAGTCACATGCAATGCCCACCCATTTCTCACCTTGACATTTTCAATAGCAGGTCCATAATAACTTGTTGATGAACAATATATTTGAAAAAAAACTATATATTTGAAGAACGTTTTATGAACACATAACAAGAAAGCGATCATACTGAAATATAATCTTGTGCACAATATACCAATATACACATGCTTTTTTAGCTACTCCGTAGATTCTAACCAGGTCCGACACTTTTCTCTTCGTGAGTTGACCGGCAACGGTGGACCTGGAAATTTTTGCCAACCCACTAACGACGACGCCGATGAGCACTAGCTACTATAGTGGCACACTGGCACGTACGTACTGCTGCATGTGTCCATGGCTAGCTGTGAGAAGAACACGGCGGTGCCCTATAAATACCACGCGACGCCGGGCAGGGGGAGCCCAACACACAAGAAGCTCTCCAGTTTCATCAAGAAAAAAAACACACAACAAGCTCATCATCGTCTATATATCTGAAGTACAGATCAGTCATCAATAGCTGCGCTGCCACGGCGTTCCCGCCTCCCGGCGCTGGTGCAGCTCGCCGTGGCGTTCTGGCTGACGGCCACGAGCGCCTGCCATTGCCGTTTCATCCTGGACCCGGACCGCCCGTGTCATCTCCATTCTCCGTTTTGTCGTCCGCCGCCCCACCACCACCACCCATTGGCGCCGTTGTCCCCTCAGCCACCACTACCGCTACCGCCGCCGCCGTTTCCGCCACCACCGTCGCTGTCGCCACCGCCAGCCGCACCTCCTCGTGAGTTCAGCACTTCACATCAGCTCCTTGTCTTTGCATTAGAGGTCGCTCTCGTATATAACAAATAAGTCGATCAGCTAACGAGCTTGTTAGCTAAATTTGCTTCCATTTCGCAGCAGCTCCAGCGACTACTCCGCCACCCGGACGCCGTAGCCCTCCGATTTGTCCTTTCCCTCCGTGTCGACGTCCGTCGCCCCGCCCGTTGAGGCCGATCTACCCACCACCGACACCGACACCGTTGTCCCCGCTGCTGCCACCGCCGCCGCCGGCTGTCACCCCTCCTCCTCGTGAGTCCACCTCATCATGGCCTTTCTGCATTACAGTCTCTCGTTCCAGTAGCGTTTGTTAGCAAGTCGATGATCAGCTCGTCACAAACTCGTTTGCTTTGCTTCCGTGCTTTGCAGCTCCGACCCCACAACATGCACACTATGTTGGCAAAGATCGATCACAAACACACGAGTATAGCAGTGGCTAGCCTAAACAATCGAGCAAAAGCGAGATCAAGCACAAGAACAGCAAGAACACATGACAACCGCCACTAGGGCAACAGGGTGACAGCGCCCCTTTTCGCTCTCGTTCTCCACGAGTACACAGACTACTTAACACAGTAGCAAATGCACACAATTTCTGAAAAAAAAACCGCTACACACGATAGAAGTCACACTGAAACACACGTTGCAGACAACCGATGAGTCGTGGGCGCGGTCACCGCTCACCGCTGTTCCCGCTCGCCAAGGCTTGATTCAAACTTGAACTTTCCCGCCTGCTCCACGTCACCAGCTCCTTGCACAAGTGTTCCACGTTGACATTGACAGGTTTACACTAATATTCTCTCCCTTAAACCTGTCAAGCAGTAGCACCAAGGTCCCTGACACCCAACAAGTGCCTCATCACCACCAGTTTTGCCACTAGCAATGCCTTGGTCAATGCATCGGCTTTCTGCTCATCAGTGCTAACCCTCTTCACTGTAATCTGACCTCTCTCCACACACTACCTGATGAAGTGATACTTGATATCAATGTGTTTACTCCTTCCATGAAACACAGGATTATTCATCAGAGCTCTAGCAGAGTTGTTGTCTACATAAAGAGTTACTGCACTAGGCCTTTCTTCAGCGATTTCACTCAACAGATTTCTTAACCACAGAGCTTGCCTTCCTGCTGAAGTAGCAGCCATAAACTCTGCTTCACAAGATGACAGAGCCACTGTCTTTTGCTTCTGGGAACACCAGCTAACCAATTTTTCTCCCAAGTAAAAAACCATCCCACCAGTACTTGTTCTTTCAACTTGATCAGCTCCATGATCACTGTCAGTGTAACCCACCAACACTCCTGTACCACCACCTTGAACATACACCAGTCCATACTCAGTAGTGCCCTTCAGGTACCTCATGATCTGTTTTACTGTCCTAGCATGAATTACTGTTGGCTTCTCCATGAATCTACTAGCTAGACCCACTGAATATGACAGGTCTGGTCTTGTATGTAACAGATACCTGAGACAACCAATCATCTTCCTGTATTCTATTGCATCAACTAGCTTTCCTCCCTTATCTTCATTCAGTTTGTTTCTGGGCTCCATTGGATACTTGCTTGAATTGCATTCTGCCATCCCAAATTGCCCCCCAAAACCTTTCTAGCATAAGCAGACTGTTTTACAGTGATATGATCCTCTTTCTGATCCACCTCAATACCAAGATAGTAAGAAAGGAGACCAAGGTCTGTCATCTCAAATTCACTCATCATCTGTTGCTTGAACAACTTGATACTCTCTGGATTTCCTCCTGTAATTATCAAGTCATCAACATAAACCCCTAAGAGTACTGCATTTTTCCCATGACCGCTTGTATAAACTGCTTGTTCACTCATACATCTTCTGAAGTTCAGTTTTCTCAAGCTCTTGTCTAATCTGACATTCCAAGCCCTTGGTGCTTGTTTAAGTCCATACAGAGCTTTACTCAATTTGAGTACACACTGCTCTTTCCCTTTCACAACATACCCTTCTGGTTGTGAAACATAGACTTCTTCCTCCAACTCACCATGTAGAAAAGCTGACTTCACATCAAGATGATGAACTTTCCAACCTTGATTAGCTGCTAGTGCTAGCAACACCCTCACTGTGTCCAATCTGGCCACAGGAGCAAAGACTTCTTCATAGTCAACTCCATGCTTTTGCACATATCCTTTTGCAACTAACCTTGCTTTGTGTTTTACCACATCTCCCTCTGAATTCCTTTTTTGTTTAAACACCCATTTCAAACCAATGGGCTTCTTTCCAGCAGGTAGCTTAACCAGCTCCCATGTCTTATTCTTCTGAATGGACTGCATTTCTCTGTCCATTGCATCAACCCAGTCTTGACTGTCAGTAGCATCCCTAAAACATGTTGGTTCCTCCATTTCCACTAGCAGTGCTTCCATATTCTCATCCATCAGCTCTACCTCATATGAGTCATCATATACTTCATTCAAGCTTCTGAATCTGATTGGACCACTGTCAGTGTCTATGGTGTCAACTACATCCATACTGTCATGACCAGTGACTGACAGATGTGGTGAACTCTGTGGAGTAGCTGGTTCTGATCCTGTTGTCGGATTTTATTCAGTCTGAACATCATAATCTCCCATTTCTGCATTACTGCCTCCAGCTGATTGCTCTCCACCACTAGTTGCCCCCCTGTCTCATTGACACCTTGAGCACCTTGTGCATCACCAACACCACTATCAAGACTCCCATAATCACCAGAGTAGAATTGACCATCCTTCTCATCTCTGTTTTCAGCAAAACTGAAACTGTTTGCAGACTCCCAGCTCCACTTGACATATTCCTCAAACACAACATCCCTGCTAACCACAATATTGTTGGTTTTTGGATTGTAAATTCTGTGAGCTTTGCTGCCTTCTTCTATCCCAAAGTAGACCATTGGCACACTTCTGTCATCAAGTTCCTTCAGATGTGTTCCCACAATCTTCACATGTCCCTTGCAACCAAAAATTCTCAAATGCCCTAGATGAGGTTTTCTTCCATTCCATCCTTCATATGGTGTTCTGTACCCCATGGACTTAGTTGGCAGTCTGTTCAACAGATAGACTGAATGTCTTACTGCCTCTGCCCAAAAAATTCCAGGGATCTCCATTGTAACACTCTGGTGTTACGCAAGCATTTGCATTGCAAATCATGAGCATAGCATGTCATGGCATTTATAATCATATGTGCTTAGGGTGTACCTTTAGTAAAATAAAAGTGTAGAAACTAGTATTGCATAACATGTTGTGATAATGTGCTAATGACATTCATCAAATTTGTGCAACTATAAATTTCATATCACTTATAATTATAAGGAAAATTTTTGGAGCCACTAAATCACTCAAAGTTTTGTCAAAGATTTGTCTTAAAATGATATTTGAAAATATTCAAAAATCCTCCCTAAATTAGCTTTTATTCTAAAAATCAAAATCTATAAGAGTTTTGAGATTGGCCCCTCAATAAAAGTTGTAGGAAATCAAATTCTAAACAACTTTTATTTTTGGGCCATTTTCAGAAAAGGTCGTTTGCTTGCCCAAAATTGAATTTGAAAACTGCAAATAGAATTTTATTTGAATTTTCTCTAGAAAAATAAAAAGGAAAAACAATTTCAGCGCTAGCAGGCCGCCGCTTCCCTTCTCGGCCCGCCCGCGAAGCGGCCCGGCCCAGCTGACCGCGCGCTCGCCCGCCCGCCCGCGCGTCGTGCCCGCTCGCCCGCGCTCGCCGCGACACGCACGCGCCCGCGCAGGCACCGCTCGCCGTCGACAGCTGGCCGTCGGTGGCCCTCGCCAGCGCGCGCCTCGCTCTTCTAAGTCGCCTGCGCTCCGCGTCCACCCTCCCTCTCCGAATTTCTTCGCCTCGGCCTTCCTCCGCTCCGTGCCGCGCGAGCACCGCACAGCGCAAGCACCGCCACCGCCGCACCCGCCGACCAAATTGGCCGACGGTGAGCCGCCATAGCTCGCCTTCTCGCGCACCCAACTTCGCCTCCTTCTCCAGCACCCCGTGCGCACCTCGTTGCCGCCACCCGAGCCAAGCAGGTGCGGATTCCGTGCATCCGCCGCCGGCGGCCATGGCGCCACCGCGCGCGCGGCCTCCCGCGGGAGTGATTCCCCGCTACCCCTCTTGCTTCTCTATCACCAAAAATGGGTCTGCCTCCTCCCCGCGCACCTGTTGCTCGCTTTTCCGCACCCGGGCGTGGTCGGCAATGGCCACCGGCCGGTCGACGCGCGGCCACGACATTGCGGTCACCGACGCCTCCGGCTTCTCCCTCCCCCGGCCTCCTCGCGCGAGCGGCCGTGGGCCGAAGCCCGAGCCGGGCCTGCTCGCTCTTACCCCCGCGTGCGTGAACCAGGCCGAGAACAGCCACGGGCCGGCCCAGTTTCAATAATGAAAATCGTTTTCTGTTTTCTTTTATTATTCATGATGAAAAATATTGTGGAAAATGTTTTTGTATTCATTTGAGCTCCAAAAATTGTGAAATAAATTTCTATGGACTCATTGGAACCAGATCTACAATATAAAAATATTGCATGTCTTTTTTGGGATACTTTTCTGTAGAGCTTTAATTAATTCTTGATATTGCTGATATCTTGTAAAATGGTTAGTAAATCCTATATGTATCAGAAAAATATGATTTCAAGTTTTTTAATCTTCTTATATCATGTACTTCCTAGGAAAAATATGTTTCATGCATGTGTTGTGGAAAACTTTGGAGAAGTAGTTCAAGTATCTTTAATGGCTGATTTTTGTTATTTTTGCTAGAGAGCAAACTTTGTATAAAACATGCATGTGATAATTTTTGTACAGTCATTATATTCCATGAAGAACCTAGGAAAAATATTAATTCTGTTGTTTGACACTTTTCATAGTACAAAGTAATTTCATACTCATTTTTGATGCTATAGCTTGTCATTTTTGTATAGGATAGTTTACTTATCCAAATGTCATGAAATTTTTATGGTAGTCTGTTTAGGGTAGTATTATGCTACTGTAATTTTCTTAGATTTTTAGGAGCATCAGAAATATATGTTGCTATTCAAACCTATTATTATTTAGGGCTTAAGCAAGTGTTGCTTTAAGTGTTGCTTTAAGTGTGATTAAGAAATTAGTAAAGCTTTGGTGTATCTTTGAAGCATTTCATAAGATATGTTAACTTAACATAATAGTAGTAGAAGAGAATGCAGTAGATGACATGTGCTTGTAGTGTATAGTTTCTTGGATGATGTTGACTACCTTGCATTTCAACATATTCATTGCATTCATCTCCTTCGATGCACGTTTGCATAATCACTTACGCGCATTGCATCATACAGGATCGCAAATCGAGAACCCAGTCGTCTTACCCGAGGAGCCAGAGGAGCAGCTCGAGGTGCAGCAGCAGGAGGTAACTGAAGCCGAAGAGGAGGTCGGTGAAGAGCTCCCAGAGTGCCCCGACCACCGTCCAAGCTCTTTTGAGAGAGGCAAGCCCCGGAGCATTCTAAGCCTCCTACTTTATAAAAGCAATTGAGTATATATATGTTATATATGTATTGTTGCATTAAGTTGTAGGAGTTGAGTGAAACCGTTGATGCATTTATTACTATCTTTGCCTACCTTATTACATACTTATCCTGCTAGGTTTAGGGTCGAATAAATGCTTAGCCCTGCTTAGACTGGTAGCGATCGGTGATTTCCTGTCATCGGCAACTATAGGTGGTTACTGGAAAACTTTAGCTATAGAATGGATGATATCCTGGAAATAACCAAGTGTTGATGAATAATTGGAGACCGGACAGAATAAGTATTGGGCAACCAGACAGGGTTCTGGGGTGCTTGTAGTTTCCGTCTGTGTCGATTAAGGACCGACCGTTGTTGTCCCTCGGGTCATGTTGAACGCATGTCTCACATTTAGCTGGCCGGATAAAGTACCTTCCGACTGCGAAACTGGGAGATTATTCGGGCCGAGTGGATTGCCCGCAACGCACTATACCGGAGCAGTAGTGGCAGGATACGGGGGCGCGATGATAAGGCCAAAGAGCAGTCGGGCGGCCCCCGGGTACAAGTGGTTCCTGGCAAGCTCGCGACTTTACCTGAATGGTTGACTCGGTGACCAACACCTCACTTTAGCGGGTGAGTGAGGTTTGTGTGAGGAATAACTTACCAGCTGGTTAATAATCGATTTGAATCGCCATCGTTCACTGGATAGTGAACACTTGACTTGAGCTACTTTATCGTAGTAATCTTGATGAATCACTTGGATAGTTATGTGGAAGATGACATGATAACTATTGTTAATGATCAATGGTAATCCTTACTTGCTTAATTACATGTTACTCTAGCACCAGTGCAAACATAGTTGACAGGGTAATAAAGAGTTAATTACTGCATGCTTTTGGAAAGAAATTGTTAAGTTAAAAACGCTTTTCTTGCAAATGAGTCAGCTATCCCACCAGAAAGCCTATCATGATTCCTTGGTGTTTTTTATTTTTGATTTATGACGGGTAAGTCTAGCTGAGTACCTTCTCATACTCAGGGCTTTGTTCCCACTTGTTGCAGATGGGCAGATGTATTACGGCTACTGTATCAACTGCCTCTATCCTACGATGGGTGAAGCTTAGGACCATGGGCAATGGTCATTCGCTACTTCTCGTCTGATGCTTTTGCTGGAGATGATCAAAAGCTGGCACTTTATTTCAAAATGTTATGTGTGTGCGTGATTTGAACTACCGCTTCCGCTATTTTTATTCGAACCTGGTTTGTAATAACTATGTTTAAACTCCGATGTATTTTATGCCGCGAACTTTTATGTAACTTATGATGGTGACCGCTAAACTTAGTACGATCTTGGCTGTTATGTGAAATGGTTTGAAATCCGTCGAGATTTCACGGACTACCGGATTATACGGGCTTAAGTTTGTTAAATTGTCCTTCCGTTGGATGATTTTCCTACTTAATCTCGTATAATTGGACGGTTCTGTTACATCCATGCTCTTCAATAGGGATCTTGCCATCTCCATTACTGATCTATTCTTTCTCTCAATCACTCCATTTTATTGTGGAGTGTAGGGAGCTGTAAACTGATGCTTGATCCCACCCTGCTCACACACACTCTGAAAGGATTTTGACAGAAACTCTCCACCTCTATCTGATCTAAGAATCTTGATCTCATAACCAGAGCTCTTCTCAACCTCAGCTCTGAACTTGATGAATGCATCTACTGCCTGGTCTTTTGACTTTAGCATGTACACTGTTGTCCATCTAGTGCAGTCATCCACAAAAAGCATGAAATACTTGTTATCTGCTAATGTGGATGGAGTAATGGGCCACACAAGTCAACATGTACAAGCTGCAATGGTTCATTTGCTCTCCACAACACTGACCTAGGAAAAGGCTTTCTTGCTTGTTTTGCTGTCAGACAAGACTGACAGATCTGATCTGGATGTTGAATTAGTGGTACTCCCCCAACCATCTCCTTGTCAACTAGTTGCTTCAATGCATGAAAATTTACATGACCTAGCCGACCATGCCACAACCAAGCATTCTCACTAGCATGACTCAGCAAACAGGTTGGTTCTACTTACACTAACTCAATCTTATACAATATGTTTCCCGTTCTCTGAACTTTCATGATAGACTTCTTGGGTTTTTCTCTGACACCTCAAGTACATCATCATCCATTACTACTTGGTGCCCAATTTCAGTTAGTTGACCTAAACTAATCAAATTGCTCTTCAACTTAGGAATGTAATAGACATCTCTAAGCACCCACTGATCACATGTTCTACCTTGAAACAGAATAGACCCTTTTCCCTCAATCTCTACTGATGAACCATCAGCAAACCGTATCTTTCCAGTAGAGGTTTGATCCAATTCTCTGAACTTCTGATGATCCCCGGTCATGTGATTGCTGGCGCCATTATCCAGGTACCAGACATCATCTCTGACCTCTCCCTCGCCAATGAAGAACAGCTCGGGCATCACCTTCTTCTCTTCGAGTATCAACTCTGTATAAAGACTCATGTCTAATGCTGGCTCAAGCGGTCCCAGTTCCACTGTTTCCGTGAGCAACACCGCCGGCTCTGTCTCCACTTTTCTCACATGGTGTGCCTCCTCGTCCTTCTTCTTCTCACCGGGGCAACGATTTGCATAGTGCCCATATGTCTAGCACTTGAAACACTTGATGTGACTTTTGTCACGAACAATGTTCTCCCTTCCTGCTTCACCGCGCCCACCACGGCCACCCCGGCCTCCACCGCGACCGCGCCCATGGCCACGGCCACCACCGCCCTGAGACTTCCCGCCACAAGAGCTCTCGCCTCCTCCTGACTTCTTCTGGCGCGCCTCCCACTCCGTCTGAGTGAGCAGCGCCTGCCCGTCGGCATAGCGACTTCCACCAGCTCCCCACCTGGTGGTTCACTCCTCGAACGCCTTGAGTTGACCAATAGCTTTGTCGAACGCCAAAGTCTGGAGGTTATAGAACTGTTCGATCCTGGCTATGACATGGATGAACTTGTCTGGCACGATGTCGAACAACTTCTTCACCATCGTCGCATCCTCCAATGTCCCGCCTAAGTTGCCGTATTTGACTGACATCGCCGTTAGCTTCCCGGCAAACTCATCAACAGTCTCCTCCTCCTTCATCTTCAGCGCATCGAATTTAGCCTTCAAAGTTTGCAGGCGCACGTCCTTGACGCGTTCCGTGCCCACAAATCTTGCCTTCAGAGAGTCCCAAACTTCCTTCCCCGTCTTCTTCTTTGCCACTTGCATCAACAGCTCGTCCGATAGGCACTGGAAAAAGATGCGCTCGCACCTTCTTGTCCTTCCTGGCCAGCGCCTCCGTCACGGCTCCCGCCGCCGAACTTCCCTCCGGCGGCTCCACTACCTCCCACCACCCCTGCTCCTCCTTGATCGCCTGCACCTGGATACTCCAACTGGTGTAATTGGTCGCCGTCAGCGTTGGGAACACCTGCCGGTGCCCGCCGTCGCCGTTTCCCCGACCCCCATCAGCAACTGTCAGCGACATGATGAACTCTCGGTGGATCTCGAGTGTTTGACCGGCTCTGATACCAAATGTTGGCAAAGATCGATCACAAACACACAAGTATAGCAGTGGCTAGCCTAAACAATTGAGCAAAAGCGAGATCAAGCACAAGAACAGCAAGAACACATGGCAACCGCCACTAGGGCAACAGGGTGACAGCGGCCCTTTTCGCTCTCATTCTCCACGAGTACACTGACGGATACAAGATAATGGAGGCTCTAACTGAGTCCTCTTACATCAGGCTACTTAACACAGTAGCAAACACACACAATTTCTGAAAAAAAACCGCTACACACGATACAAGTCACACTGAAACACACGTTGCAGACAACCGCTGAGTCATGGGTGCGGTCACCGCTCACCGCTGTTTCCGCTTGCCAAGGCTTGATTCAAACTTGAACTTTCCCGCCTGCTCCACGTCACCAGCTCCTTGCACAAGTGTTCCACGTTGACATTGACAGGTTTACACTAACACACTATCCCCCGTACGCCCGTCCGTGTACTTTCCACCCTTTCTGTCCTCCTCGGCCGCCGGTCTGCTTAGGCTGCGACAGCCACGGTGATCATCCTTAATTTTCACCGTCATCATAATACGTCGTCGTCGTCACTCTAACATCCTCCAGTTGAGAGGTTCCACACAAGTCAGCTAATACTATGTACCTAGATTTGAATAAGGCTCCCTTTGGATCGACCGGAGGAAAAATGAATGATGTTTTTTCTTCTTCTGAAAGAGATAATCTCTGCTTATATATATATTGAAAGTAAATCACAGGTTCTGTTAAACGCTGTGCGGGGATACCAGCTTAATTTAGCAACAACCAACATAAATAACACTATCCTATTACAATGGATAAATCGATCTCAACAATGTCGGAAATAGAGTTTTGGGATGATGAAACAAAAGCACATCCAGTCCAGAATCTTCGTTATGAGCTCATCCAGCAATCTTTGCTCTTTTGCTTTTAGCAGTATTAGCCATTTCTGAAAGAAAGACACCCTAGAAAAGACAACATCTACAGGATTGTTACCAAGTTACTACGCCCTAGGCCATTTTGTTGCCAGAAGTCCAAATTGCCCATGCAAAACCTGCAAATGTAAAGATTCCACCATGAGATTGAGACTTTGAATTTATTTGGCATCCAACTTTCCCATAAGTGGGCACATGCGACTGGAAAACCCTCCCAACAAATCCCAATGAAGGACATCTCTAATGATGCTCCACAACAACCTTGCTATCCAACATCCAAGAAAATACGATAATGTTGACGTCAGAGCGTCCATCCGCCGGACCCTTGCTTGCTGCTGACCGGCCCAACTTACCTGCCTGCCATGCGTCGTCCAGAACATTTCGCCACTCCCGACCGTTGCGGCCGCTTTCACCGTGCCATCCACCCGCAGCGGCCACGTCCACCGTGTCATCCGCCCGCCGCGGTCGCGACGCACCGTCTGCCCGCACCCACTCTGCTTCGCCGCCGCGGCCATCCCGTTCCGCGCCCCATCCCGCGCCGCGCCCGCCCCAATCCCACGCCGCACGGGGCGTCCCCTGCCGCGCTCCCATCCACCTTGCTCGTCGCGACCACGGCGTGCACCGTGCTACCAACACCCTAGCGCTACCAGGAGGAGGTCGTCGCCGGTCTGAACATCGTCTCCCATGGCCGATCGAAGACACCACGATAGGAAGGGGAGACCTGCATCTGCGCTTGGGTGTACACTGCGTCGTTGCTCTTGACATCTCCCTGATTTGAGCTTGCTGGCTATCGCAGTTTCCCATCGGGTAGGCCGTGGCCACCGGTGATGCCATGTTTCAAGTGTTTCAGGCGTTTCAGACTTATATTTCAAGAGTTTCATCTAGATGTTGCAAAATTAAATCTGAAATGTTGCATATGCTGTAATGACAATATACGCATGTTGCAAGCATATGTTTCAAGTGTTTCAGTTATTTCAGACGTATGTTTCAAGTATTTCATGTGGATGTTACAGAAGTATATTTGGATGTTGCATAACATGCGTGTTTCAAACATATGTTTTCAAGTGTTTCAAGTGCTTCATATGTACTCCCTCCATATTGGTAAAAGAAGTATTTTTGGACAAGGTTTGGGTTAAATATTGGAAATATAAATCATGAATAACTTTTAAGTTGTTGATTGAAAATGTGAAAACAATATGAATAGATTTGTCTTGAAATATACTTTCATAAAAGTATACAGATATCACTTTTAAATAAATATTTTTATAGAAAAATAAAGTCAACGTTATGCTTTGAAGACCGTATTGTTGTCTAAAATGACTTCTTTTACCAACCTGGAGGGAGTATGTTGCAAATGTTTCATCTGCATGTGACAAAAGTAGATCTAGATATTGCATATGTTGCTATGACCATACACGCATGTTTCAAGCGTATGTTTTAGGTGTTTCATCTGTTTTTAGACGTATGTTATAAGTGTTTCATATGGATGTTTCAAAAATAGGTCCGAGGGAGCACATGTTGCAATGGCCCCATTAGCTGGTGGACAACGGCTTGCCGCAACCACCTACTGCAGCTCTAGGGTGTCGTGCATGCGTGTGGGAAGCGGAGCGGGGGCGGAGGCAGACGCGCAGGCAGTCCTGGCCTCCTGGGCACATGAAACGGGAGCTGCTGGGGCGCCGTGCATGCGCCAGGCGTGGGAAGTGGAGGCAGGGGTGCGCGGTCTCCGCGTGCATGCGGGCACGGAAAGAAACCCCCATAATGCACAACCAACCATTAAACAACCAAAAAAATTGAAGATACAATTTTGTAGAGTTCCATTAAACAACCAAAAAAATTGAAAAATTGAAGATACAATTTTGTAAATTGTATCTTTAATTTTTTTTTGTTGTTTAATGGTTTGTTGTGCATTACGAGGGTTTCTTTCTTTCTTCTTCTTTTTTGGATTGGTCTTTGTGGTAAGTTGAAACTCTGTGCTTTGAGATCCTCTCGAATTCATGTTGTTGTAACTCTCTTTCTCTTAATAAAATACGTGCCTAGTCACGTTTTAAAACAAAAAAAAACTTTGTTTAATTACAAAGTCCACATATAACTTGGAGCTAGGAGTTAGCTAGTGCTCTACCAAATGGAGCTCATGTTTACACACTACTATACAAACAACGTTCAGGTCTAGTCAAAATAGACTACCAAAGATGGTGTTTGATACTGTCATTGTGCCAAATTGTAAACATTTAGAATTTCTAGGGTGTAGCGAATATGGGCCCTTTAACATATTCATATAGTGATTTTGGTCATCTTGATGACATCTCAATCACTAGAACTAAAATGTGTTGGGATGTGTTAGACATGTCCATTTAGGTCTACGATGAAAGGATAAAGTTTGATCAAGATCCAAGTTGAAGCGGAGAAGATTCATTGAAGATCCATGTCAAATCAATCACTGTAGCACTTGATCAAAGGCGTCAGGTCATAAAGTGGCACACAGTACTACGGTAGTGAAGATAGGCCATCGGATGATCCACTGAGGTGAGGAAGTACCCACCGTATCATGTATAACCTTAGAGAATGGTGCCATTAGATCGTCTGTCGGTGATTTGGAGTCCACAACGGATCATTCAATTCGGTGCAACTCAGTACTGTGGTATAGGTTTGAGTTTTTTATGTTGAACAAACTCATAGGATCATTCATTGGACAGAAGAAGATGTATAACAAATTGTCTAGTGCTCCAGTGTTATCTGAATAGTCAGGTACTCAACAATTGGCAATTGTTGGATACCCTGCCAGATGAAAAGGTGAAGGGTCTGGAAGTCCCCGGATCATCCGGTGACGACTGCATTTGTAGCTTTTGTTTTAGCTTTTGGGGGCTATATATATTCCCTTTGCCGGCTATTTGGAGTGAGCTAGCTACAGACCAGTGAAGCTAAGGGACATTGCTACACATTGCTATATATACTACAATTCCATGTGAGAGTTTGATTTTCGCATCCAAATCTTGTAATCTTGCTTAAGACTAGATTAGCAAGTGCTTAAACTTTAGTTAAGAGCTAGAGTGAGATGGGTTGCATGCCCTTGTAACCTTGGTGGTGCAGGAGCACTAGGTTCTTTGTGACTATTCGATGACGATTGGAGCAGTGAAGACTTGTGTGTGGGGCATAAGGGAACTCATTCCTTGGTGGGAAAACTCCATATTGAAGACGACTCTATGGTGACCTAGTAACAAGTGATGAGCCTTTGTGGTTTAGGACATTTGTCTTGGTTAGAGGTGGTTATAAAACCTCTATTTCTATCAATACAAAATGATATAAAGAGGTTCTTGGAGTTTATCTTAGGTAGGCAAACCCAATTAATAGGACTAGTAGATGTCCATAAAACTTTTAATTGAAGATCCAATAGTTTTGGGTTAGCTAAACTTTAGCTAACTAATTTTGGTTTGAACTAACTAATCTTTCAAACAGATAGATAGTTTGATGGGACGGTTGTGACTATCCATATCCAGTAGTTACAATAAATGCAGGAACACGCAATACAGTCCAGTAAAAATTGGTAAAAGCTAAATGAAGAAGGTTTTCTATTTTCAGTCTTAAAAGAGAGAGCTCCAATTGCCATAAATGGCAATATATGTTCCACGATTTTTCAGAAAAAGGAAATATGTATTCTTTAGCATAAACAACCTTACCTAAAATAGAAATATGGTCATGCTACTTTTTTAAAAAAAAGTTGATTTATTCAATTTGTGCTAATAGAAAAGGTAATTTTGTACTTCGTAAATGCACGTGACAAAAGTAATTTTGTAATTTGTGAAATAACATGACAAGTAACCTCACAGTTTGTGAATGTTAGAAAAGATAACCTCCTAACAATCTAACTCATGAATATAAATTACAAACAAAAAAGTAACTATGACATACATTTTTAAAGACAAAATTAAATCTATACCTAATATTAAAGAGCCAAAAATTTTCCCCCATTTTATTTCCGTCTTCCTCCTAACTAACTAAACAGTAGAGAGTTTCTTCTGTCATGATTTTTCGTATTTATAAATTATATGACCCATACTCATACTTTGTGGTATCATTTGTACTCAATTCAATTCTTACTTTGAGTAGTTTTGTACTCAATTCAATTCTTACTTTTGAGTAGCTTTCGATGAACAATATGTTTCAAAGAACGTTTTATAAACACATGACAAGAAACGCTTCAGGCTGCAATTCTGTGCACAATAGCAATACTCACTATACAAAAGGAGGACGTGCCACATAAATTTACATTTTCAAGAAAACAAAAACACACTAGTGCCCCCACAGAACATTAACTACTGTGCCCCAGGGACTTGAACGGTGCCTTAGACGCTGGGACCTCACGCATCCTCTACTTGAGAGTTGAACACAAAGCTTGGAAATGTTGTGGTGATATCCCTGTTCAAAAATTAATCCACGATAAGAACAATATTTCAATAAATGCTGTTACTTCATCAAACATACACAGATTCAGTAAAAACAGCCAAAAAAAAGGATTAAACTGTTTTTTTTTTGTCCAAGTTTCAATTAGCAATCATGATAGTGCACCATAAGCACAGAATACCCCCATCTTTCTCCAGATAAGTATCTGACGGAGAAGAACAAGCGATCTGGCAAGCAAAGGTTTCATGACAATATTCCATGTCGAATCATTCACTATACTTGTCCATGCCTCAGAATTATCTGTTTCAACATATCTGTCCAAGGGTGGAAATGATGGTATTTTATTGTGATTTTTCCTGTTACTATAGTCCTAAAACCACAAGATACTTCTTTTCTTTCCAACAAACTTCCAATCCACATAGGGTGGCCTTTTTCTTCTCTAAACAACAAGGCTATTAATATCTTCATTATCACGATTAAGAAGACATTAAACAGACATTACACAGAGTTTACCAAAGGGCACTAGAATTAAAGCTAGTCGGAAACAGCAAAAGTATCCCGTGCACGTCATGTGCATCATAACATGAAAAATCACAATAAAAGTATAAAACACAATAGTTTTGACCCACTGAGGAACAATTGACTAAAACAGCATATTCCAAGATCATGGACAAATACAAATAAATGGAGGGAGCAGGTGGTGTATGTTCTGTTCGGTTAACAAATGTAGAGTCTACAATACTGAGCTAATGAGCTTCACATAGGAAGTTAGGAACCCAAGTAAAGTTCAGGAAGAAAACTCAAATTGTTAAGGGAAAACACATCAAGAGTACTGACCGGAGATATGGGAGGGTCATATTTTTTAACAAAGATGGATGCCTCAAGACAAGGCTACGCCATTCCTCCTTGTCAATTTTCCCATCGTGCTTTGTATCTGCTTCCTCAAATGTCTAGTAACATCAAAAAGTATGAGCAACCAAGCATAAGTTCGATAGATATATACCCTATATACAGAAATATATGTACTCTGATATACCTTATCAATAATGCCTTCAATAATATCATCTGAAAGATTCATTCCTGATTCAGCAAGTGTTGCGACCACCATTTGCTTGACCTGACAATCAAGAACAAACACAACATTTTCATTGCTGATGGCTGCATTTAATGTCAAATGGGATATACTTCGTGCAAGCAAATATAAGAACAATCCTCAAAAACGGTTGTGTATGAGAGCTTCAGTTTAGACGTAGATGTTCAACATCATCAGCTAAGTTCAATTCAACTTGAGAAATAAATTTCCACTGACAATAAAATCATATGCTAAATTGGAACCTGACTTGAGAGGGTGAATAATTGTATTCACATAAAAGCTAGTGTAGCATATGTAGGAAAAATAGATGCAACATGGAACATGCAAACCAATCATATGCACTAATACATGGAAGAAATGATTTATTAAGATAAGGATAAGCATGTGGAATGTACCTCCTGCTTTTCAATGAAACCTTGTTGTTTGAGATCATACAATTTGAAAGCAACTGCAAGTTGATAGGAAACAAGATCATGAGAGTGAATGATTAGTGTGACACATGCATAATTTCCCAAAGTAGAATAAACTGAATTGGTTAACTACATACTCATTCTAAATAGTTCATCATAGAAAACTTCTCAAACCTAAAGATTTTGTATGTGCATGGTAAAGATGCAGGTTGCAGGCCTTGCACTAATATACTCTATCTACAAGCTTCTCCCTCCCTACAGAGCCTTAGCAGGTAACGAAATCAAAATAAACTATTTCTAGCCGCAACAAAAAGGAGTTAAGTGTTAGTCCATTTAACTCATGTACCACATCAGGAATGAATGTCTATTCCAATTTTTTACAATGTTCATTCTTTTGTAAAGCTGAAGGGCATCACATGCATTACAGTTCCAGCTGCCTATCATGTCCACAAGTGTTTTCATGGATATTTATAGTAACAGTAATGACTCAACATCTTATCTTGAATTATTATCACATATTAAAGTTGTAACTGGATACTCGTCACCAATGTAGCATTTTCAGGAATAAATAAATGAATGAATAAATTAAGCATGAAGGCTTACAATCAATTTTGTCATCAATTGGTGCACTTGGATGGAACACAGAAAGGGCTCGAGCAAACTCCTCAAATTCAAGAATTCCATTGTGCTTCGTGTCAAACAAGTCAAATACCTAAGTCAATGAATCAAAAACAGGATACCTTAGCGTTTATTTCAGATCAACCCAAAAGAATATGCATATTTTGAAAATCAAACGAATTTGTAACAAAGAGACAGAGAATTCAGTAATTCACATTGAGCACACACCCTTCCAATGATTGCAGGTGGGTGCTTACACACGCAGACACATTGAAATGTGTTAACGGCTTAACGCATGCCCACAGAAACATGTGTGTGAGCATATAATTGAAGCTTAAAAGGCTCAGGGTCTATGACATCCTACCACTGTTCTAGACAGCTTGGCATAATGTGATTAATGTCAATGTTCATAAAACAAATATCGTACTGTTGATCCTTTTATGAAACAGAACTAGAGAAATAATGTGACCCAAATAGCAAAAAGAACACGATAAGAACAGACTGAATACCGTGAAGTTTTCAGCAGTGAGTTTTGCTTTCATGACAACAAAATTTTCACTGAGAAAATGTATATAAGGATCCAGTGGACATACCCGATCAGCAAACATGCTATCCTTTCTGTTGGTCTTAAACAGGGCTAATTGGAATTCTTCCTGCAGATAATACGTCAAAGCCCCAAGGAGAGATCAGACACAATAGCTTCATGGAAACAAAATTGACACTCACTGCCACTTCACACTCAAAGAAATTAGAACCTACAAACCTTGTTAATCAAGCCATCATCAACCACAGCGCTGCTAATCTTCTTGAACAGCTCATACAGAGCCTCGATTTCATTCACATTAACTGCAAAATACAGGAAAATCACTGCTGAACGGCAACAGATATGAAACAAGCGTCTGAACATATAGAGTGATTCCGAAGAAGCAAGAGGGAGTAAAAAGAGCATACAAACAGTCTCTCTAGCCAGGCGTTCGGGGTCCTCGAGGCCCTTTGGCCGATTGGGTATGTCGAGATCGCAGCACTTGAGCAGGGCAGAGGCGAGCCGTCGAACAAAGTCCACCATTGCACACACTACGAATAGCTATCCAAATCAACACGTCTCCGAGCTGCAAAAGACCAGGAAGAAGCGGGTCAGGACCAACGACCTCAGCGCACGAGCAATTTCCACGACCGGATGACACCACACCACCCACCCAGTTCCCCTTCCGATTGGAGCAAAATCCCATAAAAAAAACAACCACTTCCCCGCTCAGGATCACCGGATCACAGCTCAGCTGGAGCCACGCGAATCGTAATCCCGGCCAACACCCCGACACCTCGGACACGGACACGAAATCGAGTCAGAAACGGATCCCGTCGCAGCCGAAACGCCGTCGCAAGCACGCGGAACCGCAAGTCCGCATTCTCTCCGCGACTCCGGGATCCTACGCGCGAGCGGCGCGGCCATGGGATCCCACCGCATCGGAGTTTTCCAGCCCGGGGGACGAGATGGGATTCGTGCACGAGAAGGGATCGGTAGGGCAGCAGGCCTCACCTCATCGGGGATCCTCCTCGAGGATGGAGGCGGGCGTGGAGGGACGGACGGCGGGGGCCGGCGGTGAAAGATTGCGGCCTTGCGGGGGCGCGGGGGAGGGCGTGGCCGCGAGAGGAGGGAGGGAGCGAATCACCGGAGGAGGAGGAGGAGGATCGCCACGTCAGCGGTTCTGGAACCTGAGGATGTCGTTGGTATGTTCTCCTCGTGATCTCGTCCCAGATCCCGGGCACATTCCTGGGCCGAGGGTTAGATGGGCTTTCGTGACCGGATGGTGGGCTTGTGACCTCCGTGGCCCGTGGACCCAGCAACTGGGCCATGGTCAGATCAGGATGTTTGTCCATTGCTGTCCCGATTTGAACCGGGTCAGATCCAAGTGCAGTGTCAACTGTCAACCGGGTACGTTCACCCGGGCTCCTTTGGATAGGCCGATACCCGCGGGGATCCCCGCGTGACGCGCGGGGAGCGCGAGGCCCGTCTGAAAGTTCTGGATGGACAGACAGGTAAATAGTCTAATAAAATTTTCTATAAAAAGTGCTAGATAATTTAATTAGCAATAATAAATAGTAAGAAGCGAGTTTTGTCTGGCCTATGGGGTGTTGCAAGCCCACTATCCAAAAGACAATTCTAATATATTTCACTCATCCGCACAAGTCAAACCGCAAAAGCAATAACTAAACAAGCTAGCAAGCTACACAAAACTAAATCTATACAAGCTACAACAAGCTAGCAAGAGCAAACAACCAATTAATTGAAATGTAATGCAAGTTAGAGATACGAGAGATTTCACCGAGGGGTGATGAACTGAGCCAACCAATCAATAATTTCAAATGATGATATTCAAGATAATCAATCCACCGAGACAAATTAATCACAATCAATGAAGTGAAGACACGATGATTTATCCCGAGATTCACGTGCTTGCCGGCACGCTAGTCCTCGTTGTGTCCCCCTCAACCACATGGTTCGGTGGCTAATCGGTCACACACCGAGCCTCTCAAAAGACGTCACAAGAACATACCAAATGGCTAGGAGTTGCAATGACACGAGCAATATATTATGGCTACCTAGTGACACTCCGCCAGGACGGTGCAAACTCTTCACAAGATCACGGGAGGTGGCCAAGAACAATCACCAACACTTGCCACACCTCCAAGCTGCTCCAAGCCGTCTAGGTGGCGGCAACCACCAAGAGTAACAAGAAAAACGCAGCAAATCAATTCCCCAAGTGCCTCTAGATGCAAATCAATGATCGATGCACTTGAATCACTCAATCTCACTCAAGAATCGCAATTGAATGCAAAGGAGATGGATTGGGATGAGAGAGGATGCTTTGGCTCAGCTCAATGTGCTCACAAGAATGTTAAAAGTTCAAGAGAGTAGCCTTAGAGCCAGCCAACACATATATATAGAGGTACCCCTTCGAAAAGAGCCATTGGGCACTCTGCGTGGGCGATAGATGTATCTGTCGCACCACCGACAGACGTCGTGCCCGCGTCTATTGCACACGATCGCGCCACGTGTCCTCGAGCATCGAATTTCAACAGTCATCTCTATCAGCGTCTGACGCGTCCGTCGGTTTTGCCCTCGGCGTTTGTCGCTGTGACGGACGCTGTCCAGAAATGACCCATGATCGTTTTCAAGCCGACAGACGCGTCCGGTGAACGCCCGACAGACGCGCCTGAGCGTCTGTCGCTCGCGCGCTCACCCGTCCGCGAAACCCTGGGCGACAGACGCTGACGTAGCGCATCTATCGCTCAGGCGTCCGCACGTCTGTCGCGCTCGCGCTGAGAACCGCAGCTAGGGCAAGCCGACAGATGTCAGGGCCAGCATCTGTCGCCCCTAGTACCAGCGTCTGTCACGTGAATCTTAGGGGATTTTTGTGATTTTGTTGCTCCACTTGTTTCACCCTTTCACATATAAGCTATTCTAAGTATGTGTATCACTTTAGCATATGTTTTAGCTCATTTTCAAGTTAAGCACGTAGGGTGAAGAATTTGCGCTCTATCCAAATGCATATGATTATAAAATGCACATCTAGAGGCACTTAGGAGGTCAATAGCTGCGTCATTCCCCTCTTTATAGTACGGCTACTAAACCTAAATGTGATCACACCCACTAGGTGTCTTGATCACTAAAAGCAAACCCTAGCAGAATACCTTTGCCTTGATCATCATAGGGTTGCACCTTGTTCCTCCTTTATCACCATGGTAAGCACTTCATCATCCAAACTTGTTCATCATGCTTCACCATGCTATGTGCTAATCATCCTTTGCTACATACAATCTTAAGCACATGATTAGCACTTGGGCATTGTCACTAATTACCAATACCAAACATAGAGCTTTCAATCTCCCCCTTATTGGTAATTGGTGACAACCCTTTCACAAAGATGTTATGATAAAATTTTGATTGACTTCATGTCACATTGCCCAAATATGTTACCATGTGTAAGAAATATGGACAGTGATCATGAAATCAAGTTGATAGCAATGGCCCTCCTACATGTATGATATATGTTTGAATTTAGGAAGCATATATGTTTAGATAGGAAAATATAGGAGCATTGACTACCAATAGGTGCTAAGTGTTTTAGATTATAGACCTTTGAAGCGTAATATTATCGGAGTAGCGATAAACATCATCTTAGCACCTTGTGTAGTTAGATACCACTTGAAAAAGCATAAGCATAACTAAAAACCTCATGAGATCAACATTATAAGCAAGGCTCTAGTACCACTTTGGAAAACATGAAGCAAGAAAAATCTAACTACTTCCTATTCATGCTAGTACCTCATACACCATTCAATTGTATACTAGCAAAACATCACACAAGCAATATATCAGAGAAAAAGAAATGCATAACTATGCATCATACATATGAATTACACAAAGAAATGCAACATTCATGTTTAAGAGCTTGCTCCCCCTACTTATGTGCTCAAAATTTTAGTTGACCCCCTTCTTTTATTATTTTCTCCCCTTTAGATTTTCTTTCTCTTTAGAATCTATCTTTGTGAACAATATTTTCTCTCCCTTTGGCACCAAAGACCACAAGGGATCAATTTTAGATAGATTATCATGTTGTATTATGGAGTGAGGGTCAAGTTTGTGATTCAACCTAGATTATTTGCATAAATAAAATGCTTCGGTTTGATCTAAGGGCAAGCTTCTTCACACCTCACTAGAAGGGTTATCATGCACCATGTTGAATCAATACTTAGACAAGTTCTCTAGATTAAATACTTAGGATCATAAGCTTCTCAAACAAGTTATATGCTACCACTAGATCATACAAGTCATGGAAACAATAGTGACACCATATAAACTTCAAATTCATTTGATTTTTATGAATGAGCCTAGAACATGTAAATTATGACTAGATGCACTAAACAAGTCCTTAGCATAGAATGTATGACATGTCAACCAATTGTACCTTGGGGCTCGAATGAGAGGCATGTCATATCATTAGGGTGCATCAACTCATGTTGCAGAAGTCAAGTATGTTCAACTCATTCTTTAGCTTGTGAAATCTTTTCTCATCAAGTGGCTTGGTGAATAGATTGGCTAATTGATCTTCGGTGCCCACTTTCTCAATTGCAATGTCACCCTTTTGTTGATGATCTCTAATGAAGTGATGACGAACATCAATATACTTTGTTCTTTGATGTTGAACCGGATTGTTGGTAAGTGTTACGGCACTTTCATTGTCGCATAGCAATGGCACATTTTTGAAGTTGATTCCAAAATCTTTCAATGTTGCCTTCATCCATAAGATTTGTGCACAACAACTACCTGCGGCGATGTATTCGGCCTCTGCGGTAGAGAGTGCAATACTATTTTGCTTCTTGGATGATCATGAGACAAGTGATCTTTCCAACAATCGATAAGTCCCGGAGGTGCTCTTTCTCTCAGCTTTGTCACCGGCATAGTCAGAATCCGAATATCCAACTAGCTCAAAGCTTGCACCTTTGGGATACCACAATCCAACATCTTGTGTATGCTTCAAGTACCTCAATATTCTCTTTATTGCCTTCAAATGACTTTCTCTTGGTAAGGCTTGAAATCTTGCACACATGCATACACTAAACATCACATCGGACCTTGATGCCGTCACATAGAGTAGGCTACCAATCATTGATCTATATAGCTTTTGATCCACCATGTTGCCACTCTTGTCACTATCCAAGCTTCCACTAGTACTCATTGGAGTAGTGATTCCTTTTGCATCTTCCATACCAAACTTCTTTAGCATATCCTTTATGTATTTGGTTTGGCTCACAAATGTTCTTTCTTTCATTTATTTAATTTGAAGTCTAAGTAAGAAACTAAGTTCACCAATCATTGACATTTCAAACTCCTTTGCCATCATCTTCCTAAACTCATCACAAAAAATCTTGATTGGTTGAACCGAATATGATATCATCAACATATATTTACAACACAAACAAGTCTTTTTCAATCTTCTTGGTGAAGAGAGGAGTATCCACTTTACCCATAACAAATCCTTTGGATAGCAAGAAATCTCTTAATCTTTCATACCATGCTCTAGGTGCTTGCTTCAATCCATACAAAGCTTTTCTCAACTTGTAGACATGATTGGGTTTCTTGTCATCTTCAAAACCAGGAGGTTGCTCCACATACACTTCCTCTTGGATGTACCTATTGAGAAATGCACTCTTCACATCCATTTGATATAGCTTGATATTATGAGCACAAGTATAGGCAAGTAAAATCCTAATTGCTTCCAATCTTACAACTGGGGCATATGTTTTACCAAAGTTAAGACCCTCTATTTGTATGTAACCTTGAGCCACTAGTCTTGCTTTGTTCCTTACTACTATCCTATCTTGATCTTGTTTGTTGCGAAAGACTCATTTTGTTCCAATGACATTGTGATCACTAGGTCTCTCAACTAATTCTCATACTTTATTTCTCTTGAAGTTGTTGAGCTCTTCATACATTGCATTTACCTAATTCGGATCTCTCAATGCTTTATCAATGTCCTTGGGTTCTTCCATTGACACAAAAGAAGAGTGTGCACAAAATGATGCCAATCTTGATCTAGTTTAAACTCCACTTTGTATGTCACCAATGATGGAATCCAATGGATGGTCTCTAGCAATGTTAGTTGGTTGAAGCACTTGGACGTTATTACTTGGATGTTGATGGTGATCATGAGTTGGAGATGATGAACTAGCCACTTGTTGATCTTGTTGCACTTGAGATGATGTACTAGCTTGATTTTGCATTAGAGAACCACTAGCTTGTGTAATTGGACTTTGGAGCACTTGATCTTTGTTGTCATTCACATCAATCACTTGCTTTGGCCTAACGTCACCAATGTCCATCTCTTTCATAGCATTAGCTAATTGAGTTCCTCTCACATCATCCAAGTTGTCTTCCTCATCTTTAGAGCCATTTGTTTCATCAAACTCAACATCATGAACTTCCTCAAGTAAACCACTAGCCAAATTCCAAACTCTATAAGCTTTTCTAGTAGTGGAGTAACCAAGTAGGAATCCTCCATCACATTTCTTCTCAAACTTGCTCAATCTAGTGTCCTTCTTCAAGATGTAGTATTTGCAACTAAATACCCGAAAGTATGTAATGTTGGGTTTTCTTCCATTTAAGATCTCATATGGTGTCTTCTCTAGAAACTTATGGCAATAGAGGCGGTTGCTATAGAAGCAAGCTGTGTTGATTGCTTCGGCCCAAAAAGAATGACTCACATTATACTCATTCAACATTGATCTTGCCATATCAATTAAGGTTCTATTCTTCCTTTCAACTAGGCCATTGGATTGAGGTGTATACTTGGCTGAAAATTGATGCTTGATTCCAAGCTCATCATATAGCTCATCAACTCTTGTGTTTCTAAACTCATTTTTATTATTACTTCTCACTTTCTTGATTGTGGTCTCAAACTCATTTTGTACTCTCTTGATGAACTTCTTGAATATGTCAAATATATCACACTTATCCACAAGAAAGAATACACATATGTATCTAGTGAAATCATCCACAATCATAAAGTCATACTTGTTGCCACCAATTCTTGTGTATGTTGTTGGCCCAAATAGATCCATGTGCAACAATTCAAATACCTTGGAAGTACTCATAATGCTCTTCAATGGATGAGTGTTGCCCACTTTCTTTTCCGGCTTAACATGCACTACATAGTTTATCCTTCTTAAATGTGACATCCTTTAAGCCTCTAACTAAGTCATGCTTCACTAACTTGTTCAATTGCTTCATACCAATATGACCAAGTCTTCTATGCCATAACCAATCCATACTTAATTTGGTGAGCAAGCATGTTGAAAGTTGAGTGTCACTTGCATTGAAATCAACCAAGTATAGATTCTCATATCTAAAGCCCTTGAAGATCAAATTGGAGCCATCAACACTAACTATCTCCACATCATCAACACCAAATATGCACTTAAAACCAAGATCACACAATTGAGCAACCAAGAGAAGATTGAAGTTCAACTTTTCAACTAGGAGCACATTGGAAATGCTATGATCAATAGAGATTGCAATCCTTCTAAGAGGCTTCACATCACCCTTGTTATTGTCACCAAATGTGATACTATCAATGTCACTATCATTTGATTTGAGAGAGTTGAACATTCTTGAATCACTAGCCATATGTTGAGAGCACCCACTATTAAGCACCCAATGCCTTCCTTCAGCTTTATAATTGACCTACAAAACAAATTAATGTTTCTTAGGTACCCATACTTGCTTGGGTCCTTGGAGGTTAGTCACTAAGCTCTTTAGTACCCAAATGACCTTCTTCTTTGGGCCCACAATTGGTGTACCAACAAACTTAGCATGCACACATTTCTCACCCTTGGTAAGAATATAACAAGAATCAAAAGGAATGCGAGTCACATTAGCATTTAACTTGTTCTTGTTTATCTTAGTGCAATTATGCTCTACATGAACAACTTATTTGCATCTATTGCAAAACTGACCATTGCTCTTCACAAAGCTTGGCTTTGGAGTAGCAAAGGCCACCTTGCCTTTCTTGTGGGTATAGCTCAATCCCTCTTTATTAAGAGAGAACCTTTAGCTACCCAAGCACTTTAACAAGCGGGCATCTTCACCATAGGTATTGCCTAAGGCACGAGTGAGCTCATTGACCTCCTTCTTAAGGTTCTCATTCTCAACTACAAGTGAGGCATCACTAGTAGTAGAGGTAGAAGTGAATGTGCTACAAGAAGGGTTAGTGGACTCAACAATAATAGAATCATCAATAAGATCACATGTTAGTCCAATATCACAAGTCATAATGACTTTCTCCTCCATGGCCTTCTTCTTGAGCTTCTCTAGCATGATGTCCTTTTCCTTGACAAGCTCAAGTAGAGTGGAGTGGGCTTCTTTAAGCCTAGTGTAAGCAATCTCAAGATCCTCGTGGTCTTCCTTTAGACACTCATGAGAAGCTTCAAGCTCATTAAAGGATTTCTTAAGAGCTTTGAGCTCTTGTTCTAATCCTTTGCACTCCTTGCTCTTCTTGAGGTCCTCAAGTTCCTCCATCAAAGCCTTGTTCTCATTGCTCTTTGCAATGAGCTCTTTCTCAAACATCTTGCTCTTCTTATATAACCTCTTGTAGCCCTTACTTATTTGGTCAATGATGTCCATAAGATCATCCTTGGAGTAGTTCTCATCATCATCATCATCACTCCTACAACCATCATCATCACAAGAATCATCATCACTATCATCATATTTTACCTTAGTGCATTTGGCCATAAGGCATGTCGATGTAGTGTCAAAGAGCGATGCTTGCAAATGCTCTCCGGATGGGCTTCTCATCATCACTTGAACTTTCTTCTTCATCATCATAAGAATCATCACTATCGCAAGTGACCACATAGCCACCACCCTTCTTCTTCTTCTTGTTGATAGTGAAGCTCTTCTTCTCTTTCTTTTCCTTGTTGTTCTTCTTAAACTTCAAATCCCTATTATGATATATTTTGTCTTTATAGGGACACTTTGCCACTACATGATTGGGGCTATTGCAATTGTAGCAAAGCACCTCCTTTGCCTTCATGAAGTCCCTTCTTTTTCTTGCACCATAATCTTTCTTCTTTATGAACCGACCCATCTTTTGCAATAGAAGGGCCATGGTCTCATCATCAAATGGATCATCATCATCACTATCAATCTTGCTCTTGCCCTTTGAGGATGAAGCTTTGAATGCGGTGGTCTTCTCTTGCTTGACCTTGATCTCCTTCTTCTCATCTTCATCTTCATCATCATCATATTGAGCATCGGTCATAACGTCACCAAGTACATGATTTGGAGTCACTTTGTCCAAACCCTCTCTTTGGATCATCTTCCTTAAGATAGCAAACTTCTTGGGTAGGCTTATTAAGAATTTGTGAGAGAAATCCTTGTCCTCAATCTTTTCTCTAAGCCCCTTGAGATCATTAACAATCACTTGGAGCCTATAGAACATCTCTGGTATGGACTTATCATCCTTCATCTTGAAGCTTGCAAACTTGTCCTTGAGCATATAGAGTTTGACACTCTTTACCGTTGAAGTGCCCTCATAAGTTTCTTCTAGCCTTGTCCATACCTCACTTGCCTTCTCAAGATCCTTGATTTGCTCAAAGACCTTTGCATCAAACCCATGATAGAGAGTGTTAAGAGCCATAGTGTTGCATTAGTTGTTGATGCGGTCATTGTTGGTGAGGTTGTCGGGATCAATGATAGCATAATCATGATGTGTCACTTCCCAAACCTTCTCATGAATAGAGCCAAGGTATTGCTTCATCTTTCTTTTCCAATGATCAAAAGATGAGACACCATCAAAGAATAAAGGCTTGCCTTCGACATGGTTGAACACAACTTGAGCCATCTTACACTGAGGTTGTTAAGCCTTGCAAATAGTAACCACGACTCCAATACCACTTGAAAGGTCTTGATGGCTAGAAGGGGGTGAATAGCCTAATAAAACTTTCTACAAAAAGTGCTAGACAATTTAATTAGCAATAACAAATAGCGAGAAGCGAGTTTTGCCTTGCCTATGGGGTGTTGTAAGCCACCTATCCAAAAGACAATTCTAATATATTTCACTCAACCACACAAGTCAAACCGCAAGAGCAACAACTAAACAAGCTAGCAAGCTACACAAAACCAAATCTACATAAGCTACAACAACAAGCTAGCAAGAGCAAACAACCAATTACTCGAAATGTAATGCAAGTTAGAGATACGAGAGATTTCACCGAGGGACGATGAATTGAGCCAACCAATCAATAATTCCAAATTATGATATTCAAGATAATCAATCCACCGAGACAAATCAATCACAATCAACAAAGTGAAGACACGATCATTTATCCCGAGGTTCACGTGCTTGTCGGCATGCTAGTCCTCGTTGTGTCCCCCTCAATCACGTGGTTCGATGGCTAATCGGTCACACACTGAGCCTCTCAAAAGGCACAACAAGAACCTACCAAATGGCTAGGAGTTGCAATGACACAAGCAATATACTATGGCTACCTTGTGGCACTCCGCCAGGAAGGTGCAAACCCTTCACAAGATCACGGGAGGTGGCCAAGAACAATCACCAACACTTGTCACGCCTCCAAGCTGCTCCAAGCCATCTAGGTGGCGGCAACCACCAAGAGTAACAAGAAAAACCACAGCAAATCAATCCCCTAATTGCCTCTAGATGCAAATCAATGATCGATGCACTTGAATCACTCAATCTCACTCAAGAATTGCAATCGAATATAAAGGAGATGAGTTGGGATGAGAGGGGATGCTTTGGCTCAGCTTAATGTGCTCACAAGAATGTCAAAAGTCCAAGAGAGTAGCCCTAGAGTCGGCCAACACATATATATAGAGGTACCCATTCGAAAAGAGTCGTTGGGAACTCTGCGTAGGCGACAGACGCGTCTGTCACACCACCGACAGACGCCATGCCCGCGTCTATCGCACATGATCGTGCCATGTGTCCTCAAGCTTTGAATTTCAACGGTCATCACCATCAGCGTCTGACGCGTCCGTCGGTTTTGCCCTTGGCGTATGTCGCTGTGATAGACGCTATCCAGAAATGACCCGCGACCGTTTTCAAGCCGACAGACGTGTCCGGTGAACGCCCGACAGACGCGCCCGAGCATCTATTGCTCGCGCGCTCACCTGTCCGCGAAACCCTGGGTGACAAATGCTGACGTAGCGCGTCTGTCGCTCAGGCATCCGCGCATCGGTCGTGCTCACGCTGAGAGCCGCAGCTAGGGCAAGCCGACAGACGCCAGGGCCAGTGTCTGTCGCCCCTAGTACTAGCATCTGTCGCGTGAATCTCAGGTGGCTTTTGAGATTTTGTTGCTCCACTTGTTTCACCCTTTTACATATGAGCTATTCTAAGTATGTGTATCACTTTAGCACATTTTTTAGCTCATTTTCAAGTTAAGCACATAGGGTGAAGAATTTGTGCTCTATCCAAATGCATATGATTATGAAATGCACATCTAGAGGCACTTAGGAGGTCAATAGCCACGTCATTCCCCTCTTTACAGTACGACTACTAAACCTAAACGTGATCACACCCACTAGGTGTCTTGATCACCAAAAGCAAACCCTAGCAAAATACCTTTGCCTTGATCATCATAGGGTTGCACCTTTTCCCTCCTTCATCACCATGATAAGCACTTCATCATCCACACTTGTTCATCATGCTTCACCATGCTATGTGCTAATCATCCTTTGCTACATACAATCTTAAGCACATGATTAGCACTTGGGCATTGTCACTAATTACCAACACCAAACATAGAGCTTTCAGTGGCACCCCCACCAATCCACGTTGCCGTTTGGATACCCCTTCCACTAAAAAAGACTCGTGCCTTCTCAACCCGTTCCCCATCGATCCGCATGGGAATAACAATTCATCTCCGGAGTCGTGTTTCTCTCTCCCATCCCTTCTTCGCTTCCCTCGCTCGTTTCATCGACTACGACTCGCAAAGGATGGAGAGGCATGGTGGCTAGGGTGAGCAGCGCCGCCACATGTCCCTATCTCCCTCCACCCCTGACTCCCTTCGTACCAGTGCGGCGCGCATTCCATCCTCCTGGAAGAAACGCCGACGCCCCTTCGCTCACCGCCCTGACTTCCTTCGTACCGGCAGCGCCACTTCTCCATCCGCTGGTCCGCTCGAAAGAAATGCCGCTCCCCTCCCCTCACCATCCTCCGACCCAATCCAAGGTAAAATCATAATCCTTGTATTGTGTATTCTTGTTTGTGAGGCCTGGTAGTGTTCTCTTTGCTTGTCGGATGTTCTTAGTCCTAGCATGTACTTGTGAGAGTTTGGATCTAGTGTGTAGTATGATTTATGGTAGCCATAAGTCTGATTTATGCTAGCAATGATTTTTTAAGCTTTCAATATAAGCTGGGCTAGAAATGGTCTTTGTTGTAAAAGAAATATCAACTCTTTTTTGGCAAAATAATATCTACTAGTTTGACGATGTTAGAACTTCAGTAAGTATGTAGAGTGCATGAATTGAAGCCTGAATTTGAAGCTCTATTACAATTGTAGTGTTGTGACCTACATAGTGTCTGAACCAGTGATAATGAAACAATAGTGAATTAACCACGATTGTCAAATTGAGAACGCTACGACAATGAAGCCTGAATTTGAAACTCAAAGGCTTGTAACAGCTTGTATAATGGTGCTTCCCATATATGTTTAGGCGAGTGAAATGTATTTCCTTGTGTGTAGCAATGCATTGAAGCTAGCTTGATGTGCATGACAACTATCATCCTCTAGGGTCTTATAGGTGCCGATGTGCTATGATGGTGTCTTAGAGAGTTATATGAGGATAATAGAACAGTCAGTAGCTAATAGTTCTGTTGTCAAACATCATTGAGAAAAGGACATTGTTTTAATCCATGCCCTGGTGATTCTTTTTGTTCTCTTCTGATAATGCAATTTGTGCTTGAGGCAATGAAAATTTATTCCAAGAAGATAGCACTACTTTCTTGTCACCTTTGTGTTTTTTGCCATCTCAATATTCCAAGTTTGTTTGGCCAAAACTTAAACACTAATCATGTGTGGTAAGAAATTAAATAAAATTAGGCTGCTAGGCACTATTTTATCTAGTCTTCTTGTGAAAATGGCACTCCTCTTTTATTTTTGCAACTCATTTTTGTTGGAGTATTAGGCCCATGAGGCCCATGTATGCAACTATACAGCCACCCTCTAGGGTTGGCCCAGTAAGCAATAGAGACACAGTTCAACATGGTATCAGTAGACTAGGTTTTCCTCTCCCTGTCGACCCCTTCCAAGTGTCGCCGCCGCCGCCGGTGGGCGCGCCGCCATGGCCGGCCAACAACCTCCCCCTCCTCCCCACTATTTACATTCCTTCCCTCCCCTTCCTTCATCGTCGTGTGTAACAGAACCGTCCAAATTATAAGAGCACAAGTACAAAAACAATCACCGAAATGATCAAATTCTCGCACTTGAGCCCATATAACTCCGGTAGTCCAATAAAATCACGAGGGATTTCAAACCAACCAACATACAAGCCAAGATCGTAGTGATTCAACATAACAAGTCACATGTTACATCCATTTCTCAAGTAATTCAATATACATTGGAGTTTAACATAGTTATTACAACTTAAGTTCAAAAGTAGCGGAAGCAAAGTAATTTAAAACTAATATAAATCTTATTTCAAATACATGCCTGTAACACCCCAGGTGTTTGTCAATCACTAAGCAGTGGATTTGAGCTCAAACATGACGGATCAAGTGGAGATGACGATGTCGAGGTAAACCTATGGAAATAAACTCTAATCTAAACTTGGATGTTGCACCCTTGCTTACATATAGGCTCAATTAAAAGATATATGCTTGGGTGTTGTTATCAAAGTATCTTCACATGTCTCACATCAATAACTATCTATATTGATCCTTGGAAAAGTTTCATAAAGTTTGGAATCAAAAAGTCACATAAAATGATAAGTTATGTCTTTGTTTCAATGACTTTGCTAAGTGTTGGAATTGCTCCATTAAGTGAATGGAATTATAGATCATCAACCAAACCTTGCAACTTTGCCCAAATGACTCTAGATGAACTCTACAACAAAAGTCATGAAGGGTTCATGTTGAGTTAATGCCCTGAAAGTGCTCCAATAAGTCACAAACGATAATCTAAGTTTTATTGTGATGTTACATTAGTCAAAGTGGAACTGCAGGTTATATACAAGTTTTGATGTTGGACCTTAAATAAAAGTTGTAGTTCATGTTATGTAGAACAAACTTTGTTTAAAGGTCAAGACCTAGTTAGGCCTCTAACTTAGTGTAACCGAGCCCTCAAGTTGGAATGCAGTGCTGTTTTGGGAGCTCGAAATTTTGCTAAGTCCTCAATGGACTGAATGGGTGTTTTAGTTTCCTTGTAGGCATGTTGGTGAGTTTGTAACTTGTAAACCATCGCGATCTGGACCGAACTCATATAACCAAAGTTGGACCTGACATGTAGCTCTACAACTTATATTAGTGAAGTTTTCGCAAAAACTGACCGGATTAGGAGATGGAGATGGAAGAAGATTCCAGTTTCAGTCAACATGAAACTGAAACTTGGTATTCAGTTTCGGGTACCCTAATTCATAGCTTTTTTATATCATACACCAAGCCAAATCAATCATAGGTCCCTTAAGCAAAGTTATAGTATACGCGTAGCTCTATACAAAGGTGAAATCACTTAAACAAACCATCCACCGGTTAGAGAGTTGTAGAGGGGAGAAGATCGTTGTTTCAGTGATTTTTTGCGGTGGTATTAGTATTGACATTTTGAATCGGTAGAAGCGGCAGTAGCAATGGCCGACCGTGCACAGGATTTGGACACCGCGTGGCTCCCTCCGCTCGCCTCGCTCGACACCTCACCCATCCTTGCTCGTGCATGCTTGCCACCTCTCCCACGCTCGTCGTTTTGGGGAGGCCGAGCCAAGCCCTTGCTCCCTGTGCTCTCCATTCTCCACCTCACTCTCGCTCAGTCTCTATCTCTTGCTCGCCGTGGGTGGCTTGCCGAGCTCCGCGGCCACCGATGTTCCACCGCTCCAAGCCACCGCAGCTGTGGCCGCACCACCGCCTCCTCCTCAGTCTTCCCATGCCCTAGCTCCGTGCTCATGGCCGTCCATCGCCATTGCCGTGTTCGCCGCTGTCGGGCCGCCGGCTCGCATTGCCGGTGGGTCGCGAGGCCACTGCGACCGAGCTGTGCCCCTGCGGGTGAGCACGCACGGGTCTGGGCGAAGCCCTGGCATCCTAGCATCGCCGCTCACCGCCGGCGCCGCCTCTGTTGCCGGCCGAACCGGCCTCCTCCCATTCAGCTTCACGTAGAGGAAGAAGAAGGCACTAGGAGTATGACATGTGGGTCCCGTCCGATTTCATTTGGTGCCCGAATTTATAGATTTTTCTTTTATCTTGTAAAATCTATATCTCATATTTGGTCGCTCCAAAAATTGTGCAATTTGTTTTGTTGGAATCCTTGTGAAGTACTCTGCATGTTAGGGTAATCAGTTATGCCATGCATGTATGTGTTTGTGCTGTAGAAATTCATTAGTGAAAAGTGGTTTTGGAAATGGATTAACTTGCTTTCATCAATATCTGGAGTTTTTGAAGTCCAAAATTAGTGATTCTAATTTTGTTGGTCTTCTAGTAATATGCATTATCTAAGAAAAATATAAAACTTATAGGTTGTTTCTGGGTTCAGGATGTTTTACCTAGATCTTGTTAAATGGAAAATAAATACTTGTTTTGCTTGTTATTTTATATCTTGAGTTGTGATGCTCTAAATGATGTGAAATTTTTATGGTAGGATTGTAATGCTATGTATGTATGGTGGTATAAATTTCATGGTCATTGCTTATGGTTTGCTCAAGTTATTAATTTAACTTGTTTATAGCTTGATAAATAGCTTATAAATAATATATAAATGATAAAATAGAAAATGCTGTTCCATTACCTTAGTATGATATTTATCTATCATATTGATTCATAATATGGCCATGTGTTCATAGAAAATATTGAGTTTTAGGTTTAACTTGCTCTCACATGATTTATTGCAATAGCTATTTGTCTTTTTCATAGAGGTTGATATACTTGCCCAAATGGATTGAAATTTGGACAGTAGACTTTTGAGAGCATTTGTAGACCCCTGTAATTTTGGTAGAATTTATTGAGTATCTTTATGATGTGGTCATAATTCCACCGAATGATCTAAATAAATTAAGAAATTGTATTAAAAGAATTTATTTAGTAATGGACACTATGTTTTCTGGTGTTCATTAGTCATGTGTGACATGTTGGTAAAGTTGGTTTTGTCTAATTATATGTTTGCAACATAAGTTAATAATTATTTCTTGCAAATGAGGTTTCTAGACAGATCTGGAAACTTGGTAAAGTTCTTCATGATAATTTGCTTTATTGTGAAACTTGTTTATACAAAAGTTGTAGATAATTTATATATCTAGCTGCTGTTAAAATTTGGTGTCATTTGGCCATGTGGTTTACTAGTTATAGCTGTTTAAAGTTGGGTTACAGAATTGCTTGCTCTCTGTCTTGTTAGACCAGTTGCTGTGTTTATGTAAATTCGACATGTTAAACTTTGAAATCATGCTGTGATGATTATAAATGAAATATATATAATTTCATAAGCTTTTCATAATGTCTTCTTTCAAGTCATTTGGAGTTGTAGATCTCTAGTTATGATTAAATTACTCAGCTGTTGGTCTGATGTCCAGAAGGTAGCAATTCCTAGTTCCAGTACTTGGATTAACTTTATCATGCTTGGGTATTGAAGTGTGACTCATATCCTTGTTGATACTTGGGTGGTACCCTGTGATCTTGTGAGACTTGGTTCTTGATTGATGTGCTTGCCCTCTTCTATGTTATGTCTTAATGAGGATTGAGTTAATTAGCTCTAGGTGTTTATGTGAACTTTGGTATGCTTGCATGATTACTTTGTTTATTGCACTTCTATGCATTCATACATATGCATTATTGCACCTCATTTAGGTACGCTAGCTGAAGCACGTGAAGGACCTGATGTGGATACAAACCCGAAGATAGAAGGATCAGACAAGTAGTAGTTTGGAGGTTGCTCGCCAAGTGACTTCATCTGACATACTCTAACTTGAGTCGGATCCCAGGCAAGCCCCGGAGCATTATAAGCCCGCTATCTTCAAAGCAATTATATATATATATATATATATATATATATATATATATATATATATATATATATATATATATATATATATATATATATGTTATAAGTATTGTTGCATTAAGTGGTAGGAGTTGGTTGGAAACCCTTGCTGCATTATATCATTCCTTGTCCAGATATATGAATCCTTGAATCCTACATAGACTAGGATCGAGTAGATGCTTAGCCCTGCTTTAAGCGGTAGAAGTCAGGTGATTTCCTGTCACCT
This sequence comes from Saccharum officinarum, assembly GCA_020631735.1. Lineage (NCBI taxonomy): Eukaryota > Viridiplantae > Streptophyta > Magnoliopsida > Poales > Poaceae > Saccharum > Saccharum officinarum. The sequence continues at coordinate 12,903,043 of CM036212.1, read as the reverse complement.
GCGAGATATAGGGATATTCATATATGGCACGGTTGGCTATATTTGCTATCGTGGAAAGGAACCATGTGTTAATAAAATAAAATGAGACCGGACGGGATGATGATAGTGAAGCGACAAGGCATGGAGGTCTTGGGTGTGAATCTATCCCCGTCTGAGTCGTTTAAGGACCGATTCACTGTACGTCCTTGAGTCATGTTGAACACAGTCTAACACTTAGTTGGCCGGATAAGTCGTTCCGACCGCGAAGCCGAGTAATGTGATTTAGGCCGGGAATCGAATGGTAGGTTGCTTCTTGGAGGAGAGAAAGGATGTGCTTGGGGACATTGGCGTGAGACCAAGGGGGGGTTAGAGTCCCTATCACCTGGCAGAGTGTCGCCCTTAGGGTCGCGACATCATTCGGACCCGCGATTCCTGAATCATATGAAAAGGTGGCCTGTGCGACCCTGGCAGGGGTCTGCACGGTGAGTGTTAGAAATACCCCTCCAGCTAGATAGGAATTCGATTCGAATCGCCGTCGCTCCCGGTTAGTGAGCACTTGACTTGAGCAGCGGCAACGTAGATTCCATTAAATTGAACGGATGGTTAATTGGATCACGATGAAAAGGTTGCCTCAATTTATACCTGCTATGGTTAATATTGTTTGCTACTAATAAAGTGAGTGCTCTAGTACAGGTTCTAATATAGATGATAGGTTAATGATAATTAACTTGATGCTTAAGCATTAATGATTGATCATCTATATTAAGCTTTTATGCAAAATGTTGTCAAGCTAGCCCCACTTTATATCAGCCTTGCATGATCCTTGGTGTCATCTTATTTCTGGTTTCTGACGGGTAAGTCTAGCTGAGTACTTTGTCGTACTCAGGGTTTTATCCCCACTTGTTGCAGGTTGTGATGTATCATGGCGACTGCAAGAGTTCGTTGGCTCCTGCCTTAGTGGCAGAGTGTGATCATGGGCATGATCCTTCTGAGCTACCTTATCTCTAATGCTTTTGTTGGAAGTCGACCGTGGCACTGGCATATATTTGAAATAAGAATACTGTTAGTTTCAAATTACTTTGCTTCCGCTACTTTTGAACTTAAGTTGTAATAACTATGTTGAACTCTGATGTATATTGAATTACTTGTGAAATGGTTGTAACATGTGACTTGTTATGTTGAATCACTATGATCTTGGCTTGTATGTTGGTTGGTTTGAAATCCCTCGTGATTTCATTGGACTACCGGAGTTATATGGGCTCAAGTGCGAGAATTTGATCATTTCGGTGATTATTTTTGGTACTTGTGCTCTTATAATTTGGACGGTTCCGTTACAGCTGGTATCAGAGCAAGATTCAACATTAAACTTGTCGTATGTGTATTTAAAACAAAGGTTTTGTTTTATAAAGTCAGTTTTATCAACTTATAGCTATATGTAGGTTTGTGAAAATCTGAATTCTAAATCTAAGTATGCCAGTGGTCAATTTCCTTATGCCCATATAAGGATTATTAGGTGGCTTATATAAGTACTAACTTGGGGTTTTTCATTTATGCATCTACGCCCAGGCCAAGGTATGTATGTGTGATGACTCTCCCACACTATGCTACCCGGTGTGTTAGATTAGAGGTAGCCTTCATATATGAAATAGCCATATATGTCGTTAGTTTACTTTTATGCAACATCGCACATACGCTCAGGTAAGTGTGAGTTGTGAGAGCATGACCGTACAACCTGCGGTCTAGGGGAGAGCTAGTTTTGGTTACTGGATTATTTACATGTTACACACATGTATATATGAAGGTACTTAATTGTGGGAGATTGATGATTTGGGTAGTTTTGGTGCTACATGTATATATACAGGGGTATATGTATATGGGAGTACTTAGAATTTTACTTTCCTATTTTCATTGTGTGCCATATAGTGGGGAATTGTTGGGCTGCAATAAAACTTTTCTGCAGGTACGCTAACCACGAATGCGTAAGTCGAATGTAGCTATCGACTAGCTATATATCGAGAGAGTGCGTGTTATGCCACCGACATAGAACATGATTGCCACCTTAGGTTGGCAATCTTGTGAGGACGAATAGACGAAGCATGCATCTTCATGATTGTTGCTTTATGCGTGGCTATGCTCCTCTCACCCTTGTTCAAATGATAAGTAACTTGTGATCAATGTGTTACACTATCTTTCTTGTGTGGAGTAAAACAAGAATGTCTTACTCCATGTTGTTTGAGAAAAGTGTGTGCTTAGCCTTGCTAAAAATAGTTGTGGTTACATGCTTGAACCTGTAAATGTTCTCTAGTTTATCCAAGCGGTGGATATGTTGTTCATATAAGCAATTGCAAGTGCTTTAGACCTCATTTCAGTAATTGTGATTCTCATAAATGAATTAAATTGGTGTTGGTCTAAGGTAATAATGTTTAGAGCTGCTAGAATAACATGTTTGTGTGCTCTCTTGTTAAGTAGAACAAAGGCAAGTTTAGTTTTGCTTGTCGAATGTTGGCTGCTAGAACATTTTCTGTTGTAGTGATGCTTTTATGGTCATAATGGTGTTTTCTGTAGTTACGGAGAATACCAAAGTTGTAGCCAACTTACTTTTCTATCTTGTCCTAAAATTTTATGATCCTAGGTCTTATGGTTTGGGAGTTATAAGTTTTAGAAGTTTGTTGTCAGAATCTGCTCATGTTCAGAACAGATCTGAATGTTTGCTTTATTTGACCTATGTGCTTATGGAATCATGTCTTGGAAATATTAGAGCAAGTATAGTACTTTTTCTAAGCTTTCCAAAATGCTAAAGATCACTACTTTTGATGGTATAAATCTCTAGTTATGAGCTTGCAAAATAGAATGACAGAATCTGTCCAAATTGGGGCAGAGATGTCTTCTTTGTCTTGTTTTGCCTTGTTGGCTATAAAATCATCTTAATATGATAGTAAGAAAGTTATAGACAACTTAATAAGCTTTACATAAAGTTAAGGCTCAGCCTTGTTGGGTCCCTAGAACTCCAGTTATGCATTTTTGAAGTTCTTGTCAGTTTTCTGTCCATATTGGTACAGAACTGAAACATTAGCATTTTTGGTCATGTTAATCTATGAATTTGATTTTGGTATGAATAACTAAAGTATAGCCATCTTCCTAAGCTTCCTAGAAAGTCTAGGATCACCTTTGTGAGATGTCTACAACCTCAGTTATGGTAGAAACAAGTAACTACTGTGCTGCTGTCCAGATTCTGGGCACATGCTAAGTTGGCCTCTTAACTAACGTTTGTTGGACTAAACTTGTAGTTAGTTCATGCTTGAGATAAATGCTTATTTTGGTGAGCCTTGTGCTTTATATTGGTTGCTTAAGCCCATTGTTTGAATTTTCTCAAATGATTGCTTGATTGTGATGTTGTATGTATGCTTGTTATCTTGGTAGTGCCCTAGTTGTCACCTCGTTTTGTCCTCGGTGAGCATACGAGGGTCACATAGCTTTATCCTAGAACAACATTCACATACGTAATTATATGGTTGTTGTCTTCTATTAGGTTCTCTATCTTAGGAGCCTGAGCCTGTAAACTTGGTGGTTAGCCCTTGAATGTTTGTATCCATGCCTTTGCTTGACCGAAAGCCCAAAGTTTAGTTCTCCTATATGTTTGCCTCAGCCGTGGATGTTTTGCAACCCTTTTGTGAAGACCCTTGTCGACTGACCAACCAAGTTAACTCTCATCAACGCTAGCCTTGACCATGGTTCGTACATTGCCAGTTGTGGAGACCGCACCCAAATTTATGTTGGACCTCCCGGTTGCCTCTCAAAGGTTAGCTAGTGCGACGAACCGTCTTTTTGTTGTGGCCTCAAAGTCGTTTGCTTGCAATTTGTGCATATACCTTATCGACTCAATCTATGACTACATATCATTTTCTGCCCTTGAAATTGCTTAATCTATCCTCACCTTCCCAAGTCTCGGATGTTTATCAATCTTGATCTCATCAGTTGTTGCTCAACATGATCGAATCTCCGTTAATTAATTATCTGGTAGTTTCCTTAGTCGACGCCAGGTGTGCGTGGAATTACACAAAAATCACATGCTCAGTCACCTTCGGCAATGGAGCTATGTTCTCTTGTGCTATATTTTGATCTTCGATCATTTTCGTGTTGATTTTAAACCTTGTGACTACCTTTGTTTCCTATCCCTTCTTGGATGGCGCTTGTTCTTACAGCCCATTGGTGCCACTTGAAATTTCACTTTTGTTATGCGTTTAGTATTGTGTTATGAGTAGCCGCTGATGGTGCCGCGACGACACCAAGGGCCTCCTGTGGCTGCAGACACATGGCTGGCTGCTTGGCACGTGCTGGTATCACGGTTTCTAGTCATGATCCATTATGAAACGACAGTCGATGTGTTATTTTCTTGTGTTCCTTTTCTTGATTATCTCTCCAAAATCGTATCGTAAGATCCATATCTTAGACCTAAAGTAGTGGAACTTCCTTCTAAAGTTGCTAAGAGGAAAATCTTTGAAGAATAGGTCACCGACATAAATGAACAGACCGCAAGAAGTGGTAGACATGTGACTCTACGTAGTTATCCCAGTATTGACGAATATCATCTAGTAAGCAAGTATCTCGTCTCTATTGGATAAAAGGACACACAACACTTAATGTTGGACAAGTTATCTGTGGAGATGAGAATCGATTGTCGCATTGTGCATATGACCGGAGCTATCGAAGTCGTATATCTTGGTGCATAATGACCATACAATCGAAAATCAGCCATCTCTAGAATAACTTCCTATTTGCTAACTTCGATGGCAACCATCTGTTCTGCATCAACTACAGTTGTTGTGGTCAAGAGGAAGATTTGGAACTTGTTAGTGTTGAGAGACAACTGATTAGTTACTAATAGGAACGTTAATCTCCAGCTAGTAACGACTCCTTGGTAGCTACGAAGGCTATGTCTTACAGAGCAATAACCAACAAGAAGTTAATTAACTAGTCCAACAACTTGCATGGTATTCTATCTTCTAGAGCCATTGTGATCAAGCCAATTCCGTCTTGGACAATCACACAGATAGTGCAAGGTGTTCTATCACTAAAGTGAAGAATTAAGAGAAAGCATGTCCTTAGTTCCGATCAGCATCCTTGTGCCCCTAGGGCTACAAACGGTTTGTTCATAACTTTATTGAACAAAATGTTGAGGAATATTCGAAAGCAATTTGAGAAGTGTCAAACAACAGATTCCTATCTTAGAGCTGCGTTTGATCCTAAAAGGGAAGCCTCAAGGGAAAGTTGGGCCTGACAAAGTTGCTACATTGCAAAGTCCAACTTCAACTTATAGTGCAACTAAGTCACGAAGGAAAATTTTTACTCAATCGCTTGGTGGTAGACTACTTCCCGCAGTTTAGTAAATAATTACAACTTTTGTTGTCCTTAAAGGCCTCATTACATCTTTCTTTGGGAATTATTTTCCAATGATGATATACTTTGGTACCTTATACATGCCTTTACCTAAGAGGTTGCATCTGATTCAACCCAGATAACTGTTGTCTTTGGATAAAAGAATCTTATTTATAACTGTTG
>CM036212.1:12791356-12897405 GCA_020631735.1 Saccharum officinarum | reverse complement strand
TGTAACACCCCAGGTGTTTGTCAATCACTAAGCAGTGGATTTGAGCTCAAACATGACGGATCAAGTGGAGATGACGATGTCGAGGTAAACCTATGGAAATAAACCCTAATCTAAACTTGGATGTTGCACCCTTGCTTACATATAGGCTCAATTAAAAGATATATGCTTGGGTGTTGTTATCAAAGTATCTTCACATGTCTCACATCAATAACTATCTATATTGATCCTTGGAAAAGTTTCATAAAGTTTGGAATCAAAAGTCACATAAAATGATAAGTTATGTCTTTGTTTCAATGACTTTGCTAAGTGTTGGAATTGCTCCATTAAGTGAATGGAATTATAGATCATCAACCAAACCTTGCAACTTTGCCCAAATGACTCTAGATGAACTCTACAACAAAAGTCATGAAGGGTTCATGTTGAGTTAATGCCCTGAAAGTGCTCCAATAAGTCACAAACGATAATCTAAGTTTTATTGTGATGTTACTTTAGTCAAAGTGGAACTGCAGGTTATATACAAGTTTTGATGTTGGACCTTAAATAAAAGTTGTAGTTCATGTTATGTAGAACAAACTTTGTTTAAAGGTCAAGACCTAGTTAGGCCTCTAACTTAGTGTAACCGAGCCCTAGTTGGAATGCAGTGCTGTTTTGGGAGCTCGAAATTTTGCTAAGTCCTCAATGGACTGAATGGGTGTTTTAGTTTCCATGTAGGCATGTTGGTGAGTTTGTAACTTGTAAACCATCGCGATCTGGACCGAACTCATATAAGCAAAGTTGGACCTGACATGTAGCTCTACAACTTATATTAGTGAAGTTTTCGCAAAAACTGACCGGATTAGGAGATGGAGATGGAAGAAGATTCCAGTTTCAGTCAACATGAAACTGAAACTTGGTATTCAGTTTCGGGTACCCTAATTCGTAGCTTTTTATATCATACACCAAGCCAAATCAATCATAGGTCCCTTAAGCAAAGTTATAGTATACGCGTAGCTCTATACAAAGGTGAAATCGCTTAAACAAACCATCCACCGGTTAGAGAGTTGTAGAGGGGAGAAGATCGTTGTTTCAGTGATTTTTTGCGGTGGTATTAGTATTGACATTTTGAATCGGTAGAAGCAGCAGTAGCAATGGCCGACCGTGCACAGGATTTGGACACCGCGTGGCTCCCTCCGCTCGCCTCGCTCGACACCTCACCCATCCTTGCTCGTGCATGCTTGCCACCTCTCCCACGCTCGTCGTTTTGGGAGGCCGAGCCGAGCCCTTGCTCCCTGCGCTCTCCATTCTCCCCCTCACTCTCGCTCAGTCTCTGTCTCTTGCTCGCCGTGGGTGGCTTGCGAGCTCCGCGGCCACCGATGTTCCACCGCTCCAAGCCACCGCAGCTGCGGCCGCACCACCGCCTCCTCCTCGGTCTCCCATGCCCTAGCTCCGTGCTCATGGCCGTCCATCGCCGTTGCCGTGTTCGCCGCTGTCGGGCCGCCGGCTCGCATTGCCGGTGGGTCGCGAGGCCACTGCGACCGAGCTGTGCCCCTGCGGTGAGCACGCACGGGTCTGGGCGAAGCCCTGGCATCCTAGCACCGCCGCTCACCGCCGGCGCCGCCTCTGTTGCCGGCCGAACCGGCCTCCTCCCATTCAGCTTCACGTAATAGAGGGAGAAGAAGGCACTAGGAGTATGACATGTGGGTCCCGTCCGATTTCATTTGGTGCCCGAATTTACAGATTTTTCTTTTATCTTGTAAAATCTATATCTCATATTTGGTCGCTCCAAAAATTGTGCAATTTGTTTTGTTGGAATCCTTGTGAAGTGCTCTGCATGTTAGGGTAATCAGTTATGCCATGCATGCATGTGTTTGTGCTGTAGAAATTCATTAGTGAAAAGTGGTTTTGGAAATGGATTAACTTGCTTTCATCAATATCTGGAGTTTTTGAAGTCCAAAATTAGTGATTCTAATTTTGTTGGTCTTCTAGTAATATGCATTATCTAAGAAAAATATAAAACTTATAGGTTGTTTCTGGGTTCAGGATGTTTTACCTAGATCTTGTTAAATGGAAAATAAATACTTGTTTTGCTTGTTATTTTATATCTTGAGTTGTGATGCTCCAAATGATGTGAAATTTTTATGGTAGGATTGTAATGCTATGTATGTACGGTGGTATAAATTTCATGGTCATTGCTTATGGTATGCTCAAGTTATTAATTTAACTTGTTTATAGCTTGATAAATAGCTTATAAATAATATATAAATGATAAAATAGAAAATGTTGTTCCATTACCTTAGTATGATTTATCTATCATATTGATTCATAATATGGCCATGTGTTCATAGAAAATATTGAGTTTTAGGTTTAACTTGCTCTCACATGATTTATTGCAATAGCTATTTGTCTTTTTCATAGAGGTTGATATACTTGCCCAAATGGATTGAAATTTGGACAGTAGACTTTTGAGAGCATTTGTAGACCCCTGTAATTTTGGTAGAATTTATTGAGTATCTTTATGATGTGGTCATAATTCCACCGAATGATCTAAATAAATTAAGAAATTGTATTAAAAGAATTTATTTAGTAATGGACACTATGTTTTCTGGTGTTCATTAGTCATGTGTGACATGTTGGTAAAGTTGTTTTGTCTAATTATATGTTTGCAACATAAGTTAATAATTATTTCTTGCAAATGAGGTTTCTGGACAGATCTGGAACTTGGTAAGTTCTTCATGATAATGTGCTTTATTGTGAAACTTGTTTATACAAAAGTTGTAGATAATTTATATATCTAGCTGCTGTTAAAATTTGGTGGCATTTGGCCATGTGGTTTAGGAGTTATAGCTGTTTAAAGTTGGGTTACAGAATTGCTTGCTCTCTGTCTTGTTAGACCAGTTGCTGTGTTTATGTAAATTCGACATGTTAAACTTTGAATCATGCTGTGATGATTATAAATGAAATATATATAATTTCATAAGCTTTTCATAATGTCTTCTTTAGTCATTTGGAGTTGTAGATCTCCAGTTATGATTAAATTACTCAGCTGTTGGTCTGATGTCCAGAAGGTAGCAATTCCTAGTTCTAGTACTTGGATTAACTTTATCATGCTTGGGTATTGAAGTGTGACTCATATCCTTGTTGATACTTGGGTGGTACCCTGTGATCTTGTGAGACTTGGTTCTTGATTGATGTGCTTGCCCTCTTCTATGTTATGTCTTAATGAGGATTGAGTTAATTAGCTCTAGGTGTTTATGTGAACTTTGGTATGCTTGCATGATTACTTTGTTTATTGCACTTCTATGCATTCATACATATGCATTATTGCACCTCATTTAGGTACGCTAGCTGAAGCACGTGAAGGACCTGATGTGGATACAAACCCGAAGATAGAAGGATCAGACAAGTAGTAGTTTGGAGGTTGCTCGCCAAGTGACTTCATCTGACATACTCTAACTTGAGTCGGATCCCAGGCAAGCCCCGGAGCATTATAAGCCCCTATCTTCAAAGCAATATATATTATATATATATATATATATATATATATATATATATTATATATATATATATATTATATATATATATATATGTTATAAGTATTGTTGCATTAAGTGGTAGGAGTTGGTTGGAAACCCTTGCTGCATTATATCATTCCTTGTCCAGATATATGAATCCTTGAATCCTACATAGACTAGGATCGAGTAGATGCTTAGCCCTGCTTTAAGCGGTAGAAGTCAGGTGATTTCCTGTCACCTGCGAGATATAGGGATATTCATATATGGCACGGTTGGCTATATTTGCTATCGTGGAAGGAACCATGTGTTAATAAAATAAAATGAGACCGGCGGGATGATGATAGTGAAGCGACAAGGCATGGAGGTCTTGGGTGTGAATCTATCCCCGTCTGAGTCGTTTAAGGACCGATTCGCTGTACGTCCTTGAGTCATGTTGAACGCAGTCTAACACTTAGTTGGCCGGATAAGTCGTTCCGACCGCGAAGCCGAGTAATGTGATTCAGGCCGGGAATCGAATGGTAGGTTGCTTCTTGGAGGAGAGAAAGGATGTGCTTGGGGACATTGGCGTGAGACCAAGGGGGGTTAGAGTCCCTATCACCTGGCAGAGTGTCGCCCTTGGGGTCGCGACATCATTCGGACCCGCGATTCCTGAATCATATGAAAAGGTGGCCTGTGCGACCCTGGCAGGGGTCTGCACGGTGAGTGTTAGAAATACCCCTCCAGCTGGATAGGAATTCGATTCGAATCGCCGTCGCTCCCGGTTAGTGAGCACTTGACTTGAGCAGCGGCAACGTAGATTCCATTAAATTGAACGGATGGTTAATTGGATCACGATGAAAAGGTTGCCTCAATTTATACCTGCTATGGTTAATATTGTTTGCTACTAATAAAGTGAGTGCTCTAGTACAGGTTCTAATATAGATGATAGGTTAATGATAATTAACTTGATGCTTAAGCATTAATGATTGATCATCTATATTAAGCTTTTATGCAAAATGTTGTCAAGCTAGCCCCACTTTATATCAGCCTTGCATGATCCTTGGTGTCACCTTATTTCTGGTTTCTGACGGGTAAGTCTAGCTGAGTACTTTGTCGTACTCAGGGTTTTATCCCCACTTGTTGCAGGTTGTGATGTATCATGGCGACTGCAAGAGTTCGTTGGCTCCTGCCTTAGTGGCAGAGTGTGATCATGGGCATGATCCTTCTGAGCTACCTTATCTCTAATGCTTTTGTTGGAAGTCGACCGTGGCACTGGCATATATTTGAAATAAGAATACTGTTAGTTTCAAATTACTTTGCTTCCGCTACTTTTGAACTTAAGTTGTAATAACTATGTTGAACTCTGATGTATATTGAATTACTTGTGAAATGGTTGTAACATGTGACTTGTTATGTTGAATCACTATGATCTTGGCTTGTATGTTGGTTGGTTTGAAATCCCTCGTGATTTCATTGGACTACCGGAGTTATATGGGCTTAAGTGCGAGAATTTGATCATTTCGGTGATTATTTTTGGTACTTGTGCTCTTATAATTTGGACGGTTCCGTTACAGCTGGTATCAGAGCAAGATTCAACATTAAACTTGTCGTATGTGTATTTAAAACAAAGGTTTTGTTTTATAAAGTCAGTTTTATCAACTTATAGCTATATGTAGGTTTGTGAAAATCTGAATTCTAAATCTAAGTATGCCAGTGGTCAATTTCCTTATGCCCATATAAGGATTATTAGGTGGCTTATATAAGTACTAACTTGGGGGTTTTTCATTTATGCATCTACGCCCAGGCCAAGGTATGTATGTGTGATGACTCTCCCACACTATGCTACCCGGTGTGTTAGATTAGAGGTAGCCTTCATATATGAAATAGCCATATATGTCGTTAGTTTACTTTTATGCAACATCGCACATACGCTCAGGTAAGTGTGAGTTGTGAGAGCATGACCGTACAACCTGCGGTCTAGGGGAGAGCTAGTTTTGGTTACTGGATTATTTACATGTTACACACATGTATATATGAAGGTACTTAATTGTGGGAGATTGATGATTTGGGTAGTTTTGGTGCTACATGTATATATACAGGGGTATATGTATATGGGAGTACTTAGAATTTTACTTTCCTATTTTCATTGTGTGCCATATAGTGGGGAATTGTTGGGCTACAATAAAACTTTTCTGCAGGTACGCTAACCACGAATGCGTAAGTCGAATGTAGCTATCGACTAGCTATATATCGAGAGAGTGCGTGTTATGCCACCGACATAGAACATGATTGCCACCTTAGGTTGGCAATCTTGTGAGGACGAATAAGACGAAGCATGCATCTTCATGATTGTTGCTTTATGCGTGGCTATGCTCCTCTCACCCTTGTTCAAATGATAAGTAACTTGTGATCAATGTGTTACACTATCTTTCTTGTGTGGAGTAAAACAAGAATGTCTTACTCCATGTTGTTTGAGAAAAGTGTGTGCTTAGCCTTGCTAAAAATAGTTGTGGTTACATGCTTGAACCTGTAAATGTTCTCTAGTTTATCCAAGCGGTGGATATGTTGTTCATATAAGCAATTGCAAGTGCTTTAGACCTCATTTCAGTAATTGTGATTCTCATAAATGAATTAAATTGGTGTTGGTCTAAGGTAATAATGTTTAGAGCTGCTAGAATAACATGTTTGTGTGCTCTCTTGTTAAGTAGAACAAAGGCAAGTTTAGTTTTGCTTGTCGAATGTTGGCTGCTAGAACATTTTCTGTTGTAGTGATGCTTTTATGGTCATAATGGTGTTTTCTGTAGTTACGGAGAATACCAAAGTTGTAGCCAACTTACTTTTCTATCTTGTCCTAAAATTTTATGATCCTAGGTCTTATGGTTTGGGAGTTATAAGTTTTAGAAGTTTGTTGTCAGAATCTGCTCATGTTCAGAACAGATCTGAATGTTTGCTTTATTTGACCTATGTGCTTATGGAATCATGTCTTGGAAATATTAGAGCAAGTATAGTACTTTTTCTAAGCTTTCCAAAATGCTAAAGATCACTACTTTTGATGGTATAAATCTCTAGTTATGAGCTTGCAAAATAGAATGACAGAATCTGTCCAAATTGGGGCAGAGATGTCTTCTTTGTCTTGTTTTGCCTTGTTGGCTATAAATCATCTTAATATGATAGTAAGAAAGTTATAGACAACTTAATAAGCTTTACATAAAGTTAAGGCTCAGCCTTGTTGGGTCCCTAGAACTCCAGTTATGCATTTTTGAAGTTCTTGTCAGTTTTCTGTCCATATTGGTACAGAACTGAAACATTAGCATTTTTGGTCATGTTAATCTATGAATTTGATTTTGGTATGAATAACTAAAGTATAGCCATCTTCCTAAGCTTCCTAGAAAGTCTAGGATCACCTTTGTGAGATGTCTACAACCTCAGTTATGGTAGAAACAAGTAACTACTGTGCTGCTGTCCAGATTCTGGGCACATGCTAAGTTGGCCTCTTTAACTAACGTTTGTTTGGACTAAACTTGTAGTTAGTTCATGCTTGAGATAAATGCTTATTTTGGATGAGCCTTGTGCTTTATATTGGTTGCTTAAGCCCATTGTTTGAATTTTCTCAAATGATTGCTTGATTGTGATGTTGTATGTATGCTTGTTATCTTGGTAGTGCCCTAGTTGTCACCTCGTTTGTCCTCGGTGAGCATACGAGGGTCACATAGCTTTATCCTAGAACAACATTCACATACGTAATTATATGGTTGTTGTCTTCTATTAGGTTCTCTATCTTAGGAGCCTGAGCCTGTAAACTTGGTGGTTAGCCCTTGAATGTTTGTATCCATGCCTTTGCTTGACCGAAAGCCCAAAGTTTAGTTCTCCTATATGTTTGCCTCAGCCGTGGATGTTTTGCAACCCTTTTTGTGAAGACCCTTGTCGACTGACCAACCAAGTTAACTCTCATCAACGCTAGCCTTTGACCATGGTTCGTACATTGCCAGTTGTGGAGACCGCACCCAAATTTATGTTGGACCTCCCGGTTGCCTCTCCCAAAGGTTAGCTAGTGCGACGAACCGTCTTTTTGTTGTGGCCTCAAAGTCGTTTGCTTGCAAATTTGTGCATATACCTTATCGACTCAATCTATGACTACATATCATTTTTCTGCCCTTGAAATTGCTTAATCTATCCTCAACCTTCCCAAGTCTCGGGATGTTTATCAATCTTGATCTCATGTTGTTGCTCAACATGATCGAATCTCCGTTAATTAATTATCTGGTAGTTTCCTTAGTCGACGCCAGGTGTGCGTGGAATTACACAAAAATCACATGCTCAGTCACCTTCGGCAATGGAGCTATGTTCTCTTGTGCTATATTTTGATCTTCGGATCATTTTCGTGTTGATTTTAAACCTTGTGACTACCTTTGTTTCCTATCCCTTCTTGGATGGCGCTTGTTCTTACAGCCCATTGGTGCCACTTGAAATTTCACTTTTGTTATGCGTTTAGTATTGGTGTTATGAGTAGCCGCTGATGGTGCCGCGACGACACCAAGGGCCTCCTGTGGCTGCAGACACATGGCTGGCTGCTTGGCACGTGCTGGTATCACGGTTTCTAGTCATGATCCATTATGAAACGACAGTCGATGTGTTATTTTCTTGTGTTCCTTTTCTTGATTATCTCTCCAAAATCGTATCGTAAGATCCATATCTTAGACCTAAAGTAGTGGAACTTCCTTCTAAAGTTGCTAAGAGGAAAATCTTTGAAGAATAGGTCACCGACATAAACATGAACAGACCGCAAGAAGTGGTAGACATGTGACTCTACGTAGTTATCCCAGTATTGACGAATATCATCTAGTAAGCAAGTATCTCGTCTCTATTGGATAAAAAGGACACACAACACTTAATGTTGGACAAGTTATCTGTGAGATGAGAATCGATTGTCGCATTGTGCATATGACCGGAGCTATCGAAGTCGTAATCTTGGGTGCATAATGACCATACAATCGAAATCAGCCATCTCTAGAATAACTTCCTATTTGCTAACTTCGATGGCAACCATCTGTTCTGCATCAACTACAGTTGTTGTGGTCAAGAGGGAAGATTTGGAACTTGTTAGTGTTGAGAGACAACTGATTAGTTACTAATAGGAACGTTAATCTCCAGCTAGGTAACGACTCCTTGGTAGCTACGAAGGCTATGTCTTACAGAGCAATAACCAACAAGAAGTTAATTAACTAGTCAACAACTTGCATGGTATTCTATCTTCTAGAGCCATTGTGATCAAGCCAATTCCGTCTTGGACAATCACACAGATAGTGCAAGGTGTTCTATCAACTAAAGTGAAGAATTAGAGAAAGCATGTCCTTAGTTCCGATCAGCATCCTTGTGCCCCTAGGGCTACAAACGGTTTGTTCATAACTTTATTGAACAAAATGTTGAGGAATATTCGAAAGCAATTTGAGAAGTGTCAAACAACAGATTCCTATCTTAGAGCTGCTGTTTGATCCTAAAAGGGAAGCCTCAAGGTGAAAGTTGGCCTGACAAAGTTGCTACATTGCAAGTCAACTCAACTTATAGTGCAACTAAGTCACGAAGGAAAATTTTTACTCAATCGCTTGGTGGTAGACTACTTCCCGCAGTTTAGTAAATATTACAACTTTTGTTGTCCTTAAGGCCTCATTACATCTTTCTTTGGGAATTATTTTCCAATGATGATATACTTTGGTACCTTATACATGCCTTTACCTAAGAGGTTGCATCTGATTCAACCCAGATAACTGTTGTCTTTGGATAAAAGAATCTTATTAGATAACTGTTGGCAGAAATAGGAAGCCGACAGAGTTAGCTATCACATTCACTAACTCCTCGATAGACCCAGATAATACAGTGTTGTCATCAGAGAAAGAGAACTACACACATGGAACCTTAAGTAGTTTTTCATTAGTGATATCAGAAGGATTGAACATCTATGACCAACATAGACCCTGTCTATTGGTTAGTCAGTATCCTCTAGCCTTAGAGTATGTTTGTCGTCTATGATCTCAGCACTTTGGAAGGTTGTACTCAAGCCATTATGGTAGAGGACTACTTTTCAAACTGTGTGGACATAGAATCATTTCAACGAATATACTTCTGAATATTTCGGTCTAGAGTCCAGTTCATATGGCCTATGTTGTGGTCATTAGAAAGTCAGATACTTGTGAGTGGTTCACTCATGGACCAAACGATCTCCGTACTTTGAGAATGCAGTACTGTGCTATCTTGGATTCCTCCCAAAGTAACAATGCTTCATCAAAGTCAATGAAGGAAATTCTTCAGACAAATTTTACCATGAAGAGTAAGTATCAGAAAGATCCTTTGGTCAAAATTGTTCACCGATGTTGAAGCTTTATAGCTGAATGCTATAGCAGATGTTGGGAACTAGATAACGTGTCTCTCTTCCTTAAAAGATCTTCCATTCCGAATCTCGGGACGCGATTCTTTTAAGGGGGGAGGGCTGTAACACCCCAGGTGTTTGTCAATCACTAAGCAGTGGATTTGAGCTCAAACATGATGGATCAAGTGGAGATGACGATGTCGAGGTAAACCTATGGAAATAAACCCTAATCTAAACTTGGATGTTGCACCCTTGCTTACATATAGGCTCAATTAAAAGATATATGCTTGGGTGTTGTTATCAAAGTATCTTCACATGTCTCACATCAATAACTATCTATATTGATCCTTGGAAAAGTTTCATAAAGTTTGGAATCAAAAAGTCACATAAAATGATAAGTTATGTCTTTGTTTCAATGACTTTGCTAAGTGTTGGAATTGCTCCATTAAGTGAATGGAATTATAGATCATCAACCAAACCTTGCAACTTTGCCCAAATGACTCTAGATGAACTCTACAACAAAAGTCATGAAGGGTTCATGTTGAGTTAATGCCCTGAAAGTGCTCCAATAAGTCACAAACGATAATCTAAGTTTTATTGTGATGTTACTTTAGTCAAAGTGGAACTGCAGGTTATATACAAGTTTTGATGTTGGACCTTAAATAAAAGTTGTAGTTCATGTTATGTAGAACAAACTTTGTTTAAAGGTCAAGACCTAGTTAGGCCTCTAACTTAGTGTAACCGAGCCCTCAAGTTGGAATGCAGTGCTGTTTTGGGAGCTCGAAATTTTGCTAAGTCCTGAATGGACTGAATGGGTGTTTTAGTTTCCTTGTAGGCATGTTGGTGAGTTTGTAACTTGTAAACCATCGCGATCTGGACCGAACTCATATAAGCAAAGTTGGACCTGACATGTAGCTCTACAACTTATATTAGTGAAGTTTTCGCAAAAACTGACTGGATTAGGAGATGGAGATGGAAGAAGATTCCAGTTTCAGTCAACATGAAACTGAAACTTGGTATTCAGTTTCGGGTACCCTAATTCATAGCTTTTTTATATCATACACCAAGCCAAATCAATCATAGGTCCCTTAAGCAAAGTTATAGTATACGCGTAGCTCTATACAAAGGTGAAATCACTTAAACAAACCATCCACCGGTTAGAGAGTTGTAGAGGGGAGAAGATCGTTGTTTCAGTGATTTTTTGCGGTGGTATTAGTATTGACATTTTGAATCGGTAGAAGCAGCAGTAGCAATGGCCGACCGTGCACAGGATTTGGACACCGCGTGGCTCCCTCCGCTCGCCTCGCTCGACACCTCACCCATCCTTGCTCGTGCATGCTTGCCACCTCTCCCACGCTCGTCGTTTTGGGGAGGCCGAGCCGAGCCCTTGCTCCCTATGCTCTCCATTCTCCCCCTCACTCTCGCTCAGTCTCTGTCTCTTGCTCGCCGTGGGTGGCTTGCCGAGCTCCGTGGCCACCGATGTTCCACTGCTCCAAGCCACCGCAGCTGTGGCCGCACCACCGCCTCCTCCTCGGTCTTCCCATGCCCTAGCTCCGTGCTCATGGCCGTCCATCGCCGTTGCCGTGTTCGCCGCTGTCGGGCCACCGGCTCGCATTGCCGGTGGGTCGCGAGGCCACTGCGACCGAGCTGTGCCCCTGCGGGTGAGCACGCACGGGTCTGGGCGAAGCCCTGGCATCCTAGCATCGCCGCTCACCGCCGGCGCCGCCTCTGTTGCCGGCCGAACCGGCCTCCTCCCATTCAGCTTCACGTAATGCGAACCGGAGGAAGAAGAATGCACTAGGAGTATGACATGTGGGTCCCGTCCGATTTCATTTGGTGCCCGAATTTACAGATTTTTCTTTTATCTTGTAAAATCTATATCTCATATTTGGTCGCTCCAAAAATTGTGCAATTTGTTTTGTTGGAATCCTTGTGAAGTGCTCTGCATGTTAGGGTAATCAGTTATGCCATGCATGTATGTGTTTGTTCTGTAGAAATTCATTAGTGAAAAGTGGTTTTGGAAATGGATTAACTTGCTTTCATCAATATCTAGAGTTTTTGAAGTCCAAAATTAGTGATTCTAATTTTGTTGGTCTTCTAGTAATATGCATTATCTAAGAAAAATATAAAACTTATAGGTTGTTTCTGGGTTCAGGATGTTTTACCTAGATCTTGTTAAATGGAAAATAAATACTTGTTTTGCTTGTTATTTTATATCTTGAGTTGTGATGCTCCAAATGATGTGAAATTTTTATGGTAGGATTGTAATGCTATGTATGTACGGTGGTATAAATTTCATGGTCATTGCTTATGGTATGCTCAAGTTATTAATTTAACTTGTTTATAGCTTGATAAATAGCTTATAAATAATATATAAATGATAAAATAGAAAATGTTGTTCCATTACCTTAGTATGATATTTATCTATCATATTGATTCATAATATGGCCACGTGTTCATAGAAAATATTGAGTTTTAGGTTTAACTTGCTCTCACATGATTTATTGCAATAGCTATTTGTCTTTTTCATAGAGGTTGATATACTTGCCCAAATGGATTGAAATTTGGACAGTAGACTTTTGAGAGCATTTGTAGACCCTTGTAATTTTGGTAGAATTTATTGAGTATCTTTATGATGTGGTCATAATTCCACCGAATGATCTAAATAAATTAAGAAATTGTATTAAAAGAATTTATTTAGTAATGGACACTATGTTTTCTGGTGTTAATTAGTCATGTGTGACATGTTGGTAAAGTTTGTTTTGTCTAATTATATGTTTGCAACATAAGTTAATAATTATTTCTTGCAAATGAGGTTTCTGGACAGATCTGGAAACTTGGTAAAGTTCTTCATGATAATGTGCTTTATTGTGAAACTTGTTTATACAAAAGTTGTAGATAATTTATATATCTAGCTGCTGTTAAAATTTGGTGGCATTTGGCCATGTGGTTTAGGAGTTATAGCTGTTTAAAGTTGGGTTACAGAATTACTTGCTCTCTGTCTTGTTAGACCAGTTGCTGTGTTTATGTAAATTCGACATGTTAAACTTTGAAATCATGCTGTGATGATTATAAATGAAATATATATAATTTTATAAGCTTTTCATAATGTCTTCTTTCAAGTCATTTGGAGTTGTAGATCTCCAGTTATGATTAAATTACTCAGCTGTTGGTCTGATGTCCAGAAGGTAGCAATTCCTAGTTCCAGTACTTGGATTAACTTTATCATGCTTGGGTACTGAAGTGTGACTCATATCCTTGTTGATACTTGGGTGGTACCCTGTGATCTTGTGAGACTTGGTTCTTGATTGATGTGCTTGCCCTCTTCTATGTTATGTCTTAATGAGGATTGAGTTAATTAGCTCTAGGTGTTTATGTGAACTTTGGTATGCTTGCATGATTACTTTGTTTATTGCACTTCTATGCATTCATACATATGCATTATTACACCTCATTTAGGTATGCTAGCTGAAGCACGTGAAGGACCTGATGTGGATACAAACCCGAAGATAGAAGGATCAGACAAGTAGTAGTTTGGAGGTTGCTCGCCAAGTGACTTCATCTGACATACTCTAACTTGAGTCGGATCCCAGGCAAGCCCCGGAGCATTATAAGCCCCCTATCTTCAAAGCAATTAATTATATATATATATGTTATAAGTATTGTTGCATTAAGTGGTAGGAGTTGGTTGGAAACCCTTGCTGCATTATATCATTCCTTGTCCAGATATATGAATCCTTGAATCCTACATAGACTAGGATCGAGTAGATGCTTAGCCCTGCTTTAAGCGGTAGAAGTCAGGTGATTTCCTGTCACCTGCGAGATATAGGGATATTCATATATGGCACGGTTGGCTATATTTGCTATCGTGGAAAGGAACCATGTGTTAATAAAATAAAATGAGACCGGGCGGGATGATGATAGTGAAGCGACAAGACATGGAGGTCTTGGGTGTGAATCTATCCCCGTCTGAGTCGTTTAAGGACCGATTCGCTGTACGTCCTTGAGTCATGTTGAACGCAGTCTAACACTTAGTTGGCCGGATAAGTCGTTCCGACCGCGAAGCCGAGTAATGTGATTCAGGCCGGGAATCGAATGGTAGGTTGCTTCTTGGAGGAGAGAAAGGATGTGCTTGGGGACATTGGCGTGAGATCAAGGGGGGTTAGAGTCCCTATCACCTGGCAGAGTGTCGCCCTTGGGGTCGCGACATCATTTGGACCCGCGATTCCTGAATCATATGAAAAGGTGGCCTGTGCGACCCTGGCAGGGGTCTGCACGGTGAGTGTTAGAAATACCCCTCCAGCTGGATAGGAATTCGATTCGAATCGCCGTCGCTCCTGGTTAGTGAGCACTTGACTTGAGCAGCGGCAACGTAGATTCCATTAAATTGAACGGATGGTTAATTGGATCATGATGGAAAGGTTGCCTCAATTTATACCTGCTATGGTTAATATTGTTTGCTACTAATAAAGTGAGTGCTCTAGTACAGGTTCTAATATAGATGATAGGTTAATGATAATTAACTTGATGCTTAAGCATTAATGATTGATCATCTATATTAAGCTTTTATGCAAAATGTTGTCAAGCTAGCCCCAATTTATATCAGCCTTGCATGATCCTTGGTGTCATCTTATTTCTAGTTTCTGACGGGTAAGTCTAGCTGAGTACTTTGTCGTACTCAGGGTTTTATCCCCACTTGTTGCAGGTTGTGATGTATCATGGCGACTGCAAGAGTTCGTTGGCTCCTGCCTTAGTGGCGGAGTGTGATCATGGGCATGATCCTTCTGAGCTACCTTATCTCTAATGCTTTTGTTGGAAGTCGACCGTGGCATTATAACCCTATTTGAAGATAGGAGGCTTATAATGCTCCGGGGCTTGCCTGGGACCCGACTCAAGTTAGAGTATGTCAGATGAAATCTGCTTGGCGAGCATCCTCCAATCTAGCACTCATCCGATCCTTCTACCTTCGGGATGGATCCACCAAACACCGTCTTCGGATTTGGCTCGAACGCCATTTACTTCACACGTTTCTGCTAGCGTACCTATATGAGATGCAAGATGCAAGTGCATGAATACATGGAAGTATAATGGACAATGCATCACATACAGTAAACAAGACAAATACCAAATTACACTCCACATGCATAGACACTTCATGTTGCTTAAATAAACATCACCCAACCTAATATAAAAGATGACAAGCATATTAGGCATGGCACCCAAGGTTTCACAAGATCTAAGGTGTAAGAACTTAACTACCCTCAAAGGCATAAGTCACACTTAATAATATACAAGCAAACAACTATAATTGGAATTTATCCTTTTTCTGGACAAGCAACAGTAGCTTCATAATTCAATCATATCTGGAGTTTTATAAATCCAAATGACTTGAAAGAAGACATTATGGAAAGTTTATAAAATTATCTACATTTCATATAATATCATGACAGCATGATTCATAAGTTAAACAAGTCAAAAATACAAAGTTCTAGAATCTGTTCCTGACAAATAGAGAGCAAGCAATTCTGTACCCTAACTTTAAACAGCTATAACTCCTAAACCACCTGGCCAAATACCACCAAATTATAACAGCAGCTATATATATAAATTATATACAACTTTTGTATAAACAAGTTTTACAACAGAGCACATTATCATGAAGAACTTTGTTAAGTTTTTAGATCTGTCTAGAAACCTCATTTGCAAGAAATAATTATTAACTTATGTTGCAAACATATAATTGGACAAAACCAACTTTACCAATATTTCACATATGACTAATGAACACCAGAAAACATAGTGTCCAGTGCTAGATAAATTATTTTAATGTATTTTCTTAATTTATTTAGATAATTAGGTGGAATTATGAACACCTATTAAAAGTGCACAATAAATTCTACCAAAATTACAGTGGCCTACATATGCTCTTAAAAGCCTACTATCCAAATTTCAAGCCAATTGCAAATGTATCTCAACCTCTATGAAAAAGACAAATAGCTATGACAATAAATCATGTGAGAGCAAGTTAAACCTAAAACTCCATATTTTCTATGAACACATGGCCCTAGCATGAAGCAATATGATAGAGCAACATCATACTAAGGTAATGGAACAACATTTTCCATTTTATCAGTTATATATTATTTACAAGCTATTTATCAAGCCATAACAAGTTAAATCAATAACTTGATCATAAAGTAAGCAATGACCATGAAATTTATACCACAGTACATTCATAGCATGGAAAAACTACCATAAAAATTTCACATCATTTGGAGCAAAACAACTCAAGATATAAAAATAACAAGCAATATAATGTAGATTTCCTTATTTATCAAGGTCAAATCAAAACCTTAAGAAAACAGTGAACAACTAGTGTGTTTGATATTTTTCCTAGCAAGTACATGTCATCACAAAATTAACAAAATAAGAATCATGATTTTTGGATTTATAAAACTCCAGATCTTTCTCTGGTCAAGTTTATAAGCATTTTTGGGAGTATTTTTAAAGCTTAAATAAAACATCAGAAAACATCTACAAACATCTAACATATTATGACTTCACTGCATAGATCTTTCCTCAAGGTTTCCAAAAAGTCCACTTTTGCTATTTAAAATCTGAAATTCAAAATCAGCATTAAAACAACCCTAAGAAATTTTAGAAATTCAAAATCAGCATTAAAACAACCCTAAGAAATTAACTAGCACGAGATATGGATTTTAGAAGATTTATGTGAAATCTGAAATTCAAAATCAGAATTAAAACAACCCTAAGAAATTTTGCTAGGTGCACCCGATTCGGTACCCATTCTCGGCCACTACTTAAACCGACACGTGGGCCTCACTGTCCGGTCGGGCCCGCTTGCCATACTCACACAGAGAGACAGAGAGAGGGGATCGCGAGAGGGAAGGCGTCGGTCGTCTTCTTCATCCCGCCGGAGAACAGAGGAGGCGGCCGGACTTGCGGCTCCGGCGAGGGGGGTCACCAGCGGCGGTGGCTAAGGGCGGCACGAGCACCAGGGGGGTCTCCGCGCCCTAGCTGGTGCCCTTGGCTCAGCCCAAGGAGACCCGTGGTGGTGCGGCCACGGCAGCAGGCGGCTTGCCGGCCGGTGCTCCGGCGGCGGTCAACTGCGGGGGCGAAACCGGTGAGGTGATGAGCTCTGGAGGTGCGGCGTGGTACGGGGAATGTGATGGCGCGGTCGGTTCGGGTGGAGGGAGGCCAGAAGCGATGGAGCGACGGCGGCCTTGGAGCTTGACCGGGCGGTCATGGCGACGGCGCGCCCTGGTGACCTAGAGCTCGGGCGAGCATGCGCGCAGGGCAGAGCACGACGAGGCGGAGGCGGCAGTACATGTGACTACGGCGGTAATGGCTCTGAGCTGCGGGAACGCGATGGCCATGAAGCTTTGCGGCGGCATCCATGGCGGCTCCATTTTCATGAGCCAAGCGCGACGGTGAGCCAAGGAGAGGGCAGAGGGAGTGAGTGAGGGAGTGGAAAGGATGGGGAGGAG
Source organism: Saccharum officinarum (assembly GCA_020631735.1). NCBI lineage: Eukaryota > Viridiplantae > Streptophyta > Magnoliopsida > Poales > Poaceae > Saccharum > Saccharum officinarum. The sequence continues at coordinate 12,880,063 of CM036212.1, read as the reverse complement.
CTCGGCCCCCGCGCTGGAAGAGCCCCGGGCGCTAGGACACGCGGCAGCAAGGCCAGGCGCGGCTCGCGCATGGTGGACACGTTCGGGATGCGTGGCTCCCGTTGAGGACTTCCACCGAGCAGCTGGCAGGTGCCAGAGTGGGCCAATTGAACTGCATTTTTGGGCTACATCCGAGCCGATTTGGACCTTGGTCCCAAAATAAAAGTTAAAGCCCATACAAAGGTCTACAATTTCTATTTAGGGTGTAAAGTCATTAGAGCCACGGATTAGTGAATAATTAAGCTCCAAATAGGCACTGTCAGCGATTCTAACAGAAATGAGCAACTATTTAAATTGATGGTCGAGACTAAGTCAATTTGATGCCATACTTTTACATGCTCTTCTCCAGAATGTCTACTCCAACTTTCATTAAGGGGTCAAACCAAGTTGCTTAACAAAATCTCGAGAACGTGGCATGTCAATTAAGTTGACTAAACTCGGTCTGAATTCTTTTCTAAGTCTGAAAATAGTTGTAGATTCAAACTTGGGTTCCTTATCTGACTAAGTTAGGAGCTAGACTAGGCCTTGAGGCTTGAACAAAGTTTGTAGTACCCAACATGAACTACAACTTCTCTTAAATGAACAAGGACTGGATCAGCTTGTGTTGCAAAATACAAAGCTCCAAATTGGAATACTTGAGACTAAACTCCATTATGACAGCCAATTTTCTTATATCCAAAACAACACTTTATTGAATCTTGGGAGCTCAATTTGACTAGGTTAGAGGCCAAACTAGCTCTTGACCATTAAACAAAGTTTGTTCTACAAAAGATGAACTACAACTTTTGTTTAAGGTCAAATCTCATAACTAGTGCAGAAGTCAAACTTTCACTTTGGTCAAAGTATCAACATGATAAAGCATAAACTAGGGTTTTAGGCCAATTGGGGCATTTTCTTGACTTTTGCTCAACATGAACCCTCCATGACTTTTGTTGTAGAGTTCATCTAGAGTAATTTGGGAAAGTTTACATGGTTTGGTTGATGATCTACAATTCCATTCACTTAATGGTGCAATTCCAATAGGAATAGAACTTATTATTTCATGTGACTTTTTGATTTCAAACTTCATGAAACTTTTCCAGGGATCAATATAGATGGGTACTAAGGTGAGACACATGAAGATATTTCCATAACACCACCCAAGTATATATATCTTTGAAAAGGTACCCATATGTAAAGCAATGATGCAACATCCACTTTAGGTTAGGCTCATCTACATAGGTTGACCTTGACATTGTCATCTTCACTTAATCTGTCATATTTGAGCTCAAACTCACTACTTAATGAGTGACAAACACCTGGGGTGTTACATCGTGGATGCAGGCCATCACGCGGCCCTCTGCCGTCGCCCAGAGCTCGCCCAGCGCCACCACCGCCATGGACGTGGGTGCGGGGGCTCCTGGTACGAGCGTGGGGGCCCGGCCACGGGCGCGGGCGCGGGTGGCCCCGGCGTGGGCATGGGCGCGGCCGCCGCCGCCATCGGGGTGCGCGTGGGCGATTCACCTATGGGCATGGGTGGGGGCGTAGAGGCCCCGCTGGGCCTGGATCTGGCCACCACGGCTGCTGCCATCGCCACCGGGCTGGGGATGGCACCCTTGGCCTGTTCTCCCCTCTTTGCCCTCGCTGCGGACACCAACACCCTCACCGCCGCTGCTGCTGCTCTGGCAGCGGGTGGGGGCTGGTTCAAGGGCCCTCTCCCTTCGCCGCACCACCACCGTGCCCTGACTCCGCTGCAGTCACAGCGGCGCTCGCCTCCGCCCGGGTAGCGGCCGCAGAGGGCTAGGCCCGTGTCCGCGCAGCTGCCCTTGCTTGGGAGCGTGAGCGGGATGCTGCTGATGCGCTGGCCCGTCAGATCACCGAGGCAAAGCAGCTCCTCATCCCTCCGACCTACCACGATGATGGGGCCACCTCCTCCGGCTCGACGGGCCACCGCACCTCCACCACCGTGGTCATCTGGCATGATCCGGCCGATCCCCTCGTGGCACAGCTTCACTACCAGGTTAGGGGGGTTCAGAACATCCGACTACTCGTCCTGGTTGTCCTTGACCCAGAGTCGCCCTCCTATGCCCGCTGACGGGACATGGTTCACCTCACCCTTCGTCGCTACGCCCTCGATGACCACGTCCTCGTCGATGCCTCGACCGTGGTCTAGACTCCTTCGTGGTTGCGCCTCGATAGCATCGTACTCTCTTGGATCTTTGGGATGATCTCCCTCGACCTCCACGACCTTGTCTGCAACACCACCGACGCTCGCCAGGCCTGGCTAGCACTTGAGGGCCAGTTTCTGGGCAATGCTGAGGCCCGGGCTCTGCGGCTCAACGCGAGCTTTCGCACCTTCATGCAGGGTGACCTTGTTGTTGGAGAGTTCTGCCATAAGATGAAGACCATGGTGGACTCCCTCAGTGACCTAGGCTGGCCCATGGAGGATCGCATCCTCGTCCTCAACATCCTTCATAGGCTCAGCGACCACTACGCACACCTCCAGACGTGGATCACCTGGCAACGGCCATTCTCGACCTTCCTGCAGGTCCAGGATGACCTTGTCATGGAGGAGCTCTCTCAGGGCATCTAGCTAGGGTCCACCACCGCCCCAGGGCCTCTCTCCGCTTCGGGTTCCTTGACCTCCTCGACTGCACTTGCTGCTACTCCACCGCCGCGTCCGACTGCTCTGTCTGCTCTGCCCACGCAACCGTCGTCTGTTCTAGGTCTCCTTCCCCTGGGCCAAGCGGGGGTGGGGGCCATGGTGGTCGTCATCATGGTCACGGCGGGGGACGTGGCGGGGGTGGTGGTGGGGGGGCTGGTCGTGGGGGCAACCCGGCTCCACATCCGCCATGGAGTGCTCCTTGGCCCTCCTTCCACAACCCCTAGTCCGGGTGCATCTCCATGTGGCCCTTCTAGGCTCCAGGTGGTGAGCCTCGCCCGTCGGCCACCATGTTCGCTAGTGCTCCTCCGAGGCTCTACCCAGCGTCCCCGTGGGCCACACCTTCTGGTGCCTCGCCTGGGCTGGCCGGTTGGAACCAGGAGGCCTTGGCGCGCTCCTTCAGCACTATGGGCCTAACACCTCTGGTCGGCCCAGAGTGGATCACCGACTCGGGTGCTACGTACCACACCACCCCGAACCTTGGTATACTCTCATCCGTTCACCCTCCTTCTTCCTCCCACCCTTTGTCCATCATGGTCGCTAATGACTCATGTCTTCCTGTCACGTCTGTGGGTGCCACTAGCACTCATGGCTCTTTTCGTCTTCCTGACGTTCTTGTTGCACCTTCTATGGTTCATAACCTTCTTTCAATTCGTCGGTTTATAGCTAACAATTCTTGTTCTGTGGAGTTTGACTCTTTTGGTCTTACTGTGAAGGATTTGGCTTCCCGGCGTCCTCTGCCCTGATGTGGCAGCACGGGGCCCCTTTACACTCTTTGTTTTCCGGCGTTTGCCTCATCTTCCACCACTACTTCCTCGCCCGTTTTGTTAGCTGTCTTCGCCGCCGATACTTCCTCCACTACTTGGCACCGGCGCCTCGACCATCCTGGATGTGATGCCTTGACGCAGCTCAGTCATAGTTCCGACATTCGTTGTACTCGAGCTCATGATGAGCATTTGTGTCATGCATGCCAACTAGGCCGTCATGTTCATCTTCCTTTTTATAGTTCTTCACATGCGGCTCGCATTTTTGATCTTGTACATTATGACCTATGGAACTCTCCTATCATTAGCATTTCTGGCTATCAGTACTATCTGGTGGTGGTTGATGATTTCTCTCATTATTCATGGACTTTTCCCTTACGTGCGAAGTCTGATGCATTCCCCGTGATTCTTCACTTTTTCACTTGGGTGTCCACTTAGTTCGGTCTTACCATCAAGGCCGTCCAGTGTGACAATGGTCATGAGTTTGATAACTCCACCTCTCGTGCCTTCTTCCTCTCTCACGGTGTCCAGTTGCGCATGTTTTGCCCGTACACCTCCTCTCAGAACGGCAAGGATGAGCGCATGATTCACACCACCAATGACACCATGCACACGCTTTTGCTTCAGGCCTCACTCCCTACTCGCTTCTGGGCTGAGAGTCTGCACACCTCCACCTATCTCCTTAACTGCCTTCCTTCCGCTGCCTGCCCAGCTCCCACACCACACCACGCTCTTTTTGGTACCCCTCCTCGGTACGATCACCTTCGAGTCTTTGGGTGTGCGTGTTACCCAAACACCACCACCACCACTCCCCACAAGCTCGCTCCCCGGTCGACTCTCTGTATCTTCCTTAGGTACTCCCCAGATCACAAGGGCTACCGATGCTTTGACATTACCTCTCGTCGGGTCCTCATCTCTCGCCATGTGGTGTTCGATGAGTTTGTTTTCCCCTTCTCCACCTCCACCACCATTTCCACCCCGGAGCTTGACCTCTACTCTTTGTTTCCCACTGACGCGGTGGTCGCGCCACCTTTACAGTTGTCTCCTGCAGGTACTACCGCACCATGCCCTTCGCTAGGGCCGTGCCCCAGCTCGTCGGCCGCCAGTGACACCCTTGGCCCTGCTCCCTGTCCGGGCATGGAGGGGTCACCTTTCGGGACGACCCCCATCACTGCGCCTGCCATGGGTCCTGGGCCGTCGACTCTAGCCCCACCTACGCGCTTCGCCTAGCCGGTGCTTGTGAACTAGCGCCGTGCACGGACTACGCCACCGCTTCCGCCACCAACGGTGGCCCCTTCTCCGCCGGGACCACCTCCACCACCAGTGGCTTCTTCTCCACCGGTGACGCCGACACCGCCGCCACGGCCCCCGGCTGCCCGTGTCACGACGCCGGTGTACCACCCGCCGATTATTCACCGACACCCACGTCATGTTCACCATATGGTGACGCGACACGCGACTGGCACCCTGCTGCCCTGGGCTCTCGCGACGATGCCTGGCGACTCGCAGGCCTCTCCAGTACCCTCTTCCGTGTGCGAGGCCTTGTCAGACCCTCACTGGCACCACGCGATGGAAGAGGAGTACGCGGCGCTGCTCGCCAACCAGACATGGGATCTGGTGCCCCGTCCACCGGGCTCCAACGTCGTCACCGGCAAGTGGATCTGGACACATAAGCGCCAGGCCGATGGCACTCTCGAGAATTACAAGGCTCGCTGGGTTCTCAGGGGCTTCACTTAGCACCCTGGTGTTGACTATGATGAGACCTTCAGCCCAGTGGTGAAGCCGGCTACCGTCCGCACAATGCTCTCACTGGCTCTCACTCGCTCCTAGCCCTTACATCAGCTGGACATCAAGAATGCTTTCCTACATGGTCTTCTCACTGAGACGGTTTACTACAGTCAGCCGACGGGGTTTGATGACTCTTCTCGTCCTGACATGGTTTGTCGGCTCAACAAGTCTCTCTACGGCCTCAAGCAGACCCCTCGGGCGTAGAATAATCGGTTTGCTGCCTTCCTACTGATGCTGGGCTTTGCGGAGGCCAAGTCAGATACGTCCCTATTTATCTATCACCATGGAGCTGAGACTGCATACCTACAGCTCTATGTTGATGACATTGTCCTCACCGCCTCCAGCGAGTCACTCCCCCGCCGCATCATTACCTCTCTTCAGCAGGAGTTTGCTATGAAGGATCTGGGTGTGCTCCACCATTTTCTTGGGGTCACTGTTGAGCCTCATCTAGCTAGGCTACTTCTTCACCAGTAGCAGTATACTCTGGATATCCTCGCACGGGCCAGGATGACAGACTGCAACCCCTGCTCCACTCCAGTTGACACATAGGGCAAGCTGTCAGAGGCCGAGGGTACCCCAGTAACAGATCCCACCGCGTACCGGAGTCTTGCTGGTGCCCTTCAGTATCTCACCTTCACCCGGCCGGACATCACCTATGCAGTTCAGCAGCTATGTCTCCATATGCATGATCCGCGGGAGCCCCATCTCACTGCTCTCAAGCATCTCCTTCGCTACCTCTGCGGCACTGTTGACTATGGCCTGCTCCTTCACCGGCGTTCTTCCTCCACCGAGATGGTTGTCTACACTAACACTGACTGGGCTGGCTGTCTGGACACTCGACGCTCCACCTCCGTCTGCGCTGTCTTCTTGGGCGGCAACCTGGTGTCCTAGTCATCCAAGCGCCAACAGGTGGCCTCCCGCTTTAGTGCCAAGGCGGAGTACCGCGCTATTGTCAACGGCATGGCTGAGGCCTCCTAGCTCCGGTAGCTCCTTGCAGAGCTCCAGAGCCCTCTTCTCTGGAGCACGCTCGTCTACTGCGACAATGTCAGTGCGGTCTACCTCTCCACCAACCTCGTTTAGCACCAACGTACCAAGCATGTGGAGATCGACCTACACTTCATCCGTGATCGGGTTGCCATCGGCGAGGTGCATGTCCTTCATGTACCGACCATCTCCTAGTTCACCGACATCTTCACCAAGGGCCTACCGTCGTCGACCTTCACCGACTTCCGCTCCAGCCTCAACATCGCCAGTGGCTAGTTGCGTCTGTGGGGGGCTCGTGTGTGTAATTCTTTTCATGGTGTCCAGTCTGTTACTCCGCTGCGCCGGTAGTTCAGACTGCGGTGGGGTGTTGGAGTATTAGGCCCATGAGGCCCATGTATGCCCATGAGTCCCATGTATGCAACTATACAGCCACACTCTAGGGTTGGCCCAGTAAGCAATAGAGACACAGTTCAACAATTTTGATAGTGGCTCAGTGAGTTAAGTATTTGCTGATTGATCTGAGTGTAGTTTTTCATTTCCCGTGCAATGTTAATTTCATGGTACAACAATCTACCAAAAGTACAACAATATTTCTTATCCATTTGTTTGATATAGTTTTCTGAATAAGATCTAGTTTAGTTCTTGCTGTTTGCAGTAGGAGTCTAACTTGACCCTTCTGCAGTTCAGTTTGTGATATAGGCTGTAGTTGCTTATGTCAGCTAGCTTAATTTTTAAAATTATAAATACATAAGTAGGCCAATATTTCAGCTTGTTTCTATTTGCAACTTTTAGATAATGGGCTCTAGGAAGGACAAAATTAGGAAATTCATACAGATGGAAGATGAAGATGACAATGAATTGTTTTTTGTCATTGTTCTTGCAATACTTGAATTTCTGAATGAAGAGAAGAGGCCAGAGCATACTTTCGAGTATATTGATGCTAAGAAGGTGAAGGAAATTCTGGAGGGGCACGAGAATTAGTGTAAATCTGAGTTTCATATGGAGACACGAATATTTAAGGAGACATGTAACTATCTTAGGCGTGAGGGTCTATTGCGTGGCACACGAGGTGTTACCGTTGAGGAGCAGCTAGGGATATTTATGTATATGATTTCACACAATGCTAGCAATGATAGACTGAAGAAAACATTTCAGCATAGTGGTGAAACTGTCCATAGGCACATAAGGGCAGTTTTCAATATCACTCCCACTCTCACCTATAGATTTTTGAAGCTTCCTACTTCCAACCAAACTCACCCCAAGATCACGACGGATCCTAGATTTTGGCCCATTTTTCAGGTGAGGCATAACACTAGACCTTATTGTTTCCCCAACATTTTGCTCTGTTCTTAAGTTTCATTTTTTTACAGAACTGTACTGGTGCTATCGACGGCACACATGTGCCTATCACAATTGCAGAGGAGAGATCCCTCCATATAGGAATAGGAAAGGCACACTATCTCAGAATGTCATGGTAGCACGTGACTTCAACCTGAACTTCACATTTATCTCCTGTGGGTGGGAAGGTCTGCTTCAGATGCTGGAGTTCTTCGATCAGCTATTTCCAAGGGTTCCAAGTTCCTGACGGGAAGTTTTATCTTGTGGATGGTGGGTATGCAAATGCACCACAATTCCTTATGCCTTATCGAGGAGTTAGATATCACATTGCTCAGTTTCGGCGGCGCTCATCTCGAAGAAGACAATATGCTGATCACAAAGAGCTTTTCAATCATCGTCATGCACTTCTTAGAAACCATATTGAGAGGGCTATTGGGATTCTTAAGAAAAGGTTTCAAATTCTAAAAGTGGGAACACATCATCCCATAGAATCTCAAATAAAAATTCCAACAGCTGCTGTTGTATTTCATAACATAATTAGATGTCTAAATGGTGACAAGACTTGGCTGGATCACCAACCTACTTATATACCAGAATCTGATCATGTTGATTTGCCAGAAGGAGATGATAATCATGAAAATGATGTGCAAGACCATGCTGCAAACATGCTAAGAGATCAGATTGCCATGCAAATGTGGCAGCACTGTAATTAAAATCGTGCTTAGGAAGTAGCAGTCAAGTTGTAGAGCATGAAGATTATTTTGTAGTGTGTTATGTAATAAATGTTGAACATGCTATGTGCTATTGTATAAGACATCTATGTTTATGAGTTCCTATCTATGTGAGTTATGTTATATGTCTCCAAACTATTATAGTTGTGTTTGAATGTTATTTTTTGTAAACTCTAGCTATGACTAAAGGATAAAGCTCAAGAGCATCATGGTGCTTTAACTATGAGAAAGGACTTCTTGTTGCACTTCATGAGCACAATCATGAAAGGTTTAAGAGCCAAAATGGTTGGTCACCTGAAGGATGGAGAAGTACCATAAGGCTTTTCAATGAGAGGTTTCCATCGGCTGGATTTTCAAAGGCATAGATTCAAGACAAGGAGAAGGATATTAAAGGAAACTACAAGGTCATTCATGCAGCGATTAAGGAAAGTGGGGTTGGCTGGAATGATTCTTTGTGCATGATCAATGCTTTACCAGACAAATGGAAGAAACTTATTTATGTATGTTGTAAAATCATTTCACTTGCTAGATAATTTAGCTTGTTACTATGTTGCTAACTTTAGTTTGCATTTGCCAGGATCATCCAAGGCTTAGGAAGTTCCAAGCAAAAGCATTTCCTTTGTATCACGAGTGTGAGAAATTGTATGAAGGTAAACTTTTATTTAGCTACTAGTGTAGATAGCTTTTTTACCTGTCCTACAATATTGTTCAGTATTTTGAGCTACTAACATGTGTTTTGAGATAGCTTTTTGAGCAACTACAATAGTGTGAGAAATTTAATTTAGTTGTAGGTTTCTAGTAGCAGTTTTCAGTCTTTTTGTTGCTAAAAAATAAAATCTAGTTCTGTAGCAGTTGTAGGCTTCTAGTAGTAGTTTTCCTGCTACTACTATCCTTTTCTGCTAATATTTTTGGGACATTCATGTGACTTGAGTTTATTTATCCATATGAAACAGGAAGCATTGCAACAGGTGAATTAAATTTCACATTAACAGAGCCACTTGAGCTCCATGGACCATCCTCCACTCAACATGTCAATGCCAGTGACATAGGTGCTCTAGCTAGCAGCATGAACCCTCTATCTACAAGTATGGATGATCATAGGGCATCAAGTGAACCTATAGACCGCACTGAAGCAGAACCAACTTCCTCTGTTTGTTCAGGACAAAAGGGATCAGTAAGTGGAAAAAAGAGAAGCATTGTTGGAGTTCTACAAGGCTATTTGGACCATAGGATAAAGCAAAGCAAATCTTTTGTGGATGCACTAGATGAAACAAGTAAACATACTGGTGACTATTCTATCAAGAACTGTATGGACCTTCTGGAATCTATTGAAGAGCTCTCGGACCTAGAGAAGGCGCAGGCGACAAGTATCATGAAGTCTGAGGTTAATAGAGAAATTTTTATCGAATTCAAGAACCCAACAGTTCACCTCTTGTGGATCAAGGGTGAGATTGCTCCAAAGATAATTTTCTTGCTTCATAGTTTCTTCAAAAAGTTTGATGTTGGCTGTTAGTAGGCTATGAGCTATGAATCACTGACACAGCCAGTAATATACTGGACAGAATAGAGTGGGTATGTGTTTAAGCAGCTAAATCACTGAATCTTTCTTTTCTTTGAAAGATCGAGTCAATGAACAATGTGTTCTCAACAGAGCCAACATGATAAGACAAACAAAGATTGATGCATGCTAACTGCCTAATTAAATTAGTGAACCAATAAAATATGTTCACTTATTCAGTGTTCTGCTTTTCAGTGTTGTGTGGTTTTGTTATACTAGTGTTGAGAAACTGAAAAAACTTGTATCTATTGTGCATATACTAATTTTGTATGATAGTGAACCAGATTTTTTTTCTTTGATAGTGTTGAGGAACTGAGAAAGCTCGTCAAGTGAACCAGATTTTCATTTGCATAAATCCAAATATTTTTTTTGTAAGACCTACTGTATGGTTTTGTCAAACAATAGCATTTCAAAGGGGCCTAAGTATGTAACCTGAAGCGGGTTTTGATGCTGGAAATAGTGACCAGACTATAGTTTTGTTGCCCAACTGTTTGAAACCTGGTACTGCTTGGTTGGGATCTCACGCAGAGGCCCGACCATGAGTCTATGGCTGCCAGCATCCCAAAGAAGCTTGCATGCAGAGGCCAATTAGCATCTCGTGGCATCATGATTGGTACTAGTGTATGCACTAATTACTCCATTGAGTAATTGGTACTCCTATTTTTTAGTATTTAGTTTGCTATCCTAGTACTGAAAGTAGCATACTTTGAGAAGTAGTTCCCTCATTAAGACTGCAAATAGGTAGGGTTTGCTCCCTACAAGGAGAAGCTGGGCATACAGTGTTATGTGGTTTGGTGGTTTGCTGACACATTGTGCTGACATCCAGCTTGGGACGCTTCAGCTTCACTACATCTAACATTTTGAATATTTGATTGTGCTGACATTTTAACTGTGCACACATTACATTTCGACAGCTAGGAGTACTGATCAACTTAACAAATGGCAGGACCATTGCGTCCAAAGACATTCGGTTCAAATTTACTGGCCCATCTTTATTCATAATCGATAATATAGTTTGTTCTTGTGATAGAGCACTACACTTGTGTGATACAACAATCGTCACAGAGACACAATCTAGCTTATTAGTAAATAATTTTGGTCCTTTTGGTTTGATAGTCTGTTGCTGGCTATGATCGTGTGGAGTGTATTCTTATTACATAGCATTTGTAGTTCCTATCTGTGATGACTAATGACAACGATCGTTGATGCAGGTTTGAGTGTCTAGGACATTTGAAGAGGCACCGCATGCAGTATCAAAGTTACTCGTATCAGTCACGGATTTATAGATTTTAGTTATATGAGAAATTTCTAGCTTGCTGCACTACACGATGCCGTTTATATGTTTATTTCTTGCTTGAACCCAATGTCTACATGTCTGTCTTCCGTAATCTTGAAAGCCTATGCAAATGAATGTAATTGTGTATCAATACTAAATTCTAAATTTATCTGCTGCAAGTTTTAGCATGAGAAAACATCATTTCAGAATTCTCTGTGTTTTTCTGATTATTCTATATATTTTTTGTCGCCCGGGATTTGTATACCTGTGTTTCCCAAACAGCATCCGGTAACTTTATCCCCATGGGATTCATTCTCCTGAGCGGGGACGTGGGTGGCAGGTTCAGCGTAGAATACCCCCTTGGGGCTTAAACCCATGTGTGTTTTTTGTCCCAGCACCCAAAGGAACCCTAAAAGCGTGGAATGGAAGGTAAGCAATTTATATATTCAGCTAAACTTGGACAGAATTGTGACAGAACCGCCCAATTCATATAAGATTAAGTACGGCTGTCCCCGCTAATCGCGTTGACATGCGCATACCGCCTCTTATACGAACCCGGTAGTCCGCTGAGTATCACAAAGGACCTCGGTAAATCAACATCACAACCAAGATCGTACTAGATTAAGAGAACAACATATATCATAACACAGAGAGTTTACAACGGAAGAATAATTTACAACTAGATTTACAACATTAAGTTCAATTATAATGCCAGTTCGATAACAACCTTCAACAAAAGCATAGGAAAGGCATCTAAGGAAAGCCGAGCCCACCGGCACTTAGTCAACACCATCCAAAGTTGGACGGGAGCAGGTGATGCAGCACTCACAAAAGTAGTACACCTGCAACGGAGGGAATAAAACCCTAAGTATTCAATTATACTCAGCAAGACTTACTCGACAGGAGAAAGTATAAAAGGACTCCAAGGATATGAAAGGCTTATTGTCGGGCCCCTAATTTAGGGTCCACTATGCATCATGTATCAGTCCCTGGATCAGTAGCTGATACGCACAATTCGAACAAGATTGATATCAAAACCATACTTTTATTGCTAATGGAGAAATATATTACATGGTTCGGGTTGCATAACTTGGGCCACTGGCCTTAACATCGTATATCAGAGATCTAAGACAGCGGTACTATGACAACATGGCTCCATTCCTACAGGCAACTTGGAGTGCGGACGCAACCCTAGACTTATTTCTCTAGCGTACTCCTAATCATCATAGTCCTAGCGCAGTTCCTTTATGTAGTCACACGGCTCCGTCTTCGGGTGTTCTCTTGATGTCCTTTCCTGGCGTAGTCCTTGGTAGCTCCATTCTCGGATATACTCCTATAGTTTTATTCCTAAAAATATAGAGTGGAGGGGGTGAGTACATACGTACTCAGCAAGCCCTAACTTTGGGTGGAGAGGTGGATGAAGGCTATATATAGAGAGAGAGAGGTGGTTAGTGGTAAAGGTGGTAGAGTGAAGTAGTTATAAATATAGGTTGGGCCCTGGCAGGGTATTACCATCCTCACCAGTTCTCGAGTTGAGTATAGATTACCAAATTTATAAATACATCTTACCAGAGTATCACAGTTGTTGAAGTCTAATCATTTGGGGACCTCATCCTAGCGGTTGCCCATTCCAAGGACGTGGCTATTTGAATAGATTCAAGAAACTTTGCAAAGGTGTATAAATTTCCCCACATGATAGGCGTAGTCGACACCTAGGCCACAGGCTCGACAGGCCTAACGAAACCTCGTACCCGGATGGTGCTACCTTAGATTTCCATATAATTCCACCACGGACTACTCAGGGACCGGGACCCACATGCATCAGGATGATCACACAGCATCCTAGAATATCGAGTGGTTGGATGATCACACAACATCCGGTGGATGATCACATAGCATCCAGATTAAATAATAAAAGGGTGCTCGCACACGGCACAAGAATAAATTTTACATGGAAGACCACAAAGCAACCATGCCGATCAGACCACGGTAGATCACACCGCAGCCGTGTCCTCTCCTGTTAGTCTGTTGCCACTCCGGCCTCCTAGAGAAAATTATACTTCAATCTAACGGGGTGTGAGATCAAGTCTACCCATATAGACATGTGGCTGTACGAAATTCTGGCTAGGCGAGATGGCCAATGAATCGGTCCTTATGTGATCGAGGCGAGTATCTCCCGCAGGATCCCACACAGGCTATCCTGCCAAGGTAATCCATACCACATGAATTACCCACACTCGCCCCATGTCGAGATTTAGTCCAATTTTACCAATTTAAGTTTCATAGTTATTATCCTCAAGTTCATAAATCACATTATCATAAACAATTCTCTTAATTCATCATGATTCAATATTAATATATGAAAGAGGTTTTTAAGTAGTATATATTAAGATTAGTGGTTGGTAGGGTTAGGTATGGTGGGTTTATGGTGGAGGCTAGCAAAATGTAGAGGTGGTAGAAGAGGAGTAATTAAAGGAATGGAAATGTAGGGAATAGATGGGGATTAGGACTTGCCTCCGTTCGCTGACGAGTATATCCAAGGCTTCCGATCCTTCGAGCTTCTTGCTCCTGTGTCTTGGTGTAGCTGTGCTCCTGGGTCCCTCGGATTCTCTTCACGTCTTCTTTCCTACGCGGTCTAGCGTCATCAAGCAAGAAACGCAAACGAGGAAAATAACAAATAAGGCATGTTAACAAGCATAGGCAAACAATCGATCCTAGACAGGTTGGTCCTAGCGGGACGATGGGTCGTTAACTAGCCTATCATTATTATGTCAATTTAAAGTAATACTCGGATGGAGGTACTCCATCCCACAAGGGGGTTCTTACGGGTTCGGTTAGGATGGTGATTAGGGTTAGCCATACATGGACGTATTCCCGGGTATAGCCATATATAGTGTGTAGGTGGTACTATCGGTACACTACTATATCTCCGGGTTCTTATATATATATTCTACCGCGTAACGTTATATTACTATTGCATTTATATATTAGTCTATTTATATATGTTGGTTATATATAATTCTAGCGCGTCTATTTTATAATTCTAACGCGTGTTTTATAATTCTATCAGGTATATCTTATGTTCCTCTATATTACTACTACGGTTATATTTATACCGATGTAATTGTATCACTAAGTATACACTATGTTTATTCGTGTAGTTATATTTAAGTGATCGGCTACGGAGCGTTTAATCTAATATATGCGTCTAAAGTAAATCAAGGCAAACAAATCTAGAATTTAAATGGACACCAAAAATTAGGTTTAAGTGTTTTAATATGTAGGGTTTTATTTTATAGGATTTATGGTTAAAGAATTACGGCATTCGAAATTAAATCAAACGAGATATGAATTTCTAAAATCTATCGACTAATCGCGTATGAATAAAGCATGATAAGTGTTCCTATAATTCTTATATTATGGAAATGAGTGCAAATTATATAAATATGACCTGGGCTGGTTCTAGTATATTCTAGAATTTTTCTACGAATTTTTATATATTTATAAACTTACTCTTTAGTTCACCGTGTACGATTTCGTGTAGTAATTTCTCCCTGGGCTGACACGTGGGTCCAGCGGCTGTCCAAACTGACCGGCACTGTGCTCCTGGACACAAACACCGATCTGGTGGACTCACGCCTTGCCTGCCTTTATTTCATATGAACCGAGTCTACGGAAAAAGAGAGGGGATGGACAGTTCACGTGATTGGCCACTCGGTTACAGGGCTGGTACCCATCATTCTCATCCTGTGCCGTGGTTGTTCCATCCCCATCCCTTCTCCGTTCATGCCGTGCAGTCAACTGAGCGAGACAAGGGGGAGGAGAGCGAGACCAAGGGAGAGTGGGAGAGCAGCAGCAGAGCGGAAGGGGCATCCTGCCGGCGGCGTGCCTGGGTCACTGGCGCGGTGAGGTGCGGCGGCGACTGAGGCTAGGGCGTGGCCGCGTGGGGTGAGCAGGCTGGCTGCAGCGGCTCGGGCGGAGTCGCGACCACCGGTGCTTGTTCGGCGTCGAGCCTCGGCGCGACGGCAGCTTCGGCCTCGACGGCGAGGGCGGTTGGAGGCACGATGGCCCGACCGTGCTCGACCGCGGCTCGGGAAGCAGAGTAGGAGGAAGTGGAAAGGAGCGGCCAGGGGAGGAAAGGCTGTGTGACGGCGGCGACCTCGGCACGACGGCGGCTTCACGTCGGCGCTCCACTACGGCGCGGCTGGGCTCCGGTGAAGGGCGACTCCAGCGTGGGAGCTCCGTCGGCGGCGTGGGCGATAGCCTCGGCGAGGGCGGTGCATGGCGCGAGGGGCTGGCGGTGGCCTCGGGCTCCGGCGTCAAGATGGCAACGCGTAGGCACCAGACGGGTAGTGCTCATCCGTACCCGCACCCGCAAAATTTTACCCGTCGGGTTACCCGTACCCGCATGCGGGTAAAAAAATAGTTCCATACCCATACCCGTCGGGTAATTCTCACCCGACGGGTAACCCGTACCCGATAACATACCCGAAAATTACCTAAAAATATTAAATAGTCACATGCAAAAATAAATAATTCTAAGCTTCCAACAAGTTATAAACATGCTAACAAATATTATTAGCATCATTACAACAAAGACAATGTACTAGAAATATAGTGGATGTCTCAATGGGCCAAATTCATGACTTATATGCGCTAAAATAACTGAGGTTGGCTAGTTATTTTTGCGGGTATGTCTTACCCGCGGGTATGCGGGTATGGGTAGTATACACCCGCACCCGTACCCGTATACCCGATGGGTATAGGATTTTGCCCAATAACATACCCACGAGTAGAAAATTCATTCTATACCCGTCTCTTTATTGGGTAATACCCGTCGGATACTCGGGTTTCGGGTACCGGTTACCATCTCTACTCCGGCGTGGTGGCCTTGCAGCGGCCAGCAGCGGAGGGGCTCCCAGGCTCGGCTCGGCAGCGACTCCACAGCGTCAGCATCTCCATTGCGTGCTCGTGCTCGCGCTCGACTCCGCGGGTGGTGAGGATGGCGAGCTCTGGCGCCATTTTATAGGCGAGCTGAGGCGGTTCCTCGGGAGATATTTCCGGCGGCCATTGAAGGCGGCGGTGCCCATGTCGTACGGTCGCGGTGCGCTGTCGACGCCTTTCGCGGAAAGGCGACAACGGACCGAGGCGGTTCGTCGAAATATCTCCAGCTGCTCTGTTTCACGTGATCGGGCGCGGAAGACGACGATGGACGGAGGCGGTTGGGGAGGAAATATCTCGGCGTCGATCCTTATCCGCACGTGCGCCTGGAGGAAGACGACATCGCACAGAGGCGGTTGCGACCGCGGCGCACACAGTGACATACTGACATCGCGGCGCGGCGGACAGCGCTCGCGCGTGCTCTAGCCAAGGCCGATGCTGGGCCTAGTTCGTGCGGGAGGGAAAGGAGATACTAAAATGGCTACAGCCCATCGTACACAGACTATTGTTTTGCATGTATGTGTATGACTATACCTGTATGTATTTTCTAATTAGTAGATAGATGACGTATATATACCCATACTCAGTGTATCAATGCATGTATACGTAAGCAGCATGTATATATACATATATACGTATGCACGGCCCTAGCTAGTTACTCGGTTTAGCAGGGTATAAATATACGTATATATATATGGTGTATGTGCTTCTAAATATTTCAAGGCCAAGATATTATCTAACATATAATTGAGAAGAGAAAGGAAGTAACCATGCATGTATGTATACGCATCATGTTTTGTAAATAGGCGACGTATTTCTAGTGCTAGGAAGTTAAAGAATGCAATCATGATGTGTATCTAAATATTATATATATTCTATTATAACTATAGTGATTAAAAGCAAGGATGTCATATGTAACTAATATTAGGAAGAACAATTAAATCTATAATCTATCAATGCGGTGGCTAATATAATTAAACAAGAAAGATAACTAAATATTGTTTATACTTATGATGCATTATCTATTTCTATGATATAATGAAAAGGTTTTGAATATTTCAAGAATGCAATTGATGATTAGAGGTCATTTTGGTGCCGCAATTAAATTCCAGAAGAACAAACAATCATACAATCAGGCATTTCATCACTCAATCAAGCAAGCAAACAATTCAAGCGTTCTATACTAAATATATATGGTGAATTTTGATGCAGGGTTTTGGAAAAGCATTTTCTTTTAAAACGGTTGTGAGGGAAAATAACTAATCAAGTTTAAATTTGTTGTAAATTTAATAAAAGTTCAAATTTTTAGTGATTTTTATCATGATGCAAAAACACGGGTGTTACACTTATTTGGTGGAGCTGGTTGGATAGCATAACTTTTTCAAAAGAGCTTACTAACGTAAGTCCTTACTTTCAATATTTTTATCCAGGTTTTAGCATTCACTTAAGTAGGGCTATTTAGAACTAAATTGGCACCTATTCTATAGCAACATTTGATTAATATGAATAAGCATCACAGTAGTAATCATACTCAATTATCATGATTAACATAACCATCATATTTCCTCAGTTACTACGATGTTGGTCAGTGGCCAAGTTTCTCACTATCAGGGAGAGACGACGATTCGAATCGATTACAACCAGCTGGGCAAAACCCTTATCACATGCCCGTACAAGTTTGTACTTCACTCGCGTGGGTTACCGTTCGCCCTATTCGAAAATGAGTTTGGACAGAGCCATAAGGCCCGGGGGACGGCTGATGCCAGGTAGCTCAGATCATGCCTGCCCACGGTCAAAGCCAGGTAGCTCAGGTCATGCCTGCCCACGATCAACCCCGCTCCTCCGCTTCGTTTCTCACCTCCCCGCGATGCATACTGAAAAGCATCTAGGCCCCGGGAGTTGGTTTCGGCAATTGATGACAACGCATTATTACCATGACTAACATGTGTTTTGCAGAAACTTTGATAAGTTAGGTCATGGGGTTGATAACTGCTTTGGGCACTATGGTATTCATGCCCCTTGATGGAAATCATTTCGGTTTTCAAAGGATCAACGACAAGATTAAGGATGGTTAGTTCCGGATGTTAAGGCGTTGAGTTACATCCGAAATAGTCGTTAGGATCTTCGCTTTTTTCCTTTGACCGTACTATAAAGGGGGGCATGAGCGAGTAGCTTGACCTAGGTGAGTCTTTTGTTTAGGTGTGGTGCACACTTGTCAAACTTAGCACTAGGTAGCTCAGGAAAAACTCAAAGTTCAGTTGGAAGCATTTTGGTTCAAGTTGCGTCACGTTTCGAAGTCGTTTGAGCTGTTTACCCTTGACCGGACGCGGTCTCTGTCATGACCGGACGCGTCCGGTCAGTACTAACAGTCACTGCATTTTCATCCTGGTTGACCGGACACGGTCCCTGCGAGGACCGGATGCGTTAATCAGTCTAACACGTGTTTCAGAGGGTAAAAGTATAATCGGACGCGACTGGAAAATGACCGGACGCGTCCGGTCACGTTCCAGTAAGGTACTTAGCTGACCTGACGCGTCCGGTCATCACTGATCGGACGCGGTTGAGCGTCAGGTTAAAGTACAGTAAGGTTCTTGCATGATCGGACGCGTCCGGTCACCCCTGATCGGTGCGTCCGGTCACTCAGCAATATCGTTCTGGTTTTCGACCGTTACACTCGACCGGCGCGTCCGGTCACGTCGACCGACGCATCTGGTCAGTGCGTGTTTTGCTGAGTTGGCTGGTAACAGTTGGATTTATCTGTGGGGTGTATAAATACATCCTCTCCACCTCTTTTAGAGGTCTCTTGCTCATTTATTCAGCTGAGAAACACCTTTCAAGTGCAAGGGAGTGCAAGAGCCCTAGCGAGGGTAGTGATTTGAGAATCAAAGCTTGAGATCCCTCATTAGTCACTAGAGAGTAGCAAGTGTGTATCCATCTTCTCATTAGGCTTGTTGTGGTCAAGTAAGAGTTCTAGCTTGTTACTCTTGGTGATCGCCATCACCTAGACGGTTTGGTGGTGATTGGGAGTTTGGTGATCATCCGGCGAGCTTGTGGATGACCCAACTCATCTTGTGAGCGGTTTTGGGCGATTCACGGCGACGGAGTGTCAAAGAATCAGCCTGTAGTGAGCACTTGATCCTTGCGCGGATCAAGGGGGAGCTACACCCTTGCGTGGGTGCTCCAACGAGGACTAGTGGGGAGTGGTGACTCTCTGATACCTCGGGAAAACATCACCGTGTTCCTAACCCTTACTTTCAAGCATTTACTTTCGTGTATTACTTTCATTGCTTGTTTACTTTCCCAGAATTGCCATGCTAGACTAGAATTGGAACTTAGGGTGCAAAACTTTTACCGGTAGAATCACAAGGAACACTAGTAGACACTAGGGGTAAAGTTTGGCTTGTAGGATTTAATTCTTGCAATTAATTTTAGAAAAGCCCAATTCACCCCCCCCTCTTAGGCATCTTGATCCTTTCAATTGGTATTGGAGCCGAGTTGCTCCTTATTTAGGCTTCACCGCCTAGAGCAAGATGTCTAATGGGGAATGACCATCTCCTACTTTTGAGGGAGATGATTTTTCATATTGGAAAATTCGTATGGAGGCGTACCTCGAAGCCATAGATGTTGGGTGCCTTAGAGCCGCAACCGAAGGGCTTCCCGCTATCAAGAATCCCGCCAACCCAAGTGGTGACGAGGAGAAGTACGACCGGTGGAATGCAAAGGCAAAAAATGCACTCTACCGGGGCTTAGGCAAGGATATCTTCAATCGTGTGCGTAATGGCAAAAACACTCATGAATTATGAGAAAACCTTTGTGCTCTCCATGAGGGAACTAAGAGTGAGCGTGAGGAACGCTATCACATAGCTTTAAAAAAAATTAATTCTTTTGAGATGCTTCTCAAAGAAAGTGCTAATAAAATGTACACTCGATTGAATGTTCTTGGAGAGGATCTCAATGCTCTTGGACTCACTCAAATGAGTCAATCGGATGTTACAAGGAGGATCTTGAGTGTTCTTCCCATTGAGAAGTATGGGCACATTGTCACCGTGCTTCACCAAAGTGATCTCTCCACCGCAACACCGACACAAGTATTGGGAAAGATCAATGCACATGAGATGTACATGCACATCACTTCGGAAGAGGGCTCATCATCTTCCAAGAAGAAGGACTTGGCCTTCAAAGCTAGCCATGACAAGAAAAAGAAGAAGGGCCAAGCCATGATGGTGCAAAAAAGCTCAAGTGAAAGTGATATTGATGATGCATCACTTGCACTCATGGTGAGAAAGACCACCAAGATGCTAAAGAAGATCAACAAGAGTGGCATCAAGTTCGATGGCAAGAAGAAGAAGTTCTTCACAAGTAGCAAAAGTTAGTCAATATCCGAGATGAATTGCTACAATTGTGGTGAACTTGGCCACTTAGCTCATCAATGCCCTAAGCCTCCAAAAGACAAGTATAAGAACAAGAACAAGGGCAAAAGAAATGATTCAAGCAATGAAGAAGATGAGAAGAAGAAGAACAAGCCATACAAAAAGAAAGATGGCAAGAGAAAAGAGTTTTACAAGAAGAAGAAGGGAGGCAAAGCTTACATTGTTGGTGATTGGCTCACCGACATTGAGTCATCATGTGAGTCCTCCGGCGATGAGAGCGACGATGAGAAAGAAAAGGTCGCCGCATTTGTGATTGGGCCATCATCATCTTCACCGACATCTTCACCACCACCTTCACCGCCATCTTCACCATCACCGTCTACTTCTCACCTATGCCTTATGGCCAAGGGTGAACGAAAGGTAGAAAACAATGAGAGTGATGAGGATGATAGTGATAGTGATGATGAATATGATGCACCTTCTTATGATGAACTTGTGAAATTGTTGAACAAATACTCTAAAATCATAAGAAGAACTAGAAATGAAAATGATGAGCTTCAAAATGAAAATGACTCACTCTCATCTAAGCTTGAGAATGCACATAAGACTAGTGATGAGCTCAAAGATCAAAATGAAATTATGTCTTCTATTCTCAAGGAGCTCAAAACTTCTAACAAAGAGCTTAGAGATGAACATGATAAACTTGAGAAGAAGCATGATGAACTCATCACTAGGCTCAACTTGCTAAAAGATAAATATACTACATTGAAAATCAATTATGATAGTCTTATTGTTGCTAATGAGCTTGCTCTTGAGACACATGATGCTACTAACCAAGTTGTTAAGATTGATATAGCTACATCATGTGATGACTTGATTATTGAGAACATTGAGCAAGGCTCTAGCGGCAAAGGCAAGAATGTGGTTGAGTCTGACAACTATGATGACTATGTCAAGCTCAAGAGTGAAAATGAGATGCTTAGAAATGAGAACAAGAAATTGATGGCTCTTGAAAAGGAAACATCAAATGAGTTACTTATTGAAGAGAACAAAAAGCTCAAGCAAGAGAAAGAGCATCTCAAGACCGGCCTAAGCAAGTTCACAAGAGGCCAACATTTGCAAAGTGAGCTACTCATGAACACAGTCATGAAGATGGATAGAAGTGGCATTGGTTACTTGGCAAATCAAGAGAAGAAGGCTAAAGCTCAAAAACAACAAAGCAAGTCAAAGCCCAAGCCAAAGAAATGTATTGAGTGTGGACAAGAAGGTCATTTTGCTCATGAGTGCAAAACTCCACCACCACAACCCTTGCCCAAGCATGCTAGACCCTTTGCTTTCAATGCTCATTACATGCTTAGAAAAGATTCAAGTGGAAAGATGAAAGTCATGTTCTTGGGCCCCCTAACAAGAATAGGCCTAAGAAAATATGGGTTGCCAAGTCACTAGTTGAGAAAGTTAAGGGTCCCTCTCAAGTTTGGGTCCCTAAACAAAAAGCTTGATCTCTTGTGTGTAGGTGAACTACAAGACCGGTGGATCTTATTGGGTTATTGATAGTGGTTGCACTCAACATATGACCGGTGACCCTCGTATGTTCACCTCACTTGAAGAGAATGGGGTATGTCAAGAGAAGATCACATTTGGGGACAATTCAAAGAGCAAAGTCAAGGATATAGGTAAGATTGCAATATGAAATGATCACTCTCTTTCAAATGTGCTCTATGTTGCTTCATTGAGTTTCAACTTACTATCCGTTGGGCAACTTTGTGACCTTGGCTACCAATGCTTATTCACTCCTAATGAAGTGGTAGTTACAAAGATAGATGACAAGCAAATGATTTTCAAAGGTTTTAGATACAACAATCTCTATCTTGTTGACTTCACCTCCGAAGATGCAAACTTGATGACATGTTTGTTCACCAAAAGTACACTTGGATGACTTTGGCATAGGAGGCTTGCTTATGTTGGAATGAACACTCTCAACAAGCTATTGAAGAAAGAACTAGTAAGAGGCTTGAAGGATGTCAAGTTTGAGAATGACAAACCTTGTAGTGCATGTCAAGCCGACAAACAAGTTGCAAATACTCATCCAACCAAAGCTTACATGTCAACATCAAGAGTGTTAGAACTTCTATATATGGATTTGTTTGGTCCTATAACTTACAAGAGCTTGGGTGGAAATCTCTATTGTCTTGTGATTGTGGATGATTTCTCAAGATACACTTGGACTTTCTTTCTTCATGACAAATCCGAAGTGGCAAATTGCTTCAAGAAGTTTGCAAAGAGAGCTCAAAATGAATTTGAAGTCAAGATAAAGAAAATTAGAAGTGACAATGGCAAAGAGTTTGACAACACAAACATTGAAGCTTATTGTGATGAGATTGGAATCAAGCATGAAGTTTCGTCAACCTACACTCCTCAACAAAATGGTGTAGTTTCGAGAAAGAACCAGAATTTGATCACCCTTGCAAGAACAATGCTAGATGAGTACAACACACCGGAAAAATTATGGGCTGAGGCAATCAACACCGCATGCTATGCTTCAAATCGCCTCTTCCTACAAAAGTTTCTTGGCAAGACTCCCTATGAGCTGCTAAATGAGAAGAAACCGGACGTCTCATTCTTCCAGGTGTTTGGTTGCAAATGCTACATCTACAAAAAGCGTCAACACCTAGGGAAGTTTCAAAGACGTTGTGATATTGGCTTTCTTGTTGGTTACTCATCAAAGTCCAAAGCATATAGAGTATTTAACCATGCCACCGGTTTGGTTGAAGAAACATATGATGTAGAATTTGATGAATCTAATGGCTCCCAAGGAGCAATTGAGAATTGTGATGATGTAGGTGATGAACCATTGAGGCAGGCAATGAAGAATATGCCGGTGGGAGACATCAAGCCTAAGGATGATGAAGACGATGTACAAATTGTCAATCCACCATCTTCATCACATGTGCCTCAAGATAATGATAAGAATGAGAGAGTTGAAAATGAAGACACTCATGTCTCTCATAAACAAGCCGAGGCACAAGCTCAAGATGTTGATGCTCCCCAACCATCTCCTCAAGTGGTTGATAGAAGAAACTCACCTCTACTTCAAGCACATCCACAAGATCTCATCATAGGAAGTCCTACAAAGGGTGTAATGACTCGATCTCAAAAGTTAGCTTCATTTGTTGAACATCACTCTTTTGTCTCTTGCCTTGAACCTAAGAATATAGAAGAAGCTCTTCGATATCCGGATTGGGTGAATGCTATGCACGAAGAATTGAACAACTTCACCCGCAATCAAGTTTGGACACTTGAAGAGCATCCAAAAGGTGCAAGAGTCATTAGAACCAAGTGGGTGTTCCGTAACAAGCAAGATGACCAAGGCGTAGTAGTGAGGAACAAGGCAAGACTAGTTGCAAAGGGGTTCTCTCAAGTTGAAGGTCTTGATTTTGGAGAGACCTTTGCACCCGTTGCAAGACTTGAAGCCATTCGTATCCTTCTTGCATATGCATCACATCATGAAATGAAACTTTATCAAATGGATGTAAAAAGTGCATTTTTAAATGGCTTCATAAATGAACTAGTCTATGTTGAACAACCTCCCGGGTTTGAAGACCCTAGATATCCTAATCATGTTTATAGGTTGTCCAAGGCGCTATATGGGCTCAAGCAAGCCCCTAGAGCGTGGTATGAGCGCCTCCGGGACTTCCTCATCGAGAAGGACTTCACTATTGGAAAGGTCGACATCACACTATTCACCAAGAAGCTTAATGGAGAGATTTTCATTTGTCAAGTCTATGTTGATGATATCATCTTCGGATCAACAAATAAAGATTATTGCAAGGAATTTGGTGAATTGATGTCGAAGGAGTTCGAGATGTCAATGATTGGTGAGCTAACATTCTTCCTTGGTTTTCAAGTCAAGCAAATGAGAGAAGGGATTTTCATCTCTCAAGAAAAGTATACCAAGGATCTTCTCAAAAGATTCAAGATGGAAGAGTGTAAGCCAATCAAGACCCCAATGTCATCTAATGGATATCTCGATCTAGATGAGGGAGGTAAACCAATTGATCAAACTCTCTACCGTTCTATGATTGGTAGCTTGTTGTACCTTACCGCATCTAGGCCCGATATCATGTTTAGTGTGTGCATGTGTGCTCGCTTTCAAGAGAGCCCTAAAGAACCTCACCTAAGTGCCGTAAAAAGAATCTTACGATATCTTAAGCTCACCCCAAGCATTGGCCTTTGGTACCCCAAAGGAGCTAGATTCCAACTAGTTGGCTATTCCGATTCGGATTATGCCGGTTGCAAAATTGATAGAAAAAGCACATCCGGAGGGTGCCATTTGCTTAGAAGGTCTTTAGTATCTTGGTCATCTAAAAAGCAAAATAGTGTGGCTTTGTCTACCGCCGAGGTGGAATACATTGCCGCGGGGGCTTGTTGTGCACAAATCTTATACATGAAACAAACCCTCCTAGACTATGGAGTTGTTCTTGATAAGGTGCCACTTTTATGTGATAATGAAAGTGCCGTTAAAATTGCTAATAATCCGGTACAACACTCACGCACCAAGCACATTGATATCTGCCACCACTTTCTAAGAGATCATGTTGCTAAAAATGATATATCACTAGAAGGTGTAAGAAGTGAAAATCAATTAGCGGATATCTTCACTAAACCTTTGGATGAGGCTACCTTTTGTAGGTTGAGAAGTGAACTAAATGTGCTTGATTCTAGTAACTTTAAAAAATGAGCTTTGTGTTGTTCCTTGCAATGCATTGTATCATATGTCATATTTAAATTTCCGCAATGCATCTAGAACTTGTCTAACACGGTTACGATAACCCTCCTTTGGAGGAGTGAAAAAGCCTAACCGTGGATCAAACTTGACAAGCAACCTAGTCTTCCTTTCTTACTTTGCATTGCATATGCATGGTTGTTGCTTTATCGTTTCTTTTCGGTTTTGCTTTGAGCAACCTCTGTGTTCGTCCATGAATAGAGAGAGCATTTGACGCTCCCAAGAGTTCATAAACTCTATTGCATGGCCATATGTTGCTCCTCGGGTGTTTATTATGTATTTTCTTAAAAATAATAGTAGCCTAAGGCAAAATTATTTTGAAAACCTTGAGGGTTTGAGAGAGGTCCCTCTTATCAGGTTCTAATTGGTGTTTATTTGAGTCTATTTGAATTGAAACTTGATTGGAAGAAGTCACATAGAAGATCGGATTGAAGGAAGGCGCTTTACAGCGACCTGACGCTGGACCGGATGCTGGACCGGACGCAATGCTGCTTCATCACTGCGTCCAGTCCTGGCAACCACCGGCGCGTCCGGTCATCCCGAAGACCATCTCAAGAATCTGTGACCGGACGCTGCACCGGACGTGACGTTGTGACCACCGCGTCCGGTCCTGACCACCACCACCGCGTCCGGTCATGCGTGTTGGGTTCTCGGGTAAACTCTGACTGGACTCTGTTAGCGTCCGATCATCCCTAACCGGACGTGTCCGGTCACGCTAGGAGCTTACTGGACTCTGATCGGACGCTGCTCCATCGCGTCCGGTCAGTCGACCACCGCGTTCGGTCATCGCGTAAAAAGCGGATCTAAGCCTTTTAACCGTACATCCGTCACCATTTTCTTCTCCTTCTGCCGAACTCAAAACCTAGCCGGTTTCTCCAGCGCCGCCGCGCCTCCTCAACCGCCGCAGCCGTGCCTCCTCGCCGTCCCGCGCCCGCACAGCCGCGCCTCCTCGCCGTCTCGCCCCCACGCAGCCACGCCGCCGCAGCCGTTCCACGCGCCGCCGCAGTCCTTCCACGTAGCCGCGCCGCCACCAGCCGTGCGTGCCGCTTTGCCTCCCCACGCCCGTCCATCGTCTTCGACTTTCTCCGACCGTTCTCCGGCAAAGGTCTTTCGCTCGAGTTCATCTCCGCAAGCGTTTGTCCGTCGTTTCCGGGGAACCCTAGCGCGTCAAGGTCTCTACCCTTTCATCGAAGTTTCGCTCTTCCGAGGTAGCTATCGTGATCTATTCTTTTCTTATCTTATATGCTTGCTTTCATAAGGACCTTGCTCGTCTGGTAGTTAAAATATAATGCTTAGTAGTAGCTCTATCTATTCCATCTTTACAGAGGGTCTTGGTCGGTGCTCTGTGTGTGTCAGGTGATCAGCTGTGAATCCAAGGCCAAGACTGCGGATACGGACTGAGGCCAAGCCTCACGAGTGTCAGTACACCATCTTGCCTTTTAGGGTTTTCTCAGTTACAGAGTTCTGTGAGTATGGTTCGCTGCAAGAATGCTGATGGTGGACCGAGTGATGGGGACGAAAGTCCTCCCAGTGTGACAGAGGTAGCCCGTGGCAAACACAAGAAGTTGGCTGTCAAGAAGAGAAAGAGGACACCCACTGAGGCAGAGATTGCACAGGTCGTCACTGATGCTACAGAGCGTGCAGAGAGGGGTGGCAGAGGCAGTGGGATTCACATTGGCGAGCGTCGTTTTCATCTTGATGGTCGACAGCTCGGTACTGAGGCCACAGAGGGCATAGAGGACCTACCTGCAGAGCAGCCCACAGATGAGACAGAGGAGACATAGGAGCAGACCGCTTAGACTCTACCACATCATCGCAAAGGACGTACGCATGCTCAGGTGACTCCTAGGCTAGAGGGCCAGCGTCGTGGAGGTCATCCACCTCCCAGGGCTCGAGGTCACCCCCTAGTTGAGCACTTTGACCTCAGGGGAGCTATAGCATGACATGTATAGGCTCTCAGGTTTGTCGAGGTTAGTCGGTGGTTTCCACCTCAGCGGGATCCCCGAGCCTCAGAGGGCTTCTACACACCTCTGCATGAGGATTTCTATAGAGCCTACGTCGACAGCGGGATTGCATTCAGACCTCAGAGAGTCTGTCGACTTGAGACTTTAGTTGAGGTAGTTGGTGAGCAACTCCGTCCACACTTGTCCTTTCTACCTGGTCTGTCAGACTTTCTAGAACAGACTGGAGCTTACTGCGGGACTTGGGTCAGAGAGTTCTACTCCTCACTGTGGATTGACCCTGCTCACGAGTTCATACACTTTGCATTCCGAGGTCGTCACCGCAGACTGTACAGCACCAGGGTACGAGAGATTCTCAGACTCCCTGCTTCAGAGACGAAGATTCACCAGCTGTGCTTTGGACAGACTTCACCACTGAGATGTCCTCATGGAGGCACAGTATCACCCATAGATTTGATCAGACCTTGCTTCCATGAGCCGTTTGGCGAGGGGTCCAGACGTACACCTGCTAGCTTGACACCCCTCGCCAGAGTGCTAGATGCTATTGCGAGGCGGACTCTTCTTCCGAGGCTAGGATACAGAGAGGGCCTGACACGGATGCAGCTCTGGGTTGTTCACCACCTCATCTCACAGACACCGTTTGATATTTGGGATCTGATGCTATGTGAGATGGAGGACACTTTAGCAGAGGGCTTCAAGGGTCACCGACAGCTACCTTATGCTCATTGGATCTATTTTATTATTCGATCTGCGTGTGACCTGCCTGCAGAGATTAGAGCTAAGATATCTGATACCACTACTGCATTTCTAGAGTATGATATTCGACAGTTGTGGGCTTCAGTGACTAGAGAGCAGGCACCTAGGCCAGGACAGCGTCAGAGGCCAAAGGTTCCAGAGACAGCAGCTGAGCAGGATGAGACCATTGAGGGTCTTGCTGAGGCCGAGCTTGCAGATCTTGATACTCAGCTAGCTGATCTAGTTGAGGATGTTGCCACTGACAACACTGACGAGGATTACCAGCCCATCCCCTGGTACCGCTCTCCTCGGTCTCACGACCATGAGGCCGGTGGTTCAGGATCAGCCTCCTGCTCAGACCCAGCCATGGTGGCTATACTTGTGAGGCTGACCCAGGCCCAGGAGAGATAGGAGGTTCAGATGCAGCGACAGGCTCAGGACTCAGCTGCCGCATTTGCTCAGATTCAGGCTCGTTAGGACGAGTTCCAGAGGCAACAGCTGGAGTTTCAGAGGCAGCAGTTTGAGATGCAGAGGCAGCAGGCAGCCACCCAGCAGCAGTATCTTGAGCTCTTGCGACATCTCGTCATTGTTGAGGTTCCTCCACCACCGTCTGTCCTTGCTCTAGCACTACAGTCCAGTGGACTTCAGAGTCAGGGACAGCCAAGCTTTCAGTTTACCTCTCCCCAGCAGCAGGTCCCCCAGACTTTTCAGTCCTCGAGCTACACTCCTATTCTGACGGGGTTCACTCCACCAGCTCAGCCCAGGCCTCACCTTCTCTCGGGCACTCCTTTCACTGACTGGAGTGCCTCCTACAGCGAGCTGACTGGTCAGCCGACACCCTCGCACACCACTATTGTGACGTCTTCAGGGATGTCAGCTTCCGGACTATGGTTCTTCCAGTGTCAGGGGCCGGGACTACAGAGACAGTGCTGTCGTCAGTTGCCTCCATAGATCCTCCCACTCTTGGTATTTTTTAGGCTCAGGCGACAGAGACTGCTCCTATTGTTGCTACATCTTCAGTTTTTGCACCTGCTCTACAGACCCAGACTGCTTCACTGCCACATATATCCACAGAGGGTCAGCCTGACAGTTTAGAGTCTGAGGAGGATACTTCACAGTTTGTGATCACTCCACGCTCCTCGGCACCTGACACGACTGCTTCTGTTCCCCCGTCGGATCCTTAGTTTTGTTTTTAGCGTTTGATGCCAAAGGGGGAGAGAGAGAGTAGATTCAGGGGGGAGTGTTGATAGAGGGTTTCGTTTTCTTTGTGTGCTACATTCATGCATCATGTTAAATTTCTCGCCCTGCATTCCATGACAAGTGTGCTTGCAAAACTTTATATCATGTCACTTAATTGGTTTTAGCTCATAAGGTTGTGCTTCCGTGCCTTACTCCGATTTCATATGAGCTATGTTTTATGTGTACTAACTCTTTATGTTTTATCTTGTGAGTACACTCAGTTGGCTTGGAACACATAAGCAATTCCTATCCCCTTGTGCTTATAGCTTTTTGCTTATGTAAACCAAGCATGTTTGAAAACCTCAACTCTTAAATCTTCTGAATCTAAGTGTTGTCATCAATCCTAAGTGTTGGCAGAAATACGAAGCTGACAGAGTCAGCTATCACATTCACTAACCCATCGATAGACTCAGATAATGCAGTGTTGTCATCAGAGAAAGAGAACTGCACACATGGAACCTTGAATAATTTTCCATTAGTTGATATCGGAAGGATTGAACATTTACGACCAACCTAGACCCTGTCTATTGGTTAGTCAGTATCCTATAGCCTCAGAGAATGTTGGTCATCTATGATCTCACCCTTTTGGAAGGTTATACTCAAGCCATTTTGGTAGAGAACTGCTTTTCAAAACCGTGTGAACATAGAGTCATTTCAACGAGCATACTTCTGAATATTTTGATCTAGTGTCAAGTTCATACGGACTATGTTGTGTTCACTAAAGAATCAGATACTTGTGAGTGGTTCACTCATGGACCAAATGATCTCCGTACACTGAGAATGCAGTACGTGCTATCTTGGATTCCTCCCAAAGTAACAATGCTTCATGAAAGTCAACGAAGGAAATTCTTCAGACAAGTTTTACCATGAAGAGGAAGTATCAAAAAGTGCCTTGACCAAATTAGTTCCACCAATGTCAAAGCTTTGTAGCCGAATGCTATAGCAGATGATGGGAACTAGATAACGTGCCTCTCTTCCTTAAAAAGGACTTCCATTCCGAATCTCGGGACGCGATTCTTTTAAGGGGGAGGGCTATAACACCCTAGGTGTTTGTCACTCATTAAGTAGTGGGTTTGAGCTCAAACATGACAGATTAAGTGGAGATGACAATGTCAAGGTCAACCTATGGAGAGGAGCCTAACCTAAAGTTGGATGTTGCACCATTGCTTTACATATAGGCCCCCTTTTCAAAATATATGCTTGGGTGGTGTTATGGCAATATCTTCATGTGTCTCACCTTAGTACCTATCTATGGTGACCCCTGGAAAAGTTTCATGAAGTTTGAAATCAAAAAGTCACATGAAATGATAAGTTATATGCTTGTTTGGATTATAATTGAAACATGCCTTACATCCCATGGGAACTAGTGTTTGTGCAACATACAATGCAACATGTGCAACACATCTTGGACACATGTGGAACACCCTAGTGGAACATGTGTAGCATGTATCTTGAAACAACCACATGAAATGACTATAGCATTTCACTTGAGTTCTATGTTTCAAGGCATGTGAGGCCTGCACTTTTGTGCAACCTATGCATGGTGAGTATGTTGGCCTCTACAACACCTTAATTACACTTAGGACACTTAATGGAACAATGTTCATGTTGATCATTTCGCCTAAATGTGCTTCTAAGTGATGGTTGACCATGTATGGACCCTGGAACACTTTTGTTTGACTGTTTCAAAAGTATAACCTAGAAGCTTTGCATGACTGTGCACCCTTTTACAAAGTTGTAGAGAATTTTATAAGGAACAAACTTTGTTTAAGAGTCAAGTCATGAAATTGGGTGGAACATGCTCAAAAAGGGCCCACAAGTCAGAAATAGGGCTGATTTCAGCACTTAGAAATTTAAAGCCCTGATTTCAGTGTCGTCGACATTGACATTCCGCGTTCTCCGAAATTCGTTAAGAAACTTGAGTTGGTCCAAAAATAAAAGTTGAAGGTTATATTATGGGGAAGAGCATGCAAGAAGATGGCACTTGTTAGAATCCATTTTGCACCTCAATTTTGAAGGTTTACCAATTTTTGTCAACACATTGACAATGCTGCCTTGACACATCATTATATCCTAATTTAGGTCACCAATGACTATGACTCCTAAATAGAAATTGTAGAGCATACTGAGATGAACAACTTTGCTTTTAGGCCCAAGACCCAGATCGGCCCAGATCAGGCCCAAATTGGAGCTCCAAACGGTCCACTTCGCTGCCCGCCACCTGTTCGCGTTTTTGAACCAAAGGGCGACGCGTGGCCAGGACGTGGAGACCATGCACGGGTGAAGCTCCTGCCTTGCCTCCACGCGCCCCGACCTCCTCCACCTCGGTCGCCATGCCCTGGGATCCCCTCCACGCGTCGAGCACGCCCCCCCATCTCTTGGCAACGCGCCCGAGCTCCTCCCTCGCTCTGGAGCTTGGTGCTCCCGTGCCATGGCCGCCATGGCTGAGCCGTGCGGCCACCATCGTTCCCCCACTCAGCATCCTTTTCTCGCCTCACCACTTGCAGCACCGCCATCACCTTACCGAGCCCTATCCCAGGTGCACGCTCGCCAAGCCGGGAGCCACCGGAGACGTGCCTCCACCGTCTCGGCCACCACCGCGCGCGGGTACTGCCATGGCCAGCAGACCACAGGCCGCCACTGGTGAAATTGCGAGCGTCTGCAGGTGCGGCTAGGTGCCGTCCTTCTCCGGCGTCGCCTCTCGTCACCAGCGGGCCATCGGGTTGCCTCCACCGCCGTGCGCCGCCTTCCCTGTTGCGGCCGCGCGCGTGGCCAGGCCAGCGTGTGCCATCTCCGACGAAGCCACTTCCGCCCTTGAGTTCGTGTTGACCCAAGCATGCTCCGCCGCCACCGCTCGCCACTGGAGCGCCGCCTGGCTAGCCAGAGATCGGCCGTTCGGCATTTCCTCCCCTGCTCCTTTGTTCGTCCGGGGGAAGAAGGAGACCGTTTTCCCCCTCTCTGTCTCTCTCTGTGTTGATGACAAGCAGGCCCGTCTGGGCAGTAGGCCCCACATGACAGCGCCACGAGTTGAGTAAACATCCGGGTGTACTTAGCATATTTAGGGTTAGGATTGGTTTTCCTGTTTTTGAATTTCCATTTCATGTTAATCTTTGAAAATCCATATCTCATGCTAGGTAATTCCAAAAATAGCAAAAGTGGACTTTTTGGAAACCTCGGGAAAAGATATATGCATTGGAGTCATAATATGTTAGATGTTTGTAGAAGTTTTCTGATGTCTTTATTTAAGCTTTAAAAATGCTCTGAAAATGCTTGTAAACTTGACCAGAGCCATATCTTGAGTTTTAGAACTCCAAAAATAGTGATTCTTATTTTGTTAATTTTGTGATGACATGTACTTGCTAGGAAAAAAATATTAAACACACTAGTTTTTCACTGTTTTCTTAAGGTTTTGATTTGACCTTCATAAATAAGGAAATCTACATTATATTGCTTGTCATTTTATATCTTGAGTTGTGTTGCTCCAAATGATGTAAAATTTTTATGGTAGTCTTTCCATGCTATGAATGTACTGTGGTAGAAATTTCATGGTCATTGCTTACTATATGCTCAAGTTATTGATTTAACTTGTTTATAGCTTGATAAATAGCTTATAAATAATATATAAATAGTAAAATAGAAAATGTTGTTCCATTACCTTAGTATGATGTTTCTCTATCATATTGATTCATAATATGGCCTTGTGTTCACAGAAAATATTGAGTTTTAGGTTTAACTTGCTCTCACATGATTTATTGCCATAGCTATTTGTCTTTTTCATAAAGGTTGAGATACATGTCCAATTAGCTTGAAATTTGTACAGTAGACTTTTGAGAGTATTTGTAGACCCCTGTAATTTTGGTAGAATTTATTGAGTATCCTTATGATGTGGTCATAATTCCACCTAATGATCTAAATAAATTAAGAAAATGTATTAAAAGAATTTATTTAGTAATTGACACTATGTTTTCTGATGTTCATTAGTCATGTATGAAATGTTGGTAAAGTTGGTTTTGTCTAATTATATGTTTGCAACATAAGTTAATAATTATTTCTTGCAAATGAGGTTTCTGGACAGATCTGGAAACGTAGCAAAGTTCTTCATGATAATGTGCTTTGTTGTAAAACTTGTTTATACAAAAGTTGTAGATAATTTATGTATCTAGCCTTTGTTAAAATTTGGTGGCATTTGGCCATATGGTTTAGAAACTACAGCTGTTCTAAGTTGGGTTACAGAATTGCTTGCTCTCTGTCTTGTTAGACCAGTTTCTGTGTTTGTGTAAATTTGACATGTTAAACTTTGGAATCATGCTGTGATGATTAAAGATTAAATGTAGATAATTTCCTAAGCTTTCCAGAATGTCTTCTTACAAGTCATTTGGATTTAGGAAACTCCAGATATGATTGATTTATGAAGCTACTATTTGCAAGTCCAGAAATTGACATATTCTAGTTATAGTTGTTGCTTCACCTTGACTTGCTTTGCATGTTGCTACGTGTGATTGATGTCCTTGGTAATTAAGTTAAATACACCTGAGATCATGTGGAACTTGTGTGCCATGCTGAGTGTGCCCTCCTTGCTATCTTAGCATGTTGGTTTGTGTGGTGTTATTTAAGCAAAGTGATGTGCTTAAGTGTCTTTAGTATAACCTTGTACTTGCCTTGTTTAGTATGTGATGCATCATCCATTGCATTTCCATGTATTCATACACTTGCATCTTACATCTCATCTAGGTACGCTAGATGCACTACGTGGAGGACATAATGTGGAGCCAAACCCGAAGACGGTGTTTGGTGGATCCAAACCGGAAGATAGAAGGACCGGACAAGTGGTAGATTGGAGGTTGCTCGCCAAGTGACTTCATCTGACATACTCTAACTTGAGTCAGACCCCAGGCAAGCCCCGGAGCATTATAAGCCTCCTATCTTCAAAGCAATTAATTATATATATGTTATAAGTATTGTTGCATTAAGTGGTAGGAGTTGGTTGAAAACCTTGCTGCATTATATCATTCCTTGTCCAGATATATGAACCCTTGAATCCTATGTAGACTAGGATCGAGTAGATGCTTAGCCCTGCTTTAAGCGGTAGAAGTCAGGTGATTTCCTGTCACCTGCGAGATATAGGGATATTCATATATGGCACGGTTGGCTATATTTGCTATCGTGGAAAGGAACCATGTGTTAATAAAATAAAATGAGACCGGGCGGGATGATGATAGTGAAGCGACAAGGCATGGAGGTCTTGGGTGTGAATCTATCCCCGTCTGAGTCGTTTAAGGACCGATTCGTTGTACGTCCTTGAGTCATGTTGAACGCAGTCTAACACTTAGTTGGCCGGATAAGTCGTTCCGACCGTGAATCCGAGTAATACAGTTCAGGCCGGGAATCGAATGGTAGGTTGCTTCTTGGAGGAGAGAAAGGATGTGCTTGGAGACATTGGCGTGAGACCAAGGAGGGTTAGAGTCCCTATCACCTGGTAGAGTGTCGCCCTTGGGGATGCGACATCATTCGGACCCGCGGCTCCTGAACTGTACCAAAGGTGACCTGAGCAGCCCTCGCCAGGCGTGACTCGGTGAGTGTTAGAAATACCCCTCCAGCTGGATAGGAATTCGATTCGAATCACCGTCGCTCCCGGTTAGTGAGCACTTGACTTGAGCAGCGGCAACGTAGATTCAATTAAATTGAACTAATGGTTAATTGGATCACGATGGAAAGGTTGCCTCAATTTATACATGCTATGGTTAATATTGTTTGCTCCTAATAAAGTGAGTGCTCTAGTACAGGTTCTAATATAGATGATAGGTTAATGATAATTAACTTGATGCTTAAGCATTAATGATTGATCATCTATATTAAGCTTTTATGCAAAATGTTGTCAAGCTAGCCCCACTTTATATCAGCCTTGCATGATCCTTGGTGTCACCTTATTTCTGGTTTCTGACGGGTAAGTCTAGCTAAGTACTTTGTCGTACTCAGGGTTTTATCCCCACTTGTTGCAGGTTGTGCTGTATCATGGCGACTGCAAGAGTTGGTTGGCTCCTGCCGTGGAGGCGGAGTGTGATCACGGGCATGATCCTTCTGAGTTATCTTCTCTCTAATGCTTTTGTTGGAAGTCGACCTTAGTACTGGCATATATTTGAAATAAAGGTGTTGTTAGTTTCAAATTACTTTGCTTCTGCTACTTTTGAACTTAAGTTGTAATAACTTTGTTGAACTCCGATGTATATTTAATTACTTGTGAAATGGTTGTAACATGTGACTTATTATGTTGAATCACTACGATCTTGGCTGGTATGTTGGTTGGTTTGAAATTCCTCGCGATTTCATTGGACTACCGGAGTTATATGGGCTCAAGTGCGATAATTTGATCACTTCGGTGATTGTTTTTGTACTTGTGCTCTTATAATTTGGACGGTTCTGTTACATTCATGCCCCTTGATGGAAATCATTTTGGTTTTCAAAGGATCAATGACAAGATTAAGGATGGTTAGTTCCGGATGTCAAGGCATTGAGTTACATCCGGAATAGTCGTTAGGATCTTTGCCTTTTTCCTTTGACCGTACTATAAAGGGGGGCATGAGCGAGTAGCTTAACCTAGGTGAGTCTTTTGTTTAGGTGTGGTGCACACTTGTCAAACTTAGCACTAGGTAGCTCAAGAAAAGCTCAAAGTTCAGTTGGAAGCATTTTGGTTCAAGTTGCGTCGCGTTTCGAAGTCGTTTGAGCTGTTTACCCTTGACCGGACGTGGTCTCTGTCACGACCGAACACGTCTGGTCAGTACTAACAGTCACTGCGTTTTCATCCTGGTTGACCGAACACGGTCCCTGCGAGGACCGGACATGTTGATCAGTCTGACACGTGTTTCAGAGGGTAAAAGTATAATAGGACGCGACTGGAAAATGACCGGACGCGTCCGGTCATGTTCTAGTAAGGTACTTAGCTGACCTGACGCGTCCGGTCATCACTGATCGGACGCGGTTGAACATTAGGTTAAAGTACAGTAAGGTTCTTGCACGATCGGACGTGTCCGGTCACCCCTGATCGGTGTGTCCGGTCACTCAGCGATATCGTTCTGGTTTTCGACCGTTACACTCGACCGCGCGCGTCCGGTCAGTGCGTGTTTTGCTGAGTTGGCTGGTAACGGTTGGATTTGTCTGTGGGGTGTATAAATACATCCCCTCCACCTCTTTTAGAGGTCTCTTGCTCATTTGTTCAGCTGAGAAACACCTTTCAAGTGCAAGGGAGTGCAAGAGCCCTAGTGAGGGTAGTGATTTGAGAATCAAAGCTTGAGATCCCTCATTAGTCACTAGAGAGTAGCAAGTGTGCATCCATCTTCTCATTAGGCTTGTTGTGGTCAAGTGAGAGTTCTAGCTTGTTACTCTTGGTGATCGCCATCACCTAGACGGTTTGGTGGTGATTGGGAGTTTGGTGATCATCCAGCGAGCTTGTGGATGACCTAACTCATCTTGTGAGCGGTTTTGGGCGATTCACCGTGACGGAGTGTCAAAGAATCAGCCCGTAGTGAGCACTTGATCCTTGCGCGGATCAAGGGGGAGCTACACCCTTGCGTGGGTGCTCCAACAAGGACTAGTGGGGAGTGGCGACTCTCCGATACCTCGGAAAAACATCGCCGTGTTCCTAACCCTTACTTTCAAGCATTTACTTTCGTGTATTACTTTCATTGCTTGTTTACTTTCCTAGAATTGCCATGCTAGACTAGGATTGAAACTTAGGATGCAAAACTTTTACCGGTAGAATCACAAGGAACACTAGTAGGCACTAGGGGTGAAGTTTGGCTTGTAGGATTTAATTCTTGCAATTAATTTTAGAAAAGCCCAATTCACCCCCCTCCCTCTTGGGCATCTTGATCCTTTCACATACCATAGTCCAAACTCACCTCGAACGGGGTACTTGGCTTCACGGTCGGAACGAGTTATCCAACCATTGTGTGCAAAGTACGTTCAATCTCAACCAAGGGCCAAACAACAGTATGGTCCTTAAGCGACACAGACGGGATAAAACATACACACAAGACCTCCATGTCTTGTTGCATATACACATACCAATCCTGCCCGGTCTCCGATTATCCATTATCACATGGTTCATTTTCATGATAACAAATGTGGCCAACCATGATAGCGTGGCCACCTATATCTCGCGGATGATAGGAATCACCCCACTTCTATCGGTCTAAGCATAGCTAAGCATCAAGCGATTCACCAATACTAGTAAAGTTGTAGGTTTATTTATTGTGGACAAGGTAAGTCATGCAACAACGGTTTCAAATCAACTCTTATAACTTAATGCACAACATAAAAGATATACTCAAGTGCATTTTCAAAAGAGAGACAGGAGACTTAGAATGCTCCGGGGCTTGCCTTTATGAAAGTTAGCGAAATCACAAAGGTGTTCCAAAGCTACTCAAGGACCTGCTCGTCTTCTTCGGGTTGCTGCTCCTGAAGATTCTCCTTTTTCACGACCACGAACTCCACCAACGGGACGTCCTGCTCTGATCCTATATGCATGAATACGGTGCATAAATAAAAGGAATGCACAGGAGATGCAATCGAAGGATGGAATGATGTAAGCAACATGATAATCAATGTAGCCCTAATGCACATGAACAAGCCTACTAAACATGCAACAAGAAGTGGCAAAATGGTGATAATTTATTAATTCTTTTTATCGAGTAAGTGTATATCTCTTCTCCGGTACAGAAGACTAGTTTAGCCTACATCTAGCAATATAGTTCTAGGCATGGTCAGCATATCAATAGATACATGCCAAGAAGTAAAGTGGTGTAGTCCAATTAAAGCATATGCCAGCATTTATCGATTTAATAAATAAGGCCTATAATACATGGATAATTAAAAGTTGTCTAATTGAGACCAAACTTTTTGTGGAGGTTGGTGTTATCATAAAACAGCTACAAAACAAGTTTCATAATTTTTGGGTTAATATTTTAACATCTAAAAATCATGAAAGGTCCATTTCATAATTAAAAGCGGTAATGTTTAAGCATATCAGAACTACATATAAAGCTTAACTCATATTTTTCCATGAAAGCACATATCATAACAAGCCCACCCAAAAAGTTTCACATTTTTAGCATCACTAATTATTTAGTTATGATTTTCTAAAGTTCAGCATATTATGGAAATTAATAAATCGCCAAAGAAAAGGAAAAGGCTTCGGGCGCAAAGTGGCCCAGCTCGGCCCATTGGCCCATGCGCGGTGAGCAGGCATGCGGTGCGCACATGCGCACGTGTGGCCCAGGTGGCCCAGCAGTAGGCCGGCCCGCTCAGGGAGCCATGACGGATGGGGCTCGCGGTCAAAGGAGCCCACCTGCCAGTGAGAGGAAAGCAGGGGGTGGCGCTGACTGGCCAGACCTTCACCGGCGGCGATCTCCCGACGATGAGAAGGTCACTATCGGCTTCCTCTCGCCGAGCTGGACCCGAAGGAGCCGGTGCTTGGGGCCCGACGCAATGGAAAGCGCGGCGGCTGAAAGCTCTATGTTTGGTGTTGGTAATTAGTGACAATGCCTAAATACTAATCCTATGTCTAAGTTGTATATAGCATATGAGGATTAGTATATTCCAAGGTTGGTGGCAAGATGGACATGGTGATCATGATGGCCACACTTGGATTTGGACGCAACCCTACGTGATCAAGGCAAAGGTATATGCTTAAGGGTTATGTTTTAGTAACCAAGACATCTAGTGGGTGTGGTTACATTATAGGATGATAGACGTACTATAAAGAGGGGAATGACACAGCTATTGAACTCCTAAGTGCCTCTAGGTGTGCTTTTCATAATCATATGCATTTGGATAGAACTAATAACGCCTCGAAAAATGATTGTGAAAATACTAACTCACTCGCACATGACGTGATCACTTGGTCGTGTTAGCACTTTTGCGATGGCGTTGGAGTTTGAGCGGTAGAGAGTGTTTGGGGTCCTCTCTCCCTCCCGCCGAGCTTGCGAGGCGGGATTCAGGCGTTTTCGAGGAATTGAAACGCCTATTTTTCCTTTACGCCAATGTCGAGATTTGGAGGCGTTGTCACATGTTGTTTCACGAGCTAAAACATGTGCTAAAGTGACACACATACTTAGTCTAGCTCATATGTGAAAGGGTGGATCAAACAGAGGTGAACGGAGGTCACAGAAGTGACCGGACGCTGGACCGGACACGGTCTCTGTTTGACCGGACGCGTCCGGTTAGTGCTCAGGGTTTGCACGCGTGTTGGTCTTCTGATCGTACAGGGTGGCGCGTCCAGTCACAGTCGACCGGACGCGTTCGGTCGTTGTGGGAGCGTACTGGACTCCAATCGGACGCTGGCACTGTGGCGTCCGGTGCGACTAGCATGCGCGTCCGGTCGCTGCTTCACTGGAGCGTTGCTCAGCTTGACCAGCGCGTCCGGTCAGTTATGGGACTAGCGCGTCCGGTCGAGCGTCGCACGTCCGATCAATTCAACCAGCACGTCCGGACGTGCTTCGCGCATGGGTGGTGTACGCACCTGCGCGTCCGGTCCACGCGACCAGCGTGTCCGGTCAGCGCGATTGTAGCAGAATCGAGTGCCTAACGGCTCTATTCGAAGGGGTACGTCTATAAATACTCGTTGGCCGGCTCAAAGCTCTCTCTCTTGCATTCTTTGACATACTTGTGAGCACTTTGAGCTAAGCAACTCCCCTCCCACTCATCTCTCTTACTTCTTTGCATATTTGAAGTGAGATTGAGTGTTCCAAGTGCATTTGCATTGTGAGATTGCATCTAGTTGGCACTTGGTGGTTGATTTGCTGTGGAATTCTTGTTTCTCTTGGTGGTTGCCGCCACCTAGACGGCTTGGAGCAGCTTGGAGGCGTTGGCAAGAGTTGGTGATTGTTCTTGGCCACCTCCGGTGATTATGAGGGTTTTGTGCCTACCTCGGCGAAGCGCCAAAGGCAACGTTAGTGGATTGCTCGTATCATTTGCAACCTTTTGCCATTTGGTAGGTTCTTGTGGTGCCTTTTGAGAGGCTCGGTGTGTGATCGATTAGCCACCGAACCACGTGGTGAAGAGGGACACAACAGGGACTAGCGTGCCGGCAAGCACGTGAACCTCGGGATAAATCTTGTGTCATCACTTTCTTATTGTGAATAATCGATCCCGGTGGTTGTGTATTGTGGAATTCATCTCTTGATCATATTGATTGGTTGGCTCAATACTTCGCCCCTCAGTGATACCCTTCTAACTCTCTTTATATTAATTTCTTAGTTACCTTGCTAGCTTGTTAGTGTAGCTAGTTAGCTTTAGTTGTAAACTAAGTTGTACGTTTTAACTTGTGCGGTTGAGTGCAAATTTACTAGAATTATGAATTGGTTAGGTGGCTTGTGAAAGGATCAAGATGCCCAAGAGGGGGGTGAATTGGGCTTTTCTAAAAATTAATTGCAAGAATTAAATCCTATAAGCCAAACTTCACCCCTAGTGCCTACTAGTGTTCCTTATGATTCTACTGGTAAAAGTTTTGCACCCTAAGTTCCAATCCTAGTCTAGCAAGGCAATTCTAGGAAAGTAAATAAGCAATGAAAGTAATACACGAAAGTAAATGCTTGAAAGTAAGGGTTAGGAACACGGCGATGTTTTCCTGAGGTATCGGAGAGTCGCCACTCCCACTAGTCCTCGTTGGAGCACCCGCGCAAGGGTGTAACTCCCCCTTGATCCGCGCAAGGATCAAGTACTCTCTACGGGCTGATTCTTCGACACTCCGTCACGGTGAATCGCCCAAAACCGCTCACAACATCAGTTGGGTCATCCACAAGCTCGCTGG
Organism: Saccharum officinarum; assembly: GCA_020631735.1. Taxonomy (NCBI): domain Eukaryota; kingdom Viridiplantae; phylum Streptophyta; class Magnoliopsida; order Poales; family Poaceae; genus Saccharum; species Saccharum officinarum. Next base: position 12,839,109 of record CM036212.1, on the reverse strand, counting down.
ATGATCACCAAACTCCCAATCACCACCAAACTGTCTAGGTGATGGCGATCACCAAGAGTAACAAGCTAGAACTCTCACTTGACCACAACAAGCCTAATGAGAAGATGGATGCACACTTGCTACTCTCTAGTCACTAATGAGGGATCTCAAGCTTTGATTCTCAAATCACTACCCTCACTAGGGCTCTTGCGCCCCCTTGCACTTCAAAGGTGTTTCTCAGCTGAACAAATGAGCAACAGACCTCTAAAAGAGTTGGAGGGGATGTATTTATACACCCCATAGTCAAATCCAACCGTTACCAGCAAACTCAGCAAAACACGCACTGACCGGACGTGCCGGTCGACGTGACCGGACACGCCGGTCGACTGTAACGGTCGAAAACTGGAACGACACTGCTGAGTGACCGGACGCACCGATCAGGGATGACCGGACGCGTCCGATCATGCAAGACCCTTACTGTACTTCAACTTGACGCTCGATCGCGTCTGATCAGTGATGACCGGATGCGTCAGGTCAGCCAAGTACCTTACTGGAACGTGATAGGACGCGTCCGGTCATTTTTCTAGTCGTGTCCGATTATGCTTTTACCCGCTGAAACATGTGACAGTTTGATCACTACGTCTGGTCCTCACAGGGACCGCGTCCGGTCAATCAAGTTGAAAACGCAGTGACTGTTAGTATTGACCGAACGCGTCCGGTCGTGACAGAGACCGCGTCCGGTCACAGGTAAACAGCTCAAACGACTTCGAAACGCGACGCAACTTGAACCAAGTTACTTCCAACTGAACTTTGAGCTTTTCCTAAGCTACCTAGTGGTAAGTTAGACAAGTGTGCACCACACCTAAACAAAAGACTCACCTAGGTCAAGCTACTCGCTCATGCCCCCCTTTATAGTACGGTCAAAGGAAAAAGCGAAGATCCTAACAATTATTCCGAATGTAACTCAACACCTTGACATCCGGAACTAACCATCCTTAATCTTGTTGTTGATCCTTTGAAAATCGAAACGATTTCCATCACGGGGCATGAATACCATAGTGCCCAAAGCAGTTATCAACCCCATGACCTAACTTATCAGAGTTTCTGCAAAACACACGTTAGTCATGGTAATAATGCGTTGTCATCAATTGCTGAAACCAACTCCCGGGGCCTAGATGCTTTCAATATTCCCCTTTTTGGTGATTGATGACAACACTTAGATTCAGAAGATTTAATAGTTGAGGTTTTCGAACATGCTTGGTTCACATAAGCAAAAAGCTGTAAGCACAAGGGGTTAGGAGTTGCTTATGTGTTCCAAGCCAACTGAGTGTACTCATAAGATAAAATATGAAGAGTTAGTACACAAAAAACATAGCTCATATGAAATCGGAGTAAGGCACGGAAGCACAATCTTATGAGCTAAAACCAATTAAGTGACATGATATAAAATAAAATCTCACAAGCACACTTGTCACAAAATGCAGGGCGGGAAATTAAACATGATGCATGAGTGTAGCACACAAAGAAAATGAAACCCTCTAAAAACACTCCCCCTAAATTTACTCTCTCTCCCCCTTTGGCATCAAACGCCAAAAACAAAACTAAAGATCCGACGGGGGAACAGAAGCTGTCGAGTCGGGTGCCGAGGAGCGCGGAGTGATCACAAACTGAGAGATATCCTCCTCAGACTCTGAACTGTCAGGCTAACCCTCTGTAGATAGACGTGGCAGTGAAGCAGTCTAGGTCTGTAGAGCAGGTGCAAGAGCTGAACTGTAGTAGCAACAATCGGAGCAGTCTCTGTCACCTGAGCCTGAAGAACACCATGAGTGGGAGGATCTGTGGAAGCAACTGACGATGGCACAGTCTCTGTAGTCTCGGCCCCTGACACTAGAAGAACAACAGTCTCGGAAGCTGACATCCCTGAAGAGGTCACAACTATGGTGTACGAGGGAGTCGGCTGACCAGTCAGCTCACTGTAGGAGGCACTCAAGTCGGTGAAAGGAGTGCCCGAGAGAAGGTGAGGTCTAGGCTGAACTGGTGGAGTGAACCCCATCTAAATAGGAGTGTAGCTCGGAGACTAAAAAGTCTAAGGCACCTGCTACTGGGGAGAGGTAAACTGAAAGCTCGGCTGTCCCTGACTCTGAAATCCACTGGATTGTAGTGCTGGAGCAAGGACAGATGGTGGTGGAGGTACCCCAACAGTGATGAGGTGTCACAGGAGCTCAAGGTACTGCTGCTGGGTGGCTGCCTGCTGCCTCTGCATCTTAAACTGCTGCCTCTAAAAATCTAGCTGCTGCCTCTAGAACTCGTCCTGACGAGCCTGAATCTGAGCAAATGCGGCAGCTGTGTCCTGAGCCTATCTCTCCTGGGCTTGGGTCAGCCTCTCAAGTATAGCCACCATGGCTGGGTCTGAGCGGGAGGCTGATCCTAAACCACCGGCCTCATGGTCGTGAGACCAAGGAGAGCGGTACCGGGGGATGGGCTGGTAATCCTCATCAGTGCTGTCAGTAGCAGTATCCTCAACTGGATCAGCTGGCTGAGTATCAAGGTCTGTAATCTCGGCCTCAGCAAGACCCTCAACGGTCTCGTCCTACTCAGCTGCTGTCTCCGAAACTTCTGGCCTCTGACGCTGTCCTGGCCTAGGTGCCTGCTCTCTAGTCACTGAAGCCCACAACTGTCGAATATCATAATCTGGAAAAGCGGTAGTGGTATCAGCTATCTCAGATCTAATCTCTGTAGGCAGGTCACATGCAGATCAAATGATAAAGCAGATCCAATGAGCATAAGGTAGCTGCCTATGACCCTTAAATCCCTCTGCCAATGTATTCTCCATCTCACATAGCATCAGATCCCAAATATCGAACGGTATCTATGAGATGAGGTGATGCACCACCCATAACTGCATACGAGTCAGTCCCTCTCTGTATCCCAGCCTCGGAAGAGGGTCCGCCTCACAATAGCATCGAGTACTCTAGCTAGGGGTGTCAGGCTAGCAGGTGTACGTCTAGACCCCTCGTCAAACGGCTCACGGAAGCAGGGTCTGATCAGATCTATAGGTGGCACTGAACCTCCGTGAGGACGTCTCGGTGGTGAGGTCTGTCCAAAACACAGCTGGTGAATCTTCATCTCTGAAGAAGGGAGTCTGAGAATCTCCTGTACCCTAGTGTTGTACAGTCTATGGTCTCGGCCTCGGAATGCAAAGTGTATGAACTGATGAGCAGGGTCAATCCAAAGTGAAGAGTAGAACTCTCTGACCCAAGTCCCGCAGTAAGCTCCAGTCCGTCCTAGAAAGTCTGATAGACCAGGAAGAAAGGATAAGTGTGGATGGAGCTGCTCACCAACCACCTCAACTAAAGCCTCCTGTCGACAGACTCTCTGAGGTCTGAATGCAATCACGCTGTCAACATAGGCTCTGTAGAAGTCCTCGTGCAGAGGTGTGCAGAAGCCCTCTGAAGCCCAGGGATCCCGCTGAGGTGGGAACCACCGACTAACCTCAACGAACCTGAGAGCATGTACCTATCAAGCTGTAGCTCCCCTAAGGTCAAAGTGCTCAACTGGTGGGTGACCTCAAACCCTAGGAGGTGGACGACCTCCACGACGCTGGCCCTCTGGCCTAGGAGTCACCTGAGCACACGTACGTCCTGAGCGACGACACGGTGGAGTCTGAGCGGTCTGCTCCTCTATCTCCTCAGTGTCCTCTGTGGGCTGCTCTGCAGGTGGGTCCTCTGTGCGCTACTCTACAGGTAGGTCCTCTGTGCCCTCTGTGGCCTCAGTACCGAGCTATCGTCCATCAAGGTGAAAGCGACACTCGCCAATGTGAATCCCACTGCTCTTGCCACCCCTCTCTGCATGCTCTGCTACATCAGCGACGGCCTATGCAACCTCTGCCTCAGTGGGTGTCCTCTTCCTCTTCTTGATGGCTAGCTTCTTGCGTTTGCCACGGGCTACCTCTGTCACCCTAGGAGGACTATCGTCCCCATCGCTCAGTCCACCACCAGCATTCTTGCAGCGAACCATACTAACAGAACTTGGCAACTCAAGATGGTGTACTGCCACTCGTGAGGCTTGGCTTCAATCCGTATCTGCAGGCTTGGCCTCGGATTTATAGCTGATCACCTGACACACAAGGCACCAACAGGACGCACTGAAAGGATAGAATAGATAGAGCTACTATAAGCAACATATATTATCTAATAGATGGGTGAGATCCTAATGAAAGCAAGCATATTAGATAAGATGTGAATAGACTGTAATAGCTACCTCGGATGAGCGAAACAACGAACAAGACCCTGGCAGAGTCGAACTCGATCGAAAGTCTTTTGCCGGAGAAAGTCCTTTGACAACGCGATTGATAGGGTTAGGGCGAGCCGCGACGGTCGGAGGCAAACTTGGTGCCACGATCGGTTGAGCGGCTGCCAGGGGCGAAGAACGGGGGCGAGGAGGTGGCGTTCATGGCTGAGGAGCTGGCTGCGGCGAGGCTCCGCGGGAGAGCAGCAGCGGCGCGCTAGTCAGGGCACGAGACAGCGGCGCGCGGGGCAGGCGGCGGCGCGCTGGTCAGGGCGCGAGACAGCGGCGCGCGGGGCAGCGAGCGGTGGCGCGCGGCTACAGTGGTGGCACGCGGCTGCGGCGGTGGCGCGCGACTGTGGCGGTGGCGCGCGGCTGGAGATCACGGCGAGGAGGCTGCTATGGCAAGAAGCGGCGGCGGATTGAGAAGAAGAATGAGATCTGAACGTACGGTTAAAAAGGCTTAGATCCGCTTTTCACACGATGACTGGACGCGGTGGTCGAATGACCGGACGCGGTGGGGCAGCGTCTGGTCAGAGTCCAGTAAGCTCCTGGAGTGACCGGACACGTCCGGTTAGGGATGATTGGACGCTGACAGAGTCCAGTCAGAGATTGCCCAGAAAACTCAAGCGCATGACCGGATGCGCTGGTGGCCGCCGGGACCGGACGCAGTGGTGAAGCAGCACCGTGTCCGATTTAGCGTCCGGTCCAGCGTCCGGTCACTATTAAATGTCTTTCTTTAATCCGATCTCCAACGCGACTTCTCCCAATCAAGTTCCAATTCAAAGAGACTCAAATAAACACCAATTGGAACCTGATATGAGGGACCTCTCTCAAACCCTCGAGTTTTTCAAATATTTGCCTTTGGCTAGTATTATTTTTTAAGAAAATAAGCAATAAACACCCGAGGAGCAACGTATGGCCATGCAATAGAGTTTGTGAACCCTTGGGAGCGTCAAATGCTCTCTCTATTCATGGACGAACACAGAGGTTGCTCAAAGCTAAACTGAAAAGAAACGACAAAGCAACAGCCATGCATATGCAATGCAAAGCGAGAAAGGAAGACTAGGTTGCTTGTCAAGTTTGATCCATGGTTAGGCTTTTTCATTCCTCCAAAGGAGGGTTATCGTAACCGTGTTAGACAAGTCCTAGATGCATTGCGGGGAATTAAACATGACATATAATACAATACAATGCAAGGGACAACACAAGCTCATTTTTTAAAGTTACTAGAATCAAGCACATTTAGTTCACTTCTCAACCTACAAAAGGTAGCCTCATCCAAAGGTTTAGTGAATATATCCGCTAATTGATTTTCACTTCTTACACCTTCTAGTGATATATCTTTTTAGCAACATGATCTCTTAGAAAGTGATGGCGGATATCAATGTGTTTGGTGCGTGAGTGTTGTACCGGATTATTAGCAATTTTAACGGCACTTTCATTGTCACATAAAAGTGGCACCTTATCAAGAACAACTCCATAGTCTAGGAGGGTTTGTTTCATGTATAAGATTTGTGCACAACAAGCCCCCGCGGCAATGTATTCCGCCTCAGCGGTGGACAAGGCCACACTATTTTGCTTTTTAGAAGACCAAGATACTAAAGACCTCCCAAGCAAATGGCACCCTCCGGATGTGCTTTTTCTATCAATTTTGCAACCGGTATAATCCGAATCGGAATAGCCAACTAGTTGGAATCTAGCTCCTTTGGAGTACCAAAGGCTAATGCTTGGGGTGTGCTTAAGATATCTTAAGATTCTTTTTACGGCAATTAGGTGAGGTTCTTTAGGACACGCTTGAAAGCGAGCACACATGCACACACTAAACATGATATTGGGCCTAGATGCGGTAAGGTACAACAAGCTACTAATCATAGAACGGTAGAGAGTTTGATCGATTGGTTTACCTCCCTCATCTAGGTCGAGATGTCCATTAGATGGCATTGGGGTCTTAATTGGCTTACACTCTTCCATCTTGAATCTTTTGAGAAGATCCTTGGTGTACTTTTCTTGAGAGATGAAAATCCCTTCTCTCATTTGCTTGACTTGAAAACCAAGGAAGAATGTTAGCTCACCAATCATTGACATCTCGAACTCCTTCGACATCAATTCACCAAATTCTTTGCAATAGTCTTCATTTGTTGATCCGAAGATGATATCATCAACAAACACTTGGCAAATGAAGATCTTCCCATTAAGCTTCTTGGTGAATAGTGTGGTGTCAACCTTCCCAATAGTGAAGCCCTTCTCGATGAGGAAGTCCCGGAGGCGCTCATACCACGCTCTAGGGGCTTGCTTGAGCCCATATAGCGCCTTGGACAACCTATAAACATGATTAGGATATCTAGGGTCTTCAAACCCGAGAGGTTGTTCAACATAGACTAGTTCATTTATGAAGCTATTTAAAAATGCACTTTTCACATCCATTTGATAAAGTTTCATTTCATGATGTGATGCATATGCAAGAAGGATACGAATGGCTTCAAGTCTAGCAACGGGTGCAAAGGTCTCTCCAAAATCAAGACCTTCAACTTGAGAGAACTCCTTTGCAACTAGTCTTGCCTTGTTCCTCACTACTACGCCTTGGTCATCTTGCTTGTTGCGGAACACCCACTTGGTTCCAATGACTCTTGCACCTTTTGGATGCTCTTCAAGTGTCCAAACTTGATTGCGGGTGAAGTTGTTCAATTCTTCATGCATAGCATTCACCCAATCCGGATCTTGAAGAGCTTCTTCTACATTCTTAGGTTCAAGACAAGAGACAAAAGAGTGATGTTCAACAAAAGAAGCAAGCTTTTGAGATTGAGTCATTATACCCTTTGTAGGACTTCCTATGATGAGATCTTGTGGATGAGCTTGAAGTAGCGGTGAGTTTCTTCTATCAACCACTTAAGGAGATGGTTGGGGAGCATCAACATCTTGAGCTTGTGCCTCAGCTTGTTCATGAGAGACATGAGTGTCTTTATTTTCAACTCTCTCATTCTTGTCATCATCTTGAGGCACATGTGATGAAGATGGTGGATTGATGATTTGTACATCGTCTTCATCATCCTTAGGCTTGATGTCTCCCACCAGCATATTCTTCATGGCCTCCCTCAATGGTTCATCACCTACATCATCACAATTCTCAATTGCTCCTTGGGAGCCGTTAGATTCATCAAATTCCATATCATATGTTTCTTCAACCAAACCGGTGGCATGGTTAAATACTCTATATGCTTTAGACTTTGATGAGTAACCAACAAGAAAGCCAATATCACAATGTCTTTGAAACTTCCCTAGGTGTTGATGCTTTTTGTAGATGTAGCATTTGCAACCAAACACCCGGAAGAATGAGACGTCCGGCTTCTTCCCATTTAGCAACTCATAGGGAGTCTTGCCAAGAAACTTTTGTAGGAAGAGGCGATTTGAAGCAAAGCATGCGGTGTTGATTGCCTCAGCCCACAATTTTTCTGGTGTGTTGTACTCATCTAGCATTGTTCTTGCAAGGGTGATCAAAGTCCGGTTCTTTCTCTCAACTACACCATTTTGTTGAGGAGTATAGATTGATGAAACTTCATGCTTGATTCCAATCTCATCACAATAAGCTTCAATATTTGTGTTGTCAAATTCTTTGCCATTGTCACTTCTAATTTTCTTTATCTTGACTTCAAATTCATTTTGTGCTCTCTTTGCAAACTTCTTGAAGCAATTTGCCACTTTGGATTTGTCATGAAGAAAGAAAGTCAAAGTGTATCTTGAGAAATCATCCACAATCACAAGACAATAGAGATTTCCACCCAAGCTCTTGTAAGTTATAGGACCAAACAAATCCATATATAGAAGTTCTAACACTCTTGATGTTGACATGTAAGCTTTGGTTGGATGAGTATTTGCAACTTGTTTGCCGGCTTGACATGCACTACAAGGTTTGTCCTTCTCAAACTTAACATCCTTCAAGCCTCTTACTAGTTCTTTCTTCAATAGCTTGTTGGGAGTGTTCATTCCAACATGAGCAAGCCTCCTATGCCAAAGCCATCCAAGTGAAGTTTCGGTGAACAAACATGTCATCAAATTTGCATCTTCAAAGGTGAAGTCAACAAGATAGAGATTGTTGTATCTAAAGCCTTTGAAAATCACTTGCTTGTCATCTATCTTTGTAACTACCACTTCATTAGGAGAAAACAAGCATTGGTAGCCAAGGTCACAAAGTTGCCCAACGGATAGTAAGTTGAAACTCAATGAAGCAACATATAGCACATTTGAAAGAGAGTGATCATTTGATATTGCAATCTTGCCTATACCCTTGACTTTGCTCTTTGAATTGTCCCCAAATGTGATCTTCTCTTGACATACCCCATTCTCTTCAAGTGAGGTGAACATACGAGGGTCACCGGTCATATGTTGAGTGCAACCACTATCAATAACCCAATGAGATCCACCGGTCTTGTAGTTCACCTACACAAAAGAGATCAAGCTTTTTGTTTAGGGACCCAAACTTGAGAGGGGCCCTTGACTTTCTCAACTAGTGACTTGGCAACCCATATTTTCTTAGGCCTATTCTTGTTAGGGGGGCTCAAAAACATGACTTTCATCTTTCCACTTGAATCGTTTCTAAGCATGTAATGAGCATTGAAAGCAAAGGGTCTAGCATGCTTGGGCAAGGTTGTGGTGGTGGAGTTTTGCACTCATGAGCAAAATGACCTTCTTGTCCACACTCAACACATCTCTTTGGCTTGGGCTTTGACTTGCTTTGTTGTTGTTGAGCTTTAGCTTTCTTCTCTTGATTTGCCAAGTAACCAATGCCACTTCTATCCATCTTCATGACGGTGTTCATGAGTAGCTCACTTTGCAAATGTTGGCCTCTTGTGAACTTGCTTAGGCCGGTCTTGAGATGCTCTTTTTCTTGCTTGAGCTTTTTGTTCTCTTCAATAAGTGACTCATTTGATGTTTGCTTTTCAAGAGCCATCAACTTCTTGTTCTCATTCTTAAGCATCTTATTTTCACTCTTGAGCTTGACATAATCATCATAGTTGTCGGACTCAACCACATTCTTGCCTTTGCCGCTAGAGCCTTGCTCAAAGTTCTCAATAATCAAATCATCACATGATGTAGCTATATCAATCTTAAAAACTTGGTTAGTAGCATCATGTGTCTCAAGAGCAAGCTCATTAGCAACAATAAGACTATCATAATTGATTTTCAATGTAGTATATTCATCTTTTAGCAAGTTGAGCCTAGTGATGAGTTCATTATGCTTTTTCTCAATTTTTATCATGTTCATCTCTAAGCTCTTTGTTAGAAGTTTTGAGCTCCTTGAGAGTAGAAGACATAATTTCATTTTGATCTTTGAGCTCATCACTTGTCTTATGTGCATTCTCAAGCTTAGATGAGAGTGAGTCATTTTCATTTTGAAGCTCATCATTTTCATTTCTAGTTCTTCTTATGATTTTAGAGTATTTGTTCAACAATTTCACAAGTTCATCATAAGAAGGTGCATCATATTCATCATCACTATCACTATCATCATCATCACTCTCATTGTTTTGTACCTTTCGTTCACCCTTGGCCATAGGGCATAGGTGAGAAGTAGACGGTCATGGTGAAGATGGCGGTGAAGGTGGTGGTGAAGATGTCGGTGAAGATGATGATGACCCAATCACAAATGCGGTGACCTTTTCTTTCTCATCATCGCTCTCATCGCCGGAGGACTCACATGATGACTCAATGTCGGTGAGCCAATCACCAACAATGTAAGCTTTGCCTCCCTTCTTCTTCTTGTAAAACTCTTTTCTCTTGCCATCTTTCTTTTTGTATGGCTTGTTCTTCTTCTTCTCATCTTCTTCATCGCTTGAATCATTTCTTTTGCCCTTGTTCTTGTTCTTGAACTTATCTTTTGGAGGCTTCGGGCATTGATGGGCTAAGTGACCAAGTTCACCACAATTATAGCAATTCATCTCGGATATTGGCTTCCTTTTGCTACTTGTGAAGAACTTCTTCTTCTTGCCATCGAACTTGATGCCACTCTTGTTGAGCTTCTTTAACATCTTGGTGGTCTTTCTCACCATGAGTGCAAGTGATGCATCATCAATATCACTTTCACTTGAGCTTTCTTGCACCATCATGGCTTGGCCCTTCTTCTTTTTCTTGTTATGGCTAGCTTTGAAGGCTAAGTCCTTCTTCTTGGAAGATGATGAGCCCTCTTCCGGAGTGATGTGCATGTACATCTCATGTGCATTGATCTTTTCCAATACTTGTGTCGGTGTTGCGGTGGAGAGATCACTTTGGTGAAGCACAGTGACAATGTGACCATACTTCTCAACGGGAAGAATGCTCAAGATCCTCCTTGTAACATCCGATTGACTCATTTGAGTGAGTCCAAGAGCATTGAGATCCTCTACAAGAACATTCAATCGAGTGTACATTTCATTAGCACTTCTTTAGGAAGCATTTCAAAAGAATTAATTTTCTTTAAAGCAATATGATAGCGTTCCTCACGCTCACTCTTAGTTCCCTCATGGAGAGCACAAAGGTTTTCCCATAATTCATGAGCGTTTTTGGCATTACGCACACGATTGAAGATATCCTTGCCTAAGCCCCGGTAGAGTGTATTTTTTGTCTTTGCATTCCACCAGTCATACTTCTCCTCGTCACCACTTGGGTTGGCGGGATCCCTAATGGCGGAAAGCCCTTCGGTTGTGGCTCTAAGGCACCCAACATCTATGGCTTTGAGGTACGCCTCCATACAAATTTTCCAATATGGAAAATCGTCTCCCTCAAAAGTGGGAGGTGGTCCTTCCCCATTAGACATCTTGCTCTAGGCGGTGAAGCCTAAATAAGGAGCAACTCGACTTCGATACCAATTGAAATGATCACGATGCCCAAGAGGGGGGGTGAATTGGGCTTTTCTAAAAATTAATTGCAAGAATTAAATCCTACAAGCCAAACTTCACCCCTAATGCCTACTAGTGTTCCTTGTGATTCTACCGGTAAAAGTTTTACACCCTAAGTTCTAATCCTAGTCTAGCAAGGCAATTCTAGGAAAGTAAACAAGCAATGAAAGTAATACACGAAAGTAAATGCTTGAAAGTAAGGGTTAGGAACATGGCGATGTTTTCCCGAGGTATCGGAGAGTCGCCACTCCCCACTAGTCCTCGTTGGAGCACCCGCGCAAGGGTGTAGCTCCCCCTTGATCCGCGCAAGGATCAAGTGCTCTCTACGGGCTGATTCTTCGACACTCCGTCGCGGTGAATCGCCTAAAACCGCTCACAACATGAGTTGGGTCATCCACAAGCTCGCCGGATGATCACCAAACTCCCAATCACCACCAAACCGTCTAGGTGATGGCGATCACCAAGAGTAACAAGCTAGAACTCTCACTTGACCACAACAAGCCTAATGAGAAGATGGATGCACACTTGCTACTCTATAGTCGCTAATGAGGGATCTCAAGCTTTTGATTCTCAAATCACTACCCTCACTATGGCTCTTGCGCTCCCTTGCACTTCAAAGGTGTTTCTCAGCTGAACAAATGAGCAAGAGACCTCTAAAAGAGGTGGAGGGGATGTATTTATACACCCCACAGTCAAATCCAACTGTTACCAGCAAACTTAGCAAAACACGCACTGACCGGACGCGCCGGTCGACGTGACTAGACGCACCGGTCGACTGTAACGGTCGAAAACTGGAACGACACTGCTGAGTGACCGGACGCACCGATCAGGGATGACCGAACGCATCCGATCGTGCAAGACCCTTACTGTACTTCAACCTAACGCTAGACCGCATCCGATCAGTGATGACCGGACGCGTCAGGTCAGCCAAGTACCTTACTGGAACGTGACCGGACGCATCCGGTCATTTTTCCAGTCGCGTCTGATTATGCTTTTACCCGCTGAAACACGTGTCAGTTTGATCACCATGTCCGGTCCTCGCAGGGACCGCGTCCGGTCAATCAAGTTGAAAACGCAGTGAGTGTTAGTACTGACTGGACACATCCGGTCGTGACAGAGACCGCGTCCGGTCATAGGTAAACAGCTCAAACGATTTCGAAACGCGACGCAACTTGAACCAAGTTACTTCCAACTAAACTTTGAGCTTTTCCTGAGCTACCTAGTGGTAAGTTAGACAAGTGTGCACCACACCTAAACAAAAGACTCACCTAGGTCAAGCTACTCGCTCATGCCCCCCTTTATAGTACGGTCAAAGGAAAAAGCAAAGATCCTAACGACTATTCCGGATGTAACTCAACACCTTGACATCCGGAACTAACCGTCCTTAATCTTGTTGTTGATCCTTTGAAAACCGAAATGATTTCCATCACGGGGCATGAATACCATAGTGTCCAAAGCAGTTATCAACCCTATGACCTAACTTATCAGAGTTTCTGCAAAACACACGTTAGTCATGGTAATAATGCGTTGTCATCAATTGCCGAAACCAACTCTCGGGGCCTAGATGCTTTCAGCTTGCAAACACCCCGTAGGCTAAGCAAAACTCGTATCTCGCTATTTGTTATATTGATAAACTTGTTTAGCTTGTCTTTATAGAATTTTTTAAAAGGCTATTCACCCCCCTCTAGCCATCAAGACCTTTCAGCGGCGACGCAAGGCGGCGGCGGTTCAAGCGGGCGGTGGCGGCTTGCCGGCTCCGGCAAGGAAGGCGGCCGGCGGGCAGGTGCAAGAGCACCAGAGAAGTAAGGCGAAGCTAAGGCACGCAATGGGAGGAAGAGAGATGCACCTGAGTGTCTTGGCCACGGTGGCCGGACCTCGGCGGCGCTAGCGGCCGGTCGCGGAGAAGAACCGCGCGCGTGCGCGATTCTGGAGAGGCGAGGCTGCGCAAGCTAGCTCAAGAGGTGCGCAAGGAAATGGTGAACACAACCGCGTGATCAATTAGAGCAAACGGTGAGCGGTGGTGCGGTGTTTTGACGGCGGATTAGAGCTCGTCGGCGGTGGCGAAAGGAAGAAGAAAAGAGGAAACGGCGGCCGCGACTGGCTTAAATGGCGAGGGAGAGGAAAGAGAGGTGGCCAGCACCTTCGCGGCCACGGGCAGGTGGTTGGCCGCGCGTTCCCGCGCCCACGCGAAGGAGGACATGGCGGCAGCCCTGAACAAAGAGAGAGAGGGAGGGAAACAGAGCACGGCATAGTACTGTAGCAGCTTTCCCCAAATTCAAACTTTTCAAATTACTTCCAAAATTGCATAGAAACTTCAAAAACTCCCAAAATAAAAGTTGTTTAGAAAATTAAACTCTACAACTTTCATTTTTGGACCAACCTCAAATTCCAAGTGTTTTTGAAATTAGGTTTTCAAATTTTAAAATTGAATTTCAAATTAAGGTTTTTCAAAATATAACTTATTCAAAACTTTAGTACTTTTATTTGTAATAAATTGCTTATCAAACATACCACTAATTGTACCATTGCAGTGTATATAAACTTTAAACCCATTCATGAAATCAAAGTTTGCAAATTTTAAATTCAAACCAAGACACCATCATATGCGTATGCTCATGAACCCATAAATGACGTTTATGCTCATACAATTGCAGGTGCTAATGTAAACTTAACACCTAGAGTGTTACAAGAATCAACATCAACTTGTGAGTATTTGCATTGCATCGTACGGAGGAGAATTTATCAGGGAGTACAGTTTCATCGTCTTAGGCCGCGTTTAGATGGCCAAAAAGGTCCAAAAATTTTTGCGCAGTACCTGTCACATCGAATCTTTAGACGCATGCATGGAACATTAAATGTAGGTAAAAAAATAACTAATTGCATAGTTTGTTTGTAAATGTCAGATGAATCTTTTGAGCCTAGTTAGTTCATGATTGGACAAATTTTACCAATAACAACGAAAAGTGCTACATGAACTTTTCCCCAAAAAAGTTTGGATCTAAACACGCCCTTATACAAAGGCCCTGTTCATCTGGCTTATAATCCGTCTTATTCAGCTTGTTTTTTCAGTCGGAACAGTATTTTTCTCTCACAAAAAATCAGCCAACAGTGTTTTTCAGCCGGCTTATAATTCCAGCCGAACGGCTCCAAAATATACTCTCTCTGTTCCAAATTATAAGTTGTTCCAACCTTAGAGACTCAAAACATCTCAAGTTTAATAAAAATTATAAATAAAACTATAAAGATTTATGTCATCAAATAGGTATACTATAGAAACATAATTAATAAAGAATCTAACGATACTTAGTTTGTATCATTAATGTAATTATTTTACTATATAAATTTTGTCAAATTTGAGATGTTTCGACTTTCTACGAAAGTAGTAATAACTTATGATTTGGGATGAAGGGAATATATACTCAAGGTCCTGGTCGTTGGGTTCGTTCATGATTGTGTTACATAATAAAAATAAATCCGTCTCTCTCACTCACTCGTAATAGTAAGTCATGTATATTGTATATATAAATAAAAGAACTATCCTTTCAACATCGGCATGTGAGCGACATTTTTTTATCTGACGTGAAGTCAAGAACAGAGGTGGGAGGAAACGAAAATCTTTGGTCCTTACTGGTAGAGCCGAGATGGAGTCATGGAGACTGATGTCGTTGCAAGTTCTTTTGGCGCCACATCGGCAACTGAGTTACCACGACACGTTTCTTAAGGGGTGTTTGCTCACCTTGAGTGTTTGACTTCAGTCCATATTTTAGATGGGAGCTTATGCTATGGAAACCAACTAGCTATGCAAACTACGGAAACTCTAATCAAGTACACAGGATTCTAATCTGATGGATGTAGGTATAGGTGGGTCACTTTAGCACTTAAACCCCCCCACCAATCCCAAACACCCCCAGCAGGTCACATCTCCGTTACGCCCTCGACTCCCGTTATCGCGCCACCCCCGACTCCTGTCATCGTGGCGCCGCCCCCGTCTCCCGTCGTTGGACGCCCGGCACCAGCCTCGGGAGCAGCCTAGTGAGGGGCGTCTCTACCGGCATCTCTGCTGGACCGCTGACTGTGATGATTTGCAGCTGGGGCAGGCCGCAGTTCGTCCGCAGGTCCCAGGAGGTTGCACACTGGAGCTGGGGCACAGGACCATGCATGTATACGTCCAACCTATGAACAGGACCATGCATGTATACGTCCAACCAAACTGCTGGGGCACGGCATGAGTTTGCATATACAGGAGCTTGCATATACGTCCAACCATGGCGGTCTCCATGGCAGCATCGAGGGACTCCATGCCGGTCTCCATGACGGAGCTGTCGTAGGGTAGCGCGGTGGTCTCCATGGCGGCATCAAGGGACTCCATGGGGGCGGCGTTATAGTCTGCAGGGGGCGGCATCGAGGGACCCCCTGGCGTCGTCGTCGATCGGTCTTCAGGGAGTCTTCAGGGGGCCGCTGCCGTCGTCGATCGGTCTTCACGGATCGGTCTTCAGGGAGTCTTCAGGGGGCGGCTGCCATCAATCTGCAGGGGGCAGCTGCCGTCGTCGATCGGTCTTCAGGGAGTCGCGACTCCACGGGGGCGGCACGAGAGGAGACGAACGCGAGACGAGGAACGGACTTGACGGAGTTGAGGAGACGGTGGGGCTGGGGGGGTTGATTTGCAAAAAAAATGATTGGAAGAGATTGATGGGAGGGTTTAAGTGATTAAATGACCCACGATCAGCTGAGGCCATCGGATTAGATATCTGTGGACTTGATTGAAGTTTCCGTAGTTTTCCACAAGAAGCTGGTTTCCATAGCATACGCTCCCATTTTAGATGGTCTAACAAAAACTAATAGAGGCTAATTGATGGGTAGAGCTCATTAGGAAAAAAAGAAAAATCTAATTAGTCCATGTTTAGCCCATTATCCATTGACAACTAAACTTTTAATCCAGTGATCCAAACAGATAGCTAACCTTCTGTTGCCAGATAGAAAAAGAGAGCTAATATTTTTTTTATTAGTTGAGCTATTATACATGTTCCGTTTGGAACTCTCTAGCTAATAACTACTCCCTCTATTTTAAATTATAAGATGTTTTGGCTTTTCTAGATAGTTTGATTTTACTATATATGTATATCTTGGCATAGTATGTATTTAAATGCATAGCAAAAATTACGTAGAAAAGCCAAAACATCGTATAATTTAGGATGGAGGGAGTAACTATTTGCTACCTAGATCCAAACAGGACCACCCTTTATAATTTGACCACATGTCTATTTATATTCTTGTAAGCCTATAAATAGCGCCTTAGCTTATAGTAACAGTATAACGCTAACGTTGCAACAATGTCATGAGTACATGGTTCGTGTGAGTGGATGTGTACTTGTGTCATTCCTAGTTATGATCCGCTAGTGTCGTGTACTCGCCTCGGTTCATGTTATAAGCGCATCGGCATGATATAAGCCGTTGATGCATTCTCTAATCCTTGAGCAATTGAAGCATTCGTTCTAGACACGCTATTGCATAACAATTGGCAGCCAGAGCTACCAAAGTTTTCCAAATTTGTTTTCCCTCGATCTATGATGCAAGTACAGTGGCAATGCCCATAGCTGATGAATGGCCATGACTGTGAAGGAACTAGCAAAGCAATTCGACGACGAAGAATTCCATGTGATGTCGTGAAAGACGCTTGACAAACTGAGTGGGCCTCGAGGCATGCACTTGACCACCAATGAACCATTCGTCAAATTGCTGCAAAAGACGGTCTAGACTTCAAGACACATTGAACATTTGGAGGTGCGTCAATCACCACCACCACTGTTGTTGTCAACATGGCCACATTTCAGATCAGGGGAATGCCATTGACCTCAACATGGCTCCACTACCAGGGACACGCTCATCAATGTCCTTTGGGAGGGCCAACGACCACGTCTACAACACCAACCATCGGAATGTTGGCGATGGGATCTTAGGATCTCATCTGCCACACTGAGTCACAATGTATGTTTCGTGAGCCCATTCCTTAGACCTTCAATCCTCGTAGCGGTGCAAAGGATTCTACGACTAGATTTGCTCTCTTTTCTTGATTTGGGGTCTCATAACCCTTGTGTTATGGCACAATCGTTGTGGGATGTATTTTAAGGTGTACTCCGAAAATTTGAAGACAAGTAGGTTCGCAACTCTCAACTTTGTAGGTCCCGTGGCAATTTGGTTGCAAAGAATGGAAGGCGTATGCTAGATTATAACTTATGCACTTTATGCAACAAGGTGTTTGCGAGATTTAGCAAAGATCAGTACCGAATGCAACTCAATGTCCTGACACGGTGTATCAGGCACTATTTGGGGATCTGGCCCATGGTATTCTTGTATACAACACATGCTTACGATGATGTGTATTTTGTGACTCAATGCGTAGCAGGCTCGACAGAAGAAATTCTGTCTACTAGTGCATTGCACAGGCCAAAGTATGCCGACACTGCTAGTGCTTTAGCACTACTTCATGAAAAAGTGGATTTTGGAAATTTAAATAGACTGTGGTTTCAAATGTGGTGAACATTATGGCCGTTGCCTTTGCCCCCATCCTATCATATATATAAAATAAAATTCACTTTATTTGTTCTTCACAATGATTGCGGACAGTGCCTAGCAGAACTGGCTAGGTGGCTCTATTAGCACTTCTCAGGTTATGGGTTCGACTCCCCGTCGGAGCAAAGACTAGGATTAAGGTTAAAAATCTCTTCGATGGGGCAAATGTATATATATTGGTTGGAAATTGTATTATGAGTCTTGCCCTTAAAGCGTATGGTAGTTTTTTTTTCTTCACGAGGAATAGAGCTTTCTTTGACCATCAAGGTAAGAGAAAAAAAATTGCCCAAGCAAAAGGTTCCCTGCCAGGGGTAGGAGGGCGGAGGCAGCAGTGCAGTGCAAGCTCATGCCTCTTACCACCTTGGGATCCTTCCACCACCACGCATGTCTTGCAACTGCCGCCGCTGGCGCCGTGGCGGTGGCCGGTCCGCGTCCCGCGTGTACGCTTTACAGCAGGTGCACCGTGCGCCCCGTATGGCTGGCCGTATGCGTTGGGCCCCGCATCCTCAAAACCGCCGGACCCCCAACCGCCATCCAACTGACACGACGCAGGGGGGCACCAGTCAGTCACGGAACTCGCACTGGCATGTGGACCCAAAACTTGTGGGGACCCACACCACATACTCCGTAGGCGACGCCGGAAGCCACCGCCAAATAGTCGCCCGGGACCCGGACCCGGGCCCGCGCCCTCTGCAGCAGCAGCCAGCGGCACGCGGCTGCCTGATAGGGACAACGCGGCAAGGCATTCCTCCCTCGCGGAAATGACACCTTTACCCCCCTCGCGAGCTTCAGCTTGCCTGGACCGAGTCCACGCGCCGTGGTGGCGGCGACCCGACGACCCACCCGCGAAGTCTGCGCCCGTAGAGCTACTGGCCCATGCGCCGAGCCCACCCAAGCTCCCCCTCGTCTGCCGTCCACCTCCCCGTCCGCAGCACCCCGGGATTCCCACCGCACTCCCTGCACCCTCCTCTGTGGACCAGGACCTCCCGTGGCCGGTTCCAGCCGTCCGTCCGCCTAGGGATACGTGTCCCGGCTGACCCGCCCTCAGTGGACCGGGACCACGCTGCGACGGCGACCGGCGAGGCGGCATCGCTCCCCGACTCCCCTCTTTCTACTCCTCACACGTATCCCGCCCACCCGCACCAACCCGCGCAGCACAGACACTCTCTCTCTCTCTCTCTCTCCCCACGCGCCGCACCGCCGCCGCGACCGCGAGAGGGTGCGAGCTAGCTCTCTGGCCTCGCTGCGGGCGCTGACTGAGATGGACCCACGCTTCGCGCTGCCGTCCGCGCCGGCGCCGTCCACGGGCGGCAGCGGCGGGGGCTTCGCGCGGGGGCACCACCGGCGGGCGCACTCGGAGACGTTATTCCGCTTCCCCGACGCGGACCTGCTCCTGGACCCGGACGGCGACTTCTCCTTCTCCGACCTCGACTTCCCCTCCCTCTCCGACGACTCCCCGGCCGCCTCCGACCCCACCCCGCCGCCCCCGCCGCTGCTGCAGCAACAGCAGCAGCAGCAGCAGCAGCAGCAGCAGCAGGCGGCCCCGGCTCCGGTCCCCGCCCGCCCGGCGGCTGGGCCCACACGCGGAGCCTCTCCCTGGACGCCGCCTTCTTCGAGGGCCTCTCGTTCCAGGGACCCAGCGGGAGCGGGAGCGCCTCGGGTGGTCCCGGGCACAAGAGGAGCGGCTCCATGGATGGGGCCACCTCCGAGGGCGAGTCGGCGCTCTCCGGCGGCCTGCCGGACTACGCCAAGAAGGCCATGCCCGCCGAGAGGATCGCCGAGCTCGCGCTCATCGACCCCAAGCGCGCAAAGAGGTGGGGAATATTTCTGGCATTCGATGCTTCCTAGATAGATCCGGAGGGGGAGAATCCTTATCCAGCACAGTAATTTAGCGTGCGGAGCAAGGGTACTGAGAATTTAGTACTGATTGCTTCTTCTAGTGTTAGTATTGTGCTATGGCATCTGAGCTGTCTGCCTCGTTTTAATGACAATGATTGCGCGATTTTTGGGTTCCTGTGGTGCCTCCGAGCTATCGCCTATCCAGGGGTTGTTGATTTGTGCTAAGTTTTCGATGGTGCTGTCGTGTAGGATTCTGGCAAACAGGCAGTCTGCAGCGAGGTCAAAGGAGAGGAAGATCAAGTACACTAGTGAACTGGAGAGGAAGATCCAGACTCTGCAGACGGAGGCCACTACGCTGTCAGCACAGCTCACCCTGCTCCAGGTATGGGGTTATATTTTGTTTCAAAATCACTTAAGTTCGACGAGAATTGGTTTGAAGAATTACACCAAATCAGCTTCATCATTCTAGGAGGCTTTTGGTTGTGTGCTTGTGTCGATTTCTGTGTGGCGACTTGGTTCATATTTGGTTGGACTACATTTGTTGCAGTTTTGAGTCAAGTAGTTGTTCTGTTCTAATAAATTCAGAAACGATTACTTTCTCATTGAACAAACACTTTGAAGTAGCTTTGCTATTTCCACTTTTGCCAGAGCCCAGCAGTTTATAAGGAATGTAGCATGCCATGTAACATGAATTGATACTGGGAACTGAGATTGGGCTTTGGTACTTTTGTGACAACTTAGTCATTTCAGCTTGCATTTGTAAGCACTTAGCTGCTGAACATGGTTGTTTAGGATAGATGCAAGTGCAATAAACAGTACTGTATACCTAGTTACTGACCATTTCTAAATGAATGCACGTGCTAGATAGGATGCAGATGCAAGTATTACAACCCATATCAGACAAAACATCTTTATATTGTAAAAAGCCGATTTTATGTTTGGTTATTTACTTATTTATATTTGTGCACCTAGTGTTTGAATGTATCATATTGTTAGGTTTTGTTTCTGTATCTAGAACAAATTGTGACTTGAGTGTGCACTAAAATTTGATCTGTTAATGACAAGTTAGAAAGGATGGTAAAATGGTTTGCTATTAAGATTCTCAAATCTTTTCTGGATTTTTTAATGGAAATTTGTATGGTATTTACGTTCGGGTGCATGGAGGCCACATGTGTATGCATTGATATTTAAGATGTAATTAGATCTTAAGCATTTATTTCTTTTGTGTGCACTTCTGCCTATGGAATTATAGTTGGCGACTCAATGTGCCTATTAGTCCTTAGAGGTAAAAGCAGATGTTTGGGGACCAATAGGTCACTACACACCATGAATGGGCCATTGATGCTCCATTCCAGAGTATGATTTGATTGAAGTGGATAGAATAAGATGTTTAGTGTTAAGGTAAAGATTAAGTGGCCACAGATAGAAGATATTTCTCTATCAAGAACAACTTGGCTAGTAATCTACCATTTAATTAAGCAACTTTTTTATTGCTACTGATAGGGCCTGTGATAGTCAATACATTTTCACAATATAATGAAAGGTGTCCTGCCTTTATCTTTTCTTTTGTATAACTACTTTCTTTATCTTTATCCAGTATGTGACCTTCAACACTTCCAAAGGAATATAGTTAGTTTAGCGTGATTTGAGATAACTAACTTGGGACGAGTCCGTTAAGAGAGATCTTAAGGAGTGGAATATCTCCAAGGATTTAGCTATGGACAGGAGCGCTTGGAGATTGGCAATCAACGTGCCTGAACCGTGACTTATTTTTGTCTTGTGCCCTTTATGTCCCTTTATGTGTCTCCCTGTTTCTCGTCTCTTTTGGGTTTCATCTCTAGCCTACCCCAACTTGCTTGGGACAAAAGGCTATGTTGTTGTTGTTGTTGTTGTTGTTGTTGTTGTTGTTGTGTAGCGTGATTTGAGATCTAGCATTATCTCATGCTGAGTGTCATGGAATATGTTGCTTTTGGTCTGAAATAATTAAACTATTGTTTAAAAGTATACTTTTGCAGGATTAATATTAGAGATATGTATAGTCTAACACATGTATATCATATTACTTGTAACATTTCCTACTTTAGTAATTTCTGTTTGTGCAGTATTGGAGTAACGTTTCCAATAGTCTTGCACTCTTGCTTTAGTGATATTTTCATGTTGCTGTCGCACAACCTCCCTTCTGTATGTCTGAGAATATTGGGTAGGGTATTGTTATTGAAGACCGCCAGCCAGCGTTTTTTATACCCTTTTCCCTTTTCTGGATATGTTTTAACATTTTATGATGCAGCCTTTTATTTGTTCTCCACATATATAACATTGTCATGTCTGACATACTGTATTTTACTTCAAACCCAGAGGGATACAACTGGTTTAACTACTGAAAACAGAGAGCTCAAGCTTCGGTTGCAGTCCATGGAAGAGCAAGCTAAACTGCGGGACGGTATGATCTGTTCTTCCTTTCAAATATTTTTAGCTCTCCTGGTTGTCATCATTGATTGCTCTTAAAACACAAAATTTCACTGCCAAGATACTGGGTTATACTGACGAATTGATTTATCTGTTACTAATGAAATAGAACATTCTAATTTCCTAGTTATTTAGGGAATCAGCTCACTGAAATATTTCATTTGCTACCTCACACAGCTTTGAATGAAGCCCTGCGAGAAGAAGTCCAGCGACTTAAGATAGCTGCTGGACAAGTTGGGAACATGAATGGGAACCCCTTCAATGGTGGACTCCAGCAGCAGATCCCATCCTATTTCGTGCAGCAACAGCAGCAGCAGCAGATGTCGTACTTTGGTGGCCACCAGGCTCAGCATCACAATCAAAACCATCGTCACCAGAGTCCATCAAATGGGGGGCAGTCGCTCAGTGGTCAGTCCCTAAACGACTCGATGGATTTCATTTGAGGACAATATCAGGGCCAATATTACATCATATACCAACTGCAGTTCAGCACTGTAAAGATAGCTAATGTACAATGTATGCATATGCCTCATTGGTAGTGTAGTTAGCTCTTCTTGGTATCATCATTAATCTGAAAGTGGCTCCTGTATGTCAAAATGCTGGCAGTTTTCTTCTTTGCTTGTTTCTGGAGTTATGTGTTAGACTGAACTAACTACCTTTAACAATTTATGTAAATGTTTAGCTTCTTTTTTCATGGTGGACGGCTGTTGTTACCTTTCATTGTTGTGCTACATCTGTGCCCCTTCACTGTCTCGGGTTTCTGCGTTCTACAGCTACTATGTAGCGTAGCATGGGATACAGTTACTTGCAAGGCGATAACATGAAATTAGCGCTAGCATGTCAAGTCTTGATCAAGTAATAGTGGCAAGAGACACGATGACTGGAATATGATGGCCCATATAGGCCACCAATGATTACTCCCTCGAATCACAAAAGAAAAGTGTTTTGCATATTATTACACTGTATGTAAAACCACATGTTTAAATCACCAACTCAGACGAATCCATGTATACATACCTGTTAACTTATTTATAGAGTGGAATTTAAAAGATTTGACCATTCTTAAACACCAGTGAGTGTTAAAAAAAACGGTTTTACCTAAGGCAGTAGCATACTAGCTCAAAGGCAAGATATACTTTGAGATAATACTTTGCCTCGACCTCACCGTTCAGGCAGGTTGGTGGCTGGTCTCTCTCAGTCATTTGACAAATCAGAGACAGCATCCTGGACCTGGAGGTCGATGGGATGTGAATATGACGATGCTCCTTCTCACATCTCTCCTTTCTTTCTCGTTTGACACTTCTCACATCTCACCTTTCTGTAACGATAGTAGACCTTTAATCTTTACTTTGGACAAAACTATCTATTTTCACAAAATGAGTGGACAATTGCACTTGTATATATATATATATATATATATATATATATATATATATATATATATATATATATATAGTATACTCTATAGCTAGCTACAGAATAAGTTATTCTGTAGCCACCTCCATTTACGATAATTTTATATACTAATTTACGACAATGTCAGTATATATTTACGATAGTTGAATTACTATAACACATGAGGATATTTACCATAATGTTATAGTAAATATTATAGTAAGGAGTTACTATAATCACGTAAATTAACATAGCAATTATCGTAACTCAAAGTGGCTACAGAATAAGTTATTTTGTAATCAGCTGTAGGGTAATAGTTATATATATATATATATATAGAAGGACCCCATCATGTTGCTCTTCTTTTTTCACCAAGGTGGGGCATGCTCAAAGGGGCCACTTCTGTTTGTTCTTCGGTTGCTATCGGTAACCACATTCTTTTGACTTATGTTACTTTATAAGTTGTATTTATTACAAAACAAAACCATAGTGGTGTCTCGAATGAGGTTTTTATGCAATGAATTTTTGGATATAGGATTACCAACCCCATATAAGAGCAGCTGATGCCTGCTAGTTTTTAGGTGAAAAGTATTATTGCCATTTGCCAATGCTGGATGATTTTTGCTTAAAGGTTTCTTAGTAAAAGTTTCATAAGGAAAGTGTGGAACATGTTACTTGTGCTAATTAACCTAGAAACTGACTAACAACTTTAGTAGGTTCAAGTATATAGCACCAGCACTAACAGGAATTCCTGAATTTCCCCGTGTTAGTATTGGCCATGACACAGTAACCAATATCATAGCGTGATCTGAAATTTCACCATACGTATGTGGTTTTGAGGAACAGCACTACAACAAGCTCCTTTTTCTATTAGTAATGTGCTTTCGCTATCACACTGGATGGCACACCATTAAGGAGGGCACTTGTTTTTGAAGTGCAGGTGGAGAAATCAAAGGCAATATAGTAAACAAAAGTCCATGCTTTCTCTAATAATATCTTTTCATTGCATTAGCTGTTCAGAATGAGTGCACTGACCCTCATCATGTTGGCGCAGGATGACAGTTTAGGCTGGCAAAGCAGTAGGAAGCAAAGGCCATGTTGTATTTATGGCAAACATGTCACTGCAGCTTTTTTCTATTTTCTTTTGCAGGTTCCAAAGCCTTATTTCCTACTCATGCATTGAACTTGTTAGGATGATCAAATCAATCATCTAGCTTTTTTTTTATCGAGCTACGCTGGAAATTTGTGTGCCATTTCATTAAGAATCAATCGTATAGCTTGCTAGATCATTAAAAAGAATCATCTAGCTTACTAAGGATTATTAGCTTCTTGTAAGTTTCATTGCTGCAATTTAGCCTTCTTGTTTCATGCAATCTTAATGAATTCGCTTTCTGAAGCTAGTGGCTGTAAGGAGTGATTGAAACTGTCTTTCACTTTCAGAGCTCATTAAGTCATTATATTCCTGCTGTTTTCTATGTCAACTTGCCTGCTGCTTTGCATCTTTAAGTGCCTGTCCTTCAGATTAATGGTACAGATATCATACGGTGCCAGATTGCTGTATTATGCATTTATGCTTCAGGTATTCTTTTTAGGCTTTCTTGTTTCGAAAATTGATTGGAAGTGTGGTACCCATTCCACAAGGTGAGGACACTGAGCTGGACCTAGGACTCAAATCCAGCTATGTTGACAGAAGCTCTAGCACTCCTAGAAGGAGATGAGCACCATAGCTATAAACAGATGGCAACAGGTTATTGTGCCGTCACATTTTCCTTCCTACATGGCGCATCCTGCATTTCCCCTCAAGAACTCTATGCTCTCCACTAAGAATTTTCTACCAGTCACATTTTGACAAGTGTTCGAAGAACCATATCAAGTCATGTTTTTTTTAATATGGAAATCTCTACTAAATTCTTCTAATTATTTGTTCCTGTGATCATCATGGTGGCGCCTGCCCTGGGAGAACCAAACATCTAGGTTTGTATATATCATATAAAATTGTTTCAATATGATGATTCCATGACTTTCAATCAGAATCATTGGTCTGGTGGAATCATTGGTCCAGGTTTGCATTTATGATTTGTTATGTTCACTAAAATAATGTTTCGCTTCTTTCTCTGGTACCATTAGGATGGCACCAAGGTCTACATCAGCCGGCCTTGACTCATTTGATGTCATTGTTGGTAGAGTATTTCATAAGCATGGTAAAGTCAAAACTATACTACATGGAGTCTGCAGTCATAAATTTCTTTTCTTTCAAGATAATTACTGCCATGCTATATAAATAATGGTATCATGGTTTCAAGATAATTACTGCCATGCTCTATAAATAATGGTATCATGAAAGTCTTTGTTATGGATATTACTTTTTCTTCAGAATTTACTGGTATATAAACTTGTATATCATGGATTTCCTCCTGGTTTGGTTAATGGCTGTGGCAATTGCAGTAAGATTCTTCCCTTCTTCACTGACAAAACAAATTATGAAATTCATGTGCATAGCTTGCATATGTTCTAAGCTGCCAAGAATGTTTTGTTATAAAAGAATAAATACTTCACTTTCCAACTGTTCATGTTTGTTTTATTGTACTTTGATATCCCTATTGTTCTGGTTAATCATGGCAACAAAGCTAATACTTGGTGATAAACAATGCATGGGAGTACTGGCACAGGGCTAATCACAAGGTACCCCTTGTTGACGTCTTGGATGATGACATCTCAGCTTGTCCTCTAATGCCATCCATTTCTGTACCGCTCGTTAAGTAAGCAAGAAACTGTTCTTTTATTATTCCAGTTTACAATCATCACTAACGTCGTTTGTGGTTTTTACATCTGGGCCTCTTTATTCGATCTTACCTCGGTATACTGCTCACAATAATCTCAGCATGTAAATTATATTGCAGATTTTCAGTCATCACTAACGTTTGGAGCTAACTGTGATTGAAAATTACCAGGGAGAAGAGTTCCAGTGCAGATTGAGGTGAAAAACGAGAGGTAGCTAGCTTGGAACCAAGAATATCTTAGTGGCCCACATTTGTTCTGCGTGAGTTCCCTTTCTGCATCAACTCTACCCCTGCAGACAAGCAGCATTGTTCCCTTCCAGTTACATTCTATTGGCTATCTCTCCTGCATCTCTCTTAAAAATTGATGTGGTGTTAGAATCAATGCTGTACCAACTACATTATGTAACTGCAAAGAGTTTAATATTAATTTGCAACATCAGTACTGTATGGCTGGTGACACTTGCACATAAAAGAATTGGGCATGGAAGCCGGTTCGTGTCTTACGCTTATTGGCCAATCAGTATAAAACTGCACACAGCCAGAGGCATGAGAAAGCAAATGTGCTTGGCTGATCGTAAGTTTTTTCTCCGTAAAAATCTAGCCTTAAGTAAATTTGCTGTCTTCCAGACTAGAACATTAAAATTCTGGAGCTGACTGAAGAATATCTACTTAGTCATTGCAGTTCTCCCAAACCCCTGACTCCATGTCAGACTGATGGTAAAATCTGCAATGGTATGTGTGGAGTTTAACTAGATGTCTAGATGATCACAAGTCTCTTCTTATGGTTGCAACTTGGTTTGCTTTGGACAATTATCAACATTACCACTTGTCATGGCTGTTGCAAGTTGCATGGAATACATCCTGCATATGATTCAGAACCTTATCATGCTGACACCTAGCAGGAAGCATTCCAGAAACTTATTTCTGTTTCACTCTGATTGAACAGGAAAATGACACAGTAGTGACACATCATCCATCATCTGAAGTCGGTACAGAGTTGTACACAAACCACACATCTTGTGTAGATCAATGCCCCAATTTGGGGGGTTCCAAGGTGAGACAAATTAGCTTATGCAATCCATATCATGAAGGTCCACATATAAAATTCCATCCTCTTGAGAAATGGTCCTAACCCTCTTCCTTCCTCATTGTGTACATAAGCTGTATGCTGGGAGTTCTTCCTGAGGATAGCAACCAGATGGAGACCATGTCATACCCTTGCTCCCCTCTCATCCCCTTCCCCACACATCATGAGGAGAGCAGCTACCTCCTGTGGTCTCCTCAGGTACTGATCCCCCTTGAGAATGGCAACATGTGCGATGCCGATGCCTGTCCTTCCCCTGATCATCATCAGCAGCAGCAAGATCATGAGCTCATGAACATGCTGATCCAAGAAGCCAATGTCTTGGTGCTTCAAGATGAGCTCTCCAATGGTGATCCATCATTGGACGGTTTTGATCAGGGGCTGGGAGGGCAAGAAAATGGCAGCCTGCTGTTGGGAGTCCAGGAGGAGTTCATGGAGGAGAGCAGTTTAGGCGACCTTCTCGTCGCCGGGGCCAGGGCAGTCGAGTCCAGGGACTCGACCAGCGCCTCGGCCATCTTGGCGAGGATCGATGACGTCATCTCCGGCGTGCCTTACAACAGAAGCTGCCATCGTGCAGCTGTCAGCTCATCCGACCATCTGGCTTGCTACTTCGCCCAGGGCCTGTGGTCCCGGATCTCTGGCGAATGCCGGCCGATTGCTGATGCACCAGCGCCGGGGAACCGGATGCCGGCGTACCGGATGCTGCAGGAGCTGTCGCCGTTCATCAAGTTCGCGCACTTCACCGCCAACCAGGCCATCCTGGAAGCCACCGCGGACGACCCGGCCGTCCACGTGGTGGACCTGAACGTCGGCGAGGGCGTCCAGTGGGCGTCGCTCATGTCGGACCTCGCCCGCCACGGCAGCCGTAAGCCGTTCCGCCTCACGGAAGCGTTCGTCATGGCGGCCGACGCCGACGCCGGCGCCGGCGCGCACCGCATGGCGACCACCGCGCGGCGGCTCTCGGAGTTCGCCGCGTCGCTCGGCCTCCCCTTCCAGTACAGCTCCCTCCACGTACGCAGCGACGAGGACCTGCACGGCTTCGCCACGAGCTGCTGCAACGGCGGCAGCGGCACCTCGGTGATCGTCTCGTGCGACACGACGGATCAGCCTTACAGCTCGCTGACCAGGCTGCAGCTGCTGCTCGCCGGCAGCGTCGTCAAGATCCTCCGGCCAAAGCTGGTGATCACGACAGAGGAGGAGCTCTTCAGGATGGGTCGAAACCGAAACCCCGGCGCCGGCTCCTTCGCGGAGTTCTTACGGGAGGCGCTGCACCACTTCGGCGCGGTGCTGGAGTCCCTGGTGAGCTGCTTCCGCGACGGCGGCTACGGCGCGTGCCTGGCGCTCGTGGAGAAGGAGACGCTGGGGCCGAGGATCCAGGACGCCGTGGGGCAGTACCAGTGTGGGTCTGTGACAGGTGGGGCCTGCAGCGTGGGGCTGGAGGGGTTTAGGGCTTGCGAGATGAGCAGCTTCAGCGTCGCGCAGGGCAGGATGCTGGCTGGGCTCTTCAGCAGAGGGTTTGGGGTTGTCCATGGCGAGGGCAGGCTTGCGTTGTGCTGGAAATCTAGGCCTTTGACCTCGGTGTCTGTCTGGAGTCCTGTGTGAAAAAAAAGAACACAAAGATACTAGAAGTTATGCATGGTCAGCGTGTCTTTATTTTGTTCTCGAATGCAAAAAAAAATTCTATTAAAGTCTGCAGTGGGAAATACTAAATCTAGCCATTTTTTTTAACTAAAGTTCTAGACATTTTGATGTGGCCATCCACACCTCCTAGTCTCCTATGTATAGCTCAGTCGAATAAAAACGAAGAAGTATTTAGTTGACCGAGGCAGGGTTTTTAATTTCGGTATTAGAATTTTTTTCAACCACCCATGAAGTCACCGAAATTTCCAAAGTAGATTTTTCTAAAAAAATAAATCTAAACAAAATATTAGAATGATTTATGACTACACACCTATATATGTGCAACATAAAATATAAGTCTAGAGAGATTGAGATTGTTCGCTGTCGTCGTAGAGATTACAATGGTTCTCAATATATGCAAGTCGGGCTAACCTGCCATAACCCGCATTGAGAACCCATCCTGATCTCTACGGCGGCAGTGAACAATTTCAATCTCTCTATTGCTCACTTGCTAGTGAATTATGCGAGTAGACGCGTCAGCTGTAACAAAAGAATTTTTAAAATCTCAGCCTTCTTCGTAAAAAGAAGAAGAGGGAAAAAAAGGAGAATCATGCCGTAACAAATACTTAGATGTACGGACTAGTAGTGAAAACTAAATTTGTTTCCCTATCTTCAATGACTGGGCATCCGTTGTAACTTTTTTCAGGTGTCAATTTCTCCGGACCGGACCGGAGAAAGTTTCTTCCTGCATGGATGGAAGGCACTACTAATAGACTGGATCAACCACCGGCTGCCGGCTGATCATATGAGCGAGGTAAATGATTAGACGGATGGTTTGGTTTTACAGCAGCACTCGTGGAGATTCATCTCGGTGTCTCTTCTCCTGATTGGAGCCACGTGTCGTGATTGCTGCCATTCTCCTCCGGTTGATGATGATGAATGCAGAAGTTTCTTGAAACCAAGCTGCTATATGTTTTTTGTCAGGTGCACGAGTAGGTGACTCCAATATGATCTCGAGCTCTTGTTCTTGGCGTCTCTGAAAAGAATCTTAAGCTGCCTCTTTGGGTATTTGTTTTGTGCAGGTGAGATCGTGATGTTCGTTCAGGACTCCAGGTGTCGAACGAAAAGGCTACAGGAGCAAGGAAACGACATGGATGTTGATGTATATACCGAAACGGCAATGCAACCCATCTTGGCACTTGGCTGCATATATAGCTGCTAAATAAATCTGTAATGGAATTGTTCTGCTGCTGGCGGCCTGTCGGCCTGATTACATTAACTAGTAATTACACTATATTACGCAGAGTATAATCTGCAGAACTGTCAATGGATGCGCTGACCACTTCTCGCGCGTCGTGGTGGTGCCATGCATGCATCCATGCACATGCAGGATTGCATGCAGGTCTCTGACAAGAGAAAAATGACAAGGTCGTCATGGCATGCGGTGCGTCATGAGTAATCTGTTTATGAGGTTTATGACTCTTGCGTCGTCGTCTCGTCGATGCAATTGAAAACATTGTCATCTTTTGCATGACTTGTTTGATTGGAAAAGAAAGATACATTGCAATTGTTATTCTTGCATATAGTGATGGGGTGGGGGTTTGGAATATGATACACTACTCCAGATTACGTACAGTACTCTGATGGACTAGCGCCCGGGCGTAGCTCCTACCATACGACGTCCCCCGCATCCCATCCCATCCCAAGCCTACGCCCACCTTCCATTCTGCGCTAGCGCCCCGCGTCCTTATCCCACGCCTTCGCCCGGACGCAGCACCCTACTCCCACCCCAACGCCAACGACAACAATGCAGAGATGACCAACGACCGCCGCCAGAAGCACCACAGAGCACACGATGGCGAACCCACTGGGGAAGAGGAGGACAGTCCATCGTCAGGCTGCTCACATCGCTAGAGGCAGAGGAGCACGCCAACCGCGCGGGCGCCGCAGACGTGTCCAACGCTGACAGCAGGCTGCAGGCGATGGCGGAGTCCGAGGTCGCCGCTAGATCAAAGCGCTCCAGGCTCCCATCGTTGCAACATATGCAGTATACGTATGAAACATTTAGATCTGCTTTTGCAACATAATAGTATAGTTCTTGCAACATTCATATCTACTTTTGCTACGTTCAGACGAAACACTTGCAACATTTGGATGAAACAATTGTAACATACGTCTGAAACATCTAGATAAACACAATTGCAACATACGTCTAAAAACGACTGAAACATTTAGAACATACACTTGCAACATACGTGTACAATCATTGCAACATATGCAACATCACCGACCTACTTTTGCAACATCCATATGAAACACTTGCAACATACCTCCAAAACATCTGAAACACTTGAAACATACAAATGCAACATAGGGGAGGAAAAGCCCGGGACCGGTCGATTTCGGACATCGGGGCGTGGGAGCCGGCGACGAGCGGCAACGCGCAAGCACCGCTAGCACCGACCACGTTCGTGGGTGCCCTTGGCTCAGCCTAGGAAGACCTGAGGCGCCACGACACGTGCACCCAGCGGCCATGGTGGGGACAGCGGCGTGTGCGATGGTGAGGGAGCGAGCGGCGCGGGCAGGCGCGCGGTGGGCTGGAGCGAGAGCAGAGAGGCGCAGGTGGGGCATGCGATGGCCGGGAGCGAGGAGTGCACGCCAAGGGGAGGCGGCCGCGCGGCTTGGCGGAGTTGGGGTTGTGCGGCGTCGGAAGGGGCATGGACAGCGCGGTAGCAAGTGAGGAAGTCATGTCCGTCGGTCATCCGGGGACCCTCATGGAGCATTACCATTTTTTCTTTTCTTCTCCTTTCTTTTGGTTACTATTATGTTAACAATATACTGTATTCTAGGGCGCGTTTGGTTCTCGTCCCTGGGCGGCTAGGCCCGCATTCGGGAGCCAGGCTCATTGCATGCAACCTTAGTTGTTTGGCTTGCGTTTTGCATGCAGGCGCCAACATGCAACCTCAGTTGATTGGTTGGCCTGCTTCTCTCCTGCCTTGTGCATACGCCCACTCACACGCATACGCATGCTGCGCCCGCGCCACCCAGGCCCGGCGCTAAATCTGTTTTGTGGAGCCAGGCTCTGGGGGGCCACCAGTCCCGTGACCGAGCACAGGCATCCTAACGACGCTAGGTTGCATGGAGCCCTAGCCGGCCTTCAGGCAACCATGCATGGAGCCCTAGCCGGCCTTCAGGCAACCAAACAGGCCCCTATTGAACAACTTCCTTTCTCCCAAAAAAGTAAACAGCAGTCTGAGCAGTACTCTGTGCAGTAAATTTCACCCTATTCGCTTATGCTGAAATTTGGCTTATGCTAATGTTTATGCTGATTTGTTATGAGAGAAAAACATTGTTTGTTGATAGAAAGTAGTAGTTCAAGCGAACAGGGTGATCTTTCGGCCCATGTGGAAACCAACCAAGCCTGGCCGGGTGTATGCAAGGGCCCAGCAATTCTTATCCAAAAAAAGAAATGGCCTAGCAATTCCATTCCATCGCGTCAGATATATTTTGAGCCTAGACTGCATGCTGGGTAGGCTTCTAGACTACTCCTTTTATAGAGTATGGCAATCTCTTCCTTATCTCTATCTCTATCTCTATCTCTATAAGACGAAATGAGGGCCAAGCTCTGGCTCCTGATTGGGCCATGTCGCCTCCTTTATCTTCATCGTCGATTCTCAGGCAGCGTGTCAGGTACCAATATTATGGTACCCAGATAGAAGGGTTCGGTGTGGTTTCAAAACAGCTCTAATGATTTAGAGCGTAGTCAGAATTTGATCGTGGGCCTTTGTGAAGAGGGCCCAACTCCATCTAGGCGGCCCATGTTTCGATCCTGGCTCGTCCGATGATTAGGACGCAGGTTGTAACACCTCAGGTGTTTAGCTCCATAATTGCATTGCATTTGCATGAGCATAAGCATGCATCATTTCATATTATTTTATGTGGTTGCAACTAATGTGGTTGTTTTTAGAGTTTTGTTTGGCTCACATCATGTGACACTAGGTAGTTGGTGTAACAAAAGGGGAGAGTAGCTAATTATATCTCACAACACCTTAGTTATACTTAGGGTCACTAATGGAGCAAGGTTCATGTTGACCAAAATCACCAAAATGCCCTCCAAGGTGTAGTTGACCACCATTTAGCACTAGGATGCTCTAGTTTGACCAATTAAAAAGTCTAGCTTAGAGACCTTTTATGGAGGAGCACCCTTAAGCAAAGTTGTAGGGAATTTTATGGGGAACAAAAGTCTCAATATGACCATCTCATGAAACTGGCCAGAACATGCTCAAAAATAGCCCACAAGTCAGCTAGAGGGGCTGTCTCAACACTTAGAATTTTTCTAAGTCTCAAAAGTGTCCCTCCAGTTTTACTGTAACCTACTTTGGAAGCTTGTAGTTTGCAAACCAGACCAAACCAGCTCCAACTCATGTTGACACTTTTGTAGTACTCACTTAGCTCTACAACATTGTCAACATCACCATCATCTAGTTCTAAATGGTTTAGGAGATATGGTGTCTAGAAAATCGGGTTTCAGTCGGCTTAATGACTGAAACTACGTTTCAGTTTCGAAGTGCACCACTTTGGGGCTATGTAGTTTCAAATCCAGGCCGAATCAGTCCTTGAGCCAATTGACAAAGTTGTAGTCCTCATGTAGCTCTACCATTTTGGTATTATCATCCTTGGCTGACTCGAGCTAGATTAGGAGATGTGGAGGCTGGAAAAATCACTGTCAGTCGGCCAACGCAACTGAAACCGGAGTTCTGAACTCCATCATCGCCGATCGGTGACAGGGGGTGCTCGACGCGTGGAAGCCACGCGCTGGCCGCCTGGCGACTTGGAGAGGCGTTGTCAAGCTCCAGCAGGACCACGCGGCTTCAAATCCTCCGCCTTGGCCTCACTCCTTCACCCAACCGCGCGGAGAGCACGAGGTTGCCACCGCCAGCACCATTGCCGACCCGGAGCTCACACTCGAGCGTCACAGCTTCACCACCGCCCCACTCTTCAATCCACCTCGACCACAGCTCTGCCTTGGACTCCTCTACCTCCTCCACCTCTTGCCTGAGCCGATTGCGTGGTGGTAAGGGCCTCTTGGCCGATTCCGCCATTGCCGCCATGGGCGACCCCCTTGCCGGAGTTGGGCGCTCCGTGGCCGGGGTAGTTAGGGCCTCTCTCCATCTCCCTTCTCTACCTCAATCAGTCCGCCTAGTTGCAGTGAAGCTCGTACAGAGCTCAGATGTGACCGTGCGGCCTCACCGGTGGTGGCGCACCGTCACCCGACCCTCACCGGCCGCCGCTCACGACGGCGAGCCCCTCCCACTCCAACCCAAGCCTTCCTACTTGCACGAATCGAAGCGCCGCGTGACAGGGAACGCGTGGGTGGGTTCGGTTTCCCGGGCGAGCTCCCCTCCGACGAGCTTGAGCTCGCCGAAGCATGCGGTTCGCCGTGCCCCTGCCTCTCTCTCTCTGACGGCGGGTCCCGCCTGGCAGACCCACGCACGCGCGGGCGGGACGGCCTGAGCAGGCCGCGCGCGTAGTTGGGCCGCGTCCGCGTAGGGGCCGACCCAGTAGCGAGTTGGGTTCGGTTTTTGTTTTTTTTTTGCATATTTGTCATAGATTTTAGTGATGTTTGGAAAATGTAGATCTAGGGTTTTACTTGCCCAAAAATTATGAGATAAATTTGTTAGGATCTACATATTTTAGAAAAATATGAATTGGTTATGTAATGTTTAGTTTCTGGGAGATTTAAATAGGTTTTTAAAATGTGTTTTAGATTGCATGCAAACTTGTTTAAATCATATCTTGAGTTTCAGTGTTCCAAAAATTATGAAATTTGGTGGGTAGGCTAATTTATACTTGCTCTAGCTTCGGTAAAAATTTGGGCAGCAGTGCTTAAATGCTTTTCAAATTATAATGCTATCTTGTTATTTTAGGAAACACTTAAATAAATTTTTGTAATTTTTCTACATGTGCAATGTTCTTATAACTTTTTGGAGAATGTCTTGGTACCCTAAAGTGTCCAGGAAAATTAGGAAATCTGTTGTTTGACACTTTTTAATATGATTTGTTAATTATACAAAAAATCAGCCTTTTGGGCTTGTGAATTTTTTTGGGGAGTTTCTGTAAATAAATTTAGTTCAAAATTTTACAGTGGTCTCTTTTTGGTGCATAGAGTCTCTTGTAATTTTTGTAGAATTTTAGGAGCAGTTTTCATATATGTTTAAAATTCCACTTAATGACTTAAGTAAATTAAGAAATGAGTATAAATAAATATTTTAGGTAGGCACACCTTACTTTTTGGTGTTTTGTGACCTATGTGAACTTGTGGTAACATTAGTTTGGTCTTAAGGGATATTTGCCACATAAATAAATATTTAATCTTTGTAATTCTAGGTTTTCTGGACAGCTGGTAGTATTTCTAGGTTTGACCTTTGATAAAGGTGGTTGCGGAAAACTTGTAAATACCAAAGTTGTAGTAAGCTTGATAAAATAGCTTGTATCAAAATTTGGGAGCATTTGGCTTAGTAGTTTGGGAGTTATTGCTGTTTAAAGTGACAGTCCAGAATTTGCTACTCTCTGTTTAGAGAGGACAGATTCTGGAACTTATGAAATTCGATATGGAAAACTTAGGAATTTAGGGTTGAGATCTGAAAATGAATTGAAGTGAATTTCTTAAGCTTTCCATATTGTCTTAGATCATATCTTTTGGAGTTAGGAATCTTCAGTTATGTTAGAATCTTTGAGCTGCTGTCTAGAATGTCTTACTGTTGTATTTTGGTGTTGGATGTGGTAACCTATGTAATGCTACTCTTGTAATTGTTAGGTGCTAGGGCCTTAACCGAAGAAGAACAGCTATATCTTAGGTTGGGTAGATTAGGTAAGTACTTCTCCACCGGAGAAGAGATTTGCACGTATTGATGAAGTGACTTGAATAGATTACTTTTATTGCTGAAATGCATTTCATTTCGAGCATGTTGCACCCATTATGCATCCATGATATTTATTATGCACTCATGCAATAGGTGTTCCGGAGGGGGTAACGCTCCTCGAATTCGAGCAAGTGATTCCGGAGGAAGTCCAGGAGCAGCCGGGAGAACCCGACGAAGCAGTCATCGAAGGGCACGCCGTTGACGACCTACCTGAGTGTCCCGACCACCGGCCCTCGACCTTTCTTAAAGGTAAGCCCCGGTGCATGCTGACCTAATCATTTGAAATATAATTCTTGAGTACTTTTACTTGTTTACTGCATTAAATTGTAGGAGTTGTATGGAAACACTTGTTGCATTACACCTGTCCTTGTCTAGATATCATACTTACACCCTAAATTAGATTTAGGCCATGTTAATGCTTAGCCCTGCTTAGTCCGGTAGAAGTCGGGTGATTTCCGGTCATCCGCGAGATCTAGGAATGGGACACGAGTGGCTGTGATCGCTATCCTGAATGGAACCATGCCTAAAAATGAATTTGAGACCGGGCGGGAGTTCGATAGTGCAGCCGCAAGACACTTCACGTCTTGGGTGCGGAGCTATGTCCGTCTGAGTCGTTTAAGGACCGATTCGATGTACGTCCTTAAGTCATGTTGAACGCAGTCTAACACTTAGTTGACCGGATAAGTCGTTCCGACCGCGAATCCGAGTAATACAGTTCAGGCCGGGAATCGAATGGTAGGTTGCTTCTTGGAGGAGAGAAAGGATGTGCTTGGGGACATTGGCGTGAGACCAAGGGGGGTTAGAGTCCCTATCACCTGGCAGAGTGTCGCGCTTGGGGTTGCGACATCAGTCGGACCCACGGCTCCTGAACTGTACCAAAGGTGACCTGAGCTGCCCTCGCCAGGCATGACTCGGTGAGTGTTAGAAATACCCCTCCAGCTGGATAGAAATTCGATTCGAATCGCCGTCGCTCTCGGTTAGTGAGCACTTGACTTGAGCAGCGGCAACGTAGATCTCATTAAATGAACAGGTGGTTAAGGGAATGATACAATGTTACCACAATTTATACCTGCTCTGGATATAATAATGATAATTGTTTGATTATAATCAAGGGCATGCTTAGTACAGGTGCTAAGATAGATGACAGATAAATGCTAAAAATAAATGTTAGTACAGGTTAAAAGAGTTTAAATTACTTTTGCTTTTCCGCAAAAGGTAATGTTAGCCAGCTCCACTTATAAAAGCCTTGCATAATCCTTGGTGTCATCTTATTTCTGGTTTTTGACGGGTAAGTCTAGCTGAGTATATTCCCGTACTCAGGGTTTATTCACTCCTGTTGCAGATGACATGCTTTATCAGGGCTTCTGCAAGACCTGCCTCCACCCCGCGGGTGACGAGGACTAGATCACTCGGGCGTGATCGTCTGTTATGTACTTTCCTAAATGCTTTTGCGGGATGATGATCATTAAGACTGGCAGTAGTATGTGAACTAATGCGTGTGTTATGCTTCCGCTACTTTATAAACTTGGTTTGTAATAATTGCGACTCCGTGTGTGTAATCTTATTTTGGAACTACTTGTGAAATGTAACGTATGATGTTGTATGTTGAATGATGCGATCTTGGTTGTAAGCAAGTTGGTTTGAAATCCTTCGTGGTTTCGATTGACTATCGGGATTATATGGGCTCAAGTTCAAAAATTTGAGCGCTTCGGTGCTTGTTTTTGTATTTGTGCTCTTATAATTTGGTCGGTTCTGTTACAGCTGGTACCGGAGCATAATTCAACATTAAACACATCGTACGAGTATTTAAAAACAAAAGTATTTGATTATGAAAAGGGTTAATACTCTAAAAATTATTTTCATAGGTATGCCAGTGATCACATCCCTTAGCCCAAATAAGGACT
The DNA here is from genome assembly GCA_020631735.1 of Saccharum officinarum. Taxonomy (NCBI): domain Eukaryota; kingdom Viridiplantae; phylum Streptophyta; class Magnoliopsida; order Poales; family Poaceae; genus Saccharum; species Saccharum officinarum. The sequence goes on along the minus strand of CM036212.1, from coordinate 12,801,393 downwards.
CTTAGGTGGCTTATTATAAAGACTAACTTGGGGGCCTTGTTTGTTTTTGTTTCGTCGTCCATACGGCGTGATATTGTATGGATGTCATCCACTTGGGTGATAATGTATGGATCAATTGCCTCGACGCTCTGGTAAGTGTGAGTTGTGAGAGCATGATCATCCAACCGACGATCTAGGGGAGAGTAGTTTTGGTGACTTGCATACTTACATGTTTAAACCGTGTAATTATGTAAGCACTAAATTGTGGGAACCTTTATATCAGGTAGCTTTGATACTGAAGTATATACATCAGGGGATGTGTATATGGAAAGTATTTAAATTACTGCTTTCTTGTGTGCTTATATTGGGAAACTGTTGGGCTGAAATGAGATTTTCTGCAGGTACACTAACAGCGTAACGAGTAGACCGATAGTTTCGCTTATATGAGAGAACGTATGTATGCCACCGCCTAGCGTTAGAACTTTAGGTTTCTATTAAGGTGAGAGGGCGTACGGAATGTGCATGCATCATATTTAATTATATCATACATATAATTTACTCCCTCCTTAAAAATTTCAATAGTCCCGACTAAATTAAATTTTGTATCCCCTAAATGATCCTCACTTTAAGTCGTATCTTGTTGCTACAGATGGCACGTACCAAGAGGACCGCTCGCAAGTCCACTGGAGGCAGGGCACCTCGTCACCAGCTCGCTCCACGTGAGTCCCGCCCTGAGCCCACTAAGGTGGAAAGGCTGAGGGCTGAGTTGGCCAAAGTGACTGCAGCTAGGAATGCAGCGCGTCAGCAACTGGAGCAAGTGATCCGTGATCGTGACCAGGAAACCCTTGCAGTTCAGAGATTGACAGTAGCAAATCGCAACTGTCAACGCATGCTGGTCCGTGTCATGAATCAGAGGGATGAAGCCTGGCATGAGGAGAACATTCTGATAGCTCGTCAGTTTGAGCTCGAGCAACAGTTGGAGAATGCTGAAGAATACAATGACAATCTTCATGAAGAAGTGCACTGCCTGAACAACCAGCTAAATCCTCTGCTGCCTCGAAACAACAACGCAGATGAGGACATGGGTTTGGGAATCATCATGGCTGAAGATGATGATGAAATGGAGGTCAATGGGCCCCAAGATACCACACTAGAAGAAGCACCAGAAGAAGGAGAAGAAGACGAGGAGTTAGAGCCTGTTAGCGATGAGGATGGCGGGGAGATCCTTGACACCGACTCTGAGGACGGTGCTTAGAGTAGTCATCGCGTAGCCACAATGTTAAAATCATCTTTTGTGCCTCCTGGGGTTGGAGTGAGGCTTTGTAATAACTTGACTTTTGGGATGTAAGGTCGAACCCTATGTTTTCTTGATGTTTAGTTGAACCTGTTAATTTCGATCACAATTGGATGTCTTATTGCGTGCGTTCGATGATGGTGTCACGATTAGCACCCTTCGGTGCCGCGACGAAACCGAGGGCCTCCTATGGCGCGCGACATAAGGTTGTGCTGCTTGGCATGCGCTGGTATCGAGGTGGCTAGTCATGATCCACCATGGGACTCTACCGTTGAGAAGTCTCTTTGTGGTCAGTTTGAAGTAGCCTTTCTCAGTCAACTAAAAATTTTGAGATCGAATCCAAGTACCGGGCAAAAGGTTAAAAATCACGTAGATATTAACGTAAGCGGTTCAGTAACTGCTGTGCTCCTTGTGAGTGAGCCTTTATCAAAGTACATCTTGTTGGATTCCCTCGCATGATTGCGTCAATTGATGCGCTTGAATGGATTGTGCGGTTGTGATGAATTATTGTACCATGAGTGTCTTGAGAAGTCTATTTCATGAAGTCAGTTTAACATATTTACAATAATTTATCTACAAATTTCCCACATCGTCAGTGCTCATTGGCTATGCATTTTGCAGATGTCGTATAATCTCCGTCGGGGTCGTGGCAATGAGGATGAGGAACAGCCACCCCCTCCGCCACCACCTACCCCGGCTGAGCTGATGCAGACCGTGGTCGAAGGGCAGCGCATGCTGGCTGATGCTATGCGCCAGCTTGCCAACCGGGAGGCTCGTCATGGCCGCCAGGGCCCAGAACCCAATCAGTACAGCGATTTCAAGGACTTTCTTGATACTAAGCCCTCGCTCTTTAAGGAGGCAGAGGAACCACTGCAAGCCGACGAGTGGTTGAACACTATTGAACAAAAGTTTTGTCTGCTTCGTTTGACTGATGAGCTAAAAACTAAATATGCTTCTCACCAACTTCATGGTCCAGCGGGTATTTGGTGGAGCCACTATCGTTCCACACTGCCTGCAAATGTCCCGATTGCTTGGGACCAGTTCAAGGCCGCATTCCGTGGGAACTATATTCCTCCAGGTCTTATGGCAATCAAGCACACATAATTCATGAGACTGTCACAGGGAAATAAAAGCTTGACTGAATATCTGCAATCTTTCAACAACTTGGTAAGGTATGCCATGGAGTTTGTGGATACTGATGCCAAGAAAATTTCTAGCTTTAAAAGAGGCCTCAGCCCAAAGCTGATGAAGACTATGGACACTAGCAAGTGTACTACTTTCAATGAATTTATCAGTGATGCTCTGACTCAAGAGAACAATAACTCTATCTATGCTGCTTCTAAGAGCCGCAAGAGGGCACTTGAGGCAGGTGCTTCACAGTCTCGAGCTCCAGCTGCCCCGAGGGCTCCTCCTCGCCCTCCTGCCACAAGTGCTAAGTTCCGTCCTCCGCAAAAGAAGGCGCCAGTGAAGACTGAGTTTCGCAAGGCATATACAGTGGCTCTGCCAAAGGGTAATTCGGGCCAAAGCAGCTCCAGTGTTCCTCCTAGCAACATGCCTTGCTGGAACTGCAACAAGCCAGGCCATTGGTCTAGGAACTGTCCTTACCCTAAGAAGAATGTCAACCAAGGTGGTCGTTAAGGGCACGCTCATTATAACAGTATTGAGGAAATCCCATCTGGTGAGGTTGTCACTGCTGGTAAGTTCCTAGTTGACCAACATCCTGCAGTGGTACTTTTTGATTCAGGTGCTTCGCATTCCTTTATCAGTCCTAAGTTTGCATCAAAGTTTGCACACAAATTGCATACATTTGAAGGTGGGGGTTATTGCATTAGCGCAGCAAGTGGGAATATTTCCACAAATAAAGTAGTGGGGAATCTTGAGCTTGAGATTGAAGGGCGAAAGTACTCGCTTGCCTTAGTGGTTTTGCCGGGATTAGGCATAGATGTTATTCTGGACATGAATTGGATGAGTTAGAATGGGGTACTCATTGATACATCCACTCGGGTAGTTATGCTCAGAGATCCTATAGATCAAAAGGGTTTTCTGGTACAACTTCCCAGAAAAGTTGATTTGTCTGGGGAAGTTCATACTGTGCAAGCAAAGGCGTTGGCTGAAATTCCCGTAGTGAATGAGTTTCCGGACGTTTTTTCTGATGATTTGCCGGGACTCCCTCCGGATCGGGATGTGGAATTTAAAATTGAGTTGTTGCCTGGCATGGCTCCCATCTCTAGGAGACCTTATAGGATGCCTCCGAATGAGCTAGCTGAACTTAAGGTGCAGTTGAATGAACTTTTGAAGAAGGGGTTGATTCGCCCTAGTTCGTCTCCGTGGGGATGCCCTGCTATCTTTGTGAAGAAGAAGGATCAGACCTTGCGGATGTGTATAGATTATAGACCTCTGAATGCAGTCACTATCAAAAATAAGTATCCTCTGCCACATATCGATATCCTGTTCGATCAGTTGTCCAAAGCTAAAGTCTTTTCCAAGATTGATCTGAGGTCTGGTTACCATCCGATTAAAATCCGTCCTAAAGATATTCCAAAAACAGCTTTCTCGACAAGATACGGCCTTTATGAGTATCTTGTTATGTCGTTCGGCCTGACAAATGCCCCCGCACACTTCATGTGCCTGATGAATTCGGTGTTTATGCCCGAATTGGACAAGTTTGTGGTGGTGTTTATTGATGACATCTTGATATATTCTGAAAGTGAGGAAGAACACGCTGAACACCTGCGGATTGTTCTCACCAGACTACGAGAACATCAACTGTATGCGAAGTTTAGTAAATGTGAGTTCTGGCTTCGTGAAGTACCTTTCCTTGGGCATGTGTTGTCCGATGGGGGAATTATGGTGGATCCCACCAAGATACAGGAAGTATTGAATTGGAAGGCTCCTACTTCGGTTCATGAGGTCCGGAGTTTTCTTGGGTTGACTGGCTATTATCGTCGCTTCATCCCGGATTTCTCAAAAATAGCCAAACCCATGACTCGGTTGCTGCAAAAAGACACCAGGTTTGTCTAGACTCCTGAGTGTGATGCGGCTTTTCACCAACTGCGCACCCTCCTAACCTCGGCTCCGGTTTTGGCACAACCGGATATCGAGAAACCATTTGATGTTTATTGTGATGCCTCAGGCATAGGTTTGGGAGGTGTGCTGATGCAGGAAGGCCGAGTGATTGCATATACCTCTCGACAACTTCGGAAGCATGAGGTGAATTATCCAACGCATGACTTAGAACTGGCCGCAGTTGTTCATACTTTGAAAGTATGGCGACATTATTTGTTGGGCAATGTATTCAATATCTACACAGACCACAAAAGCCTCAAATACATCTTCACCCAACCCAAGTTAAATATGCATCAAAGAAGATGGCTCGAGTTGATTAAGGATTATAACCTTCAAGTGCACTATCATCCTGGCAAGGCAAATGTGGTTGCGGATGCTTTAAGCCGTAAGTCTCATTGTCATTCCCTAGTTGAAACTGATTTTCATCGATCTCGCCTTCTACATCCAGCAGTCTTGTACAACATCACTATCAGTTGTACTCTCAAAAGTAGAATTATTGAGCTCCAAAAGACTGATCCTGGTGTATTCCACATAAAACGCAAGATGAAAGAGGAAGAAACTAAGCATTTCAGGGTAGATGAAGAAGGTGTGCTGTGGTTTAAGGATAGATTAGTGGTACCTAAGGACCGAGAGCTTAGAGATCAGATCCTGTCCGAAGCACATTCGTCCAAGTTGTCCATCCATCCTGGTAGTAATAAGATGTATTATGATTTAAAGCCACTTTATTGGTGGACCAAAATGCGGAAAGAGATAGCTGCATATGTTGCTAGGTGTGACACCTGCTGTAGAGTTAAAGCTGTGCATATGAAAGCTGAGTTACTTCAACCACTTTCTATCCCAGGTTGGAAATGGGAAGAGATAAGTATGGATTTCATTGTCGGACTTCCTCCTACTGTCAAAAATCATAACTCTATCTAGGTAATTATGGATCGTTTGACCAAATCAGCTCACTTTATTCCTGTTAGAGTGGACTATCGTCCCACTGACTATGCTGAGTTGTACTTCAATCAGATAGTCTGGCTCCATGGGGTACCTCGCACTATCGTTTCTGACCGTGGTTCCCAGTTCACTGCTCGCTTTTGGGAGCACTTGCATCATCTTCTGGAACCAAGTTAGTGAGAAGCTCTGCTTATCACCCCAGACGTCAGGTCAGACGGAACGGGTTAACCAAATCTTGGAAGATCTGTTGCGGGCATGTGTCATTTCATCCAAGGGTTCTTGGGAAAAATGGTTACCTCTAGCCGAATTCTCGTACAATAATAGTTACCAAGAGAGTATTAAGATGGCCCATTCGAAGCCTTGTACGGTCGTAAGTGTAGAACTCCACTAAACTGGGTAGAAGATGGTGAAAGGAGGTATTATGGTATTGATTTTGTTCAGGAAGCTGAGGAACAAGTCCGTACCATCCAAAAACATATGGCTGCAGCCCAAGCTAGACAGAAAAGTTATGCTGATCGTCGTAGAAAACCGCTCGAGTTTGAAGTTGGAGACTTCGTTTACCTGAAAGTTTCTCCAATGAAGAGTGTCCAACGTTTTGGTGTTAAGCGGAAACTTGCGCCAAGATACGTGGGTCCTTTCCAGATCATAGGCAAGAGTGGAGCTGTTGCGTACAAAATCTAGTTACCTCCTGAAATGAGTGCCATATTCAACGTCTTCCATGTATCTCAGCTCAAAAAGTGTCTTCGAGTTCCTGAGGAAAAGTCCCGTTAGGAGATATTAGGCTTGAGTCTGATTTAACTTACGAAGAAAAACCAGTCCGGGTGATCGATACTCAGGAACGAGTAACTAGAAGCAAAGTGGTTAAGTGGTATAAAGTAATGTGGAGTAATCAGGGTAGTGAAAGTGACGCTACATGGGAACGGGAAAACTATTTGCGGGATGGCTATAAGGAATTCTATGAAAAATGGTACGCTTTCCAAATCTTCGGACGAGATTTTTATAAGGGGGGAGGGCTGTAACACCTCAGGTGTTTAGCTCCATAATTGCATTGCATTTGCATAAGCATAAGCATGCATCATTTCATGTTATTTTATGTGGTTGCAACTAATGTGGTTGTTTTTAGAGTTTTGTTTGGCTCACATCATGTGACACTAGGTAGTTGGTGTAACAAAAGGGGAGAGTAGCTAATTATATCTCACAACACCTTAGTTATACTTAGGGTCACTAATGGAGCAAGGTTCATGTTGACCAAAATCACCAAAATGCCCTCCAAGGTGTAGTTGACCACCATTTAGCCCTAGGATGCTCTAGTTTGACCAATTAAAAAGTCTAGCTTAGAGACCTTGCATGGAGGAGCACCCTTAAGCAAAGTTGTAGGGAATTTTATGGGGAACAAAAGTCTCAATATGACCATCTCATGAAACTGGACAGAACATGCTCAAAAATGGCCCACAAGTCAGCTAGAGGGGCTGTCTCAACACTTAGAATTTTTCTAAGTCTCAAAGTGTCCCTCCAGTTTTACTGTGACCTACTTTGGAAGCTTGTAGTTTGCAAACCAGACCAAACCAGCTCCAACTCATGTTGACACTTTTGTAGTACTCACTTAGCTCTACAACATTGTCAACATCACCATCACCTAGTTCTAAATGGTTTAGGAGATATGGTGTCTAGAAAATCGGGTTTCAGTCGGCTTAATGACTGAAACTACGTTTCAGTTTCGAAGTGCACCACTTTGGGAGCTATGTAGTTTCAAATCCAGGCCGAATCAGTCCTTGAGCCAATTGACAAAGTTGTAGTCCTCATGTAGCTCTAACATTTTGGTATTATCATCCTTGGCTGACTCGAGCTAGATTAGGAGATGTAGAGGCTGGAAAATCACTGTCAGTCGCGCAACGCAACTGAAACCAGAGTTCTGAACTCCATCATCGCGCCGGTGACAGGGGTGCTCGACGCGTGAAGCCACGCGCCGCCACCTGGCGACTTGGAGAGGTGTTGTCAAGCTCCAGCAGGACGCACGCGGCTTCAATCCTCCGCCTTGGCCTCACCCCCTCACTCCACCCCGCGCGGAGAGCACGAGGTTGCCACCGCCAGCCTCCATTGCCGACCCGGAGCTCGCACTCGAGAGTCACAGTTCACCACCGCCCACTCTTCAATCCACTCGGCCACGTCTGGCTTGACTCCTCTACCTCCTCCCACCCTCTTGCCTAGCCGATTGCGTGGAGGTAAGGGCCTCTTGGCCGATTCCGCCATTGCCGCCATGGGCGACCCCCTTGCCGGAGTGGGCGCTCTGTGGCAGGGTAGTTAGGGCCTCTCTCCATCTCCCTTCTCTACTCAATCAGTCCGCCTAGTTGTAGTGAAGCTTGTACCGAGCTCAGATGTGACCGTGCGGCCTCACCGGTGGCGGCGCACCGTCACCCGACCCTCACCGGCCGCCGCTCACGACGGCGAGCCCCTCCCACTCCAACCCAAGCCTTCCTACTTGCATGAATCGAAGCGCCGCGTGACGGGGAACGCGTGGGTGGGTTAGGTTTCCCGGGCGAGCTCCCCTCCGACGAGCTTGAGCTCGCCGAGCACGCGGTCGCCGCGCCCCTGCCTCTCTCTCTCTGACGGCGGGTCCGCCTGGTAGACCATGCGCGCGCGCGCGGACAGCCTGAGCAGGCCGCGCGCGTAGTTGGGCCGCGTCAGCGTAGGGGCCGGCCCAGTAGCGAGTTGGGTTCGGTTTTTGTTTTTTTTTGCATATTTGTCACAGATTTTAGTGATGTTTGGAAAATGTAGATCTAGGGTTTTACTTGCCCAAAAATTATGAGATAAATTTGTGTTAGGATCTACATGATGTGTAGTATTTTAGAAAAATATGAATTGGTTATGTAATGTTTAGTTTCTAGGAGATTTAAATAGGTTTTTGAAATGTGTTTTAGATTGCATGCAAACTTGTTTAAATCATATCTTGAGTTTCAGTGTTCCAAAAATTATGAAATTTGGTGGGTAGGCTAATTTATACTTGCTCTAGCTTTGGTAAAAATTTGGGCAGTAGTGCTTAAATACTTTTCAAGTTATAATGCTATCTTGTTATTTTAGGAAACACTTAAATGAATTTTTGTAATTTTTCTACATGTGCAATGTTCTTATAACTTTTTGGAGAATGTCTTGGTACCTAAAGTGTCCAAGAAAATTAGGAAATCTGTTGTTTGACACTTTTTAATATGATTTGTTAATTATACAAAAAATCAGCCTTTTGGGCTTGTGAATTTTGTTTGGGGAGTTTCTGTAAATAAATTTAGTTCAAATTTTTACAGTGGTCTCTTTTTGGTTCATAGAGTCTCCTGTAATTTTTGTAGAATTTTAGGAGCAGTTTACATATATGTTAAAATTCCACTTAATTACTTAAGTAAATTAAGAAATGAGTATATAAATATTTTAGGTAGGCACACCTTACTTTCTGGTGTTTTTGTGACCTATGTGAACTTGTGGTAACATTAGTTTGGTCTTAGGGATGTTTGCCACATAAATAAATATTTAATCTTTGCAATTCTAGGTTTTCTGGACAGCTGGTAGTATTTCTAGGTTTGACCTTTGATAAAGTGGTTGCTGGAAAACTTGTAAATACCAAAGTTGTAGTAAGCTTGATAAACTAGCTTGTATCAAAATTGGGAGCATTTGGCTTAGTAGTTTGGGAGTTATTGCTGTTTAAAGTGACAGTCCAGAATTTGCTACTCTCTGTTTAGAGAGGACAGATTCTGGAACTTATGAAATTCGATATGGAAAACTTAGGAATTTAGGGTTGAGATCTGAAAATGAATTGAAGTGCATTTCTTAAGCTTTCCAGATTGTCTTAGATCATATCTTTTGGAGTTAGGAATCTTCAGTTATGTTAGAATCTTTGAGCTGCTGTCCAGAATGTCTTACTGTTGTATTTTGGTGTTGGATGTGGTAACCTAAGTAATGCTACTCTTGTAATTGTTAGGTGCTAGGCCTTAACCGAAGAAGAACAGCTAATCTTAGGTTGGGTAGATTAGGTAAGTACTTCTCCACCGGAGAAGAGATTTGCACGTATTGATGAAGTGACTTGAATAGAGTACTTTTATGCTGAAATGCATTTCATTTCGAGCATGTTGCACCCATTATGCATCCATGATATTTATTGTGCACTCATGCAATAGGTGTTCGGAGGGGGTAACGCTCCTCGAATTCGAGCAAGTGATTCCGAAGAAGTCCAGGAGCAGCCGGGAGAACCCGACGAAGCAGTCATCGAAGGGCACGCCGTTGACGACCTACCCGAGTGTCCCGACCACCGGCCCTCGACCTTTCTTAAAGGCAAGCCCCGGTGCATGCTGACCCAATCATTTGAAATATAATTCTTGAGTACTTTTACTTGTTTACTGCATTAAGTTGTAGGAGTTGTATGGAAACACTTGTTGCATTACACCTGTCCTTGTCCAGATATCATACTTACACCTAAATTAGGTTTAGGCGTGTTAAAGCTTAGCCCTGCTTAGTTCGGTAGAAGTCGGGTGATTTCCGGTCATCCGCGAATTAGGAATGGGTCAAGAGTGCTGTGATCGCTATCCTAAAGGAACCATGCCTAAAATGAATTTGAGACTGGGCGGGAGTTCGATAGTGCAGCAGCAAGACACTTCACGTCTTGGTGGCGGAGCTATGCCCCGTCTGAGTCGTTTAAGGACCGTCGATTCGCTGTACGTCCTTGGAAGTCATGTTGACGCAGTCTAACACTTAGTTGACCAGATAAGTCATTTCGACC